>CM061751.1:215795735-216505910 GCA_030979885.1 Lolium multiflorum | reverse complement strand
GGAAAGTAAATTGCGTACTTTTCATTACCAGTACTGTTACCTATTCAAAGTCGAGTTCTGGCGGACTGTCAATTTGTCCTTTAATGAAAGCCTCCGGTGTTTCCACTTGAATAATATCAACATCAACATTATAAGAATCACCTGAGATATAATGCTTGAGTCTTTGTCCATTCACCACTTGCGTGGCATTGCCTTGGAGAGAGCTAATTTTAATTGCTCCTGAATGATACACCTCCTCAACAACATATGGTCCTTCCCATTTCGAGAGTAATTTCCCTGCAAAGAATCTGAGACGAGACCGATACAATAGGACTTTATCCCCAATATTAAATTCTCTTTTGATAATCCTCCTATCATGCCATTTTTTAACTTTCTCTTTAAAGAGTTTAGCATTTTCATAAGCTTCACTTCTCCATTCATCTAAAGAACTCAATTGTAGCCTCTTATCACCGGCAAGTTTAGGATCTTTATTTAATTCTCTAACAGCCCAATAAGCTTTGTGCTCTAGTTCTAAAGGTAAATGACAAGCTTTCCCATAAACCATTTTATAAGGTGACATTCCCATGGGATTTTTATAAGCAGTTCTATAAGCCCAAAGTGCATCCTTCAATTTACTAGCCCAATTCTTTCTAGTTTTATTAACAGTCTTTTGCAAGATAGATTTAATTTCTCTATTTGATAATTCTACTTGCCCACTAGTTTGAGGATGATAAGCGGAAGCAATTCTATGATTAATACCATATCTAGCAAGAGTTTTTCTAAAACCACCATGAATAAAATGAGAACCTCCATCAGTTATAATATATCTAGGAACTCCAAATCTAGGAAAAATAATATCTAAAAGCATTCTTAAAGAGGTCTCACCATCGGCACTTTGTAGGTATGGCTTCCACCCATTTAGTAACATAATCAACAACAACAAGTATATGAGTGTTACCTTCTGAAGAAGGGAAAGGACCCATGAAGTCAAATCCCCAACAATCAAATGGTTCAATAACAAGAGTATAATTCATAGGCATTTCATTACGTCTGGAGATATTACCAACCCTTTGGCATTCGTCACAAGATAAAATAAACTTTCCGCATCTTGAAGGAGTTGTGTCAAACCTGATTGTGAAGACCTTTTGCGTAGGTTCTTTCTCCTAGTCAGTATCACTCCATAAGCACTACCATGGCATTTACTCAATATCTCTTGTTGTTCATATTCAGGAACACATCTTCGCATAATACCATCCACTCCTTTATATAAGTGTGGGTCATCCCAAAAATAATGCCTCAAGTCATAAAAGAATTTCCTCCTTTGCTGAGCTGAAAAGGTTGGAGGCAAGTACTTGGAAACAATAAAGTTAGCATAATCAGCATACCAAGTCTCTCGCGAGCTCACCTTTATTACAGCCAATTGTTCATTTGGAAAACTATCATTAACAAGAAGCAAGGGATCATAAGCAATATTTTCCAATCTGAATGAGTGCTCAGTGACAGGATTATCGACACCTTTCCTATCACAATATAGCAAATCAAATTCTTCCAAAGAAGTACCGATCTAATAAGCTCGTAGCATCTTTCTTTTGTCACTCAGGTATCTAATTGCGGCATGATCGGTATAGATGTTTTTTCGATCAACAATATAGGATCTAAGATTTATCACAAGCAAAAGACTACAGTATTAATTCTTTTTCAGTTGTAGCATAATTTCCTTTGAGCAGCATCAGGGATTTTAGCACTAATAGATAACATTAGTTTTTATTTTTAGCTGTCAAGCAGTAGCCCTCAATAAAATCACTAGCATCACATAATTTCAAAGGCAAAATTCCAATCGGGTTCAGCCTAAGGCGGTTGTTAAGGCTTTCTTTAGAGTTTCAAAGCTTCCTTACAATCATCATCAAAAACAAAAGGTACATCCTTTTGAAGAAGATTAGTAAGAGGCTTTGAAATCTTGGAGAAATCTTTAATAAATCTCCTATAAAACCCAGCATGACCAAGAACACTACGAATACCTTTAACATCCCTCGGATAGGGCATCTTCTCAATTGCTTCAACTTTAGCTCTATCAACTTCAATACCTCTCTCAGAAATTTTGTGTCCCAATACAATTCCTTCATTAACCATAGTGGCATTCTCCAATTAGAACAAGTTGGATTTCTTCACATCTCTGCTGTTTTATCAAGGTTCCGTAAGCAACTATCAAGGAATTCCAGACGGAAAAATGTCCATGAACCTTTACCCACAATACTCTGCATGAAAACTGCATGAAAAATATGAGACATGCATCTTTTCTGAAAAGTAGGAGCATTACATAGCTGACATCTTCTATAACCCATCAGTTCAACAGGACAAGTAAAGTAGTTTCTCTTGATCTTTAGTTTTAACAGCAATTTGTGAAAACCGAATAATAATAAATAAAAATGAATCGACCACACAGACAATCTTTCATGTTGATCAATAAATGGTAAAAAGTGTGAGGATATAGTGTTTTATTAACTTTTTCGAAAATCAATGCACATTCTATACCCTACAACTACTCTTTGAGGGATGAGCTCATCATTATCATTAGGCACAACAGTCATTCCTCCTTTCTTGGGAACGCAATGCACAGGACTAACCCATCTACTATCAGCAATAGGATATATAATACCAGCTTCAAGAAGTTTTAATACCTCATTCCTTACCACCTCCTTCATCTTCGGAATTAGACGACGCTGATGTTCAACAACAGGCTTTGCATCATCTTCCATATTAATAGCATGTTGGCAAATAGAAGGAGAAATCCCCTTCAAATCATCAAGAGTGTAGCCAATAGCGCCTCGGTGTTTCTTCAATATTTCCAATAGCCTTTCTTCTTCAAACTCTGTAAGCTTAGAACTAATAATAACAGGATATATTTTCTTATCATCAATATGAGCATATTTAAGATTATCAGGCAATGGTTTTAAATCAAAAACAGGATCTTCCTTTGGTGGCGGTGTTGTACCCAGATCTTCCACCGGTAAATCATGCTTGAGAATAGGTTGGCGAAGAAAAATTTCCTCAAGCTCATCTCTTTCTTTCCTAAAAACTTCACTCTCGCTATCCTCCAAATGTTGCTGCAAAGGATTATTAGGAACAAGAACAATAGATGCACACTGTTCCATTTTAAAATCATTATTAGGCAAATCAGCTTTATAAGGAGCTTTGGTAAATTTAGAGAAGTTAAACTCATATGATTCACCAGCAAATTTAGTCAAAATTTTCTCTTTCTTGCAATCTATAATAGCTCCACAAGTATTTAGAAAAGGTCTACCAAAAATAATAGGACAATAATCACTAGCAGCAGAACCAAGTACCAAAAAGTCAACAGGATATTTAATCTTACCACATAGAACTTCCACATCTCGAACAATACCAATTGGAGAAATAGTTTCTCTATTAGCTAGCTGAATAACCACATCAATATCTTTAGGTTCACAAGAACCAATTTAGAGTACATAATCTCAAGTATAAAGCTCATAGCACTAACGCTTGCACCAATATCACATAAACCATAATAGCAATGATCACCAATTCTAACAGATAGCATAGGAACACTAACTTGTTTGGGTTTATTAGGATGTGAAACAATATTAGAAGCATCTTCACATAAAATAATATGACCATCCTCAACATTTTCAGTCACAAGATCTTTAACTATTGTGTGGGTTCAACTTTTATTTGTTGCTTCGGGTTCTACGGGTTTCTTTTCACTTTATGAGCAGCATATTTATAACAGTACTCCTTCATTTTAGCGAGGGGAAGGAGTTTTTCAATATACGCTTAGGAATAACATGATCGGGAGTTTTCACTTCTACTTGTATTTATTAATAGATGAATCAATTTTATCTTTATATGGTTCATGGATACTTATCAAAATTCTTCTTAGGCAATTCATAATGAGAGGCAAAAGCTTTATAGAACAACAACTTGAGAATCAAGACCACGTATGTAGCGCACTGTAATGCAGAATTTATCGGTATCCATAAGCTTCAATGCATTTACGTCATAAATTATACACGATTCTCTATCCTTACAACCGTTCTCCAACCTTGAGTATTTTCTTGGATCTAGATCAAGAAGGTCACTTTTAAACTCTTCTTTGTTAGTGTAAATGATCGAAAGACAAGAATTATCGGCAAGGTCTTGTCTTGAAAAGAAAGTCTTGCATAGAAATTATTATACCAGGAAGCTCATGAATGGGGCATTTGAGCATTAAAGACTTCAATCTCCCCCAAGCTTGGGCAATACTTTCTCCATCATGAGGCCAGAAATTATATATGCGGTTCTGATCTTTGTGAATTTCACTTGGAGGATAAAATTTGGAATAAATAAAGGCACAATGTCCTCCCAATCAAGAGAATCACCATTCTTCAGCAATTTATACCAATGCGCCGCTTTACCAGACAGCGATATAGAGAATAGTTTCTTTCTAACTTCATTCATAGCAATACCTGCACATTTGAATAACCCGCATAATTCATGCAAAAATAGTAAATGATCACCAGGATGGACAGTTCCATCCCCTTCATAGCGGTTATCCATAACACGTTCAATAATTTTCATAGGTATTTTATATGGTATCTCTTCCTCACCTGGCGCCTCATCCACTACCGTTGCAGTAGTAGTAGATTTTCCAGATCTCTCCATAATGACTTATGGCAGCAGGCAGAAATAAAATCAGCACGTACAGTAAAAGTTTTCCTTACCAATTCCACTTACCAATAGCGCTTCTCCCCGGCAACGGAGCCAGAAAATAGTCTTGATGACCCACAAAGTATAGGGGTGTATCGTAGTATCTTCGATAAGTAAGATCCCAATGAGGAGCAGAAGGTGTTGACAAACAGTTCAGTGAAGGATTCCACCTTAATGCTCCTGGAACAAGTATTCGGGGGTTTTGATGTAACTTGATTGAATAAATCTGAGTAAGTAAAGTCACGAGAGTAACAATTGCGACTAGTGGCCAATCCTTTTGGCATAAAGGACAAGCCGGTTTGTTTGCTTATAATGACCAAACGTTCTCGAGGACACACGGGATTTTAGTCTAGTGCTTTCGCTACATACGGCTAAATAATCTTCATTGTTATGATAAGTGTTGTGTGGGGTGAACCTATGCTAATGTACCGCCCTTCCTAGGACTAATACATACTTGTGATTATACCCCTTGCAAGCATCCGCAACTACAAGAAAGTAATTAAGATAAATCTAACCACAGCCTTAAACTCTGAGATCCTGCTATCCCTCCTGCATCGATATACCAACGGGGGTTTAGGTTTCTGTCACTCCGGCAACCCCGCAATTGGCAAACGAGTACAAGATGCATTCCCCTAGGCCCATAAAGGTGAAGTGTCATGTAGTCGACGTTCACATGACACCACTAGAAGAATAACACCACAACTTAAATATCATACCATTGAATATTACTCAACCATAGTTCACTACTAACAGTTAGACTTCACCCATGTCCTCAAGAACTAAACGAACTACTCATGAGACATCATATGGAACATGATCAGAGGTGATATGATGATGAATAACAATCTGAACATAAACCTTGGTTCAATGGTTTCACTCAATAGCATCAACAACAAGTAGAAATCGATACCGGGAGAGTTTCCCCTATCAAACAATCAAGATCAAACCCAAATTGCTACGGCGGTGACGGTGTCCAGCGGTGGAGACGGCGGTGATGATGGTGGAGATGATGATGATGGTGATGGAGATGATGTCCAGCTCGATGACGGTGACGATGGCGTCGATTTCCCCCTCCGGGAGGGAATTTCCCAGCGGATTCCTGCCCGCCGGAGAGCTCTTCTCTCTGGTGTTCTCCGCCCCGCAGAGGCGGCTGTGGCTCTTCGCGAGGTACCCCTGGGCTTAGGTCTTCGGGCGAAGGGTTTCGCGAAGAAAAGGAGGCAAAAGGGGCTGTGGGGCCCCCACCACATGGTGGCGCGGCCAGGCCATGGGCCGCGCCGGCCTGTGGTCTGGCCCCACCTTGGGCTTCTCAGCTCTCCTTCTGGCTTCCGTCATCTTGAAAAATAGGATTTTTGGTATAATTTCCTTCCACAGTTGATCTTCCGAAATATTGCGTTCTGACGGTGCTTTTTCCAGCAGAATCCTGGCTCCGGTGTTTGATCCTCCAATAATGATGAAACATGCAAAATAGATGAAATAACATAAGTATTGTGTCCCAATATGAAATATATCAATGAATAACAGCAAATTATGATATAAAATAGTAATGCAAATTGGACGTATCATATACACAGTTATATACTACCTCTGTCCCACCGAAAGTGTCTGAGATTTGTCCAAATTCAGATGTATCTAGACAGTGAAAGCATATAGATACATTCAAATTTTGACAAATATATATCATCTTAAGTTTAAGTCCTGTGTTGTAGTTAATTCCCTTTGTCTTAAGTGATCTATTAGAGAGCTTCCCTGTGACCACCCGAAGGGTAAGAAATGTTTAACTGTATAAGTGGATTGCCTAGACCTTTCCATCAGTTCGGACTTTTGGTTGCGTTGGCTAGTCCATGAAGCTTGACATGGTGTCAGAGCCAGGGTCTCGAGTTCGAGTCCTGGCTTTCGCAATTTATCCTAAAATTGTTGTTGCCCCCTCGGAGTCCACGTATATGCCTCTTGAGCTATACCTCTGAGTCTTTCCACATGTTGACTTGTCTCCCATCACACGTGAGGGGGGGTGTTGAATTGTATAAGTGGATTGCCGCCCTTGCGATCAGTTCGGACTTTTGGTTGTGTTGGTAGTGCATGAAGCTTGACAAGAAAGAAATGCTCTTTGTAGCTAACCCCAAGTCTGGTAACATTTGCAAAATAGGTATCAGATGCAGCTATCCATTCAGTAGAAGAATTTGCATTTTAGAGTTGAAGGTTCATAATCTCTTCTCTACTATTGATAGTAAAGGGTACACATGGTATTTGTTTACCTCATTTTCGCGTTCTAAAAAAGGTACGCTATATGGTTGTGCTAAGTTAAACTGATTTAAGTCTGTTCAAGTTTATCGAAAATTATACTACCAACATCTAAAACATCAATATAGGTTCATATATTACAAAAGATATTTAGATTTTCTTTTCTCGAACACATGCCTAGTCGTGCATCATTATATATTAGAGCATACAGGGTTGTAGCAAGGCTACGAAAAACTGAGAAAGCAAAAAGAAAGAACTATACAGGGGACTAGAGGCAGCTAACTTTGTTAGGCCTGCAGGTGCTAAATCTTATATATATATGAGGTTGTAGATATTAATCGTAAACTTACTCAAACTTAAATATCATTGAATTAGGAAAAAGATAACCTGAGTTATTTTGAATGAGGGGACGTCACAATCACTAATGAAAGATAATTGTGGGAAACTGAAATCTATTCAAGAAAATGGGAGAAAAAATGTATCAAAAACAAAATTAATTATACCATTCTGCAGATTGTTCACCGATATAAACAAAGAACTGTTTGATCTGCATGTAGGTACATCCAATCAAGGCTTTTTCCCCGATCTCTAGAAAATATAAGCTACGCATGTAATTACAAACGATTTTCTTCTATTTTTCTGTTTCTACGTTAACATTTGAGATACTTGTTAATTACATCCATATTCTGCAGTTGCATAGAGTTACTAATTCAGGAATGCATTCACATACGGAGTATACTATGTTTGCTGATGACTGACTAGTACTAATTCATTGCAAGCAACGGTTCATTCATATTCAGATAAAGGATGTGATCGTTAAGTCATATACTTATGAAAGTCCTTATGCATCTCTCTGATGCAGATGGCGGGGGTCTCTCGTCCTCCTTTTGGAGGCAAAATCAATTAGTTATATATGAAACAATGGGTGTAAAAGGTTATCAAAAAGGGTGCCTTCATAGTGCCACGTTATCTTTTGAGATACTGGTTAATTACACCCATATTCTGCAGTGGCGTAGAGTTACTAATTCAGGAATGCAATCACATACTGAGCATACTATGTTTGTTGGTGACTAATTAGTACTACTAATTCATTGCAAGCAACGGTTCATTCATATTCAGCAAAAGGGGGTGTGATCATTAAGTCATATAAGAAAGGTAAAATATAAACAAGGTAGTTCATGAATAACTTCATTGGTTAAGGCAGTGTATCATGCAATGCAACATAAGGACTGAAAAAATACCATTTGCGGTGTCCCAGAAGTACGTGGAGCCGTCAGTTTCGTCCACCGCAAAAACGTGGCCACGGAGTTCAATGGCATCACAGTAATTTGGATAATCAGGTGCAGGTGTAAGGGCCTCCAGCATTCTCCAGTCGCCACCCCCTTCAAGGTAGAAAATCGTTTTGTCGAACAAGGCGATGAGCTTGTAATCTGCGTACCTCCCACCTTTTGTGGGCACTTGGCAGATTACAATCTTCAACAAATAAATTGCTGGACCCCAGTTAAAAGAGTATGCAGGTCGATATGAAACAATACTATGATGAATCTTCGAATCAGGTAGGGATGGAAGGGGGATATGTCGCTCGGTGTAGACGTTCACGAGGCACCACTCATGATGATCGGCGGCGGCGATCCAGTCGCCGTTCGCGCCAAGCCATTTTCTGTCGTGCATGAACGGCAGGGCGACAGAACGGCGAGGATGGTCGAGGGGCACCAGGTCGTACACGGTATCATGCAGACGAGATGCTGTCGCCAGGTCCCAGTGTTCACCGAACCAATAAGCAGGCGGAGGCATCAGCAGGCAGGGTTCATCCCAATGGTGCATCTTACCTTCATCCTTGCTGATCATGTCGTAGAGCTCCCTGGAACATGCGGCAAGTCGGACGGTGTAGGTAACGTCCAGATGCGCAGCGATGAGGTCGATGTTGTCGCCGGTGAGAGCCTCCAAGTGGCCGTCCCCGCCGCCCCGGCAAAGCCTAGAATAATCCATCACGTGAAGATGGATTTAGGTGGATGGCGGATGCAACTGCGCTTGGGGTTTTCGGAGGAGAGGGCGAGCGCTATGGAAGGAACGATGCGGCGCGCGGCCGGCCGGGGTAAGGAGAGAAAGGTATACGGAGTAGTACTAGTGATGCGGCGTGGTGGGGATCGAGATCCTGCGCGTGCGCGTGATTCTGGGAGGGTGAAGAAGAAGATTTTTTATTTTTTTTGTAACGGGGTGAAGAAGAAGATGATAGACATGCAAGGGGCAAAAACTAGGTAGTACTCTAGGCTGCTGCTGCGACTGGGCGCCGATTTGACTGTTGGTAGACTAGCACGCCACCCATCTATAAATTTGCGACGACGTTTGGTGCAGTGATGTCTCGTCACATCAGGTTGACCAGAGAGGGCTTTTTTTTACAGTTTCCATTTCGATATATTTTTCGCCAATAATCGTAGTTCTCTACATGCCAGAGACACGTACCTTAACACGTGGGCAGCATGCAACCGCGCGAGCACCAAAATGGAATGAGAAATGTTTTAGAGCAGAACTTCATTTTCAATGCCTTTCCTAGCTTGGTTTGGAAACCGGACAGAGCTTCAGTGACTTGATGCTTCCAAGATACATTGTGACTGTGTCCCACCATCTACCATCCATTTGAGATCCAACGTTCCAAACTATCTCTTATTTCGAAGCTAAAAAAGAAAAACTATTCAGAAAATTTTGAAAAAAAATCCAGTAATATGTAGATTCCTTGTTTTAAAATCTATGAATATTTCATCCCATTCGGATGACTAGCTTGTGATTAAATAGATTCTTACGTACTCGAGCACTAGTTTAAACTAAATATATATTTGCTCACAAACCTATGATTCAAATCGAATGAAACTTCACCAAAATATAAATCGAAATATGCATGATTTACTGGAAGTTTTTCAAAATTTTCATGGTCCATGGGGTCCTCCAAAGTGCAAGCTTTTTTTTCTTGGTTGGTACTTCAAAACCGAGTTTGGATGGTGGCAAGACTTGCACAAAGAGGATGTCAAAATTTTGGCCTTTGTGAACTTTGCAATCAACATCAAGTGTCGGACTCTCGAGAAAAAAATATGAGTTGGCGCCCACCTTTCTTTCAACCGTTGGTTCTCAATCCGAGGGTGGTCCAACTAGCTAACAAAATTGGCTTGGTATTCATGGTCTTGAACCAACGATTTGGCATGGCTTTCAATCGGTATGAGAGGTGATGTATGGAGGTGATTCATACGAGAGGGCAATAAAGAAATGTTTTGTCATCCTCGCAAAGCTAGTCTATTTGGAAAGAAATGAATAATTGGTTTTTCGCAACATTGCATGATACTAATTCATGATACTATGCATTGAAGGTGTTGTATCATAGACTAGTATCAGTCTACGATACTTCCCATTGTGACTAGTCTAAGTGCTTTTGCACCATGAACACTAGCTATGCACAGACCTCAAAAAACACTTCTCCATCATTCTACTATTCACACTTTCTTTTTCTAATAGAACTATGTACCATTGTTTTTAATATAATCTTGTGTCGAGAGTATATATTTCTAAAATAGTCATTTATGTTTCGCATAAGCTCAAAGAGGGGTACTTACTTATGAGAGATATCTTTCAACTAATACGTTGTAGGAGTACTTTAATTATGTGAGCTATAGTGTGAAATGCTTACTAGAACGAGTACAAAAGGTGTTTGATAACATTACAGGCCACACGCCCAGTGTAGCCTGCATTGTAGGAGCATTACATCAATTTAACAACTACGGAGGAGTAGCCTAGGTAGAGATAACAGGCAAAGGAAATAGTTCAACAGATAGTACAACACAACTACGGAAAGGGAGTAGCCTAGGTAGAGATAAACATGCAAATGAAATAGTTCAACAGATACAAATCTTGCATTACAACACGAGTATTACATAAAGTACATCAGCCCTTCTTTCTGGACCTGTGACGCGAAGGCAGGTTCCATTGCCGGGCGTTGGCGAAGCTTGGGATGAGCCACAACGGAACCTGCCGCCATGTCCATCTAATGTTGGTTTGGAAACCAACAGTACAGTCTTCAGAATTCAAACTGAAGCGGCAAATTTCTGGAGAAGGAGGATATGCAAGGCCTACTGCATGGTGCGATGTGTAAACAGAGTTGCTTCTCGCCATATTTGGACGGTCATGTTCTGCCCCGTCTTCTACTGGAATGATAATCGGATAGTTCACTCCAAGGAAGAGAGAATATGATCCAAGGGAAATAATCCTCCTCCATGGCCTCGGTGGCATCAACTGACTGGTGTCCATGCTGTACACCTCGCAGCCAAGTAAACCCTTACCATACCCGCGAATAGTGCGACCATGACGACCCTCAGAGGTAGCAGCAGCAGGTAAAATCCGAACCAGTCCAGTATAATCCCGCCCGTCAGTAACGCCCCAGGTATGGACCAGAAAAAGTCTAGAACCATCAGGAGATCGTGCTAACCACCAGGAGCCAAGATTGTACCGACCTTGTTCATCAAGTTCTGGCGGAATAGGTGCCGTGCTGATCAACAAAGGACCTTGCAAAGGAAAGCACAGCTTGAAGTCAGTTCAGCAAAACTTGATTAGTTCATTACATACATGAATAATGATGTAGCTAAAATACTGCCTCCGATCCAAATTAATTGACTCAACTGGATGTGTCTAGCTAGATATGCACAAATTAATTGACTCAAGTTTGTCTAGCTAGATGCACTGGCTAGACAAAGCTGAGTCAATTTGATTTGGATCGGAGGGAGTACTTTATTTTGACTCAAAGGCATATCGCTGCTGATTTTGATTGAATATAGAGGGGGAAAGGTACAGGCATGACACGAAAACTGCACAACAAAAAGAAAAAGGCTAAAGCTAAATCTGAAACTAGCAGGTAATAGCGAAAACACATCATATGAGATGAGAAAAATTACCCCAAGAAAGTTGATTCCATGCATAAACTTCGCCTGTCTGAGTTACAGCAAATACAATACCCTTGTGGATGATTGCATCGGAGTAGCCGTACGCTAAGAACTGGTTGTCAAGAACTGTCCATCTGCTAGAAGCACAGTGAAGGACTGCAATTGCCGCGTTGAAGATGGCAAGAACAGAGAAACTAGTATAATTTGAAGCAGCTGTTGGAACTCGGCAAATAGCTATCTTCAGCAGTTGAAGATGTTGATCATTAGACTCGAACACAAGTTTATCCGGGGTGGATTTAAACTCACTTATTGGTGGTAGAGGAATCCGGCGACCAGTGTACACATTGACAAGCTCCCAATTCCAGGGGAAGCCAAGAAGGGCGATCCAATCTCCATTCGCGCCTGCCCACATGCCCGTACCACCATCTGGAATCACGGCATCGGAAGAGATCCTGTCCAGCGGCGTCAGTTGGCACAAGGTACCCTTGCGATCTTTTGCATCATGCTGCTTGTCCTTCTGCGCACCCTGCTGCTTGAACTTGTGGACGCGGGAGAAGGGATTGTGCGCGGGCGGTACCTCAGTTTGGTGAGTATGAAGAACACAGGGCATGCCAAACGGCTGAGATGCAGGCAGAGCTACACTTTGTGTTGCTGAATCATGATAAAACTTGCATGAACCGACGAGGCTCGCGGCGGTGATGACATCGCATCGGGATGCGATTTCTTCAAGGGGGCCATCAGGAAACACCCAAGAACTGCCACTCTCATTGATCGATCTCGCCATTGGAAGGATGCGGTCAAGTGGGTGTGGGGGTGTGGGAGTGGGACGCTGGCGTTTGGGTATGAGGTATTGGAGGACAGTGCGAGCGGCAGCTGGTAGAGCGATATGGATAAAAGTCCACAACTCCTACTAGTACCATCAAACAGGTGGCTCGAGATGATCCGAAAAAGGCATGGCGGCGGTGGTGCAGGGGCTGCTGGTGTAGGCGGGGTCGCCAGAGAAGATGGAGATGAAGAAGACGGAGAAGCAGGCAAAAAAAACAATTTGAATTGAAATCAATAATACGAGTACTACGGGCGTGCCTTCTCTCTCTGGTCTCTGCTGCACTACTGCACCTGTCGTGAAGGCGTGTGACCCGAGAAGAAGCTAATGTACTGTATACTGTCCTTGCACGCCGTGGAGCTGTATTTTGTCTCATCAAATCAGCTCTGGACAGTTTCAGCAGAGAAAAGATCCTTTGCCATCATCATGATATATTACCACGGGCCCACGGCAGTGCACATTCATCTTGTACTACCATATACTGTACTGCTCTATATGTTGCACAAACCACCACTTGGACATTTTTTTTGCAGTTTCCACCATGTGGTGGTCTAATATGTTGCAAATTTCACCACTTGGTTATCTAATCAGCTAGTTAGTCATGTTGATAGCAAAATCGACAAGTGGGTTCAACATGTCAATGCTCCAATTAATGTTTTAGAAAAAATAAATTTTTCAAAATTCATACTTCTTTTATTTAGCTATTTAAAAATGCTTATTCATTTATTTCAACAAATATTGTGCGGTCTTGAATTTTTTTCAAACAAATATTATGGCATCGGGTTCGGGACTCCTGAAAAGGACTGGCCGTGGTACGGGAACCCGAAATGATGCCCACAACATGGTCGAAAGTGGCAAGGAACCCGTCGAGGTGGATGAACTCGGGAAACCTTGGTAGAGGTAGGGATCTTGAGGAGGCCATTAGGGTTAGCCTACCCCCCAATAAGCGTATGAACGAAAAAAATTCACATAAGTAGTAGCTATTATTAAAATTTCACAAATATTACGCGCTTTTGAATATTTCAAAAGTATTGTGGCGTCACGCTGGCCTTGCCCGAATTTTACCTTTCAGGCTGGATGTCACGAGCATGATCACTCAACCAACCGGGTCCAAACATATATATACAATTGGCCTCCTCGAGCCTACACCGACCAGATTGTCGCTGAAACTGGATCATATAGTTTCTATTGGATTGATGTCCTAAGGAAATATTCCAACAACGGAAGTTGTTTGATTCGTTGTATTATATTCCTTTGGAATCTTGTTGGGCTTGTTTGGTTCGAAGAAAATTCATAGAAATTTTGTGGGATTCAAATCTCAGTGGCTCCTTTGATTCTTGAATACATGATAATTCATACTAATTCACGTGTTTTTTGTGTAGCACTACAACCAAAGAACATGCAATTCAAATTTGTGTGATTTCTCTCATATAGGATTAATTCAACATGCAATCATATTCAATTCCTACATTATTTCTATTTTAACATTTTGTACACATCATGCATGCGACCCAAACAATGCGTACATGGTGGGGGGGTTGTTTCGTTGCAAAAGCAGTTGGTCACACCACAAACAAACATGCAACAATTAATCTAAATTCACGCGGTTTCCCCGCGATGCAACCAAACAATATTCGATGAAACTAAGCATGGCATAAACATATACAATACACACCATACATTTTGGCTGCTTTGATTATTCGCAAGATTTTCAAAGTGCGGGAATATGAAAATTGTATGATTAGAGAGTGATGATCATCTCCAAATATATAGGATTGAGAAACAACGGTATTTGGATCCAATAACATTTGATTGCGTGTGAAAACCAAAAGAAATACTAGTAGTAACATACGGTTACACAATGAAGGATTTTTTGTTTTTGTATAAAAATGTATTGTCAATGAATTCTGAAAATTGCAATCCTATGAATTAAACAATCAGAAATCGTGTCAGACTAATTCCTACGTTTCGAGATTCTAGTACGGAGTATGATTTCTTTGAAGGGGCGCAGAGGGACGTGGGTAGCAATGTCTAGTCCCTGTCTTGTCTGTATACACTGTACTTACGTCAGACTAGTGTTGCTCATGAAGTCTTAATCTGACGTACTCTGAAGCTAGATGCATCACCGTTTCCAGTCTCTGTCCTCGTTTTTTCGGCAAAATAGACAGAAATAACCCAAAGTCGAAAAGATTGGGAAAAACAAACTTTCGACATACTAGCAAGATTGGGTTATTTTTGTCCAAATTCTCGTTTTTTTCTCTTGGCTTCCCTACCCTTGAATCCATGTCACTTACGTGTGTTGCCCATGCATGCGTCATGTCCCACACTTCAGTGAGCACAAGTGACGTGCTGTACGTACGCAAACTCCCAGCGATCTTCTTTGTCAAGAGAAGACGCATCAAGATTCAAGACCCGATCGCATTTCTTGCTTTCAGCCTGGGGTCCTCCATGTAAAAGTTAGGGATTTAGATGTAATTTCATGTTTATTTTGTGTGCTGTTGTAAACTGTTGATTTTTTATGTCCATTTGAATCTTGGTCAAATCCTAGGTTTGACCTAGATTTAAACAAGTTTAAAACATGAAAATGAAAAAGTAAGCCTGGATCCTCCTTAGTCAATCCAAAATGAAGCTTTTGGGAGGTTTTTGAAATTTCCATGTTTGAAACCCAAAACCACTTCTTTTCATGCTAGACTTCATAAGACATAGTTTAGGGATAGGGGTAGATACATGATTTGTCTGGTTTCAGTATGTCTAGAGCTTGTTTATCCACTTGAATGCTTACTATATGACATAAGAAGACTATGTGCTATGGTTTTTCATTTATCTAATTTTTTTGAATTTTATGCCCATTTGAATCTTGGTCAAATCCCAGGTTTGACCAGGTTTTAAACAAGTTTAAAACTTGAAAATGAAAAGGTGTAAGCATGGATCCTTCGTAGTCACTCTAAAATGAAGCTTTTGGGAGGTTCTCGAAATTTCCATGCATGCTTGAAACTCAAAACCACTTTTCTTCATGCTTGACTTCATAAGACAGAGTTTAATTAGGGTTAGGGGTAGATACACGATTTTTCTGGTTTGAATATGTCTAGACCTTGTTTATCAACTTGAATGTTTACTATATGACATAATTAAGAAGGCTATGTACGTGCTTTGGTTTTTCATTCTTTAGATTTTTGTCTGAATTTTTATGCCCATTTGAATCTTGGTCAAATCCTAGGTTTGACCAAGATTTAAATAAGTTTAAAACATGAAAATGAAAAGATAAGCATCGATCCTTCTTACTCGCTCTAAAATGAAGCTTTTGGTAGGTTTTTGAAATTTCCATGTTTGAAACCCAAAACCACTTCTCTTCATGCTTGACTTCATAAGACGAAGTTTAGGGTCGATAGGGGTAGATACATGATTTGTCTGGTTTGAATATGTCTAGACCTTGTTTATGAACTTGAATGCTTACTATATGACATAAGAAGACTATGTGCTTTGGTTTTTCATTTTTCTGTTTTTTGAATTTTAAATTTTGTTTGATCAAGATTTGACAAGTTTTACACGTGAAACAATAAGTAGACTATGTGCTTTGGTTTTTTATTTTTATTTTATACCCATTTGAATTGGTCAAATCCTAGGTTTGACCAAGATTTAAACAAGTTTAAAACATGAAAATGAAAAGGTAAGCATGGATCCTTCTTAGTCACTCTAAAATGAAGCTTTTGGGAGGTTTTTGAAATTTCCATGTTTGAAACCCAAAACCACTTCTCTTCATGCTTGACTTCATAAGACAGAGTTTAGGGTTAGGGGTAGATACATGATTTGTCTTATTTGAATATGTATAGACCTTGTTTGTCAACTTTTGAATGCTTACTATATATATATGTGACATAAGAAGACTATGTGCTTTTGTTTTTCATTTTTCTGATTTTTTTAATTTTATGCCCATTTAAATCTTGGTCAAATCCTGGTTTGACAATGATTTAAACAAGTTTAAAATATGAAAATGAAAAGGTAAGCATTGATCCTTCTTAGTCACTCTAAAATGAAGCTTTTGGTAGGTTTTTGAAATTTCCATATTTGAAACCCAAAACCACTTCTCTTCATGCTTGACTACATAAGACAAAGTTTAGGGTTAGGGAGTAGATACATGATTTTTCTTGTTTGAATATGTCTAGACCTTGTTTATCAACTTTAATGCTACTATATGACATAAGAAAACTATGTGCTTTGGTTTTTCATTTTTCTGATATTTTTTGGAATTTTGATGCACATTTGAATCTTGGTCAAATCCTAGGTTTGACCAAGATTTAAACAAGTATATATAGAACATGAAAATGAAAAGGGAAGCATGTATCCTTCTTAATTAGTCACCCTAAAATGAAGTTTTTGGGAGGTTTTTGAAATTTCCATGTTTGAAACCTAAAACCACTTATCTTCATGCTTGACTTCGTCATAAGACAGAGTTTAGGGGTTAGGGGGTAGATACATGATTTGTCTAGCTAGTTTGAATATGTCTAGACCTTGTTTATCAACTTTAATGCTTACTATATGACATATAAGAAGACTATGTGCGCTTTGGTTTTTCATTTTTCGTTTTTTTATTTTATGCCCATTTGAATCTTGGTCAAATCCTAGATTTGACCAAGATTTAAACAAGTTTAAAACATGGAAATGAAAAGGTAAGCGATCCTTCTTAGTCGCTCTAAAATGAAGCTGAATTTTGGGAGGTTTTTGAAATTTCCATGTTTGAAACCCAAAACCATGCTTGACTTCATAAGACGAAGTTTAGGGTCGATAGGGGTAGATACATGATTTGTCTTGTTTGAATATGTCTAGACCTTGTTTATCAACTTGAATGCTTACTATATGACATAAGAGGACTATGTGCATTGGTATTTCATTTTTTGATTTTTATGCCCATTTGAGAATCTTGGTAAAATCCTAGGTTTGTTGAGCAAGATTTAAACAAGTTTAACATGTGAAAATGATAAGGTAATTAAGTCTGGATCTTTCTCTTAGTAACTCTAAAATGAAGCTTTTGGGAGGTTCTTGAATTTACCATGTTTGAAACCCAAAACCACCGTACTTCTTTTCATGCTTGACTTCATAAGACAGAGTTTAGGGTTAGGGGTAGATACATGATTTTTCTGGTTTGAATATGTCTAGACCATGTTTATCAATTTGAATGCTTACTATATGACATAAGAAGGCTATGTGCTTTGGTTTTTCATTCTTTCGATTTTTTTCTGAATTTTTATGCCCATTTGAATCTTGGTCAAATCCTAGGTTCGACCAAGATTTAAACAAGTTTAAAACATGACAATGAAAAGGTAATTAATCATGGATCCTTCTTAATTAACCAGCCAGTCTAATTAAAATGAAGCTTTTTGGGAGGTTTTTGAAATTTCCATGTTTGAAACCCAAAACCACACTTCTCTGCTTCATGCTTGACTTCATATATAATTAAGACAAAGTTTAGGGTTAGGGGTACATGATTTGTCTGGTTTGAATATGTCTAGACCTTGTTTATGAACTTTTGAATGCTTACTATATGACATAAGAAGACTATGTGCTTTGGTTTTTTATTTTATTTATTTTTTATTTTATGCCCATTTGAATATTGGTCAAATCCTAGGTTTGACCAAGATTTAAACAAGTTTAAAATATGAAAATGAAAAGGTAAGCCTGGATCCTTCTTAACTAGTCACTCTAAAATGAAGCTTTAATTTTGGGAGGTTTTTGAAATTTCCATGTTTGAAACCAAAAACCACTTCTCTTCATGCTTGACTTCATAAGACAGAGTTTATGGTTTTAGAGGGGTAGATACATGATTTGTCTTATTTGAATATGTCTAGCTAGACCTTGTTTATCAACTTTTGAATGCTTACTATATATATGTATGTGACATAAGAAAACTATGTGCTTTGGTTTTTCATTTTTCTGATTTTTTGGAATTTTGATGCACATTTGAATCTTGGTCAAATCCTAGGTTTGACCAAGATTTAAACAAGTATAGAAATGAAAATGAAAAGGGAAGCCTGTATCCTTCTTAGTCACCCTAAAATGAAGTTTTGGGAGGTTTTTGAAATTTCCATGTTTGAAACCCAAAACCACTTCTCTTCATGCTTGACTTCTTAAGACATAGTTTAGGGGTTAGCGGGTAGATACATGATTTGTATGGTTTGAATATGTCTAGACCTTGTTTATCAACTTTAATGCTTACTATATGACATAAGAAGACTATGTGCTTTGGTTTTTCATTTTTCTGTTTTTTGAATTTTCTGCCAATTTTGTTTGACCAAGATTTAGACAAGTTTTACACGTGAAAACGAATAAGTAAGCCTGGATCCTTCTTAGTCACTCCAAAATGTACCAATTGATAGGTGCGTTAACTTTGCTTCATGGAAAAAATAATGTCATGTAAATGAGTTAACTTGGATTTCCTACCCTTGAATCCATAGGAAACTTTGTTCTAATGCACTATAATAATCAACCGACTTTTACACCAGAGGTGTCACTTACGTGTGGTGCCCATGCGTGAGGTCCCACACTTCATGAGCACAAGTCACGTGCAATAGGTACGCAAACTCCCAGCCATTTTCTTTGTCAAGAGAAGACGCATCAGATGCGTATTGGAAGTCTGTGGGTCCTTCTGGATCCTTCGGTTGTCCCTCTCACAAAAAAACAAATCTCTCTCATTCTCGGCCTCGCTCGACTCGCTCGCTCGCTCGCACCTCCTGCTCACTGACAAACCCTGCACAAAAGTCAACATCATCACCCGAAAAAGGGGAGACACCATAATTCTCTCCCTTCTTCTCTCCTTCCGAGTGATCCCTCTTCCTCCGAGTTTCACTCGACGGGCAAACACACATGTGCTGCATAGTAATAATAAAAAGGTAGAAAAATCGACCTACGAATCTATAATTAAATAGGTTAAACTAGGGTTTTGCCCAGTACTACAGATCAAGGTTCAAAAAATCCAACTACGGGGTTCGAACAACCCCATTTCTAATCCAAGATTTTTTTCGACCTCATCCAATGGCCTCAAACTATAGGCCGGGTTAGCATCTAGTGCAGTATGTGTGAGAATGTATGCACTATGTGTGCTATAACTTGTGTGTCTTTCAAATTTGAACCAAATTTGAATAAGTTTGAAATATTTGAAATGGGGCTTTTGGCTTAAACGTTTGAAACCCAAAACGACTTCTCCTCATGCTAGACTTCATAAGACCGAGTTTAGGGTTAGGGGGTAGATACATGATTTGTCTGGTTTGAATATGTCTAAACCTTGTTTATCAACTTGAATGCTTACTATATGACATAAGAAGACCATGTGCTTTTGTTTTTCATTTTTCTATTTTTTTTAAGAATTTTATGCACATTTGATTCTGGTCAAATCCTAGGTTCAACCAAGATTTAAACAAGTTTCAAGCATGAAAATGAAAACGTAAGCCAAGATCCTTCTTAATTAGTCACTCTAAAATATATGAAGCTTTTGGGACGTACTTGAAATTTCCATGTTTGAAACCCAAAACCAATTCTCTTCATGATTGACTTCATAAGACAGAGTTTAGGGTTAGGGGTAGATATACACATGATTTTTCTGGTTTGAATATGTCTAGACCTTGTTTATCAACTTGAGTGTTTACTATATGACATAATTAAGAAGGCTATGTGCTTTGGTTTTTCATTCTTTAGATTTTTTGTCTGAATTTTTATGCCCATTTGAATCTTGGTCAAATCCTAGGTTTGACCAAGATTTAAATAAGTTTAAAACATGGAAATGAAAAGGTAAGCATCGATCCTTCTTAGTCGCTCTAAAATGAAGCTGAATTTTGGGAGGTTTTTGAAATTTCCATGTTTGAAACCCAAAACCACTTCTCTTCATGCTTGACTTCATAAGACGAAGTTTAGGGTCGATAGGGGGTAGATACATGATTTGTCTTGTTTGAATATGTCTAGACCTTGTTTATCAACTTGAATGCTTACTATATGACATAAGAGGACTATGTGCATTGGTATTTCATTTTTTGATTTTTATGCCCATTTGAGAATCTTGGTAAAATCCTAGGTTTGTTGAGCAAGATTTAAACAAGTTTAACATGTGAAAATGATAAGGTAATTAAGTCTGGATCTTTCTCTTAGTAACTCTAAAATGAAGCTTTTGGGAGGTTCTTGAATTTACCATGTTTGAAACCCAAAACCACCGTACTTCTGTTCATGCTTGACTTCATAAGACAGAGTTTAGGGTTAGGGGTAGATACATGATTTTTCTGGTTTGAATATGTCTAGACCATGTTTATCAATTTGAATGCTTACTATATGACATAACAAGGCTATGTGCTTTGGTTTTTCATTCTTTCGATTTTTTTCTGAATTTTTATGCCCATTTGAATCTTGGTCAAATCCTAGGTTCGACCAAGATTTAAACAAGTTTAAAACATGACAATGAAAAGGTAATTAATCATGGATCCTTCTTAATTAACCAGCCAGTCTAATTAAAATGAAGCTTTTTGGGAGGTTTTTGAAATTTCCATGTTTGAAACCCAAAACCACTTCTGCTTCATGCTTGACTTCATATATAATTAAGACAAAGTTTAGGGTTAGGGGGTACATGATTTGTCTGGTTTGAATATGTCTAGACCTTGTTTATGAATTTGAATGCTTACTATATGACATAAGAAGACTATGTGCTTTGGTTTTTTATTTTATTTATTTTTTATTTTATGCCCATTTGAATATTGGTCAAATCCTAGGTTTGACCAAGATTTAAACAAGTTTAAAACATGAAAATGAAAAGGTAAGCCTGGATCCTTCTTAACTAGTCACTCTAAAATGAAGCTTTAATTTTGGGAGGTTTTGAAATTTCCATGTTTGAAACCAAAAACCACTTCTCTTCATGCTTGACTTCATAAGACAGAGTTTATGGTTTTTGAAATTTCCATGTTTGAAACCAAAAACCACTTCTCTTCATGCTTGACTTCATAAGACAGAGTTTATGCTTGAAACCAAAAACCACTTATGAAGTCAAGCATGTGAAGAGAAGTGGTTTTGGGTTTCAAACATGGAAATTTCAAAAACCTCCCAAAAGCTTCATTTTAGAGTGACTAAGAAGGATCCATGCTTCCCTTTTCATTTTCATGTTTTAAACTTGTTTAAATTATCTTGGTCAAACCTAGGATTTGACAAGATTCAAATGGGCATCAAAATTGAAAAAAATCAGAAAAAAGAAAAACCAAAGCAAATAGTTTTCTTATGTCATATAGTAAGCATTGAAGTTGATAAACAAGGTCCATACATATTCAAACCACACAAATCATGTATCTATACCCCCTAACCCCTAAATTAATTAACTATGTCTTAATTATGAAGTCAAGCACGTGAAGAGAAGTGGGGTTTCAAACATGGAAATTTCAAAAACCTCCCAAAAGCTTCATTTTAGAGTGACTAAGAAGGATCCATGCTTACATTTTCATTTTCATATTTTAAACTTGTTTAAATCATTATCAAACCTAGGATTTGACCAAGATACAAATGGGTGGGCACAAAATTCAAAAAAATCAGAAAAATGAAAAACAAAAGCACATAGTCTTCTTATATATGTCATATC
Source organism: Lolium multiflorum (assembly GCA_030979885.1). Lineage (NCBI taxonomy): Eukaryota > Viridiplantae > Streptophyta > Magnoliopsida > Poales > Poaceae > Lolium > Lolium multiflorum. The sequence continues at coordinate 216,483,628 of CM061751.1, read as the reverse complement.
GTAAGCATTCGAGTTGATAAACGAGGTCTAGGTATATCCAAACCAGACAAATCATGTATCTACCCCCGTCGATCTTATGAAGTCTAGCATGAAGAGAAGTCGTTTTGGGTTTCAAACATGGAAATTTCAAGAACATCCCAAAAGCTTCATTTTAGAGTGTCTACCAGAAACCTGGCGCAGCGACGGGCAACACCGTGGCGGGAACAACCTAGGGCTGCGGCTGGCCGAGGTCCCTCCGAGCGACGGCCCGCAAAGCCTTCTGGTCACACGTCCGATGCTGATGCAAGGGCGTGCCACCTGACCTATACCTGGTCAGGAAGGTGATGGAGATGCCTCGCTTAGTTTCCTGCATGGCATACACGTAAACATTAAATACGAGCCTCGATCGGCTCTCAGGTTATCCTGTGAATCGGCTCAAGGAGCCGATCCACCCATGATTCGTACGAGGTGCACGAATATATGGTGGTCCTGCTTGATCAAGATAAAGCTAATTAGATCTACGACGATTTAGGGTTTTCACCGCATAATCGGATCATCCTACTCACGATTGGGCCTCGCGGCCACGCACGGTGATCGTAAGCCGATCCTAGACAAGGCCTAAAAACCAACACAAGGTTGATCCCCGGAACATCCTGTCTAGGACTAGCGAACGCCACCCTACGTGCCGCTGGATCCTCCAACCCTTTGTAAGGCCTAACTATTGCAGATATTAAACTAATCCTTGATGAACAAGGAGCAACCGTAACGGATCAGATCTACTAAATAATGATCAAGCGGGGTGCCGCCCCCACACCTAAGATAGGTGTGAGGGCGGCTAGACATGCAAGGGTTGCACTACGATAGCATGTTACGCGAAGAACTATGCTAACCCTAACACATCTATGATAACTACGTTGCTCGCCATCAAAAAGGCTTCAGTACGAGCAACGCATGAACAACGTGGAGCTTGTGCTGCCTAGATCGCAAGATGCGATCTAGGCAGCATGTTGCTTACCGGTAGAAACCCTCGAGACGAAGGAGTTGGCGATGCGCCGAGATTGATTTGGTTGGTTGAACGTTGGTTGTTGTTTATTCCATAAACCCTAGATACATATTTATAGTCCAGGGGACTTTCTAACACGTGCACTAACCGTGCACGGGTAAAACTCTATCTAAGATACGATCTACTATATTACAGATATATGGGCAATCTAGCCCAACTTTGCATATAAGGCCGATCCACGTATTTCTTCCGTATATAATCTTCAAGCCCATCTTGATCGTGGCCCACCTCTGACTTGGTCAAATTCTGGTGATAACACATGCCCCCCTGGTTTTGGCAATGATAATTTCAAAACCACTCTGTTTTTCCTTCAAAGGGTCATGTCGTGGCAGAGCAGAACCGTCGCAGTATTCTTCATCATGATGCCCTGTCTTTCAGCTTCTCTGCAAAATTCGATAGCTTTGGCATCACTTCCTCGGAAACTGCAATGGCATTAAATTTCCACCAGGCTTCTCATTATTTAACCGTGCCGATTGATTAGCCCTCTTCATCCCCTTCCTCTGTTCCAGCCATCGGCACCAAAAAACCCTCTTCCTCTGTAGCGATGCCCTCCTCTTCCTCCGCTCTCCGGCCTCTCCTCGACTTCTCGTGCCAGATGGCCCACCCGAGGCCCTCGTCGGGTCAGATGGCGACCTGCCTCTGACCGATGGGGAAGAGGACCTCAAGTTCCTCATCGATGGGGAGCTGATAAGCGAAAGTGAAGACGACCTCCATCCTTGGGCGAAACCCACCTCCCCCGACGGGAAGGGGGAAGAAGTAGAGGAAGAAGAAGGAAAAGGAGGAGGACCCCCTTCCCCCGCTAAGCTTCTGCCGGCCAGCGATTCCGCTTGGGCGGACGGTGAGGACGATGAGGATGAAGGAGGAAGAGGAGGAGGATGAATCCTCCTCCTCCATCGGGTATCCGCCGACCAAGCGCTTCCGCTCCTGGGCGGACAGCGAGGATGATGATGATGACGAGGAAGACGAAGCTCCGGCCAAGGCTGGGGTAGCGACGACGAGGAGCTTCCTGGGAGCGGCGCCGACGACACCGACAGACGGCGACGATGAGGACAGCGACGACTAGTAGAGTAGGACTAGTAGTAGCAGTGCACTAGGCACTAGATCCTTCTTTTGAGAGCCATCGGCTCTTTCTTGTAAAGCCGCTCCTTTGAATTAATGAAAATTGTTCTTTCAATTAATCCAATTCCATTCCTTCCGCCTGTCATGCCAAGACCGATAGCAACGTATCGGATTCCTTTCTTTGGACGCCGTGAAGCCGGACTCACATGTCGATTAGTCAGTCTAGCACTTCTCAAATTCAGGCTGCGATTTGATATCGACCATAATTTTAGCAATCCCTTAGCCGATGACTACTCATCGGCTATTTTGAGAATCCAGTCCCTTTCCTTTTCTTGCAGCGACATGACGGTCCAAAACTGTACCCGGCGGCCTCCCTTTCCGGTTCCTCTCCATAGCTTTAGCGCTTTTCTTTTGCAACACTCCTTTCGTAGAAGATCACGATGCAGGGTCAGTGCGACTCCAATCGGCTCCCAAAGCAGAACATGTACCAAGTTAGCTGCCCCAGAGCCTTAATCAAGGCGAGAATACAGCGAGGATGCACGGATCGTTGATCAGCTTTCTTCCATGAACGTCGATGTTGATGTGAACTTTGAGCACATAGCCAGTAGGTCTTGGTCTTGTGTAACTGTACTAGAGTCGATGGCTGCGCATCGGCTTTGTTTCTCAGTTCTAAAGTCGATGCCCTCGCATCGGCTGTAAAATTTTTTTTTTTACTGGCCGATTTTTCCTAATCGGCCCCCAATGTTCCACTGCACACATGTTTACCTGCACATGTTCATCTGACTATATGCCCCCCGAGCCGAATCTGCCAGGTGACTGCAGATATCGGCTTTGTGGGCAAGGCACTTGCACGTCGGCTTCGCGAGGATTCGTGCTGACTTTCATCCGCCGACGTGGCCGCTGCCCAGTAGATTGATGTTGAGCACAAGCAGAACATGTGGTGAAGATAATTTTAGCCGATTGCTGGAATCGGCCTCTATATCGATTGAAGCGGCGAAGGTTCTGTAATGCTCCTTCATAATTTTTGGGGCCGATCACAAGGATCAGCCTCGCCACGTTTGCTCATCGGTGTGTTCTTGCTACTCGGTCAGGCTGGATAAAACCAACCCAACCTCTGACTTGATGCGCTTGCTGTCGTCCACCTTGAGTGCATCGTATAATCGTGGAGCACTAAGCTCCGTCGGAAGGACGAGCACCATGTTTGTACCAGCCGATGTTTCATCATCGGCTTTCCTTTGCTTGGGACGCCACTCCATTTTCCGTGGACGACCCTCTTCGTCCAGGGTTCGCTGAACTTTCGCAGCCAGATCAGGTCGTGCCTTCCTTAACGTATGCAAGTATAACCTTTCGGCTTCCTCCAGGCCGCGCAATCGCTGAACCCTGCGCTTTTGTGAACGGCTGAGTCCATCAGGGCACCACCTTGGCCGGTGGTACCTGTCTTCTTCTTCTTGTCCCTCGTCTTCTGAATCCTCGAGATCTGCCCACCGAGGGGACTCAGCGCGTTTGCTTTGTGGCGGGAGAGGCCCTAAGCGCTCGAACACAGACACGTTGGCTGCCTCCTTCTTCTTCTGGTTGCATTCTGGGCAATTGCCGATTGTGGGCAATCGGCTCATTCCTGAATCCCAGCAGTGTCTGAAGAAGGGGCAGTCCCAGTGCCTGTCGTTGTCGTCTTGCTCCCTTGATTTTTCGTGGCACGGCGCTCGTGCTCCTCCTCATCGCGATCATGCCGACGATATCTTCTGGCTTCTCTAGCCAGACGATCTCTTTCATCATCATCGCTGGATCGTCGGCGTTGGTCATACTGACTCACATACTTGTTGAGGAGGTGATCAGAGAGGGGTCGCTTATGTTCTTCACCTCTCCCTCTGTGACGTAGCGCTTGCCATCATGACGGAGCCGATCGCGTGGAGCGGCCTCCTCTGTGTCCTTGCTACGAGAGCAGCTGCCCTCGTCTCCATCTTTGCCAGAGTGGTGCCCAGGTCCTACCATGTTGATGCTGAACGAGGATCCTGGCTGGCAACCTTCAGGGTAAGTGCATTCCACCATGTTAACGGCGGGGAAGGGCTGGGTGTCGACCTTCATGGCGTACTGGTTGAAAATCAGACGCCCTTTTTCTATCGCCGCTTGGATGTGCTGACGCCATACCCTGCAGTCGTTGGTGGCATGGGAGAGCGAGTTATGCCATTTGCAGTATGGCTTTCCGTTCAGCTCTTGTACCGTGGGGAATTTGAGACCTTCAGGAATCGTCAACTGCTTCTCCTTGAGCAGGAGGTCGAAGATTTGCTCAGTCTTGGTCACGTCAAAATCAAACCCCCGGGGCGGGCCTGGTGGCTTTACCCATTTGCAGGACACGGGGGTTCCTCCCCGAGTCCATTCAGCCACTGCTACCTCTTGATCTCCCGCAGAAACTTCGTCTTCCTCTGCATCGACCAGGACTACTGCACGCTTGAATTTGTCCTGGTACAGGTCCGGGTGGCGCTGTTCATATGCCGACAGTTTCTGAACCATGTGCGCCAGTGAGGGATAGTCTGCTTGGGAGGCCATGTCCTTGAGCGGTGTTGCGAGGCCCGCTACTGCCAACTCGACTGCTTCCTTTTCAGTTATACGAACCGAATAACATCGGTTCCTAAGATTCCTGAAGCGCTGGATGTATTCTGTCACAGTTTCTCCACGCTTCTGACGTAATTGTGCTAGATCGGCAATGCCGGACTCGGAAGCCTCTGAATGGTACTGCATATGGAACTGTTCTTCCAACTGCTTCCAAGTCCGGATGGAGTCTGGTGGCAACGAGGTGTACCACCCGAAAGCCGATCCCGTGAGGGACTGTGAGAAGAGCCTCACGCGTAGCTGATCCGACACTGAAGCCGGTCCCAGTTGTGCCAAATATCGGCCTACGTGCTCGATGGAGCTGGAACCATCTGATCCACTGAATTTGGAGAAATCAGGGAGCCGATATTTAGGTGGTAGCGGGATCATCTCGTAGTCGTCGGGGTACGGCTTGGAATAGCCGATTGCCCTCCTTTTCGGCACCATGCCGAACTGATCTCTCAGTATGGTACTGATCTGATCCGCTGTGCTGGCTGCAGGAGTTGAACTCTGAAGATTCGCCGGGGTGGCGTACTTAGCCAGCCATGTTTGCTTTTCCAGCTCTGAGCCAACTGCAGGAGCTGAGCTCTGGAGGTTCGTCGGGGTGGCGTACTTAGTTAGCCACGTCTGCTTCTCAAGATCTGTTGCTGACGTCCCTCCTGTTTTCCCAGAAGTCCCTGATGTTGTGGCCTGGTTTGTGAGTGCCCAGTTACCACAATCTGGCACATACGTGCACGTGTACCCGTGAGGGATCTCCTTAGGCGCCTCAGGCAAGAACTGGTAGTCACTAGGGTCACCACCGATCTTGTAGACGACGAATGCCGGTGAAGCCGGCACTTCTGGTGCTGCCAACGCAAATGGCAGCGGTGGACGGGACTGGAGTGGCAACTCTCCTTGATGCGTCCCGAGAGCTGGTCCTGACGGCGAGTACTGGTGGCTCATGATCTCCTGGATCACGCGAAGAGCGACACGCTCCAACGTGTTTACCAGGTTCTCAGAGTGGCGGTGTAGCGAGTGAGCCACCAAGTAGTTGATCTCCTGCCGCAGGGACCTGGTGCGTTCTTCCGACGGGGCAGAGAGGTCTATCCCATCGAGTGCACCTTCAGGTGAGAACCCTTCCATCTGATGCCATGGGAACGGGTTCTGTGGAAAGAGCCGATGAGGTCGGCTTCGAGGATGACTTTGATCTCGTCATACTTCTTCTTGAGCTCGTCGGTCAGATCCTCGTACGTGACTGGCGTGCCGTCCGCCATCTCAGATGTAGATGGCGATGTGGTTGATGTAGAAGCTTGTCCCACCGGGCGTGCCAGAATGTGTTGTCGTCAGAAACCCACCGGCGGGCAGCGACGGGCAACACCGTAGAGCCGGGAACAACCTAGGGCTGCGGCTGGCCGAGGTCCCTCCGAGCGACGGCCCGCAAAGCCTTCTGGTCACACGTCCGATGCTGATGCAAGGGCGTGCCACCTGACCTATACCTGGTCAGGAAGGTGATGGAGATGCCTCGCTTAGTTTCCTGCATGGCATACACGTAAACATTAAATACGAGCCTCGATCGGCTCTCAGGTTATCCTGTGAATCGGCTCAAGGAGCCGATCCACCCATGATTCGTACGAGGTGCACGAATATATGGTGGTCCTGCTTGATCAAGATAAAGCTAATTAGATCTACGACGATTTAGGGTTTTCACCGCATAATCGGATCATCCTACTCACGATTGGGCCTCGCGGCCACGCACGGTGATCGTAAGCCGATCCTAGACAAGGCCTAAAAACCAACACGAAGTTGATCCCCGGAACATCCTGTCTAGGACTAGCGAACGACACCCTACGTGCCGCTGGATCCTCCAACCCTTTGTAAGGCCTAACTATTGCAGATATTAAACTAATCCTTGATGAACAAGGAGCAACCGTAACGGATCGGATCTACTAAATAATGATCAAGCGGGGTGCCGCCCCCACACCTAAGATAGGTGTGAGGGCGGCTAGACATGCAAGGGTTGCACTACGATAGCATGTTACGCGAAGAACTATGCTAACCCTAACACATCTATGATAACTACGTTGCTCGCCATCAACAAGGCTTCAGTACGAGCAACGCATGAACAACGTGGAGCTTGTGCTGCCTAGATCGCAAGATGCGATCTAGGCAGCATGTTGCTTACCGGTAGAAACCCTCGAGACGAAGGAGTTGGCGATGCGCCGAGATTGATTTGGTTGGTTGAACGTTGGTTGTTGTTTATTCCATAAACCCTAGATACATATTTATAGTCCAGGGGACTTTCTAACTTAGACGTGCACCTAACCGTGCACGGGTAAAACTCTATCTAAGATACGATCTACTATATTACAGATATATGGGCAATCTAGCCCAACTTTGCATATAAGGCCGATCCACGTATTTCTTCCGTATATAATCTTCAAGCCCATCTTGATCGTGGCCCACCTCTGACTTGGTCAAATTCTGGTGATAACAAGAAGGATACATGCTTTTAATTTCCATTTCCAAACTTGTTAAACTTGGTTGAACCTAGGTTTGACCAAGATTCAAATATATGGGCATAAAATTCAAAAAAAATTCAAAATGAAAAACCAAAGCACATAGTCTTCTTATGTCTATAGTTAGCATTAAAGTTGATAAACAGGTCTAGACATATTCAAACTAGAAAATCATGTATATATCTACACCCCTAACCCTAAACTCTGTCTTATGAAGTCAAGCATGCATGAAGAGAAGTGGTTTTTTTGTTTCAAACATGGAAATTTCAAAAACCCTCCCAAGAGCTACATTTTGGGGTGACTAAGAAGGATAGATGCTTATTTTTTCATATTCATGATTTAAACTTGTTTAAACCATGGTCAAACCTAGGATTTGACCAAGATTCAAATGGGCATCAAAATTGAAAAAAAAATCAGCAAAAAGAAAAACCAAAGCAAATAGTTTTCTTATGTCATATCGTAAGCATTCGAAGTTGATAAACAAGGTCTAGATATATCCAAACCAGACAAATCATGTATCTACCCCTGTCGATCTTATGAAGTCTAGCATGAAGAGATCGAAGTCGTTTTGGGTTTCAAACATGGAAATTTCAAGAACATCCCAAAAGCTTCATTTTAGAGTGACTAAGAAGGATACAGGCTTACCTTTTAATTTTCATGTTTTAAACTTGTTTAAATCTTGGTTAAACCTAGGATTTGACCAAGATTCAAATATATGGGCATAAAATTCAAAAAAAAACAGAAAAATGAAAACCAAAGCACATGGTCTTCTTATGTCTATAGTTAGCATTAAAGTTGATAAACAGGGTCTAGACATATTCAAACTAGAAAATCATGTATATATCTACACCCCTAACCCTAAACTCTGTCTTATGAAGTCAAGCATGCATGAAGAGAAGTGATTTTTTTTGTTTCAAACATGGAAATTTCAAAAACCCTCCCAAGAGCTACATTTCGGGGTGACTAAGAAGGATAGATGCTTATTTTTTCATATCCATGATTTAAACTTGTTTAAACCATGGTCAAACCTAGGATTTTACCAAGATTCAAATGGGCATAATTTTTTTAAAAAAATCAGAAAATGAAAAACCAAGGCACATAGTCTTCTTATGTCATATAGTAAGCATTCAATTAAGTTGATAAACAAGGTCTAGACATATATTCAAACCAGGAAAATCATGTATCTACCCCCGAACCCTAGCTAAACTCTGTCTTATGAAGTCAAGCATGCATGAAGAGAAGTGGTTTTGGTTTCAAACGTTTAAGCCAAAAGCCCCTTTTCAAATATTTCAAACTTATTCAAATTTGGTTCAAATTTGAAAGACATACAATTTATAGCACACATAGTGCATACATTTTCACACATACTGCACTAGATACTAACCCTATAGTTTGAGGCCATTTGGATGAGGTCGAAAAAATTCTTGGATTAGAATCGTGTTGTTCGAACCCCGTAGTTGGATTTTTTTGAACCCTTGATCTGTAGAACTGGGCAAAACCCGAGTTTAACCTATTTAATTATAGATTCGTATATCGATTTTTCTACTACCTTTTTATTATTACTATGCAGCACATGGGTGTTTGCCCGTCGAGTGAAACTCGGAGGAAGAGGGATCACTCGGAAGGAGAGAAGAAGGGAGAGCATTATGGTGTCTCCCCTTTTTCGGGTGATGATGTTGACTTTTGTGCAGGGTTTGTCAGTGAGCAGGAGGTGCGAGCGAGCGAGTCGAGCAAGGCCGAGAATGAGGGAGATTTGTTTTTTTTGTGAGAGGGACAACCGAAGGATCCAGAAGGACCCACAGACGCATCCTGATGCGTCTTCTCTTGACAAAGAAGATGGCTGGGAGTTTGCGTACCTATTGCACGTGACTTGTGCTCACTGAAGTGTGGGACCTCAAGCGTGGGCACCACATGTAAGTGACAGACCTGTTGGTGTAAAAACTCGATTGATTATTATAGTGCATTAGAACAAAGTTTCCTATGGATTCAAGGGTAGGAAATCCAAGTTAACTCATTTACGTGTTAAACTTGTCTAAATCTTGGTGAAACCTAGGATTTGACCAAGATTCAAATGGGCAGAAAAATAAAAAACAGAAAAATGAAAAACCAAATCACATAGTCTTCTTATGTCATATAGTAAGCATTAAAGTTGATAAACAAGGTCTAGACATATCAAACCATACAAATCATGTATCTACCCCCTAACCCCTAAACTCCGTCTTATGAAGTCAAGCATGAAGATAAGTGGCTTTGGGTTTCAAACATGGAAATTTCAAAATCCTCCCAAAAGCCCCTTTTCAAATATTTCAAACTTATTCAAATTTGGTTCAAATTTGAAAGACATACAAGTTATAGCACACATAGTGCATACATTTTCACACAAACTGCACTACATGCTAACCCTATAGCTTGAGGCCATTTGGATGAGGTCGAAAAAATTCTTGGATTAGAATCGTGTTGTTCGAACCCTGTAGTTGGATTTTTTGAACCTTGATTTATAGTGACTAAGAAGGATACATGCTTCCCTTTTCATTTTCATGTTTTAAACTTGTTTAAATTATCTTGGTCAAACCTAGGATTAGACAAGATTCAAATGGGCATCAAAATTGAAAAAAAATCAGCAAAAAGAAAAACCAAAGCAAATAGTTTTCTTATGTCATATAGTAAGCATTAAAGTTGATAAACAAGGTCTAGACATATTCAAACCAGACAAATCATGTAGCTATACCCCTAACCCCTAAACTCTGTCTTATGAAGTCAAGCATGTGAAGAGAAGTGGTTTTGGGTTTCAAACATGGAAATTTGAAAAACCTCCCAAAAGCTTCATTTTAGAGTGACTAAGAAGGATCCATGCTTCCCTTTTCATTTTCATGTTTTAAATTTGTTTAAATTATCTTGGTCAAACCTAGGATTTGACAAGATTCAAATGGGCATCAAAATTGAAAAAAAAATCTGAAAAAAGAAAAACCAAAGCAAATAGTTTTCTTATGTCATATAGTAAGCATTAAAGTTGATAAACAAGGTCCATACATATTCAAACCACAAAAATCATGTATCTATACCCCCTAACCCCTAAAATAATTAACTCTCTCTTATGAAGTCAAGCATGTGAAGAGAAGTGGTTTTGGGTTTCAAACATGGAAATTTCAAAAACCTCCCAAAAGCTTCATTTTAGAGTGACTAAGAAGGATCCATGCTTACATTTGCATTTTCATATTTTAAACATGTTTAAATCATTATCAAACCTAGGATTTCACCAAGATACAAATGGGTGGGCACAAAATTCAAAAAAATCAGAAAAATGAAAAACAAAAGCACATAGTCTTCTTATATATGTCATATCGTAAGCATTCAAGTTGATAAACGAGGTCTAGGTATATCCAAACCAGACAAATCATGTATCTACCCCCTGTCGATCTTATGAAGTCTAGCATGAAGAGAAGTCATTTTGGGTTTCAAACATGGAAATTTCAAGAACATCCCAAAAGCTTCATTTTAGAGTGACTAAGAAGGATACAGGCTTACCTTTTAATTTTCATGTTTTAAACTTGTTTAAATCTTGGTTAAACCTAGGATTTGACCAAGATTCAAATATATGGGCATAAAATTCAAAAAAACAGAAAAATGAAAACCAAAGCACATGGTCTTCTTATGTCTATAGTTAGCATTAAAGTTGATAAACAGGGTCTAGACATATTCAAACTAGAAAATCATGTATATATCTACACCCCTAACCCTAAACTCTGTCTTATGAAGTCAAGCATGCATGAAGAGAAGTGATTTTTTTTGTTTCAAACATGGAAATTTCAAAAACCCTCCCAAGAGCTACATTTCGGGGTGACTAAGAAGGATAGATGCTTATTTTTTCATATCCATGATTTAAACTTGTTTAAACCATGGTCAAACCTAGGATTTTACCAAGATTCAAATGGGCATAATTTTTAAAAAAATCAGAAAATGAAAAACCAAGGCACATAGTCTTCTTATGTCATATAGTAAGCATTCAATTAAGTTGATAAACAAGGTCTAGACATATATTCAAACCAGGAAAATCATGTATCTACCCCCGAACCCTAGCTAAACTCTGTCTTATGAAGTCAAGCATGCATGAAGAGAAGTGGTTTTGGTTTCAAACGTTTAAGCCAAAAGCCCCTTTTCAAATATTTCAAACTTATTCAAATTTGGTTCAAATTTGAAAGACATACAATTTATAGCACACATAGTGCATACATTTTCACACATACTGCACTAGATACTAACCCTATAGTTTGAGGCCATTTGGATGAGGTCGAAAAAATTCTTGGATTAGAATCGTGTTGTTCGAACCCCGTAGTTGGATTTTTTTGAACCCTTGATTTGTAGAACTGGGCAAAACCCTAGTTTAACATATTTAATTATGGATTCGTATATCAATTTTTCTACTACCTGTTTATTATTACTATGCAGCATGTGTGTTTGCCCGTCGAGTGAAACTCGGAGGAAGAGGGATCACTCGGAAGGAGAGAAGAAGGGAGAGCATTATGGTGTCTCCACTTTTTCGGGTAATGATGATGACTTTTGTGCAGGGTTTGTCAGGTGAGCAAGAGGTGCGAGCGAGCGAGTCGAGCGAGCCGAGAATGAGAGAGATTTGTTTTTTTGTGAGAGGGACAACCGAAGGATCCAGAAGGACCCACATACTTCCAATACGCATCCTGATGCGTCTACTATTGACAAAGAAGATGGCTGGGAGTTTGCTTACCTATTGCACGTGACTTGTAATCACTGAAGTGTGGGACCTCAAGCGTGGGCACCACACGTAAGTGACAGACCTGTTGGTGTAAAAACTCGATTGATTATTATAGTGCATACAGAAAAATGAAAAACAAAATCACATAGTCTTCTTATGTCATATAGTAAGCATTAAAATTGATAAACAAGGTCTAGACATATCAAACCATACAAATCATGTATCTACCCCCTAACCCCTAAACTCCGTCTTATGAAGTCAAGCATGAAGAGAAGTGGTTTTGGGTTTCAAACATGGAAATTTCAAAAACCTCCCAAAAACTTCATTTTAGAGTGACTAAGAAGGATACATGCTTCCCTTTTCATTTTCATGTTTTAAACTTGTTTAAATTATCTTGGTCAAACCTAGGATTTGACAAGATTCAAAGATACATGCTTCCCTTTTCATTTGACATGAATCCTTGTGGCACGACCATGTTGGGGTCACTCCTGGCTGTCTACCCAGCCGAGCATGCGGGCTCTATTACCTTGTACGAATCCTCGTTTTAAACCAAGAAGAAGTGAACAAACTCTCCCCCCCACACACACACACACACTCTCTCTCTCTCACTCTCTCTCTCTCTCTCTCTCTCTCTAACCGGCTTTAGATATCGCATCATTTGTCTGTCAGACTCCATTGATTTGCCCCAAGTTCAACAAGGTCGCCCCCTTTTCCTCTGAGAGTCCATTGATTTTTATTTGCTGGTGTCACTTGTGCTAAACTGTCATTCCTTGTACTCCCTCCGATTCATATTATTTGATGGTAATATAGATGCATCTACACACATTATAGTTGTAGATACATCCATTTTACCATCAATTAATATTGATCGGAGTTGCAGCGTGGTATGAGGCCTGCCGCCTGCCACCGTCGGCGAGGTTCCAAGTAAACGGCGCCAGAAGAAGAGTAGCGCGGCTCCGGATTCAACCAACTGGCGGCGATGGACGGCACTATGGAAATAAACGCTACGAATTTGGAGGCCATCGCGTACAACATCGCTGGAACGGCGCAGGTCATGTGCTCCCACGACGGCTGCGGGGTCATCGTCAGCTACCACGAGTCCCTAAGCCACCAGATCGCGTGCCCGCACGGCCGGTGCAACTGCACGGAGCAGGGCTGCGACTTCGCCGCCCCACCGTCAGCGCTCCTCGTTCACCTCGCAGAGGCCCACTCGATTCAGGTGCACAGGTTAGAGTATGGCAAGTCCATAGAGTTCCGGGTGACCATGACGCACCCGTGCTCGCCGTGCAGGCTGCTCGTCGTCGAAGGGGATGACGGCTCCGTGTTCGTCCTGTACATCGACGCGCTCGGCCCGGCCATTGTCTTGTCTTTGGTATGCGTCAGTTCGGCCACATCCGTGTGGCCGCTCTACAGGGTGAAGATCTGGGCGCACGGCCCGCCGCCGTCCTCGAAATCGGACTGCAGGCGGGATGTCGTGAAGATGTCTGCCGATGCTTCTGGCAGCGCGTCGCCGGGCGCTGTCGTGTTTGAGGAGCTCACGTCGTTCCTCGTTGTGCCGGGGCCATACCTCGTTGGTGCTGGATCGTCCAAGGAGCTGCGTTTCTACATTCGCATATGCAAGCAGATGTAGCTACTGCTACTTTGCGTAGTTGAAAAAACTGTCAATTTGTCATGAGGAATGATAAATTTCGATGAAAAGTACTTGATTGTTCGTACGGCTGCTATTTTTTTATGGATTCCTCGTTTCATATTTGTGCTGAACTGTTTGTAGTAGTACTTATACTTAATAATAATGCAGCGTGGAAGTGAATACTCCTTTTTTTTGTGAATCGGAAGTGAATACTCCAACTATATGTAATTGTAACCCCTCCATCTGATTTATATAAAACTATGTGCACTTCCAGATCATTTCTCCTGTTTTTTAGATGTCCTTTCACTTACTATAAAAAACAAAGAAGCACTGCTGCTTTGATTCAAAGGAATGTGGAGAGTGTAGAAATAGGAAAGGTGTAGGATTGAAATTTTCCCATAGGAATCAAATCCAACATAATTCCTATGTCAATCCTATGAATCAAAGAAGCCCTAAGTGGTTACCGGTGCTTAATGCACAGTTCCAAAAAGTTCATCCCGCAGTCCAAATAACTAATAATCAGATGATGTCAATTTTTGTGTATGTAGTTGTGCCTATTACCATCACAAATATAGTCTCAAATAGTATGATGGTGGAGATACACATTTTTTAACTACCATGATTTTCGGTAAATGCTTAGTCAATTTTGACATAATTTGACTTTCTAAAAATAATATAAGCCTTAAGCTTTGAGATGGAGGTACTATATTGGGTTTTCCTCGTCTTAAGCAAAATCCCTTCCCATCCCCTTAAATAGAGTACTCCAGCCTCGAGGCTAGGAGATAAGAGAGGCCATCGATAGGCCATACTCCTCGCGCGCTCGCAATGCTGGAAACTGTCACCGTTACCCTGAAGATGGACTCCACCGTGCTTCACTGCATTTTCTGCTCCCAGCCCCTCCAGCCCCCCGTCTTCAAGGTCGATCCCTTTCCCTCCCACACTCCATTGATGTTTCTTTTGTGGGTTCACTACTGCAAAAATGGGAATCCACGAACTTTGATTTGTGCAGTGCAAGGGTAATCATTTGGCCTGCGGCCGCTGCCTCAGCGAGCTTCCCGGGAACCGGTGCCATAGGTGCGTGGAACCCCGCGGCGGATTCGAGCAGGACCCGGCAATGGACGCCGTCGTATCAGCGGCGACGGTTGAGTGCCCCCACAGCAGCTGCGGGAGCTTGGTGGCCTACCACCAGGTCCACGACCACAAGATTGCATGCCCGCACGCCCCTTGCGCTTGCACGGAGCCCGGCTGCGACTTCGCCGCCCCGCCAACAGCGCTCGTCGCCCACTTCGCAGCGGCCCACTCGATCCAAGTGCACAAGCTCCCGCCGTACAACACGACCAAAGTGTTCCAGGTGCCGGTGCCGGTGCCGGGTTCGCCGTGCCTGCGGATCATCGCCGAAGGGGAGGACGGCGCCGTGTTCGTCCTGATCATCGGCGTGCTCGGTTCGACTTCGACCACCATCGTGTCTACCGTGTGCGTTAGGGCGGCCGCGTGCGTGTGGCCTCTGTACACGGCAAAGATGTGGGCGAATGGGCCGGCGTCGTGCTCGTTGGCGCACTCGAGGAGCAGGGCGGACACCGTGAGTGTGTCTTTGGAGGCGTCGAGCTGCGCCTTGCCGGGCGACGTCGCGTTTGATGAACTCACGTCGTTCCTCTCGGTGCCGCCGCTGTACCTGGTGCTTGGTGGACCTTCCAAGCTGCTGCGTTTCTACATTCGCATCGAGAAGGAGAACAATTAATCCTCAAAATAAGTACTCCTACTCCATATGATGATACGTACTAGTATAGTGCTAATGCGGATGTAACCTCTAGTAAAGTACTAGTACTAACACTGTCTGAGTTGTACTATTATTTCAGTTTCGCTTCTATTGTTGGGTAACATCATCAGGAACATAACTTGAACTTATTGGTTTCAAATATGTGACAACAAAAGAAAAAGAACAAGAAAGGGAGTAACTGTTTTTCGTCCTGCTAATGCAACCTTGAGGTGACCGGGACAACTTTGTACAAAGCATCGTGCTCATATAAATATACGTACTCTACAAAATCATCAGCAGTGGAGTACCTCGATAGGTGCCATGTCCATGGATCGACAAGACAAGACACACACATAGACTGGGTCACTGGGAGATGGATATTACTACTGGATAGCTGTCCTGACGTGATAGGATGCCTACATACACCCTACTCGGCAGGTGACGATACCTTCCCAACAAAGGTATCCAGTCCCATCCATTGATTATTTTATTATGGACGGAGAGCATTCTACTAGAAGAGATGTCATGTCTTGGGGCAGAGGTTCGGCTTAATCATGGTTTAGATATGGCCATGACTTTTGTCATTTAAGGCACCACCTATGGGAACCACAAGATTACTGAAACAGCAACTACATTACTTGACTCTAATGTAGATGTATCTAGACATATTGTAGCTATAGATACTTCCATTTTAGCATCAAGTAATGTGGATCGGAGGGAGTAATACTATACAATATACTCAGTATAAGGTTAAGTTTGGCACACGCTGGGACGCACATATTTGTTAGAAGTACACACATGCAAGACAGAGCACAGAGTAAAATAATTACTATTTACTTATGGGCAACCAAAAGCTTGTACGTGTCCACTATATATATGGGCATGGACTACACTTATTGCTTGTGGACGAGGATAGCTGTTGTGGACAACACAGTGGATGCTGTTAGAGTGAAACGGCACACTTATTATGGATCGTAGGGAGTATGCAAGATAAAAAAAGATCTACCATACATATTAGTATTATTATCATCAGTTATGTACTCATGACACTGGGAGCATACACACACGATCGTACATACTACAGTAGTACTGTACTACTTTTAAAACTACTTGCAAGATAAAATATAGCTGGATGTACAGAACTACTTATCACTGGGTGCATACACACACGATCGTATACATACTAGTACTGTACTACTTTTAACACTAGGCTATCCTTTTCAGTGGTCTTCCTCTTCAGCTTCCACAGCCTGTACCATGTTGCTCTTCTTCTTCTTCTTCTTCTTCTTCTTCTTCTTCTTACTCCCGCTGTCCTGGAATTCCGCCAATTTTTGTTGACCCTTCTCAAAGTTCACTATTCGCCTGTATACCTCATATGTCGCGTATGCGTCGATGCTTGCATACAGGATATGCTTCATGGACAAGGGCACCTGCTTCCACAGCTTGTGTTCCAGTAAGTTTTTTCTGATAGATCCGAGCGACGGCCCGCAATGCTCTTCTGGTCACACGTCCGATGCGAAGTGCAAGGGCGTGCCACCTGACCTATACCTGGTCAGGAAGGTGATGGAGATGCCTCGCTTAGTTTCCTGCATGGCATACACGTAAACATTAAATACGAGCCTCGATCGGCTCTCAGGTTATCCTGTGAATCGGCTCAAGGAGCCGATCCACCCATGATTCGTACGGGGTGCACGAATATATGGTGGTCCTGCTTGATCAAGATAAAGCTAATGAGATCTACGACGATTTAGGGTTTTCACCGCATAATCGGATCATCCTACTCTAGGTTGGGCCTCGCGGCCACGCACGGTGATCGTAAGCCGATCCTAAACAAGGCCTAAAAACCAACATGAAGTTGATCCTCGGAACATCCTGTTTAGGACTTGCGAACGCCACCCTACGTGCCGCTGGATCCTCCCCCCTTTGTAAGGCCTAACTATTGCAGATATTAAACTAATCCTTGTAGAACAAGGAGCAATCGTAACGGATCAGATCTACTAAATAATGATCAAGCGGGGTGCCGCCCCCACACCTGAGATAGGTGTGAGGGCGGCTAGACATGCAAGGGTTGCACTACGTAAGCATGCTTAAACGAAGAACAATGCTAACCCTAACACATCTATGATAACTACGTTGCTCGCCATCAAAAAGGCTTCAGTACGAGCAACGCATGAACAACGTGGAGCTTGTGCTGCCTAGATCGCAAGATGCGATCTAGGCAGCATGTCGCTTACCTGATAGAAACCCTCGAGACGAAGGAGTTGGCGATGCGCCGAGATTGGTTTGTTTGGGTTGAACGTGAGTTGTTGTTTATTCCATAAACCCTAGATACATATTTATAGTCCAGCGGACTTTCTAATTCGGACGTGCACCTAACCGTGCACGAGTAAAACTCTAACTTTTAATCTAAGATGCGATCTACTATATTACAGATACATGGGCAATTCAGCCCAACTTCGTGTATAAGGCCAATTCTTGTTCTTCCTTCCATGTATATCTTCAAGTCTATCTCAATCGTGGCCCACCTCTGACTCGGTCAAATTCTGGTGATAACACATGCCCCCCTGGTTTTGGAATTGGTAATTCCAAAATCACTCTGTTTTCCTTCGTCGGGTCATGTCGTGGCAGAACCGTTGCAGTATCCTTCATCATGATGCCTTTCTCAACTTCTCCGCGTGACCTGGCAGTTTTTTTTTCTTTAGGCACCACTTCCTCGGAAACTGCTGTGGCATTGAATTTCCACTATATCCCCTTTTATTTAACCGCTATGAACAGTTCTCCTCTGCATCTCCTTCGCATTAGCACTCCAAAAGCCCTCCTGCGACACCATGTCTTCTTCCTCCTCTGCCCCATCGGATCCTTCTAGCCAGTCCTCCACGTCCCGTGAGCCGACGCCGGAGCACAACCCGGCGGAGGTCCACGCGGCCAACACCCGCCGCGCCATTGCGGCCGGGGAGGAGTCAGACCATGACTTCTCCATCTGGTCCGAGGACGACCAGTCCTCGACGGACGAGAGCGACCTCCGCTTCCTCGCCGACGGGGAATCGGAGGAGGAGAGCGATGACGATCGCTTCTCCTGGGATGACTTCACCTCCTCCGAGGGGGAGGAGGAGGAGGAAGGAGGAGGAGGATGACGACGACAGCCCCTCCGACGAGCCGCCGGCCAAGCGGTGCCCTTGGCCGGGCAACCTTAGCGACCCGACGGCGACGAGGACGACGCTGACGAAGACGAGGACACAACGAGGGCCCGGTCGGCGGCCATTGGAGCGACGACGAGCCCGCCGGGAGCAGCGCCGAGCGGCGGCGACGGACGACGAGGCGAGTGATGGCCCGTAGATAGGACCTCTAGTATAGGGCCAGTAGCAGTAGATAGGGCAATGTATCCCCTAGTATTCCCTTTTGAGAGCAATCAGCTCTTTGATGTAAGAAATCTCGCCTATCAATGAAGAACTTTTCCCCAATTTGATTTTGCCGATTTCCTTTGAGTTTAATTTAGCCGATTCCCTCTTCATACTGACCTTGCCGATTCGCCCCTTTGCCAATGCGTAATGAGCCGATAGCAACGCATCGGTCCTTTGAAATTCACCCTTCCCTTCTTCAACTGATGATTTTCTAAATCTGGTGGATAATGTAGAATCTTCAGGGAAGCCTTTGAATTCTTCCAACCAAACCAATAATCCTCTTCAATACTCATCATTTGTGAAGGAGGTTGCAATGAAAGATCAGCCGATGGTGTCTCAATCGGCTCCTTAAACACGGAGTATCCACCGAGCTGAGCCCCTTACTCGAGCCCCCGGCCTACTCGAGGAAGAATGTCAGAGAGAATGCGTCAAAGCCGATCCCCTTCCGTTTCAGCTGAACTAGCCCCCAAGATTGGAAATTCTCGACAAAAAGGGTCAGGAACCCGGCTCGGCTCGAAGCAGCTGAAGAAATTTTCATTGTTTTACTCCCTCGAAGCAACAGAAGGCACCACCGCTGGCCTGGATTTGGCGGAGACTTGATAAACCTCGCATAATTCCACTAGAGTCGATGGCTGCGCATCGGCTGCTTCTCAATTCTAAAGTCGATGCCCTTGCATCGGTAAAAAAAAAAAATTTTCTCTGGCCGATTTTCTCCTATCCCCCAGTATTCATTGCACACATGTACCCACATCTGTTCCCATGTTTATGCCCCCAGCCGAATCTGTCAAGGAATGGATTTCTCTCCGACGTCGCCGCTCCTGAGAGGGTCAAGGGTGATCATAAGCAGAACATGTGGTGAGGATAATTTTGGCCGATTGCTGGGATCGGCCTCCATAATGATTGGAGCGCTGACTGAAGGTTCTGTAATGTCCCTTCATAGACCTTTAGGGCCGATCACAAGGATCAGCCTTGCCAAGTTGCGCATCGCTTTGCTTCAACTACATGGTCAGGCCAGTGGATAAAACCAGCCTAACCCTTCCCTTTGTCACATCGATGCGCTCGCAGTCGTCCAAGTTGATGCCTGAGAGGGGTTCTTGGCCTGCTGCTTCCCATGCGTTCATGCCAGCCGTTGAAATTTCGGCTGAGTCATCGGCCTGGACGACCTCTACCTCATCTCCATCCCACTGTATTATGCATTGGTGCATCGTGGAGGGAATACAGCAGTTGGCGTGGATCCAATCTCTTCCTAGCAGAACAGCATAAGTGCTCGTGCTATCGACGATGAAGAACGTTGTAGGGATAGTTTTCCTTCCTACGGTCAGATCCACGTTCAGAACACCTTGTGCGTCAGATGCTTGGCCGTTGAAATCGCTCAATGTCACGTTGGTCTTGATTAGATCCGAGCTAGAGCGTCCCAGCCGACGTAGCATAGAGTACGGCATGATGTTAACTGCCGCTCCGGTGTCCACCAGCATCTTATTTACAGGCCTCCCATCGATATAACCTCGTAAGTACAGGGCCTTCAGATGTCTGTAGCTCTTTTCTCGTGGCTTTTCAAAGATAACCGGCCGTGGGCCGCAGTCAAGTTGTGCCACGGGTACCTCGTCAAATCCTGGAGCACTGAACTCCGAAGGGAGGATGAACACCATATTTGTGCCAGCCGATGTTTCATCATCGGCTTTCCTTTGTTTGGGGCGCCACTCCATTTTCCGTGGACGACCCTCTTCATCCAGGGTTCGCTGAACTTTCGCAGCCAGATCAGGTCGTGCCTTCCTTAGCGTATGCAGGTATAACCTTTCGGCTTCCTCCAGGCCGCGCAATCGCTGAACCCTGCGTTTTGTGAACGGCTGAGTCCGTCAGCACCACCTTGGCCGGTGGTACCTGTCTTCTTCTTCTTCTCCCTCGTCTTCTGAATCCTCGAGATCTGCCCAACGAGGTGACTCAGCGCGTTTGCTTTGTGAGAGGCCCTAGGCGAACACAGACACATTGGCTGCCTCCTTCTTCTTGGTTGCATTCTGGGCAATTGCCGATTGTGGGCAATCGGCTCATTCCTGAATCCCAGCAGTGTAAGAAAGGGCAATCCCAGTGTCTGGCGTTGTCATCTTGCTCCCTTGACTCTTCTTTGGCACGGCGCTCGTGCTCCTCCTCATCGCGATCATGCCGACGATGTCTTCTGGCTTCTCTAGCCAGACGATCTGCTTCATCATCATAGCTGGACCGTCGGCGTTGGTCATACCGACTCACATACTTGTTGAGGAGGTGATCGGAGAGAGGTCGCTGATATCTTATGTTCTTCACCTCTCCCTCTGTGACGTAGCGCTTGCCATCATGATGGAGCCGATCGCGTGGAGCGGCCTCCTCTGTGTCCTTGCTATGAGAGCAGCTGCCCTCATCTCCATCTTTGCCAGAGTGGTTCCCAGGTCCTACCATGTTGATGCTGAACGAGGATCCTGGCTGGCAACCTTCAGGGTAAGTGCACTCCACCATGTTAACGGCGGGAAAGGGCTGGGTGTCGACCTTCATGGCGTACTGGTTGAAAATTAGACGCCCGTTCTCTATCGCCGCTTGGATGTGCTGACGCCACACCCTGCGTTGGTGGCATGGGAGAGCGAGTTGTGCCATTTGCAGTATGGCTTTCCATTCAGCTCTTGCGCCGTGGGGAATTTGAGACCTTCGGGTATCTTCAACTGCTTTTCCTTGAGTAGGAGGTCGAAGATTTGCTCAGTCTTGGTCACGTCAAAATCAAATCCCCTGGGCGGGCCTGGTGGCTTTACCCATTTGCAGGACACGGGGGTTCCTCCCCGAGTCCATTCAGCCACTGCTACCTCTTGGTCTCCCGCAGGAACTTCGTCTTCCTCTGCATCGACCAGGACTACTGCACGCTTGAACTTGTCTTGGTACAGGTCCGGGTGGCGCTGTTCATATGCTGATAGTTTCTGAACCATGTGCGCCAGCGAGGGATAATCTGCTTGGGAGGCCATGTCCTTGAGCTGTGTTGCAAGGCCAGCTACTGCCAACTCGACTGCTTCCTTTTCAGTTATACGAACCGAATAACATCGGTTCCTAAGATTCCTGAAGCGCTGGATGTACTCTGTCACCGTTTCTCCGCGCTTCTGACGTAGTTGTGCTAGATCGGCAATGCTAGACTCGGAAGCTTCTGAATGGTATTGCATATGGAACTGTTCTTCCAATTGCTTCCAAGACCGGATGGAGTTTGCTGGCAAAGAGGTGTACCATCCGAAAGCCGATCCTGTGAGAAGAGCCTCACGCGTAGCTGATCCGACACTGAAGCCGGTCCTAGTTGTGCCAAATATCGGCCGACGTGCTCGATGGAGCTGGAGCCATCTGATCCACTGAATTTGGAGAAGTCAGGGAGCCGATATTTAGGTGGCAGCGGGATCATCTCGTACTCGTCGGGGTACGGCTTGGAATAGCCGATTGCCCTCCTTTTCGGCACCATGCCGAACTGGTCTCTCAGTATGGTACTGATCTGATCCGCTGTGCTGGCTGCAGGAGTTGAACTCTGAAGATTCGCCGGGGTGGCGTACTTAGCCAGCCATGTTTGCTTTTCCAGCTCTGAGCCAACTGCAGGAGCTGGGCTCTGGAGGTTCGTCGGGGTGGCGTACTTAGTTAGCCACGTCTGCTTCTCAAGCTCTGTCGCTGACGTTCCTCCTGTTTTCGCCGGAGTCCCTGATGTTGTGGCCTGGTTTGTGAGTGCCCAGTTACCACAATCTGGCACATACGTGCACGCGTACCCGTGAGGGATCTCCTTAGGCGCCTCGGTCAAGAACTGGTAGTCACTAGGGTCACCACCGATCTTGTAGACGACGAATGCCGGTGTAGCCGGCACTTCTGGTGCTGCCAACGCATATGGCAGCGGTGGACGGGACTGGAGTGGCAACTCTCCTTGATGCGTCCCGAGAGCTGGTCCTGACGGCGAGTACTGGTGGCTCATGATCTCCTGGATCACGCGCAGAGCGACACGCTCCAACACGTTGACCAGGTTTTCAGAGTGGCGGTGTAGCGAGTGAGCCACCAAGTAGTTGATCTCCTGCCGCAGGGCGTTCCTCCGACGGGGCAGAGAGGTCTATCCCATCGAGTGCACCTTCGGTGAGAATCCCTTCCATCTGATGCCATGGGAACGGGTTCTCTGAAAAGAGCCGATGAGGTCGGCTTCGAGGGTGGCCTTGATCTCGTTATATTTCTTCTTGAGCTCGTCGGGCAGCTCCTCGTAGGTGACTGGCGTGCCGTCCGCCATCTCAGATGTAGATGGCGATGTGGTTGATGTAGACGATTGTCCCACCGGGCGTGCCAGAATGTGTTGACTGCCAAAACCCACCGGCGGGCAGCGACTGTCAACACGGTAGAGCCGGGAAGAGCCTAGAGCTGCGGCTGGCTGAGACCCCTCCGAGCGACGGCCCGCAATGCTCTTCTGGTCACACGTCCGATGCGAAGTGCAAGGGCGTGCCACCTGACCTATACCTGGTCAGGAAGGTGATGGAGATGCCTCGCTTAGTTTCCTGCATGGCATACACGTAAACATTAAATACGAGCCTCGATCGGCTCTCAGGTTATCCTGTGAATCGGCTCAAGGAGATCCACCCATGATTCGTACGGGGTGCACGAATATATGGTGGTCCTGCTTGATCAAGATAAAGCTAATGAGATCTACGATGATTTAGGGTTTTCACCGCATAATCGGATCATCCTACTCTAGGTTGGGCCTCGCGGCCACGCACGGTGATCGTAAGCCGATCCTAAACAAGGCCTAAAAACCAACATGAAGTTGATCCTCGGAACATCCTGTTTAGGACTTGCGAACGCCACCCTACGTGCCGCTGGATCCTCCCCCCCTTTGTAAGGCCTAACTATTGCAGATATTAAACTAATCCTTGTAGAACAAGGAGCAATCGTAACGGATCAGATCTACTAAATAATGATCAAGCGGGGTGCCGCCCCCACACCTGAGATAGGTGTGAGGGCGGCTAGACATGCAAGGGTTGCACTACGTAAGCATGCTTAAACGAAGAACAATGCTAACCCTAACACATCTATGATAACTACGTTGCTCGCCATCAAAAAGGCTTCAGTACGAGCAACGCATGAACAACGTGGAGCTTGTGCTGCCTAGATCGCAAGATGCGATCTAGGCAGCATGTCGCTTACCTGATAGAAACCCTCGAGACGAAGGAGTTGGCGATGCGCCGAGATTGGTTTGTTTGGGTTGAACGTGAGTTGTTGTTTATTCCATAAACCCTAGATACATATTTATAGTCCAGCGGACTTTCTAATTCGGACGTGCACCTAACCGTGCACGAGTAAAACTCTAACTTTTAATCTAAGATGCGATCTACTATATTACAGATACATGGGCAATTCAGCCCAACTTCGTGTATAAGGCCAATTCTTGTTCTTCCTTCCATGTATATCTTCAAGTCTATCTCAATCGTGGCCCACCTCTATGCGTCGATGCTTGCATACAGGATATGCTTCATGGACAAGGGCACCTGCTTCCACAGCTTGTGTTCCTCTTTCGTAAGTTTTTTCATGATAGATTTGTACTGGCTGTCTATAATGGCCGCAGCATAGTCAGCCAACGAATCCTTATTGTTACTAGTGGAATCGGCAGGCTTCCACCTTTTCTGGATGTCCACGAAGTTCGCCACTGAGAGGTTGCAACGCCCAAGCCTGGTAATGTCGTTGCCGATGTCAACACCTGCAAATGTTATGTCAGGCCTGCCAAGAAAGTCAGCGAGTTTGGGGCAGGGCTGGTCGGCCGAGGAAATCTGGTACAGGAGGCAGTCTGTGCCCATGCACAACTGTATGAGGGCAGCCTTCTGTTCAGGCCCATAGGTGTACTCTACGTCTAGGCCAACAATTTTGTACGAGTCTTCTTTCTCCAGTATCAACTCGATTTTGTTGATGTGTTCCTCCACCTTAGACGCCATATTGGTATAGTTCGCCGTAATGGTGGTTGTTCCATGAGCGAGGAAAGTGTGTCCTTGGTAGAACGCTTCCATGGAGGGTAGCGAGAGAGGGGCACAGGCGAGAGTGTCAGGGAGAAGACGAAATGAGGAAGACGAATGTTAACCGCCACGCCAGGGCCTGCAAACCGCCCGTCGCTAGATGCATGCATTTGGACGGTTTTGAAGATGACGGGCCATAGGGCACGAATGCAGTTTCCCTGTTAAAATAATAATAACCGCCCACGTACTTAATTAATTGTATGCTTATTTGTTTCTCGAGAGGAGCCTAGTTTTTTTCTACGAAACTCTGAAGATCTATTAAAAATCATCAACATTAGTACAAAGAGATTCAAAATTAATATTACCTTCGTCTAAAAGGAGGTGTCTTAGTTTTGTCTAATACGGATGTATATAGACATATCTTAGTTGTAGAAATTACAAATATGTCTTCTTTGCACCACTTAGCTACCACTACAAAGTACAAACACTAACGCAAGGTAGATCAGCATCATGCAATGTAGACATTACAGTATTTTTGTACTACTGTACTTGTCTTCCCTGGTCTATGATTCAATATCTAGTATACTGTACTGCTTATACACCAGGGAGATTCAAAATACGAGTTGAGCGCCAAAACTCCCGCCTCCATACACATATTTCGAATTCCCTTTCGACCCCTATTACCAATGACGCAAAGGCAGACAAGTGAAGCCGGCGTTGGTTGGGGTCTCGTTCGTAATTTACACATCCCCTCTGATATATATAGTCTACCGCCTTCCATTCGTCTTCCCCATTTCCGCAAAAAATCTGTCGCAATACTCCAGGCCCATCATCTCTCACCTGCCGGACCACCGCACCGGAATATCCCAGCCGTACTTAGCCGGCATACCACCTCACCTACCTGAGGCCACCGACTCCCTCGTCCGCAGCACCAGATCCGCTTCACCAACGCCGCCGTGTACTGCATCGGATCTGCTTCACCGACTGCTTCATCCGCAGCACCAGATCCGCTTCACCAACGCCGCCGTGCACTGCACTATCTGAGTTCACCGACTCCCTCGTCTGCCGTACCTGATCCGCTTCACCAACGACGCCGTGCACTGCACCGGATCTGCTTCACCGACTCCCTCGTTTCAGATCTGCTTCCCCGAACCCATCATCGACCGCCCCAGATCTGCTTCCTCGACGCCGACGCCCACCGCAACCGCAGCACCCCCGCCGTCGTCGACGTGACCCGCAAGGATGCCGAGTATGACTACACGAAGCCGCCGTCGAGGTAACCAGACCCCCTCCCCCCTACACGTTTTGGTCTGTTACCATAGAAGGTTCAAGCATGTCTTGGTCAACTAGAATGTGTCTATATACTGATTCGTCCGTCTAAAAAAGCATCGACAGAGAAGTCCCATAGATCCAGCTCCGCCCCGCTCTCAATGCGCGTGGCAGATGGCAGGATCCTGCGCATTTGCCCATGCCACTCCTTGAGCTCTCTGTCTTGATGTGCTTCACACACAGGGCTTATAATACTAGGAAGCTTGTGCCTCACATACACTTACACACAGGGCTACTACTACTAGGAAGCTTTATTGGATATCTCAGTGGTACAAAGCTTACTTACATGGGACGGGTGATACTCTATTTAAACTTTTGTACATGACCCTTTAGATTGTTGCCATGTGCCAGAATCCAAACCCTATACCATACTTCTAGAATACTCTACAAACTCTAGATATTTCATACTACTCGTAAATATCTTACTCTAGAACATTCCCCATTCTACAGTTCTCTCTACATACCTTGGATACTTCATGACTAAGCTAGCTCCTTTACTAGCCAACCACATTGATAAGATTACTACTAACAATCCCCCCATAATCTTGTCATATAAACTATCTTTACTATTAAATTTAAAATAGGCCGCGGTGGTTGGTGATGGTACGTCAAACGTGTATACAACTCACCCCGAACATAAAAAGTAAGGTCAGCGTGACCGGCTCCATGAGGAGTTCTTATCAGGATTAGTTAGGTCACGACCAAAATCCAATCCGTAGCACTAGGTAGCAAAATCAGCATCCCTTTCCTAATTCTAATCGGTAAGACAAGCATAGATCGGTTCAGCCACACATCTTTTTCGTTCGCTCCCCTTTTTATTCTCTAAGGAACCCTCTCCTTAACGAGCGTAGATTGATGGAGATGGTTTTTGTACCGGTCAATCTTTATATCCTTTCTGGCATAGTTCTGTAAAAGATCGGCAGGTGATCCGTCCTTTCTCCTCTGCCGTAGTTCATCAACGCGTGTCCGGCAATCCCGGTTAGATCGACACAATCGGCAAAAAAGAAAAAGGCCAAAAGAGACCCATTGATTAGGCTCCTCTTGCCGTGCTACTTTAAATTTTCTAACTTTTCTTTCATTCGCAAACATACAGTGACAACCTATATGACTCTAGGTTTCTTTTCCTAATTTTTGCACGTGCATGCATTTTCCCTTTAAAATTCGTAGGACATACAAATCTCAACACTTATGCAACTAAAAATCCTTAAAAAAAACAAAGCTTTCATACCCTGCAGCTTTTAAGAGGTTAGTGACAAGAATCAACCACATGTTTTGGAGCGCAGTGACATTCTCCCTAAAAAAACCATGTTTCATGCGTGGGTGTTTCATTAATAAAGAGAAATATCTGTTCAGTTGGGGCCACGTTTCGACGTGTGTTCTCGACAAATCAGTTTCTCAGACAAAGTATCTCGAAGGTGTTCATAGAGATTGCATGTGCATTTGTGCGTTCGTAGGAGCGAGTATGCATTTAGTGAGCATTTATATTGTACCGTGTTTTGTTAAAAAAGATGGTGTAAAACGGGCACCTTTTACGATATACTCCCTCCGTCCCAAAATGTAAGGCGTCTAAGGATTGGTCAAAAGTCAAACCTTACAAACTTTGACCAAATATTTTAAAAAATATTTACATCTACAATATCAAATTGACATATTAAGAAATTATACTTTAGGGTGACTCTATTGATAATGATTTAGTATTGTAAATATTTATATTTTTGTGTGTAAACTTGGTCAAACTTTAAAAACATTGACTTTTAACTAATCCTTAGACGCCTTATTTTTGGCACGGAGGGAGTATCATTCAATAAATACTATGAATTATTCGATCGTTTGTTCAAACATGTTAATTAGATCGGT
The DNA here is from genome assembly GCA_030979885.1 of Lolium multiflorum. Classification (NCBI taxonomy): domain Eukaryota; kingdom Viridiplantae; phylum Streptophyta; class Magnoliopsida; order Poales; family Poaceae; genus Lolium; species Lolium multiflorum. The sequence goes on along the minus strand of CM061751.1, from coordinate 216,455,781 downwards.
CGATTGATCAACTCGGATCGGTCGATCGAGCATCAGAGTTGTCTCAGTGATGACAAAAAATAATGCACATTGTATGATACTGACGTACCACAGATTCTAAAGAAAAATGAGGACCATGTGGCCACACATCCTGGACATAGACATTGCGATTATATTCCATTTATTCTATATTTGGAGGGAGCCATCTTTCGTTATTAACCCGTTGCAACACACGGGTATTATGCTAGTATCCCCTAATCCAGATCACATGGACCATGCACTTCATCTTGTGATGGCATCACACCGACTCACGTCAAGCAACGACGCCGCACCTTGCTTGTTAGCCTGACACCGACTTCATTTTAGATATCATGTAGTACATGTCAAGTACCAAATCACTGAGAACCAACCTGTGTTTGGATGGTTAGGAGGGCAGTGGCACCCCCAGATTTAACGCTTTGGTGTCTCAAAAATGGAGGAATATTCTTCTGTGGGATGCGGCGTTCCCGATGACATTGTGGTGCTAGTGGTGACTTCGTCAATCTCAATACCCGTCGGAACAGTTTCTTGGATGCAGTTTCCTGAAGGTGCTCGAAGGGGTAGTGTGTGTGCTTGAGTGATGAGTGTATGTATGTACGTGTGAGCGTCTATGATTGTACTGTGTGTTGCAAAAAATAGTATTAATTTTGTCTTGTTCATACTAAGACTAGCAAAGCGTTCCCTGCTCTATAAACTCTCAAGAAACACCCCTATAATATCTATCTAGTTCGTCCTAATGTTAGAACAGTAATTGCATGCTATGTAATTCATCTATTTTTGTTAGGAAACCTACATGTTTGTTTGCTTTTCTTATTCTCAGGTGACAGGTTGTGTGCTGGGACCATAGCCGCCGTCTGTTTTGTTCGTTGCAAAATGTTGTTTTATATTCCGCCATTCTGTGCTCTTCTGTGTTCACAAGGTTTTACATTATAATTTCCATCTGTTTTGTTGTAAACAATGACGGTAAATGCCAATTACTATTTCCTTTCTGCTATCCTTTTGCCATCCTGTAGTACATGTGTGAACTCATTGCTCTGGTACATTTAAATTCTTCATTGTTTTTGTTCTTCAAGAGCTGCAACCCTAACTCTTTGCTGTAATTTCATGTTGCACTATCACATGGAACACAGCAAATCGTGGAGTGAATCACCCCTATAATCCAGTAAGTACCTTTCATTTTTGTATTGATATGCTTATCGTGCTGGAACCAGTTTGTGTTTAACACATTTACTCTCCATATAGATAGGATAACTGGTTTGAAATAAATCATGCTATTTGTATGACTGCACGTCTTCGTTCATTTTCCTGCTAGCTTCTCAAACTTGTTCTATTGCCTGTCTAATCTTTTTTTGTTTGATCGTGATTAAACCAATTTAATTGTTCTGCTTAACTTAAATGATCTGGCATTTTATTCCAGCCACATAATGTTTGATTGCTCATGCACTTCCTCATACCGTTATGTCTTCTGGATTTCTTCCATAATGATAAGAATGTTTTGCTTGGTGAATATGAGTCAGATGATGATTCAATTGGTTATTAGTCCTTGATTCATTGAGTTGACTGATGATTAAAACATATAAACCTTGCGACTATCTGGCATGCTTGTTGTGGGATATAATGAGCATATTTGTTTTTTGTAAGACTTTTTTCGGATTTCACTGTTGATTAATCCAATGCCACCTTCTGTAGTAGGAAATCCACCTTCAGTAGGTATCATAAATAAGATTTGTTGTTACTTTTTGGCTGACCCATCTTTTATTTTTAGGCACAAAATGGTTCATTTGTTTGTTTCTCCTTCCCTTATATTGCGCTCATGGGTTAAACATTGAAATAATATGTCAGTTTATATGAATCCCAGAATGGTTGCTGTCTAATCTGTCTTAATTGGTCCTGCTCGTTTATATTTGGCACCAAATGGATATATTTCTCTTTTATCTGAGGCATTCCCATGGCTGGCCGATGATTAAAATAATGAAATTTAGGGGGTTGGAGATTCTCCAACTGCACAATGTCTGGCTAGTTTTGTCCACATGACCACTTTTGTGGAACTTAAGGGATCTGAAGCACCCCTTCCAAGTGTCAATTTTAATAGACAGCTGTTATGCAGTTTCCTGGCTTATTTTATTAGGCAGACTGTCTAGTTACTTGATTTATTTTGTTCATATTTGCCATCCGGTTGCTCTGCCTGTTGCATTGGGGTTGATAGCTTGCTTTGTTATATTATGCCTTGTGCTTTGTGAAAATCTGCCATCTGTTTTGATGCTTTGCAAAAATCTGTGACAACTAATAATATGGTTGTTTTCTCAAATTGTATGGTTCTGTAACTTGCACTGTCTTGTTTTCAGCCCCTGAATAGAGCAAGGAAGGCAGATGGCAGGGCATGTACATCAAGTGTCCAGGTCTTTCCACAGCACAGCCGTGACAATGCCAATTCATCTGATTGTCAGATGATAGCTACTGTCCCAGCCATTCCAGCGCAAACAATCGCTGCCTTTGCACACGAATCAATTGATATAATTCAGCAGCAAAGAGATGAAAGAGATTCAAATATCATCATAACAGTCAATGAGATACATGAATTGAAAAATAGGCAAGCTTGGATTGAGCAGATCCTTAATAATCTACTCTGCAGATCTAATGGAAAGCCAGCTGTTACTTGCACTCCGATGAATTCTACCTAACAGAAATGCAGTTTTGCCGATGATGCCATTTGTATGGCTTGTATCATTTGAGTTATTTCGACTTGTTGTTGTATTTGAGAATTTTTGCTGTTATTGTAATCCTTGAGCATTTTTTCCTGTTATTGCTATAGTTTGCAATCATTGTAACAAATTTTCAATGTAATGATTATTTTATCTTGCACTCGGCCTTAAACAGAACTACTAGTATGGTCTCACAATTTTTTATCATTATACTATGCAAGATTTAGCGGTCGCCCCAAATTCAGAGCACCCATAGCGATTTGGGGGCCGGCGTCGTTTTAGGGCTCGCACCGGTGCGCTCCAAACGGCGCCGGCTATTTGTCGAGCCCAGTAGAATCTCGCCGGCATCCCCGAGCCGGCCCCTTCGCCAGGGGCGCGAATCAGGCGCTCCGGGTGCCTCGCGGAACGACGGTTTTCGCTGGTGGAGGCGCCTTGTCAGCGAGAGGACGCGACGGTTCGCATCGACTGGCCACGACGCGGGAAGGTTGGTCGTCGGCGTTTAAATGGCCTCCCGCGCGGAAACCGAGGCAGCGACTGGCCACGAGGGCAGCGACTGGCCACGCGGCGTCCAGTCGCCGTAAATGTGGGTAGTTGCCACCGCTAGATATATAGGACGTACGCCGTCCACCACCGCCGCTCCATTCTCTACTCTCCACATCAAGATGCCGCGCCGTCTGAAGACCACCTACTCGATGCTTGGCCTCAACGGCCGCGCGCTGCCTCCACCACCACGGCAGCCGCAGCCGGAGCCGGAGCCGGAGCTGCAGGCCGACGACGAGCACAGCTCCGACGAGGACGAGGACCCACGGTTCGAGTCCTGGCACGATGTCTACGTAGCAGAAGCGGAAGCAGAGGCGGCGGATCGAGGAGTCAGCGCAGTCGGGCGAGCCGCCGCAGGCCCCCGCCGACCCGGAGCAGGCGGCGATCCTCGCGTCGCTGAACGCACAACGATACCAGCGGTTGAGGGAGGAGGAGCGCGAGTTCGTCAACGACGCGAACCTCGAGCACGTCCTCGAGATATCGCGCCAGCGAGCGGTCACGGAGGAGGCGGGACGCCGCCTCAAGGAGGCGGAGCGACAGAAGCTCGCAGAGCTCAACGCTCATCGCCACCAGGACGCGTTCGCTCGCCAGCAGGCGAGGCGCGCCGAGATCGAAGCTTCTCGGGAAAGGCTGGAAGCGCGGGGACAGCGCCGCCGGCAAGCCCCTGCGACGCCGGCCGCCATGCTCCACCGCCAGATGCGCGAAGCAACGGAGGAGAAGCGGGCACGGAAGCAGGCGGCAATGGCGAAGAACAACGACGAGGCAGGGCCGTCGAGCGCCCCTACCGACGGCCAGTAGACCAGGATTAAGTTTATGTTTAGTTATGTTTAAATTCGAGCTACTTTGGTATAAATTTCGTATGAATTTGGGTTTTTAGATGTCAATTTAAATTTTAAAATCTATCGGGGCTGCCGTTTTGGGGCCGCCGGTGTGGGAGCAGCGTCCCCAAATAGAGGATGCTGTGCCGGTGGAGATGCTCTTATAGATAGATAATGATCATGGTAACAGAAAAAATCGTCAACGTGATGATGATTTGATGTTGCACTCGACCTTGAACATAAGTACTAGTACGGTCTCACAATTTTTTTAATCATTATACTTTGCAACATTTAGCAGATGCGCCAAATTCAGACATAGATCATGATCATGGTAACAAATTTTCAACATGATGATGATTTGATGTTGCACTCGGGCTTGAACAGAAGTACTAGTACGGTCACTCAAAATTTTAGCATTATACTTTGCAATGGATGCACCAATTTCAGAGATAGATCATGATCAGGGTAACAAATTTTCAACGTGATGATGTTTTGATGTTGCACTCGGCCTTGAACTGAAATACTAGTACGGTCTCACAATTTTTTATCACTATAATTTGCAAGATCTAGCGGATGAGCCAATTTCAGAGATAGATGATGATCATGGTAGTAACCGGTATTTAATGTGATGATGATTTGATTTTGCACTCGGCCTTGAACAGAGGTACTAGTACGGTCTCACATTTTTTAATCATTATAGTTGGACCTTAGCCAAATTCAAAATCTCATAGCGGCAAAACTTCCCGCCCACAAAATACAAAAATTTGACACGCTTCCAAATTCCCATTCTACCCCTGTGGAGATGACAGCAAAGTCGGTTGGTGGGGGGGTATGCCCGTCATTTTTTGGATCACCACCTCCCTAGCCCGGAAACCCTCCCAAAAAAAATTCATTTCCCTCAGACCACCCACCGGAACTTCCCAAGTCCCTCTCTCCCACCTCCACGACCACCGCACCGGAACATCCCCGCCGGACTTCCCTGGCCTACCCGAGCCCTCGCGATCCTCGTCATCCGGCTGCCTGCCGGAGCCGCTTCATCGACGCCGTCATCAACCGGACCGGATCATCCCCGCCGTACCTCGAAACCATATGCTCATCCAGCAGTCTACCGCAGTCGCTTCAGCTTAGCCGCTTCGCCGGATCCGTCTTCCACCGCATCGGATCTTGCTCACCGACACCGCTGTGCATGAACCGGATCTGCTTCACCGGCGCCGTGCATGATCTAAACTCTTCTACTGTCGCTTTTCTATTGCTTGCCTGCAAGTTCTTGTTTAATCTTGGGGGAACCTGTTTGTGCTAACGACGCGCCGTTACGTTTTTGCAGATGAGATGAGTAACCATGAAGTGTAATGGCCGTCTCTCCAACCCCAAGTAGCACATGTAGCGTACTTCATCACCGGATCTATCAACCCCAGGAAGATCTGTTGTGACTCCCACAGAGTGCTTCTCCTAATGTAAGTCCCTTGTTTTAGCGCCATGTTCTAGGTTCAGATGCTTGTTTGTCTGAAGCTCTTTTAGTTCATTCCTAGCTATGACCGTAACACGTTGCTATTTTCTACTTCATTGCTAACTTTAAGCGATTGAACATTTTGGTTTGCATTCCCTGCTCTGTAGATGTAGCCATCATAACTTCTATCTTGCTCAGTCGTTGTTACAAAAATTATAGGTATTATAGTAACATCCTGCTATTATTTAGTTCATGGCCAATTTTAAGTAATTGCACATGTTGGTTCGCATTCCCTGCTCTATAGCTTTTGGCATCGTAACTTCTATATTTGGTTTACATTCCCTGCTCTGTAGATCTAGCCATCATAACTTTATCTTGCTCAGTCGTTGTTACAAAAATTATGGCCTGCTACTATGTTGTTTGTGCCAATTTTTTACTCCATGAACATGTTGGCTTGCATTCCCTGTACTACAGGTGATGCCATTGTTTTGTATCTAGTTCATTGTAAGCTAACAAAGTAAGGACTTAGTTTGGCATGCTATCACTCTGCTATCTAGCCTGTAGTACAAATAAACTTGTCATACTACTAGATAATAATTTTGCGTGCCATCTTGTTCTTCAAAAGCTGCATTATTGACTTGTTTCTCTGACTTGGCATGACGCTCACATATGGAAAGCTGAACATATTGGTTTGCATTCCCTCTTATACAAGTTCACAGGTGATCCCACTATATTATGTATCTGGTCCATCCTAAGCTCCAGCATTAACTATCCTCTATGTGTTGCTCATTACAAGTTTATATCCCGAAACATCTTGATTTGCATCCCCTTCACTATAAGTTCAGGAGTATTATTTAGTTCACGGCCAAAATGAAGTAATTGCACTTGGCACATGTTGGTTCACATTCCCTCCTCTTTAGCTTTTGCCATCGTAACTTCTATTTTTGGTTTACATTCCCTGCTCTGTAGATGTAGCCATCATAACTTCATCTTGCTCAGTCGTTGTTACAAAATTTATAGCCTGCTACTATGTTGTTCATGCCAATTTTGTACTCCCTGAACATGTTGGTTTGCATGGGACTCGACAGTAGTAAGTCTGCTGTTTCATTCTAACATGCTCTGTTATATTGGCTGTTGGTATGCGGCATGCACTCTTTGTTTGCTTATTGTGCGCATTACAATGATCTTGTTATAACGACGAAATGATGAGTTCCAAATTCTTTGGCAAACAATATTGTAGTGTCTTTGCCTTTCCATTGTTGTTGTCTTAACTTGTAATGTCTTTGTTTCGGATATAGGTGCTGCATGGACAACTTAAAAGATTGCCGGATCCCTTCATTGTATTGCTAGGTTTAATTACCATTCAATTTCTCTGGGTTCTGTAATATTTTTTCAATGCCTTGCAGCTGATGTAATATTTAGTTAGTTTTTATAGTTCTTTCGCGCATTTTTTCTTTGGTGCTTGTGGTAAGTGAGGCTATCCGACAGAAATCAATGCTGCGTAAATATTCTCAGCATCTAAATCACGAATTCCCATCCCTTAAACGGCCCAATTAAGCGAAATCACATATGTGCCGGCCCGCAAAATCCTAAAGCGCCTATTACGCCGGCATATAAACAGCAACTAAACGGGCTGGCCCACTTACTTATTGGGCCAGCCCACTTGATTTACTGTGGACCCCACACTTTTATTGGGCCGGCCCACTTGCTTTAAGGTGGACCCCACCCACTACTGGGCCGGCCCACTAACTAGTTGGGCCAGCCCAGTGCTTTGTGGTGGACCCCGCATACTAAATGGGCGGGCCCTTTAAGGCAGTGGCACCCACTTTGTGTTTGGCCGGCCCACTAGCGTGTTGGGCCGCCCACTTGCTATATGGTGGACCCCACATACTAAATGGGCCGGCCCTTTAACGGGAAAGTGGGACCCACGTGTTTTTGGCCGACCCACATGTTGGGGCCCACTTGCTATATGGTGGACCCCATACTAAATGGGCCGGCCCTTTAACGGGAAAGTGGGACCCGCGGTGTTTTGGCCCGGCCCGCTATCTTGTTGGGCCGGCCCACTTGCTATATGGTGGACCCACATACTAAATGGGCCAGCCCTTTAAGCGGAAAGTGGGACCCACTGTGTTTTGGCCGCCCACTATCTTGTTGGGCCGGCCCACTTGCTATATGGTGGACCCCACATACTAAATGGGTGGGCCCTTTAACGGGAAAGTGGGACCCACCGGTGCTTTTGACCCGGCTTGTTGGGCCAGCCCATTTGATCTAATGTGGACCCCGTACTAAATGGGCGGCCCGATAGCAGGAAAGTGGGACCCACATGCTAATTGGGCCGGCCCAGTTGCTTTAATGTGGACCCTACTTTGTAAATGGGCCGGCCCGATACCAGGAAAGTGGGTCCCACATGTCTTGTGGGCCGGCCCTTTTGCCTGTTGACCGGTCAAACGAGTGCATTCGGCCCGGCCCACATGCTTAGTGGGCCGGCCCATTAAAGTTTTGACCAGTCAACCTTAGAGGTTAGGCCCGGCCCACGTAACTAATGGACCAGCCCAGCTATATAGTTGACCGGTCAAACTAAGTCAGCTGGCCCGGCCCGCAAACTTAATGGGCCGGCCCGCTTAAGACGTGGCAGGCCTCGTGTGGGCCTACCATCTACCACGGGGTTTCAGCCGGTTAACGCCGTTAACTACCAGTTAACGGCGTCTGCCACGTGTTGCATGACGTCGGCGATCAGCGGGCTCCCGATACGTCTCCAACGTATCGATAATTTCTTGTGTTCCATGCCACATTATTGATGTTATCTACATGTTTTATGCACACTTTATATCATATTCGTGCATTTTCGGAACTAACCTATTAACAAGATGCCGAAGTGCCGATTCTTGTTTTCTGCTGTTTTTGGTTTCAGAAATCCTAGTAAAGAAATATTCTCGGAATTGGACGAAATAAAAGCCCAGAGGCCTATTTTCTCACGAAGCTTCCAGAAGTCCGAAGGAGAGACGAAGAGGGGCCACGGGGCGCCAAACCCTAGGGCGGCGCGGCCCCCTTGCCGCGCCGGCTGTGGTGTGGGCCCCCTGACCTGCCCTTCCGCCTACAAATAGCCTCCGTGACGAAACCCCCAGTGCAGAGAGCCACGATACGGAAAACATTCGAGACGCCGTCGCCGCCGATCCCATCTCGGGGGATCTGGAGATCGCCTCGGCACCCTGCCGGAGAGGGGAATCATCTCCCGGAGGACTCTACACCGCCATGGTCGCCTCCGGAGTGATGAGTGAGTAGTCACCCCTGGACTATGGGTCCATAGCAGTAGCTAGATGGTTGTCTTCTCCCCATTGTGCTATCATTGTCGGATCTTGTGAGCTGCCTATCATGATCAAGATCATCTATATGTAATTCTATATGTTGCGTTTGTTGGGATCCGATGAATAGAGAATACTTGTTATGTTGATTATCAAAGCTATGCTTATGTGTTGTTTATGATCTTGCATGCTCTCCGTTATTAGTAGATGCTCTGGCCAAGTAGATGCTTTTAACTCCAAGAGGGAGTACTTATGCTCGATAGTGGGTTCATGCCTGCATTGACACCTGGGACAGTGACAGAAAGTTCTAAGGTTGTGTTGTGCTGTTGCCACTAGGGATAAAACATTGATGCTATGTCTAAGGATGTAGTTGTTGATTACATTACGCACCATACTTAATGCAATTGTCTGTTGCTTTGCAACTTAATACTGGAGGGGTTCGGATGATAACCTGAAGGTGGACTTTTTAGGCATAGATGCGGTTGGATGGCGGTCTATGTACTTTGTCGTAATGCCCAATTAAATCTCACTATACTCATCATGATATGTATGTGCATGGTCATGCTCTCTTTATTTGTCAATTGCCCAACTGTAATTTGTTCACCCAACATGCTGTTTATCTTATGGGAGAGACACCTCTAGTGAACTGTGGACCCCGGTCCAATTCTCTTCTGAAATACAATCTACTGCAATACTTGTTTCTACTGTTTTCTCTGCAAACAATCATCTTCCACACAATACGGTTAATCCTTTGTTACAGCAAGCCGGTGAGATTGACAACCTCACTTTCGTTGGGGCAAAGTAGCTTGGTTGTGTTGTGCGGGTTCCACGTTGGCGCCGGAATCTGGTGTTGCGCCGCACTACATCCCGCCGCCATCAACCTTCAACGTGCTTCTTGGCTCCTCTGGTTCGATAAACCTTGGTTTCTTTATGAGGGAAAACTTGCTGTGTGCTCATCATACCTTCCTCTTGGGGTTGCCCAACGAACGTGTGAAATACACGCCATCAAGCATATTTTCTGCCGTTGGGGAGATCAAGACACGCTGCGAGGGGAGTCTCCACTTCTCAATCTCTCTACTTTGTTTTTGTCTTGCTTTATTTACTACTTTGTTTGCTGCACTAAATCAAAATACAAAAAAATTAGTTGCTAGTTTTACTTTATTTGCTATCTTGTTTGCTATATCAAAAACACAAAAAAATTAGTTTACTTGCATTTACTTTACTTATTTCATCATGTTTCCTTTTAATTTTACCACAAAGAACATACCGGTAGGACGTGGGTCTATAGTTGGGAGAAATAATATAGAAGAATTCTTCAACCATGTTAGTACCATTGAAAATTTTGAAGATAGACACTTGATAGATCTTGCGCCTACTTATGAAATTGCTGCTGCGCATTTAGTTCGCTTGTTGGAAACTAAATTTGTTAATCTTAATCCTATAATCCAACACATGTTTTTCACACTTGGTGATATGGAAGAAGGGGAAAAGAAAGATTTTGTTTTAGAAACCCTTCTTAGAGAATTTGGTGGTCTAGCAAGAGAAGCTAGAAAGGTGTTTGCTAAATTCAATATGCTTGGTTCTCCTACTAATTTTGTTAGTCTCCTTGAAAAGATGGATATGGATAGAATAAGATACACTAATAATATTGATGATGGAGGGGAGATCAAAGCACCAATACCATGCAAGCTCCTAGCTATGAATGATGCACTAGAAAATAATTATGCTTGGCTTGTTCCTGAAAATTTGTTTGATGAGAGTAGCACACCTAAGACTAATGAAAAGGGAGATGCTAAAACTTATGTATCTAATATAATATGCCTAGTTGAGAAAACTCCACACCCCGCTGAGAATGCACCACCCTTCGATAATACTTGATACACACTTTCTGCGCCTAGCTGAAAGGCGTTAAAGAAAAGCGCTTATGGGAGACAACCCATGTTTTTACCTACAGTACTTTGTTTTTATTTTGTGTCTTGGAAGTTGTTTACTACTGTAGCAACCTCTCCTTATCTTAGTTTTGAGTTTTGTTGTGCCAAGTTAAGCCGTTGATAGAAAAGTAAGTACTAGATTTGGATTACTGCGCAGTTCCAGATTTCTTTGCTGTCACGAATCTGAGCCCACTGCCCTGCAGGAAGCTCAGAAAATTATGCCAATTTACGAGCATGATCCTCAGATATGTACGCAACTTTCATTCAATTTGAGCATTTTCATTTGAGCAAGTCTGGTGCCATTTTAAAATTCGTCAATACGAACTGTTCTGTTTTGACAGATTCTGCCTTTTATTTCGCATTGCCTCTTTCGCTATGTTGGATGAATTTCTTTGATCCACTAATGTCCAGTAGCATTATGCAATGTCCAGAAGTGTTAAGAATGAGTGTGTCACCTCTGAATATGTCAATTTATATTGTGCACTAACCCTCTAATGAGTTGTTTCGAGTTTGGTGTGGAGGAAGTTTTCAAGGATCAAGAGAGGAGTATGATGCAACATGATCAAGGAGAGTGAAAAGCTCTAAGCTTGGGGATGCCCGGCGGTTCACCCCTGCATATATCAAGAAGACTCAAGCGTCTAAGCTTGGGGATGCCCAAGGCATCCCCTTCTTCATCAACAAATTATCAGGTTCCTCCCCTGAAACTACATTTTTATTCGGCCACATCTTATGTGCTTTTTCTTGGAGCGTCGGTTTGTTTTTGTTTTTGTTTTGTTTGAATAAAATGGATCCTAGCATTCACTTTATGGGAGAGATACACACTCCGCTGTAGCATATGGACAAATATGTCCTTGGTTTCTACTCATAGTATTCATGGCGAAGTTTCTCCTTCGTTAAATTGTTATATGGTTGGAATTGGAAAATGATACATGTAGTAATTGCTATAAATGTTTTGGGTAATGTGATACTTGGCAATTGTTGTGCTCATGTTTAAGCTCTTGCATCATATGCTTTGCACCCATTAATGAAGAAATACATAGAGCATGCTAAAATTTGGTTTGCATATTTGGTTTCTCTAAGGTCTAGATAATTTCTAGTTTTGAGTTTGAACAACAAGGAAGACGGTATAGAGTATTATAATGCTTTCAATATGTCTTTTATGTGAGTTTTGCTGTACTAGTTCATCCTTGTGTTTGCCTCAAATAACCTTGCTAGCCTAAACCTTGTATCGAGAGGGAATACTTCTCATGCATCCAAAATACTTGAGCCAACCACTATGCCATTTGTGTCCACCATACCTACCTACTACATGGTATTTTCCGCCATTCCAAAGTAAATTGCTTGAGTGCTACCTTTAAAATTCCATCATTCACCTTTGCAATATATAGCTCATGGGACAAATAGCTTAAAAACTATTGTGGTATTGAATATGTAATTATGCACTTTATCTCTTATTAAGTTGCTTGTTGTGCGATAACCATGTTTACTGGGGAACGCCATCAACTCATTGTTGAATTTCATGTGAGTTGCTATGCATGTTCGTCTTGTCTGAAGTAAGGGCGATCTACACTGAGTTGAATGGTTTGAGCATGCATATTGTGAGAGAAGAACATTGGGCCGCTAACTAAAGCCATGTTCCATGGTGGAAGTTTCAGTTTTGGACAAACATCCTCAAATCTCTAATGAGAAAAGAATTAATTGTTGTTGAATGCTTAAAGCATTAAAAGAGGAGTCCATTATCTGTTGTCTATGTTGTCCCGGTATGGATGTCTAAGTTGAGAATAATCAAAAGCGAGAAATCCAAATGCGAGCTTTCTCCTTAGACCTTTGTACAGGCGGCATAGAGGTACCCCTTTGTGATACTTGGTTAAAGCATATGTATTGCGGTGATAATCCAGGTAGTCCAAGCTAATTAGGACAAGGTGCGAGCACTATTAGTACACTATGCATGAGGCTTGCAACTTATAAGATATAATTTACATGATGCATATGCTTTATTACTACCGTTGACAAAATTGTTTCATGTTTTCAAAATCAAAGCTCTAGCACAAATATAGCAATCGATGCTTTTCCTCTATGAGGACCATTCTTTTACTTTCAATGTTGAGTCAGTTCACCTATTTCTCTCCACCTCAAGAAGCAAACACTTGTGTGAACTGTGCATTGATTCTTACATACTTGCTTATTGCACTTATTATATTACTCTATGTTGACAATATCCATGAGATATACATGTTACAAGTTGAAAGCAACCGCTGAAACTTAATCTTCTTTTGTGTTGCTTCAATACCTTTACTTTGAATTATTGCTTTATGAGTTAACTCTTATGCAAGACTTATTGATGCTTGTCTTGAAATGCTATTCATGAAAAGTCTTTGCTTTATGATTCACTTGTTTACTCATGTCATACACATTGTTTTGATCGCTGCATTCACTACATATGCTTTACAAATAGTATGATCAAGTTTATGATGGCATGTCACTCCAGAAATTATCTTTGTTATCGTTTTACCTGCTCGGGACGAGCAGAACTAAGCTTGGGGATGCTGATACGTCTCCAACGTATCGATAATTTCTTGTGTTCCATGCCACATTATTGATGTTATCTACATGTTTTATGCACACTTTATATCATATTCGTGCATTTTCTGGAACTAACCTATTAACAAGATGCCGAAGTGCCATTCTTTGTTTGCTGTTTTGGTTTCAGAAATCCTAGTAAAGAAATATTCTCGGAATTGGACGAAATAAAAGCCCAGAGGCCTATTTTCTCACGAAGCTTCCAGAAGTCCGAAGGAGAGACGAAGAGGGGCCACAGGGCGCCAAACCCTAGGGCGGCGCGGCCCCCTTGGCCGCGCCGGCTGTGGTGTGGGCCCCTGCGCCGCCTCTTGACCTGCCCTTCCGCCTACAAATAGCCTCGTGACGAAACCCCCGTCACGAGAGCCACGATACGGAAATTCTTGAGACGCCGTCGCCGCCGATCCCATCTCGGGGGATCCTGGAGATCGCCTCCGGCACCCTGCCGGAGAGGGGAATCATCTCGGAGGACTCTACACCGCCATGGTCGCCTCGGAGTGATGAGTGAGTAGTCTACCCCTGGACTATGGGTCCATAGCAGTAGCTAGATGGTTGTCTTCTCCCCATTGTGCTATCATTGTCGGATCTTGTGAGCTGCCTATCATGATCAAGATCATCTATATGTAATTCTATATGTTGCGTTTGTTGGGATCCGATGAATAGAGAATACTTGTTATGTTGATTATCAAAGCTATGCTTATGTGTTGTTTATGATCTTGCATGCTCTCCGTTATTAGTAGATGCTCTGGCCAAGTAGATGCTTTTAACTCCAAGAGGGAGTACTTATGCTCGATAGTGGGTTCATGCATGCATTGACACCTGGGACAGTGAAAAGTTCTAAGGTTGTGTTGTGCTGTTGCCACTAGGGATAAAACATTGATGCTATGTCTAAGGATGTAGTTGTTGATTACATTACGCACCATACTTAATGCAATTGTCGTTGCTTTGCAACTTAATGGAGGGGTTCGGATGATAACCTGAAGGTGGACTTTTTAGGCATAGATGCGGTTGGATGGCGGTCTATGTACTTTGTCGTAATGCCCAATTAAATCTCACTATACTCATCATGATATGTATGTGCATGGTCATGCTCTCTTTATTTGTCAATTGCCCAACTGTAATTTGTTCACCCAACATGTGTTCGTCTTATGGGAGAGACACCTCTAGTGAGCTGTGGACCCCGGTCCAATTCTCTTTCTTGAAATACAATCTCTGCAATACTTGTTTCTACTGTTTTCTCTGCAAACAATCATCTTCCACACAATACGGTTAATCCTTTGTTACAACAAGCCGGTGAGATTGACAACCTCACTGTTTCGTTGGGGCAAAGTAGCTTGGTTGTGTTGTGCGGGTTCCACGTTGGCGCGGGAATCTCGGTGTTGCGCCGCACTACATCCCGCCATCAACCTTCAACGTGCTTCTTGGCTCCTCCTGGTTCGATAAACCTTGGTTTCTTTCTGAGGGAAAACTTGCTGCTGTGCTCATCATACCTTCCTCTTGGGGTTGCCCAACGAACGTGTGAAATACACGCCATCACAAAACACTTGGCAACGGTCCGATTTTCCGTGGCGGAAGGGCGCCCAAGCGCGACGGACCGAAAAAATCGTCGTAGGACTTTGCCTGACGCAGTTTCCACAACAGAACCCATATCGTCGGGTTAGGCCCATAGGCGACGAAAAATACCCCTTAGCGGACGATTTTGAGACGTTGTCTATCAGAACTTTTCTTGTAGTGAATGAACTTGTTGAGTATGCTCGTACTCATACCACTCTTAAATCCCATGCTTAGATTGTTTGAATCGTCTGGAGGAGGACTACGACAACAATGAAGGAGCCGAGATCATCGGCTATGAAGAACCAGACCTCTCTGGAGGTATCGAAGGCGTAGACTACCTCATCGTCTACGGATCCGGGGAGGCTTCCGGAGGAGATCAAGCCTGAACATCTCGAGTAGTAGTAGTAGCCGAGCAGCCCGAACTCTTAGTATTTAGCTGCTCGAGGAAATAAATGTATAACTTAATGAGACTCTTATATTGTAAGCTAAGTTGGGTTCGCCTCGAACCCAGGAGTATTCCTCTTAGGACCCAAGAGGAGCTCCGAGACGACATGTGTATGATATTTGTAATAATAAATGAATGAGTTATGGACCTGCTATGTTCTGTTGTACTACTCTGAGGGATGTAATATTTGCGGAATGGTACTTCGTGAATGTTATATCAACGACTGGCATACTACAACATGCAGTGGTATGCAGGGTCACCACAGTTGGTATCAGAGCAAAAGCTTTGACCTTAGGTTGGAACCTAGTAAATGGGACCAAACGTTAGGAGTCAAATAGGACTAGTAAAGAATTCTCTAAAAATATGGTGTATATTCAATTGAGAATACAACAATCATATCTTTTAGTGTGATAATTCTTTATTATCTCTATTATGATGCATTATTACTAATCTTATAATCTTTCTATTTCTACAGCCAACATGGCAAGTTCACGTCCCGGACGAAACGTGAAAGTGATGGATTCCACACTGAGTGAATATGAAGGAGGACTTGCAGATATTCTACGAGCCATGTTACTTGAATTTGGGTGTGATCCCCAGATCCAAGTAAAGAAATACATGTACTACGATGGTACTGTATTGGCCAAGTGTAGGGTAGGACTGCGACTTCCCGAATCTTTGGGAATGAGCGTAGTAATGCCAGCAGGTGAAGCCAGAACTATCAACACAGCCTACCATATAGCCGTTATGAGAGCCATAACCGACATTCGGGAGCATAAGACGAAAGAGCTTATGGGTTCCGAATTCACCCACATTCCTCATAATCAGGAGGAAGAGGATCCCATGCTTAACCACTACAAATATGCAAAACGCAAACCAATAGCAGCTGCAAAATACATGGACAATAGCCGCAACTTCATATCATTACTCTTTCAGTTGAACCATCATCTGACGGGAGCAATTGATACGATGCTAGAGGAGTTTACTGAACCCAAGGAGGAGATTAGGGGGAAAGAACCTATGGAGAATGTGGTGCAAACACCAGTTTATTCAGCTGGTGACTACATTAGTATTGATCCTCTTGAGCGTGAAGCTACACCTGTTACACCTGGGAACTATCTGGGTAGTTCCTATGGGGGATATGAGGGCGGAGAGGAATCCGGAAACAATCAGCGTTCCGAGACTCCTATAGAAAATTCCACGGGTTGGCGTTGGGGATCTGATACTGGAACTCATAGTACTTCTGTGTATTATGATGGGGAGATGAATGATGACGCCACAACCCAGAACCAGAGTTATCCTAGTAATGAAGGAGTTGATGGAGGGTATCCGACACAGGTTGAGTCGGGTACGAGTGTTGGAAACACCTATGGTGGAGCTACAGGGGAGTACACCCGATGGGTGGACTATGATGCACTTAACGATCAGTTTGTGAACACTGATTTCTCCCTAGGATCATCATCTTCGGATTACCAGCCAACGGGGAGACCTTATGTTCCAGGGTCTATCAGGAGGACGACACGTTCGACCGGATGGAAGCCTGGGATGTACCGGGAGTGAAGATCGACTAGAGTCCACCAAGGGAGGCGAGGCTATAATACACAAGTACCACGTGTATTATAGTATGTAATATTTGTATAAATTTGTACATATACTTCAATAAGTGAGTTTGCATACTCACATCGACTTGAGTATTGTAATAAGACCACTTAAGTATGTATATACATGGTATATGTTTTGTATGATTTGGATTTGCTTCTTGATTTCCATTGCGTGACTAGTTCTGTGCACAAAGTTGAGCTCAGAAAACTTGCGCATGGAGTAATTATGAGTATCATCTTGTGTTGCAGAACTAGGGGGTTATGTCGGGAGCGTTAGGAGAGGAGACCGAAGCGCAGCGCATGGAGCGCGAAGCAAAACAAAAGGAAGAGGCTGATGACGCAGCCAGAAATCAGTTTCCACCACCACCACCACCCATGACGCAGCAGAATTTCGTCCAGTACATGCAGCTGGTAGAGGAGAGACAACGTGTAACGTTGGAGCAGCAGAGCAAATTCTTCCAGGAGCTGCTGCAACAGAATAGGGTGGAGAGACCCGAGAATCAGGGAGTCACTTTAGCAGACTTCCAAAACACCAAGCCTATATCTTTCGCATACGCGCCCGAGCCAATGGACGCGGAAGATTGGCTTATGGATACTGAGCGAAAGCTCAATACCGTTGGATGTAACGACCAAGAGAAGGTCCGTTATGCTACCCATCTGCTGTGTGGACCTGCCGCATCATGGTGGGACAATATAGTAGCCGTTTATCCGGCTGGAAAGGTATTTACCTGGGAGGAATTCGCAAGGAAGTTCAGGGAATCCAATGTCCCTGAAAGTATCGTGGAACTGAAGCGCCGAGAATTTGAAAGTCTCAAGCAGAAGGACAAGGCCATCCTGACCTATGTCAGGGAATTCTCAAAGCTGTCCCGGTACGCTGTTGATGAAGTAAACACCGATGACAAGAAAAAGAAGAGGTTTTTGAGGGGGTTAAGTCCCCAGTTCAAGGTACAGCTCCGGATGATGAGAGCGACGGAGTTTCAAGAGTTGGTGGATGCTGCCATCACTCTGGAAGATGATTTCAAACAACTGCAGGAGGAAAAGAGGAAGAAGGCCAAATTTGAGCCTAAAAGATTTTACAGTAACAAGCCCAATACCAGCTTGAGTTTCAAGCCAAGGTACAACAACAACAACAACAACAACTACTACTACTACTACTACTACTACGGTAGCAGGAAGAATCAGGCATTTGACAAATCAAATCGTTTGCAGGAGCTGTGGACTCACAGGGCATTTCGCCAAGGATTGCAAGAAACCAAGGATTATATGCTTTGGTTGTCGCCAGGAGGGGCACATGCTGAAGGACTGCCCCAAGAGAAATACTGGAGGAGGTCAGTCAGGAGGAGGAGGAAATCGAGGAAACACCGGAGGGAGCTGGAAGAATAAGAAGCCCTTCGGCAAGCTGAACTGCACTAGTCTGGAGGAGGTGGTCAACTCCGATCAGGCGGTGATAGGTACGCTCCAGATACTCACTCATCCTGGCAAAGTACTTTTTGATACTGGTGCAACTACATCATTCATTTCTCAACAATTCATCATCAAACATGGGATTAGTTGCACTAAGTTAGATACACCCATAACCATACTTTCTGCGGGGGGAACGATAGTAGTAACCCATACCAAACAAAGACAAGTCATCATGATCAATAAGTGTGCGTTTGACGCGGACCTGTTCATTTTACCGATGAAGGACATTGATGTCATTCTTGGTATGAACTGGTTGGAAGCTAATGGAGCATTGATCGACTGTGTGAACAAGACGGTGTCTTTGAAAAGCCCCGATGGAAGTAGAATGATCTACCAAGGCGACAAACATACACAGATTGAAGTTGAGCTACAGCTGAACAGCATGAAGGAAGTGAAATTGGAAGATATACCTGTAGTGAATGAATTCCAGGATGTGTTTCCTGCGGAATTACCTGGTATGCCACCAGATAGGGAGATAGAATTCACTATCGACCTAATTCCAGGAACAGCTCCGATTGCTAAGGCACCATACAAGATGGGGCCCAAGGAGTTGAAAGAACTTAAGGAGCAACTGGATGACTTGGAACAAAAAGGATTCATACAAGAGAGTGTTTCACCATGGGGATCACCTGTGATCTTCGTGGATAAAAGAGATGGAGGAAGAAGGATGTGCGGAGACTACAGGAATCTAAACAACGTCACAATCAAGAACAAGTATCCACTTCCAAGAATACAAGATCTATTCGATCAAGTTAGAGGCGCGGGAGTCTTTTCCAAAATTGATCTAAGATCCGGTTATCACCAGATAAAGATCAAGAAGGAAGACGTTCCGAAAACTGCCTTTGTCTCAAGGTATGGACATCATGAATACCTTGTAGTGCCTTTTGGATTAACCAATGCCCCAGCAATTTTCATGAATCTCATGAATAAGATTTTCATGCCATATCTAGACAAGTTTGTCATCGTATTTATCGATGATATCTTGATCTATTCCAAAGACAAAGCTGAACATGCTGAACATTTGAGGTTAGTGTTGCAAACACTAAGGGAACATCAACTCTATGCCAAATTTAGCAAGTGTGAATTTTGGCTAGATCAAGTGGAATTCCTTGGTCATGTCATTAGTAAAGATGGAATAGCTGTTAACCCGAGCAAGGTAGCAGCAGTTCTAGAATGGGAAGCACCCAAGACTGTCAAGGAAATCCGAGGATTCCTAGGAATGGCAGGATATTATCGGAGATTCATTGAAGGATTCTCCAAGATAGCAGGACCAATGACGAAGCTGTTAAGAAAGAACACACCATTTGTGTGGTCAGAGGAGTGTGAGAAGAGTTTTCAAACTCTGAAAGAGAAACTCACCACAGCACCGGTGTTAGCAGTTCCGGAAGTTGGCAAGGATTACACCGTGTACTGTGACGCATCCAAGCATGGATTGGGTTGCGTACTCATGCAAGATCGGAAGGTAATATCCTATGGATCGAGGCAACTCAGACCTCATGAAGTGAATTATCCAACACATGATTTGGAATTAGCAGCAGTTGTTTTTGCACTCAAAACCTGGAGGCATTTTCTCTATGGAGCCAAGTGTGAGCTCTATACAGATCATAAGAGTCTCAAATATTTCTTCACTCAGAAGGAACTCAACATGAGGCAGAAAAGATGGCTAGAATTGATCAAGGATTATGATTTGACCATCAATTACACTCCAGGGAAGGCCAATGTTGTAGCAGATGCCTTGAGTAGGAAGAGCACCGGAGGAGTGGAACAAGAAATATCACCGGAGTTGAGGAAGGAAATAAGTCAAGCCCAAATACAACTTTGGGAGAAGGAAGCTCATGAAGGACTATCGGCTTTGCAAGTAGCCGATGAGTTGAATGTTAACCTGAAGAATGAGATAATGATGGGTCAGCTGGACGATCCATTCATCGTGGAGGAGATGAGAAGAATAGATGAGGGAAGACCATCAGAATTTCACCGCGGAGAATCTGGATCATTATGGTTCCAGAAGAGAATTTGTGTTCCGGATATTGCTGAAATCAAGGAAGTAATACTCCGGGAAGCCCATCAAACACCATACTCCATTCATCCGGGAAGTACAAAGATGTACATGGATCTAAAGGAGTTATTCTGGTGGAATAATATGAAGAGAGAGATAGCACAATATGTGGCGGAATGCCATACCTGCCAGAGAGTGAAGGCTGAACACCAGAGTCCGGCAGGAAAGTTACAACCTTTACCTATTCCAGAGTGGAAATGGGAGGAAATAGGGATGGATTTCATCACCGGACTACCCATGACTAATAAAAAGAAGGACATGATATGGGTAATCGTGGACCGGTTGACGAAGAGTGCACACTTCTTAGCGGTAAATCAACAGGATAAAGGAGAGAAACTCATTGATCTTTACATCAAAGAAATCGTGAGTAAGCATGGAGTGCCCAAGAATATCGTGTCGGATCGAGGATCCGTGTTCACATCAGCATTTTGGAAGCAACTACACGAAGCTTTAGGATCCAAGTTGGATTATAGTACCGCCTATCATCCCCAGACAGGGGGACAAACAGAGAGAACTAACCAGATTAGAAGATATGCTTAGGGCTTGTGCCCTAGACTTCGGAGGATCATGGGAGGAGCACTTACCACTAGCAGAGTTTTCATACAATAATAGCTATCAAAGCAGCATCAAGATGGCACCGTTTGAAGCTCTGTATGGAAGAAAGTGTAGATCACCGATATGTTGGTATGAAGCCGGAGCAAGCAAAGAGTTCAACCCTGATTATGTCAAGGAAAAGCAACAAATAATTGACATTATCAGAGATAGGCTCAAGATAGCCCAGAGCCGACAGAAGAGTTATGCCGATCAAAAGAGGAGAACATGGGAGCCACGAGTTGGAGACATGGTATATCTTAAGGTGAGCCCGATGAAAGGACTTCAGAGGTTTGGAGTAAAAGGAAAGCTAAGCCCTAGGTACATCGGACCTTTCAAGATTTTGAGTCAAAACCGAGGGTTAGCCTTTGAATTGGAACTACCGGGAAGGTTATCTCAGGTTCACAATGTATTCCATGTGTCGCAACTCCGAAAGTGTCTGAAGACCCCCGATGAACCAGTATCACATGAAGAGCTCGAGTTGCAACCAGATTTGACATACATCGAGAAGCCAACAAAGATTCTCGAGGAAAATTGGAAACAACTCAGGAATCGAGCGATAAAGTACTGCAAGATACAATGGAAGCACCATCCCGAGAGGGAAGCCACCTGGGAAAAGGAGGAAGACCTGAGGAAAACATACCCCGAACTCTTCAGGTATTACAACCACAACTTCGGGACGAAGTTTTCTTTAAGGGGGAAAGGCTGTAATATCCCAGGTTTAGAGACGATCGAGGGGTAGATTTTAGAAAGGGATGTGCATTGCATTGTAAATTATGGGGAAATTTCGCGCTTTTAAAACAAAACTGCATCGAAGGGGGATAGGTTTCTCTCTCGACACCTTACAGGGTTAGGGTTTCGAGAGTGCGATGAACTTGTTCTGTAGGATAACGTTGCATAGAAAACAAAAAATTTCCTACCGCGAACACGCAATCCAAGCCAAGATGCAATCTAGAAGACGGTAGCAACGAGGGGTTTATCGAGTCTCACCCTTGAAGAGATTCCAAAGCCTACAAGAGTGTTGCTGCGGTAGACGTTCACTTGCCGCTTGCAAAAGCGCGTAGAAGATCTTGATCACGATCGCTTCCGGCGCCACGAACGGGCAGCACCTCCGTACTCGGTCACACGTTCGGTGTTGATGAAGACGACGTCCTTCTCCCCGTTCCAGCGGGCAGCGGAAGTAGTAGCTCCTCCTTGAATCCGGCAGCACGACGGCGTGGTGGCGGTGGTGGTGGAGAACTCCGGCAGGGCTTCGCCTATGCGCTGCGGGAGTATGTGGAGGAGAGGCTAGGGTTTGGGGAGAGGGGGAGGCTAGGGCGCCGGCCAAGGGCAGCCCTAGGTGGTGCGGCCAAGAGTGGGCAGCCCCCTCCCTCTCCTCCTCATTATATAGGTGGAAATCCCCAAGTGTTGGTATCCAAGTCTTCGAATAAGACCCCAACAATGAAACCTCCCATAAAACCTACTCAAGGGGGAAATCCCACTCAAGGTGGGACTCCCACCCCTTCCTTGGGGGGTTGGCCGGCCACCCTTGGGGAGTCCACCTTGGACTCCTCCCCTTTAGGGTTGGCTGGTCATGCAAGGTGGAGTCCCTCCGGGACTCCACTTTCCATGGTGATTTCTTCCGGACTTTTCTAGAACCTTCTAGAACCTGCCATAAATGCACCGGATCATTTCCAAACTTGGAATATGACTTCCTATATATGAATCTTATTCTCCGGACCATTCCGAACTCCTCGTGATGTCCGGGATCTCATCCGGGACTCCGAACAAATATTCGAACTCCATTCCATATTCAAGTTCTACCATTTCAACATCAAACCTTAAGTGTGTCACCCTACGGTTCGCGAACTATGCGGACATGGTTGAGTACTCACTCCGACCAATAACCAATAGCGGGATCTGGAGATCCATAATGGCTCCCACATATTCAACGATGACTTTGATCAAATGAACCATTCACATACGATACCAATTCCCTTTGTCACGCGATATTTTACTTGTCCGAGGTTTGATCTTCGGTATCACTCTATACCTTGTTCAACCTCGTCTCCTGACAAGTACTCTTTACTCGTACCGTGGTATGTGGTCTCTTATGAACTCATTCATATGCTTGCAAGACATTAGACGACATTCCACCGAGAGGGCCCAGAGTATATCTATCCATCATTGGGATGGACAAATCCCACTGTTGATCCATATGCCTCAATGATGACCCACAAGTATAGGGGATCGCAACAGTCTTCGAGGGAAGTAAAACCCAATTTATTGATTTGACACAAGGGGAGACAAAGAACACTTGGAAGCCTTAACGGCGGAGTTGTCAATTCAGCTGCACTGAAACAGACTTGCTCGCAAGAGTTTATCGTAGTGCAGTTTTATAGCGCAGTGAAATAACACGAGTAACGAGAGACAGCGGTAGTGATTTTAGTAAACAGCAGGATTAAAATACTGTAGGCACGGGGACGGATGACGGGCGTTGCATGGATGAGAGAAACTCATGTAACAATCATAGCAGGGCATTTGCAGATAATAATAAAACGGTGTCCAAGTACAAAGCAATCAATAGGCATGTGTTCCATATATAGTCGTGCGTGCTCGCAATGAGAAACTTGCACAACATCTTTTGTCCTACCAGCCGGTGGCAGCCGGGTCTCAAGGGAAACTACTGGATATTAAGGTACTCCTTTTAATAGAGTACCGGAGCAAAGCATTAACACTCCGTGAACACATGTGATCCTCACATCGCTACCATTCCCTCCGGTTGTCCCGATTTCTGTCACTTCGGGGCCATTGGTTCCGGACAACATGTGTATACAACTTGCAGGTAAGACCATAAACAATGAATATCTTGATGAAACAATAACATGTTCAGATCTGAGATCATGGCACTCGGGCCCTAGTGACAAGCATTAAGCATAACAAGTTGCAACAATATCATCAAAGTACCAATTACGGACACTAGGCACTATGCCCTAACAATCTTATGCTATTACATGACCAATCTCATCCAATCCCTACCATCCCCTTCGGCCTACAGCGGGGGAATTACTCACACATGGATGGGGGAAACATGGCTGGTTGATGTAGAGTTGGCGGTGATGGCGGTGATGATCTCCTCCAATTCCCCGTCCGGCGGAGTGCCGAACGGAGACTTCGGCTCCCGCGACGGAGTTTCGCGATGTGGCGGCGTTCGGAGGGTTTGCGACTTCGACTTCTCCCGTGCGTTTTTAGGTCGAGGCCGATAAATAGTCCGAAGGAGGGCGTCGGAGGCCGGCCGAGGGGGCCACACCACATGGCCGCGCGGGCCCCCCGCCGCCGCCCTATGGTGTGGGGCCCTCGGGCCTCCACGAGTTGTCCTTCTGCTCCGTCGTTTTCTGGGAAAATAGGGCCTTCTGCATAAATTCCGAGGATTTTCCCGAAAGTTGGATTTCTGCACAAAAACGAGACACCAGAGCAATTCTGCTGAAAACAGCGTTAGTCCGTGTTAGTTGCATCCAAAATACACAAATTAGAGGCAAAACAATAGCAAAAGTGTTCGGGAAAGTAGATACGTTTTGGACGTATCAACTCCCCCAAGCTTAGCTTATTGCTTGTCCTCAAGCAATTCAGTTAACAACTGAGCGATAAAAGAACTTTCATGAACACATTTGCTCATATGATGTATATATTCTCATGCTATGGCTAATACTTAAGCAGTTCATAATGAGATACATGCAAATAAGATCATCTAACAACTATGTCAATCATGGAGAGGTACCAACAATTAATAATAAGCATCATGAATCATGTATATAAGCAGGATTGCAATGTTCATAAGAGAGTATGATAAAGTGGTATCTCGCTTGCCTGTATTTGATTGGCAAAACATAAATGCCCGGGCACCTCTGGAGTTCATAGAAAGACTAGAAGTAGTGATTGTCAAAGATAAAAGCATCAAAGTTATACCACAATCAATCATATTTTGAGACAAGCATATTATACTAAGAATGACAGTTGTGCTCTCAAGATAGTGCTCAAAGAAATAATGGAGACACAACATAAAAGTAAAAGATTGACCCTTCGCAGAGGGAAGCAGGGATTAACATGCGCTAGAGCTTTTCATTTTTGAAATCAGGAGTAAAATCATTTTGAGAGGTGTTTGTTGTTGTCAATGAATGGTAATGGGTACACTAGCTACCTCGCCAACCGGACTTCCAAGAGCGGCTCCCATGAATTATTGCATATTTATTTGGCACTCCTTCCAACCTTTCTTTCACAAACCATGGCTAACCGAATCCTCGGGTGCCTGCCAACAATCTCATACCATGAAGGAGTGCCTTTTTATTTTATTTTTATTATGATGATGACACTCCCCCAACCTTTGCTTACACAAGCCATGGCTAACCGAATCCTTCGGGTGCCGTCCAACAATCACAAACCATGGAGGAGTGTCTATTTAAGTTAATTAATTCGGGACTGGGAATCCCATTGCCAGCTCTTTTTGCAAAATTATTGGATAAGCGGATGTGCCACTAGTCCATATGAGAGTCCGTCAAAAGTAAATGACAAGGTTGAAAGCTAAACACCACATACTTCCTCATGAGCTATGAAACATAAACACAAATTGAGAAGCATTTTGAAAGTTTTAAAGGTAGCGCATGAGAATTTACTTGGAATGGTTTGAAATGCCATGCATAGGTATTTATGGTGGACACTCTGGAATAACTTGGTTTTCATGTGTTTGGAAGCACGAGCAGCGTTCCCGCTCAGTACAAGTGAAGGCTAGCAATAGACTAGGGAGCGACAAATCAAGAGAGCAGTAACTGTCATAATCATGCTTGCGGCAAAATAAATTAACGGAGGCATAAAAGTGATACAAGAACTCTGAAGCAATATAGATCATCGAGGCTTAATTGACTTTTTGTTCAGTCATATGCATGCGTGAGCATGTGCCAAGTCGATATAAATGAATTATTCAGAGGAGGATACCACAATGCCATACTTACTTATGAATAAAACAATGCAAGCAAACATCCATGACATGCTACTCATATTAATAGATTGGAGCTAAACATGAGAGATCATAAACTACTAGACTTTCTCAAATAACATATACCTCACATGAACCAACTAAGCATGCTCACATGGATGAGTATATGTACAAAAATGAAAACAAATAGAGTTCATACCAGCCTCTCACCACAATCAGATTGTCGTAGATCGTCATTATTGCCTTTTCACTTGTGTAGCTTGGATAATATGAAATGAAAACCACGCTCCAGCCACCGAAGACCATTGAACTCATAATGAACTTTACAAACCAAAGAAGAACAGCAAATATTTTTGGTGTTTTCAAATTGGAAACAAGAACAAGAGGAAACAAGCAAACAAAGCAAAATCTTTTTGGGTTTTCTTATAGCAAACTAGCAATAGCAAATAAAGCAAAACAAATGCAAGAAACCAAAGCAAACAAATGGTGAAGAGAAACAACAGAAATATTTTTGGTCTTTTTGTGTTTTGGGAAGGAAACAAAGCAAAAACAAGAAATAGCAAACTAAAAGAAACACATAACAGCAGGATGACAGAAATCTGCCAAAACCTGACAGCAGTACAGAAATCGATTTTTACAAAAATCTTACGTTGCTCAGCTCGAAAAGTGTTCAACTAATGAAAGTTAGATAACAACCTGGGGAACATGCAAAAAAATTGGCAGCTCAAAATAACGCTCTGGCTGTGCGCACGAATTTTTCTAGTAACAGTCCAGAATCTGTTTTCAGGCAGCACTTCCCCAAATATCATCTCCCTCTCATTAGAAAACCACTCAAAGAGACTAAACAAGTATGTACAAGTATCCAGCAATCATAATATGCAAAGAATGAGTGATGCCGGTATACCTCCCCCAAGCTTAGGCTTTTGGCCTAAGTGGAGTTCAACCCCAACGAGGGTCGCTGTTCCTCGCCGGTGGATAATTCATGGCGTAGTCATAGTAAAGTTCCTGTGCAGAAGAAAAGCGTGGAGGCTCCACATGCCCAACATGTTGATGCGAGGAACTTGCTGCATCGGATGATGAGTCGAGGTGCTCCTCGACCTCCGTGTCGTCTCTTGCATGTTGGCCTCCTCCCTCTATGTGTGCATCCAGTGCACCTTCTGTGACCGACCAATCTCCCCTGGAATCAAGGTTAGACAGAACAGGCGCAGGCAATCTTACTAATTTCTCAGTTTTCTTAGTTATTCTCCAGACTTTCTTATAAAATGTCATCTTGTAAAACAGGTTACCCAAGTTGGAGGAATCAGAAACAAATTCATGTTTAATCATGGAGGCTATGTCAAGTTTTTCTATGGGGAATGGAATATCAAGATGATGAGGTTCTACATTATGAAAAGCTAGTAAACGAGAGGCGATGAGACCTCCACAAATTCCACCTTTCTCACGGTTAGTAGCAAGTCTATAAGCTATCAATGCCCCCAAATTATAAGTCCTACTACCTTGCAGCGCCGCAGCTAGAAAAGCTAAATCCGGGATAGAAAGTTTACCACCAATCTTTTTAGCAAGAACGCATTTGGTAATAAAATAGGCAAAGTAGCGGATAGCCGGGAGCTGAATGCTAGTGATTTTACCACTATCCTCTGAGAAACTCCTTCCATAGCAAATCATCTTGAAGAGGTTCAAGAGTTCTTGCGGCGATCCCCTTATCTTCTCGCATGATCCCCATTGCGGTACTCTAATTGCTGCACAAAAATCACTGAATGGCAAGTTGACAGCTTTATTGTAAATTTTATACTGGACCGTGGGGTTAGATCGCGACCAATTGAACTTAAAGTCCTGCACAAAAGACATAGTTAATTTTGCATATTGTCTTGGCTCTCCTTCAACAAAGTCACTCAGCCCTGCACGAGAAATTAGACTTTGAACATCTTCAAATATTCCCGCGCTTCTCATGAAATCCGCGCACGGGTAGTAAGAGGGGTATACTCCCTCTTCACGATTGACTCTCATAACTTGTTGGACTTCCAATTCTTGTTGGTTCAATTGATATCTATTCCACTCCATTTTCTGAAATTTTCAACAAACAATATAAAATTTGATTTGGTGACATATAATTGAGGGAAACTACCATAGGAACTTGCTAGAGTACTAATCATGCATCAAAACTAGTTTCTACCACTTAGAACAAGCATGCAAGCTCACTAAACATGTTACCTACAGCAGCAAAATATTCAAGATATACTCAACCAAACAAAATTCTACTTGGATGGGTGGAGGAGTCACATACCAAGGAGCAAATGTGCCAAATTTCAGCAGAAATCTGGGCTGAGCAAAGAGATCGAGAAATCTGGAGCTCTTGAGCAAAAACGCGAGTGAGAGGAACCTGGTAGTTTTTTCGGGAGAGAGAAGGTGCTGGGAGAAAGAGATGGCAAAGTGGGGCAAGGAGGGGCCCACACCACGGGCGGCGCCCCCTCCTTGGCCGCGCCGGCTGTGGTGTGGCACCCTCTGGTGCCCCACAGGTCATCCTCTGGTGCTCCCAGGTGCCTCGTTGAAAAATAGGACCAACGGTATAATTTTTGCGAATTTTTGAAAACTTTGAAAAACGCACATTTCTGGGTATTTAGTTTATTATTACTGGCCAGGAAATTTTTTGAAATCTCCAATTAACTAAGGAACTTTGCAAATTAAAAGTGCTACAGCAACTAGAGCAAGTGGAGGAAGAAAGAGATGTTGTTTACCTCCTCTATGCATATAAAAAGGTATTCGTTAACAAGGTTGATCAAGTCTTGTCACCAAATAAATTTTACATAGCATAAGAAGAAATAAACCTCAAATCAATCATGTTACCTTGAATTGTATTGATATGGATCCAATCACAAGAGTTTGATATTCTTCCTTAGGCTCATATATAGGACAATCAATAGTTCCCACTTTGATAGTTCTCACATTAAAAATAGTATTGACTCCACATACTTTATCAATCTTCTTGGGAAAATAAACGGTATGCTCCCTATCATCAACATTGAAAGTAACCTTTCCTTTATTGCAATCAATAACAGCCCCTGCGGTGTTAAGAAAAGGTCTCCCAAGAATAATAGACATATTATCATCTTCAGGCATTTCCAACACAACAAAATCAGTTAATATCAAGCAGTTAGTAGTAACTTGAACAGGAACATCCTCACATATACCAACAGGAATAGCAGTAGATTTATCAGCCATTTGCAAAGATATATCAGTAGGTATCAACTTATCTAAGTAAAGTCTCTTATAAAGAGAAAAAGGCATAACACTAACACCGGCTCCCAAGTCACATAGAGCAGTTTTAACATAATTATTCTTAATAGAACAAGGAATAGTAGGTATACCTGGGTCGCCCAACTTCTTTGGAACTTTTCCATTGAAAGAGTAATTAGCAAGCATAGTGGAAATTTCCTCATTGGGGATTTTCCTTTTGTTAGTAACAATATCTTTCATATACTTTGAATAAGGTGGCAATTTAATAGCATCAGTCAAAGGGATTTGCAAGAATAAAGGTTTCATCCAATCGCAAAATTTATTATAGTGTTCTTCTTCCTTTGATTTTAGTTTCTTAGCAGGAAAAGGCATTTGCTTTTGCACCCAAGGTTCTCTTTCATTACCATGTTTCTCAGCAATAAAATCTTCTTTAGTGTACTTTTTATTTTTAGCATGCTTTTCAGGTTCATCTTCTACCTCTTCTTTATCAGAAGCATCATTCTTATCATTATCTTTATCATGTTCATTACCACTTTCAGTTTCAGCATCAGAAATAGAAATACTATTAGGATCATTAGCAGGTTCAGAGGATTCTACAACATTTTTATGTTTCTTCTTCTTTTTCTTCTTAGAAGGAGCACTAGGTTCAATGCGTTGAGAATCTTGTTCAATTCTTTTGGGATGCCCTTCAGGATATAGAGGATCCTGGGTAGAAACACCACCTCTAGTTGTTACTTCATAAGCATGTTTTTCTTTAGAATTATTTCCTAACAAGTCATTTTGCACTTTAGTGAGTTGATCAATTTGAGTTTGAATCATATGAAAATGTTTAACAAGCACCTTAACATCATTGGAGGTTCTCTCCACAATATCATGCAAATTGCTAATAGCTTGAGAATTTTCCATTAGATGATTCTCTACTCTCATATTAAAATTTTCTTGCTTAACAATATAATTATCAAACTCATCTAAGCATTGTGCAGGAGGTTTTGAATACGGAATATCTTCCCTAGTAAAGCGTTGAAGAGAGTTTACCTCAATCATGGATGAAGGGGGAATTATCTCACATATATCTTCTATGGGAGGAAGATTCTTCACATCTTCAGATTTAATACCTTTCTCCTTGAGAGACTTCTTGGCTTCCCTCATATCTTCATCATTCAATTTAATTAAACCCCTCTTCTTTAATATTGGCGTTGGAGTTGGTTCAGGCGTAGTCCAATCATCATGATTCCGGCCTATTTTAGCCAATAATTCTTCAGCGTCGTCTGGAGTTCTTTTCCTGAAAACACAACCAGCACAACTATCCAGGTATGCCCTAGACTCAATGGTTAGTCCACTATAAAATATATCAAGTAAATCATGCTTTTCCAAATCATGGTCAGGCCGAGCTCTAATAAGAGAGCAAAATCTCGCCCAAGCCTCAGGCAATTTCTCTCCATCTTCCTGGTTAAAATTATAAATTCTCTGCAAAGCAATATGTTGAGCACTAGCAGGAAAGTATTTACGGAAGAAAACATCAAGCAATTCTTTTGGACTTTTAATAGAATTAGGTGGCAAACTATTATACCAAGTTTTAGCGTCATCCTTTAATGAGAATGGAAAGATTTTAGCAACAAAGTAAGTACGCATCTTGACATCATCAGAAAACAAGCTACTTAGAGTAGATAACTCAGTCATGTGTTCAACAGCACTTTCTTTTTCAGTACCACAAAAGGGTGTTTTCTCAACAATAGCTATATGAGATAGATCAAGAGAAAAATCATAATCTTTATCCTTAATGTTTATGGGAGATGTGGCAAACTTAGGATCAGGAGACAGTTTATATCTAACAGCATGTTCTGCAAGCAACTTTTTAATTTTTCTTGCATCAGTAGTAGCATTGCATTTTTCAATAAAATCATCATTAAGCTCCACATAATCTTCATCAAGATCATCACTAAAATAATCAAGTTCAGGTGAATTAACAGGTGTAGTAGCATTAGGAGTTTCAGTATTTTCAATTTGTCTAGACCTAGCAATCGTAGCATCTAGAAAAGATCCCAATGAACCACTATCATCAAGCACAGCAGAAATATTATCAATATTATGAGAGTTTTCAGATTCAGCAGAAGTACCCGCATGTGAAGCATGCGGCGGTGAAACAAGTTTATCAATCACAGATGGTGAATCAAGTGTAGCGGAGGTACTCAGAATTGTACCTTTTCTTGTAGTGGATGGTAATATGGCGATCTTAGTATCGCGAGGTTTACCCATGATGGAGAATTTGCAGCGAACAATATTAATCCAAGTGAACTTCCAAATAAAGCTATGCTCCCCGGCAACGGCGCCAGAAAATAGTCTTGATGACCCACAAGTATAGGGGATCGCAACAGTCTTCGAGGGAAGTAAAACCCAATTTATTGATTCGACACAAGGGGAGACAAAGAACACTTGGAAGCCTTACGGAGTTGTCAATTCAGGCACTGGAAACAGACTTGCTCGCAAGAGTTTATCGGTAAGTTTTATAGCATAGCATAGTGAAATAACAGCAGAGTAACGGAAACAGCAGTAGTGATTTTAGTAAACAACAGGATTAAAATACTGTAGGCACGGGGACGGATGACGGGCGTTGCATGGATGAGAGAAACTCATGTAACAATCATAGCAGGGCATTTGCAGATAATAATAAAATGGTGTCCAAGTACAAAGCAATCAATAGGCATGTGTTCCATATATAGTCGTGCGTGCTCGCAATGAGAAACTTGCACAACATCTTTTGTCCTACCAGCCGGTGGCAGCCGGGCCTCAAGGGAAACTACTGGATATTAAGGTACTCCTTTTAATAGAGTACCGGAGCAAAGCATTAACACTCCGTGAACACATGTGATCCTCACATCGCTACCATTCCCTCCGGTTGTCCCGATTTCTGTCACTTCGGGGCCATCGGTTCCGGACAGCGACATGTGTATACAACTTGCAGGTAAGACCATAAACAATGAATATCTTGATGAAACAATAACATGTTCAGATCTGAGATCATGGCACTCGGGCCCTAGTGACAAGCATTAAGCATAACAAGTTGCAACAATATCATCAAAGTACCAATTACGGACACTAGGCACTATGCCCTAACAATCTTATGCTATTACATGACCAATCTCATCCAATCCCTACCATCCCCTTCAGCGGGGGAATTACTCACACATGGATGGGGGAAACATGGCTGGTTGATGTAGAGGCGTTGGCGGTGATGATCTCCCCAATTCCCCGTCCCGGCGGAGTGCCGAACGGAGACTTCTGGCTCCCGCGATGGAGTTTCGCGATGTGGCGGCGTTCTGGAGGGTTTTTGGCGACTTCGACTTCTCCCCGTGCGTTTTTAGGTCGAGGCCGATAAATAGTCCGAAGGAGGGCGTCGGAGGCCGGCCGAGGGGGCCACACCACATGGCCGCGCGGGCCCCCCCTGGGCCGCGCCGCCCTATGGTGTGGGGCCCTCGGGCCTCCACCGAGTTGTCCTTCGGCTCCGTCGGTTTTAGGAAAATAGGGCCTTGCATAAATTCCGGATTTTCCGAAAGTTGGATTTACACAAAACGAGACACCAGAACAGTTCTGCTGAAAACAGCGTTAGTCCGTGTTAGTTGCATCCAAAATACACAAATTAGAGGCAAAACAATAGCAAAAGTGTTCGGGAAAGTAGATACGTTTTGGACGTATCACTCAACTCATACTTTCCGGATACTTAATCCCACCTTTATAACCACCCATTTACGCAGTGGCGTTTGGTGTAATCAAAGTACCTTTCCGGTATAAGTGATTTATATGATCTCATGGTCATAAGGACTAGGTAACTATGTATCGAAAGCTTATAGCAAATAACTTAATGACGAGATCTTATGCTACGCTTAATTGGGTGTGTCCATTACATCATTCATACAATGATATAACCTTGTTATTAATAACATCCAATGTTCATGATTATGAAACTAATCATCCATTAATCAACAAGCTAGTTAAGAGGCATACTAGGGACTCTTTGTTGTTTACATATCACACATGTATCAATGTTTCGGTTAATACAATTATAGCATGATATATAAACATTTATCATAAACATAAAAGATATAAATAATAACCACTTTATTATTGCCTCTAGGGCATATCTCCTTCAGTCTCCCACTTGCACTAGAGTCAATAATCTAGTTTACATTTGTAAAGATATAACACCTTGGTCTTCTGGTGCTTTATCATGTATTGCTCACGGAGAGGTTTTAGTCAACGGATCTGACATGCTCAGAAACGTATGTATTTTGTAATTCATTTGCGTCTCAACGCATCACTCATTTCCAAATGAGTCGGCATTAAATATGTTTGGTCTTCTGGTGGAACCTTAATTCCGCGGTCTGAAATATGTCACTAATATTGTCACACACAATATAGCTTCAAAGTTCTGACTCTGTCGGAACTACACCAAGTTCTCAAAGAACCTCTTGACTTAACATCCTTTGTTATTGTCAAAACAATGACATACTCTGCCTTCTTTTGTAGAATCCGTCACAATATTTAGAACTCTTCTAAATCTAGCATAGACAACTTCTAGCTCATTGTGCTACCTTTTAAACAACACTTAGT
Source organism: Lolium multiflorum (assembly GCA_030979885.1). NCBI lineage: Eukaryota > Viridiplantae > Streptophyta > Magnoliopsida > Poales > Poaceae > Lolium > Lolium multiflorum. Next base: position 216,421,924 of record CM061751.1, on the reverse strand, counting down.
CTAATTTGAGATTGAAATTATATTTTATATGTGACAAAACCAATATCGGTGTAACACCTTACAGCGATTTGTTTGTCATTTCTTCATACAAAAAAATATATATATCCTTAGTTCTTCTAAAGTACTCAAGGATATTCTTACTGTCGTCCAATGATCATCATATGAATCATTCTGGTATATGCTCATAACACTTTATAGCACATGATATCTGATTGTGTACATATTATTCGTGATCTATAATCACTCATGTGTTTTTACTCATTGAGTGTCAGATACACTCAAGTCTTGTTAAAACTTTAACATGACAAGAATATTTTCTTAATATTTCTATATTGAACTATTTCAATATCTATTCTATGTACTTTGACTTAAACTTATTTATGTGTTTCAATCTATCTTCATAGATCTTGACACTAAATTTGTTTCAGTCCATATCCTTTCATTGAAGTTAATTTCTCAATGAATCCTTTTAATCAAGTATATAATTACATCATTTATAACCAACTATATGTCACCTACATAAAGTATTATAAATATGTCTTAGCGCTCCCACTTAATTTCTTGCAAATGCAAGCCTCTTCATCGTCTCTGATGAAATCAAAAACTCTTTGACTATTTCATCTGGTGAAGATTCCAACTCCGCGATACTTACTTCATCCAATTGAAGTTCGTATACCTATCTAGTATTCCACGGACCAGCAAAACTCTTGGTTGTATCTTGTATACACCTTTAATACATACTTCTGATAAGTAATGTATTTTGCCATCCTACTAGCATATCTCATAAAAGAAATATGTAGTGATTACTAGAATAATCCACATAGACTATAAGCATTGCTACGGAAGATCTAATCTTATCGTAGTCAACTCTTTGAACTTTGTTGTAAACAATTTTTCAACAAGTCGAGCTTCTTCAAGGATATTTCATCCAAGTCTATAGATCCATTTACTTTCAAAAAGTATTCATCTATTATGGATTTCATGGCGCATGGCCATTTTAACGGAGTCAGGGCCCATCATAACTTCTTTGTTTGTAGTTGGTTTATCATTGTTCAAAATCAATCCTTTGTCCACAAATCATTTATTTGATCACAAAGTAAACCATACCTACAAGGTTCAATATGTACTTCGATCTCCATGACTAAAACACTTTGTAGTCATGGGAGCCATGATCGTTGTGGCCGCTTCCGAAACCAATTCCGATGCTGCGCTACTCTGATCATTATGCTCAGGTTCATAAACCTTATCAAATTATATTGTCCTCCCACTCAAATACTTCACTAGAAACAATTTCTCGGAAATAAGAAACATTGACAAACACTTTTGTCTTTGTCTCGTGGGAAGAATTCCCAATCAAATCTCTGGGATAACCAACAAAGACATTCATCCGATTTTGGTTGTAAACTTATTTACTTATGCTATGCATACCAAAATTTAAGAAAAGACTATCAGGTTTCATACCCATGCCATAACTCGTATGGTGTCATTTCAACGGATCATGATGATGCTCTATTTAGTGTAAAAGCGGTAGTCACTAAAGCATAATCCACAAAAATATAATGGCGTCATAATATTTTATCTCATCATTAATCCAACAAGGTTTGGATACATATCTTGGATACTTCATCATCACTATGATACTCCAAGAAACGTGAGTTGTAGAACAATTTCATAACTCTCTTAGATGTTCGCTAAAACTCGTAATTCAAATATTTCCACCATGATCCAATCATAGATATTTGACTTTTCTATTACGATGATTTCTACTTCATGCTGAAATTTATTTGAATCCATTCAAATGTTTCAAACTTCTTCCTTATCGAATATATCCACATATATACTCAATTCATTGTTGAAAGTTTTCATGAAGTAGAAGAATCTCCCGCACACAACTATGCCCAGTGAACCACATATATCATTATGTATGTTTTCACTAAGTTAGTTGCCCGTTCAACTCTTGGCCTATGAACGGTATTTTAATCATTCTCTTTAGAAAAGATTTGCAAGCGCCAAATGATTCAACAAATCAAATGACTCCAAAAATCCATTTGCATGGAGTTCCTTCATGCGTTCCTTTCTAACATGACCTAAATGGCGGTTCCACAAATAAGTGGAATTCAAATCATTTGCCTTATGGCATTTTAGCGTCAGTGTTATGTATGTGTGTTTCACCATTAAGATTTATAATAACTTATCCATCGTACATGGAGTAATGTCATAATTTAAACAACTCATTGTTTTCATTTGACCAGAGCAAAATAACAATTATTAAGTTCTTTATTATAAATTCTAAGGGCTAGATAGAATGCTAACGACGAACATAATAACACTTTATTTTGTTCCAGACGTGCATTCCTATCATATTCCTTGTCAGTCACTTAGGCCATTGTATTCTTGTATTGCGTTGTTTTGTATGACACTTCATACCAACCAATATAGTACTAATACCCAAGAATTTCATTGTGTGACTTAACTAGGAATACAACCATAACATGTATATCATTTATATACACTTGAGCTAGACTTTCTAGTCTTTTCTTTCTTTCTGCCAATAATCTTTTGTAGTTTCTCTTTTAGCTTTCCTCATTATTCAGAAAAACACTTCAACATCAATGACTTCTAGGTTTGTTGGTCAAATACCAATAACCTTGAGGTTCTTACTTTGAAGTTGATCATCATATGACAAGTGTTCCGGATTTCACTATTAGTAACTTTGTAATATGATGAACAATTTCACTCATAATTTTATCCATTGTATCATGATGACTTTCTGAGACCATGTCTGTACATGCTAGGCTCATAAAGTTTAACCTTAGTATTCGCATGTGCAAATCTGGCTTGCACCCGTTGTATGCACACGTAGAATCTATAACACCCGATCATCACGTGATGCTTCGAAACGACGAGTCTTAGCAACGGTGCATACTAAGGACGATTACTTCATGGATATGCGAATATTGTTAGTGCCCCAATAGTTGGAGGATTGGGACGCCTTGCGTCTTCAACCTTCGTACATTCCCATAAAACTTATGAGTTTATGTAGTCTCACCAAATTATATTCTATCATCTTGTAATAAGGTCTTAGATATCACATATATCTCATACCTTGATTATTTCTGAAAACTAAATTTTCAGCTCCTTACTTTTCAAACAGATTTGAACTTCAAGTTTCATGGAGACAAGATAACTTTAGGTACTAATTGAAACCATAGCTCTTTGAATCAACAATGTGAGGTTTACTAAAAGTTTGCAATAGGACTTAATCAATTCTTGATTCTTTAACAATACGGTACCAATCCGTAAAGTTTCTTGTCAGATTTTAACAGTATTTCTATCTCAATAACAAGACTAGCGCATGGTAGAAAACGGATGCCAATACTACAAAATTAATTCAAAATACTACTCAGACTATGTTTATGATAATTAGTTCATGTTTTAATCTAATTACTAATGAACTCCCACTTAATACAACATCCCTCATAGTTGTTAAGTGGTACACGATCCACATCCACTACACCAAAACCGATCATCACGTGAGATGATGTAGCTTCAATGGTGAACATCAACATGTTGATCATATCATCCATATGACTCGTGTTCAACCTTTCGGTTTCCGTTGTCCCGAGGCCATGTCTGTACATGCTAGGCTCGTCAAGCAAACCCAAGTATTCCGCGTGTGCAACATGGCTTACACCCGTTGTATATGAACGTTGAATCTATCACATCCGATCATCACGAGATGCTTTGAAACGACGAACTTTGGCAACGGTGCATACGAGGGAAGAACACTTTATTATCTTGATATTAATGTGAGGGATCATCTTATAATGCTACCGTCGCGATCTAAGCAAAATAAGATGCATAAAAGGATTAACATCACATGCAGTTCATATGTGATATGATATGGCCCTTTTGTCTTTGCGCCTTCGATCTTCATCTCCAAAGCACGGACATGATCTCCATCATCTTCGGGCATGATCTCCATCATCGTCGGCGTAGCGTCAAGGTCAATGGCGCCGTCTTCATGATTGTCCTCCATGTAGCAACTATTACAACTACTTTGAAATACTACTCAACATGAAATATAAAGACAACCATAAGGCTCCTGCCGGTTGCCACAATACAATAATGATCATCTCATACATATTCATCATCACATTATGGCCATATCACATCACCAAACCCTGCAAAAACAAGTTAGACGTCTCTAATTTGGTTTGCATATTTTACGTGGTTTAGGGTTTTCGAGAGAGATCTAATCTACCTACGAACATGAACCACAACGTTGATACTAATGTTTTCAATAGAAGAGTAAGTTGAATCTTCACTATAGTAGGAGAGACAGACACCCGCAAAGCCTCTTATGCAATACAAGTTGCATGTCGAACGAGGAACAAGTCTCATGAACGCGGTCATGTAAAGTTAGTCCGGGCCGCTTCATCCCACTATGCCACAAAGATGCAAAGTACTCAAACTAAAGATAACAAGAGCATCAACGCCCACAAAACCATTGTGTTCTACTCGTGCAACCATCTATGCATAGACATGGCTCTGATACCACTGTAGGATAACGTTGCATAGAAAACAAAAAATTTCCTACCGCGAACACGCAATCCAAGATGCAATCTAGAAGACGGTAGCAACGAGGGGTTTATCGAGTCTCACCCTTGAAGAGATTCCAAAGCCTACAAGAGTAGGCTCTTGTTGCTGCGGTAGACGTTCACTTGCCGCTTGCAAAAGCGCGTAGAAGATCTTGATCACGATCGCCGGCGCCACGAACGGGCAGCACCTCCGTACTCGGTCACACGTTCGGTGTTGATGAAGACGACGTCCTTCTCCCCGTTCCAGCGGGCAGCGGAAGTAGTAGCTCCTCCTTGAATCCGGCAGCACGACGGCGTGGTGGCGGTGGTGGTGGAGAACTCCGGCAGGGCTTCGCCTATGCGCTGCGGGAGTATTATGTGGAGGAGGAGAGGCTAGGGTTTGGGGAGAGGGGGAGACTAGGGCGCCGGCCAAGGGCAGCCCTAGGTGGTGCGGCCAAGAGTGGGCAGCCCCCTCCCTCTCCTCCTCATTATATAGGTGGAAATCCCCAAGTGTTGGTATCCAAGTCTTCGAATAAGACCCCAACAATGAAACCTCCCATAGGTGGGAAACCTACTCAAGGGGGGAAATCCCACTCAAGGTGGGACTCCCACCCCTTCCTTGGGGGGTTGGCCGGCCACCCTTGGGGAGTCCACCTTGGACTCCTCCCCTTTAGGGTTGGCTGGTCATGCAAGGTGGAGTCCCTCCGGGACTCCACTTTCCATGGTGATTTCTTCCGGACTTTTCTAGAACCTTCTAGAACCTGCCATAAATGCACCGGATCATTTCCAAACTTGGAATATGACTTCCTATATATGAATCTTATTCTCCGGACCATTCCGGAACTCCTCGTGATGTCCGGGATCTCATCCGGGACTCCGAACAAATATTCGAACTCCATTCCATATTCAAGTTCTACCATTTCAACATCAAACCTTAAGTGTGTCACCCTACGGTTCGCGAACTATGCGGACATGGTTGAGTACTCACTCCGACCAATAACCAATAGCGGGATCTGGAGATCCATAATGGCTCTCACATATTCAACGGTGATCGAATGAACCATTCACATACGATACCAATTCCCTTTGTCACGCGATATTTTACTTGTCCGAGGTTTGATCTTCGGTATCACTCTATACCTTGTTCAACCTCGTCTCGACAAGTACTCTTTACTCGTACCGTGGTATGTGGTCTCTTATGAACTCATTCATATGCTTGCAAGATATTAGACGACATTCCACCGAGAGGGCCCAGAGTATATCTATCCGTCATTGGGATGGACAAATTCCACTGTTGATCCATATGCCTCAACTCATACTTTCCGGATACTTAATCCCACCTTTATAACCACTCATTTACGCAGTGGCGTTTGGTGTAATCAAAGTACCTTTCCGGTATAAGTGATTTATATGATCTCATGGTCATAAGGACTAGGTAACTATGTATCGAAAGCTTATAGCAAATAACTTAATGACGAGATCTTATGCTACGCTTAATTGGGTGTGTCCATTACATCATTCATACAATGATATAACCTTGTTATTAATAACATCCAATGTTCATGATTATGAAACTAATCATCCATTAATCAACAAGCTAGTTAAGAGGCATACTAGGGACTCTTTGTTGTTTACATATCACACATGTATCAATGTTTCGGTTAATACAATTATAGCATGATATATAAACATTTATCATAAACATAAAAGATATAAATAATAACCACTTTATTATTGCCTCTAGGGCATATCTCCTTCAGTTCCTACTTAACTAAATTAGGGTTTTGAGAAGAGAGAAGTGATATTGCATTGGAATCTTAAGTTGTATGATTGAATTACAAGTTAAGTGATATGTTTGAATTCAAACCAAATTTGAATTTGAATTTCAAATTCAAACATTAAATAATCATCACATAATTCCAAGTAAAGATAATTTCACAAACAATTAACATTAAGCAAGAATATGAGTAATACAACAATTAAATTAAGCTCATTGAGAAAAACTTGAGCTTTATTGATCATCACACACATAATACATTGTCTTTACAATATTCAGATTTGAATTATGGAATTACAACACATTACAAGAATTGAATAAATAGAAAAAGAAAAAGGAAAATTACAAGTTATCTAAATAAACTAAACTACAATGTGATTTTCATGAATTCTATGATCTTGATGATCTTGAATTCATCCTGATCAGCACTTGGTACCTGCACACATACACAAACAATCAAGTATTAAGCCAAGTGGCAAAGCCACTTGGCAGGTTAGCAAAGAAATAATGAACTAGAGAGGATATTATCAAGATCAGCCGAGCTGATCCACCAAATGGACCAAGTCCCAACAGGGAACCACACAGGCAGCTCACCAGGCTATGTGCATGCACAACAGCACACACAAGCCAGGGGAGTCACCAAAATGGTGCCAGGCTCAGCTGTCGACCAGGAGAGCAAAGAGAGGATGATATAAAACCTTTTTCCATCCAAATCCTAACCATTCCATCGACACAAGCTTCTGGGTAAGTTCACCAAGAACAGCAAGAACACTTAGAACAGGAAGAACAACAAGCCACCAGAAACCATCCAGGGATAGCTTCACCAAGAGCTGTCAACTGTGAGCAAGCACCAGATGGAGTAAAGCACCACAAGCTTGCAAGGAGGAGCAGGGCAAGCAAACCAAGCATCACCGAAGCAATCCTCTACACCAACAACACATTCTAGGAGCTGGAGTGAGGTATACCACACAAGAGCCTGAGCAAGATCATACCTTGCTCATACTTAAGCATGCTTGCATCACAGGAGCACAGAAGGGTAGGAAAACCCTGGGTGTATCATCATTTGGTTACTAAACCAATTGGTGCCAGCAAGTACAATCAAGGCTAGAAGGAAATCAAACCAGGGAACACTGGTTGTGACAACACAGTGTCAAAACCAGAGAAATCCAGCATGGATTTACTCCTTGTAGCCATTCAGATTCACAAAGCACCTATTAGCCTAGCTAAACCATCAGATTGATAGGCAACATGTGCCTATCTTAGTTATCAACATTAAAGCTACTGGAAATTCACCAAGTGACTAGCCAGTGAGCATATATCCATCACAGAAAGCCAACAAATAGGGGAGCTACCCTAGGGCAGCATATGACTACTGCCACGGTCACCTCAAACCCTAGAACAGCCAAACCAACAAGCCAAATACAAATATCATCACCCTGATTGGGTTCAAAGAAGGGCTAGGGTTCCCAACCACTGTGGGCATCCATCTAGCCTAAGCCAATCAATTGTGATGATCATCACTGTATCACAGTTCACATCAATTATCCACTCCATCAATTAAAGCAACACAGATAATTGATATTAACAAGCAAACTTTGGAATAAACATTTGCTAATGATCCAGAGGATCACTGCAAGTATCAGCTGATGCTTGAGCAAGCACCAGCTGAAAGGACACGGATGTCGCCTAGAGGGGGGTGAATAGGCGATTTAAAACTTTTACGAGATGGGCTTAACAAATGCGGAATAAAACTAGCGTTTACTTTGTCAAGCCCAAAGCCTATATACTATGGTTCACCTATGTGCACCAACAACTTATGCTAAGCAATACAAGCAAGTATGTGATAGCAAGATATATATAACTTCAAGCACGATGGCTATCACAAGGTAAAGTGCATAAGTAAAGAGCTCGGGTATAGAGATAACCGAGGCACGCGGGAGACGATGATTTATCCCGGAGTTCACACTCTTGCGAGTGCTAATCTCCGGTGGAGAGGTGCGGTTGCTTAGTGCTCCCGAACGCCACAAGAGGCTCACCTTGAGGTGTGGTTGCTCGATGCACACCAACGCCACAAAGGCCTCACCCCAAGATGCGGTACTCACACCACACACCGAACGCCACGAAGGCGCCTCACCTAAATCTCCGGTGACCCTCGCCACAAAGGCCTAGGTCACGGTTCCACTAAGGGATTTCCTTCGAGGCGGAAACCGGGCCTTACACAAAGATTGGGGCACACATCCACAACTTAATTGGAGGCTCCCAACAAACCGCCACAAAGGCCTAGAATCCGTCTAGGGTTCCAAGAACCCAAGAGTAACAACTTCCTTGCTTTCACCTCCACGAATCACCGTGGAGAACTCAAACCGATGCACCAAATGCAATGGCAAGAACACCACAAAGATGCTCAAGTCCTTCTCTCTCAAATTCCAACAAAGCTACAAAAGCTATTGGGGGAATAAGAGAGGAAGAACAAAGGAATTCACAAAGAACACCAAGATCAAGATCTAGAGGATTCCACTCACAAAGAGATGGATTTGATTGGTAGAAAAGTAGATCTAGATCTCCTCTCTCTTTTCCCTCAAATGGGGGCAAGAATCATGGAGGGATTGAGAGATAGTGCAAGCTTCTCTAGTTCAACAATGGAGGAGAGAGAGAGTGAGAGAAGCACCAGCCCAAGGAGGAAGAAGGGGGTATTTATACCCCCAAGAAAATCGAGCCGTTTGGGCAAAACCAGCGGATAATCCGGCCTAAGTAAGCCGGATTATCGGGGATTATCCGGCCTCGGGGACAAAACCTGGACAAAATCCGGCCAAAAATCCGGCCCCCATCCGGCTTTTCTTCCGGTCCTTAGCCGATTTCGGGGGGGATATTTCCGAAATATCCGGCCCGGATAATCCGGCCCGATATTTCCAATCCGGCCTGCAAACTGCAGAAACACCAAAACTAAAACTAGCATCCGGACTCCGATTTTGATGATCTTGGGCTTGTTTTGAAGCTAGGAACAAGCTCTACAAGATCATGCAGGAAACCATCATAGTCCAACAAGTTAGGATAGAAACAAATGATGAAAGGTTTGACCTATCTAAAAAAGACATACCGGTAAAACCTCCAATCTCGAAAATGCAACAAGTTGCCCATGCAAAAACCATTCTCAATGAACTAGAGCTTGTCATGAGAATAAGCACAAGCTCTAAAACATCACATGGATAAGATACAAATAAAACCAAGAAAGATGATGAACCAAACTCGAAAACGCAACAAGTGATCTATGCGAAATCCGTTTTCGATGAACTAGAGCTTGTCATGAGAATAAGCACAAGCTCTAAAACATCACATGGATAAGGTCCAAATAACAACCAAGAAAGATGATGCAAGGATGCAAAGGTTTGAGCTCTCTCCGAACGATACGATCGAGTTACTCACTCGAGAGCCCTCTTGATAGTACGGCAACTAAACTATAAACCGGTCTCCAACTACACTATGAGACCGGTGAGAAACAAACCCTATCAAGAGCAAACCTTATACTTGCGCATTCCACTTGAGCTCGATGACGACGATCTTGACCTCAACAAGATGGAACGCCTTTCTTGCTTGTGCTTGCTTGACGAAGTCTTGTGGATTGCTCCCCCATAATCCACCATGGGAGAGCTTCTTCTTCGGCGCATCTTCACATAACCATGACCACCATGTGGATTGCTCCCCCATAATCCACCATGGGAGAGCTTCTTCTTCGGCGCATCTTCACATATCCATGATCACCATATGGATGGCAAGACTCAAGCAAAGGATCTCTTCGAGATGGCTCATCTTGAACTTGCACTTCATTTCTTCATTCTTCATCATGTTGATGTCTTGAAGTAACTTGAGGGCTCACTTCATCTTCATCTTCAAGACATACTTGACACTTGATATCCTTCATCAATTTCTTCTTATTGCAACCTTGAAGCCAACATATGGTTCAAGCATTGCCTATGGACAACTCCTACAAATATAACTCAATGCAAACATTAGTCCATAGGGATTGTCATTAATTACCAAAACCACACATGGGGGCTCCATGCACTTTCAATCTCCCCCATTTTGGTAATTGATGACAATCTCTTTGAGAGGGTTTATATAAGGAATTTAAGTAACAAATAAGTTGAATCTATAGAGCAAACTCCCCCATAATATATGCATGTGTGAATGATCTTGACTTTCATTGCATATATTGGCATTCAAAGCCTAGTGGAGTTTCCTCTAAATATTCAACTATGCAAAGCAACAAGATGCAATGCAATAAAGGCACATGCTTAAGCACAAAGCAAAGACATAACCAAATTCCCTTAAACCCTCCAAACTTCTCCCCCATTGGCACCAATTGCCGAAATGGGTGAAAAATTTAGAAGGCCAATATAGTGAGAGTTCCTCCATAGCGTGTGCATTTCTCATAATTTGAGTGGAATCAAATGCACATATCCAATTACGAATATTCGGAAGGAATCACACCATAGATAGGATCAAAGATTGCAAAAAGATAACAAAGTCAAGAAGCTTCAACAAATGAAGCAAGCAACCAAATGAACCACAAAGAAGATATCAAAAGAAAGATAGATATTATGATAAGATCAAGAAGATTGCTCTAAATAATATGAGGAAGCTCCCCAAGGTTTGTGCACAAAACTAGACAATTTGCATTGGAGTATAAAGTGCACAAACATGGAATCATCACTCCCATAATATCATTCAAAAACAAAATATACCAAGTGAATCAAACTCTAATGATCACCACAAGATAGTGCTCTAAATCAAATGAGGAAGCTCCCCAAGGTACATGCATAAATTAAAATGTTGTATTTGAATACAATATGCATAACATGGAATCCTCACTCCCTCATTACCATTTAAAACACAAACATTTGGAATAGATCATAGATAGAGAAATAAGCTTAACACTTGCAACAAACAAATAGTTGAGCAACAAGTAAGAGGCACCATAATAAAAGGCTCAACCAAGAGGATATGTGAAAGGCATGATAAAGCATATTATAAGACTATTATATGGATGAGCAAAAAGCATCATCATAGTCTTCAATGAATTATATTGCTTAGCATGACCAATCAACATGCAACAAATAAATAAGATATCAAATGGAGATGTATCATCTCTTATGTGTATAAGTTTCTCTAAGTGGACAATATCACAAAGATATTTATCCACAAAGAAACATGCACACACCAAATAGATACACAAGAAAAATAGCATGATATCCAAGACGAAGTCATGCAATATACCAATAAGATTTTTGCTTAATAGCATGGCCAAAGGCTCAATATTATCTTATTGTACATTCATGAACTTCAACCACAAACAACTAAAATACATCACAAATATCAACAAGGGATAGAAGATAGTTGGGATGCATTTGAGAAAGGCAACAAGTATCACAAACGGGGATACCAAAAGAAGTAACTAAATTTGCACTTTCATCTATATTGCACATGTGAGAGCCTTGAGGAATTGATATGCAACAAAATTGCTAGATAGGCATAGTTGGGATGGATGAATCATGAGCATGATTTAAAATACTTCCCAACAAATGCACTCATCTCAAATTACTCACATTCACAATAAAGAGGTTTCATTAAGACTTTTGCAAGAAGCACAACATTTGCAAATCAAGAGATTCATGCCAAGATGCAACCATAAGGTTGGATACAAGAAAAGTATGCATGAGAAGATACTTGTTACCAAGATAGCATTGGTGTGGATGTAGTAGATATGTGTTCGTTGATCATCCTAGCTTGCCTCACGTTACCATTGAGTCACCACTTCTTTCCAAGAGTGAGACAAGCATTCAATGCATATCCATTGTACCTAACACAAAGGTAAGTACAAAATGGTCCCCAAACTAATTGGGTCCGAAGTAGTTAGACACACTACAACATATAGGACAAACTCCACAATTCTATGTGCATATAGATATGAAATTGAATTTCATGCACATCTTAGCCAAATTAGGATTTGATGGAGTTTACCCTATATATTGGATCAAAGAAAGTGACACATGCCATAAGATATACATATATTAAATATGCATGCACAATACTTTCAAGAACCAAAGGAAGATACAATTTGGACAAAACACCAAATAAACCAAGAGACAATGGTTGTCCAAATTATATCAAAGAATCAAATCAACACAAGATTGACTCCAAAGACTTATCTCATTATAAGAAGCTAATTAAACCTAAGCACAAAGGAATGAGATAACCAACTCCCAAGAGAGCAAGGTTCCAACAAATAAACCAAACCCTCGACACTTTTTATGATGGCACAAAGTACCAAAAAGAAAATTTATGACTCCCAAAACCAAATTTTTGATAAAGATCAAGAGAAGTTTATATAACAAATATAGGAGAGCTCCCCCAAGATTAGTGCATTATCTAGGATTTAGAATATGGATACAAAATGCACAAAACTAGGATCATCACACTACCTATATCTACTAAAAATGCTAAGAAAGTTTGAATAGAAAAAAGAACACATGGGAGTCAAAGCACAACAAATTCATGGCAATAAATAAGGCAATTTAAACACAAGATCCATAAGATGCAAGGAAGACACATGGGAGTCAAAGCACAACAAATTCATGGCAATAAATAAGGCAATTTAAACACAAGAGCCAATGTAGATATGATCAATAAATATCTACCTCATAATTGATTACCAATTGTCCTAGGACAAGAGGTATTAGGAAATATTTCCCGGTGGTAGTTTGTAAGTATACATAAGATCATATTTACAACGAACAAAGCATATGGTAAAAGATAAGAGTTAACCATCATGCAAAGAAAGTTTCTTGATAGCTTCATTTAGTCATACCAACATGCAAGGCAATTAATAGTATTCATACCAACATGCAAAGCAATTAATAGTATTCATACCAACATGCAAAGCAATTAATAGTATTCATACCAACATGCAAAGCAATTAATAGTATGACTTGAAGCACATGGTTTTCCAAAAATGTATTGAGGGACACGTTGTGAAAAACCATGCCAAGAAAAACTTTCACAAATAAGATCCACAAAGATATTAGCAATGAAGCCATTTAAGCAAATTGGAGCTTGTTTGAGCAAACATGCCACATAGGAGAGATAATCTACAATATCAATTCTATGTGACACAACCTCAAATGTTCACATTTCCTAGGCTTGTAATATGCACAAAGCTTATTACTCCCCCATAATGTGATAAGGAATTTATTTTCACAAGAGGCAAATAAGATCCAACTAGAGATATTAATGAACATTAGAATTTGAATTTCTCATGAAGATGACATACCACATAGAGACTAGATAATCTTGCAATATCAATTCTAAGTGATATTCCTCATGTACACACATTGTTTAGGATCATGAAATTCCCAAAGGAATATCACTCCCCCAAAATGGGATTGTCCATTAATCGCTCATAAGAGCCATATAAGATACAACAAGATGCAAAGAGGCTCCAACACAAACACAAATACATGGTGTGCAACCCAACATTCATAGACTTGATTTCTCAAGCAAAACTATTAGGAAGCACAACATATACAAACACATGTTAGGAACAAAACTAACACATGCAAAGGGGCGAGTAACTTTCAATATAAATGAGTTGAGAACATGTTACCGCAAGGAGGAACATTGGATATATGATAGTAGCAAGATAATCAAAAGACTTGGCTTGATATAATATAAATGATGAAGATCCCTTAATTCTTCATGATGTAGCCAAGTCTCCAATGCCCTCCAAAAAGCACCTATTGATCAAGTTTTGGATTGTTGGTCCCCAACTAAGTTGGGTCCTAAGAGGTTAGTCACAATAGGCTTGGCAACCCAAATGGTTCTTTTCTTGACACCACTTTGAGCACCAACATATTTGGCAAACACATTGCCACCCTCATCCTTACAAAGAGAATAAACATCATCAATGGAGATAGAGTTGGATGAGGTACCAATAGTGCAAAAAGAGGAGATGTGGCCCTTCTCACGGCATATGTAGCAAGTTCTTTTCTTCTCCTTCTTCTCACTAGATTTCTCCACAATGGGAGCATTGGCTTGATTCTTCTTGGGAAGTGGAATTTCTTCAACTTGAGGTTGAATATGAGTTTGAGCTTGAGGCCGCTTCCCTTTTTGCTTCTTCTTCAAAGGGCAAGATCTAACATGGTGCCCTTCAATTTTGCACTTGAAGCAAACAATCTTGGCCGGGTCTTTGACTTGTACTTGGCCCTTCTTGTTGTTGTTGTTCTTGGACTTGTTCTTGTTGTTGGATTTGAATCCAAGTCCACTCTTGTCATTGGGGGATTGTTGCACACTTAACATCGTGTCAAGTTTGCATTTCCCTTCATGACTCTTTACCAAGTCGGTCTTCAAAGAAGTGACTTGGGCCTTGAGCTCTTTGATTTCCTCTACATGGTTAGTAACAACACAAGTACTAGAGGAAGTAGAACCTTCATTGTTAGAGCAACAAGGCAAGGAAGATAATTCATCACAAGATTTAGCAATACTATGAGTGGATGAATTACTAGGACTAGCACATGGCAATATAGCATTTTGGGTAGTAGTGCTAGTATCCACATGAGGCTCACAAGGTGTTGCCTTAGATATGATAGCCTCATGAGCTAACTTTAGCCTATCATGGGAGGCTAGAAGATCCTCATGGGAGCTAGAAAGCTTTCCATGATTTTCTTCCAATTTCCCATAATTGCTAGTTAGCAATTCAAGTTGAGCCCTTAGCTCAACATTCTCCTTCAAGATAGATGCTTCACAAGAAGTAGAGTTAGTAGCACAAGCATCATCACAAGACATATTAAGAAGAGAGGGTAACATAGCATGCTCTTTTAAATATGAAGCTTGTAGTTGCTCATATGACTTGGTGAGGATAGAGTGTTCGCTCTCCAAGGCCTTGTGGGCCTTGTCTAGATCATCTAGATCCTTAACAAGTTTATCATGGCCAACACCAACTTTGAACTTTTCATTTTTAAGCAATTTTAATTTAGCTTTAGCATGGTCTCTTTCTTTAGTGAGTTTAGCAAATATTTCATTTTGAGACACCTCAAGGGTTTGAAGTTGCTCCTCAAGAGAGGCTACGGTCTCTTGTTCTTCTTCAAGATCATTCTTTAAAGATGCTACATCATCGGCATACTCTCGTTCAAGAGCACCCTTTTTATCAATGGTGTTCTCATGCATCCAAATAAGTTTTTGGCTCTCAATAGCGGTAGTCAAGATTTCAAAGAAGTGAGAGCTAGCAATTTTATCTTTGTAAAGAACCTTGAATACACTCTCACCTTTATCGCGTAGAGAGACAACCCAATCCTCTTCTTCATATTCATCCTCATTCTTATCACCACGAGACATATTAGGTTCCATGGTAGGAGGTACCGTGGAACCCTTGGCCATAAGGCATATATGAGGACCGTGAGATAAAGATGAGGAGTTACTTGAGGCTCCTTTCAAGATCTTGTCTTGACCAATAGAATCTTTGGTTTCCTCTACATTGTTAGACACACAACAACTAGAGGAAATAGAATCATTTTTATCATGGCCACAAGACAATGCAAGCATATCATCATTAGATTTTTTCAAGCAACTTACACATGATATGCAAGGACTATCAACACAAGCATGTAAATCATTTCTAGTGCTAGATGTGTTTAAGTCCAAAGATGAACCATTGCAATGAGATATAGATGAAGGATCATCAATAGTAAGCTCAATACCAACATTGCAATTTCCATCACCACTCACCATATCATTACCTTGTGTCTTGAAACACTTTGGTGAAGTGGATGAAGATGAGAACTCATCACGGCCGGAAGTGGAAGCAATACAATCATCCTCAATGATATTGGACACATCATATTTATCTCGAAGCTTTGTCCATAATTCATGAGCGCTCCCAAAAGGCATGATTGAAGAAGTAACTACATTGCTCACAACAATGGAAAACACATGAGAAGCAAGAGCATCGAGACAAGAGTTTTTCTTCTCCTCATAAGATAAATTTTGGGGATCCTTAGGAGAAGAAAAACCCATGTCAAGAAATCGCTCCATGTTCGGGGAAATACCCCGCAAAATATTAAGCACATAAATTTTCCATAGATCATAATTTGTGCCATCAAATATAAACAAGTTATTGTGATCTAATCCCCTAACCGACATCTTTACTCTCAAGGCGGTGAAGCCTAAGAATGAGAGACCTTGCTCTGATACCAATTGAAAGGACACGGATGTCGCCTAGAGGGGGGTGAATAGGCGATTTAAAACTTTTACGAGATGGGCTTAACAAATGCGGAATAAAACTAGCGTTTACTTTGTCAAGCCCAAAGCCTATATACTAAGGTTCACCTATGTGCACCAACAACTTATGCTAAGCAATACAAGCAAGTATGTGATAGCAAGATATATATAACTTCAAGCACGATGGCTATCACAAGGTAAAGTGCATAAGTAAAGAGCTCGGGTATAGAGATAACCGAGGCACGCGGGAGACGATGATTTATCCCGGAGTTCACACTCTTGCGAGTGCTAATCTCCGGTGGAGAGGTGCGGTTGCTTAGTGCTCCCGAACGCCACAAGAGGCTCACCTTGAGGTGTGGTTGCTCGATGCACACCAACGCCACAAAGGCCTCACCCCAAGATGCGGTACTCACACCACACACCGAACGCCACGAAGGCGCCTCACCTAAATCTCCGGTGACCCTCGCCACAAAGGCCTAGGTCACGGTTCCACTAAGGGATTTCCTTCGAGGCGGAAACCGGGCCTTACACAAAGATTGGGGCACACATCCACAACTTAATTGGAGGCTCCCAACAAACCGCCACAAAGGCCTAGAATCCGTCTAGGGTTCCAAGAACCCAAGAGTAACAACTTCCTTGCTTTCACCTCCACGAATCACCGTGGAGAACTCAAACCGATGCACCAAATGCAATGGCAAGAACACCACAAAGATGCTCAAGTCCTTCTCTCTCAAATTCCAACAAAGCTACAAAAGCTATTGGGGGAATAAGAGAGGAAGAACAAAGGAATTCACAAAGAACACCAAGATCAAGATCTAGAGGATTCCACTCACAAAGAGATGGATTTGATTGGTAGAAAAGTAGATCTAGATCTCCTCTCTCTTTTCCCTCAAATGGGGGCAAGAATCATGGAGGGATTGAGAGATAGTGCAAGCTTCTCTAGTTCAACAATGGAGGAGAGAGAGAGAGAGAAGCACCAGCCCAAGGAGGAAGAAGGGGGTATTTATACCCCCAAGAAAATCGAGCGTTTGGGCAAAACCGGGGCGGGATAATCCGGCCTAAGTAAGGCCGGATTATCCGGGCCGGATTATCCGGCCTCGGGACAAAACCTGGACAAAATCCGGCCAAAAATCCGGCCCCATCCAGAGCTGCTTTTCTTCCGGTCCTTAGCCGATTTGGGCGGATATTTCAAATATCCGGCCGGATAATCCGGATATTTCAAAAATCCCTGCAAAACTGCAGAAACACCAAAACTAAAACTAGCATCCGGACTCCGATTTTGATGATCTTGGGCTTGTTTTGAAGCTAGGAACAAGCTCTACAAGATCATGCAGGAAACCATCATAGTCCAACAAGTTAGGATAGAAACAAATGATGAAAGGTTTGACCTATCTAAAAAAGACATACCGGTAAAACCTCCAATCTCGAAAATGCAACAAGTTGCCCATGCAAAAAACCATTCTCAATGAACTAGAGCTTGTCATGAGAATAAGCACAAGCTCTAAAACATCACATGGATAAGATACAAATAAAACCAAGAAAGATGATGAACCAAACTCGAAAACGCAACAAGTGATCTATGCGAAATCCGTTTTCGATGAACTAGAGCTTGTCATGAGAATAAGCACAAGCTCTAAAACATCACATGGATAAGGTCCAAATAACAACCAAGAAAGATGATGCAAGGATGCAAAGGTTTGAGCTCTCTCCGAACGATACGATCGAGTTACTCACTCGAGAGCCCTCTTGATAGTACGGCAACTAAACTATAAACCGGTCTCCAACTACACTATGAGACCGGTGAGAAACAAACCCTATCAAGAGCAAACCTTATACTTGCGCATTCCACTTGAGCTCGATGACGACGATCTTGACCTCAACAAGATGGAACGCCTTTCTTGCTTGTGCTTGCTTGACGAAGTCTTGTGGATTGCTCCCCCATAATCCACCATGGGAGAGCTTCTTCTTCGGCGCATCTTCACATAACCATGACCACCATGTGGATTGCTCCCCCATAATCCACCATGGGAGAACTTCTTCTTCGGCGCATCTTCACATATCCATGATCACCATATGGATGGCAAGACTCAAGCAAAGGATCTCTTCGAGATGGCTCATCTTGAACTTGCACTTCATTTCTTCATTCTTCATCATGTTGATGTCTTGAAGTAACTTGAGGGCTCACTTCATCTTCATCTTCAAGACATACTTGACACTTGATATCCTTCATCAATTTCTTCTTATTGCAACCTTGAAGCCAACATATGGTTCAAGCATTGCCTATGGACAACTCCTACAAATATAACTCAATGCAAACATTAGTCCATAGGGATTGTCATTAATTACCAAAACCACACATGGGGGCTCCAAGCACTTTCACCAGCACTGATCTGTGCCACACACATACACATAAATAGGTAACAGCAATGCACAGGCACAGGTAAGCAAACCAATTATCAGCTGTTGATGATCACATGATCATCAGAGCTTGCCATAGCATGCTAGGGCATGCTAGAGCATCACTAAGCAACAGAGTATGGACCAGCTATTTAATTGGCCACAGATAATCAACAATTGTTCCACAGATAACCAAATGGATAATCAAATGATTGTATTCAGAAGCACATCCAAGGCAGGATGAACCACTGGATCAAGATACATAAGTACAGCACTTAGTGCTCATCACTGAACCAAGGAGTTAAATCAAAAGTAATGCTCAATTGAGCATACACATGAAATTGAGCACAAGGGACAGCATACCATTGCCTGGTACTTGCAAATAGCAAGGAATACACATGGTAAACAAGCCAGGGCAGCCAAATTGAATACACATGAGTGTCTAGCAAGAATAGTAACTAGAACAGAGGCACAGGGAAGGATTCAAACCAGGAATGCAAGATTAAACAAGCATGTGGCTCTGGAACATGCACATAAATGTGCACAACCAAGATAGCAAGAATTAAGCATAGCTAATAGGCAGAAGGCAGCACGCAAGGATTCATGGCAGCCACCAGCACAAGGACAGCAGCACAAACAACACAGCACACGGCCCTCTACGAGGACAAAGGTGTGACCAAGCTAGACGAAGAAGAGGTGGAGAAGAAGAAGTAGAAAGGTACGAGGACACGGTCATGGCGGCCATGGCGGCGCGCGGAGCACGGCGGCACTAGGCCTGGCCAAGCCAAGCCTGGCGACCACCACCGCACCCTAGCGCTACACCACGCGCAGGGGAGGCGCCTGGATGAAGGGCCATGGCCTCTCAACGCACGGCGGCGGCACGCCGAAGGTCTGCGTACTGGCGGGTCGATGGCGAGCGAACGGCGACGCCAGCGACAGATCGACGCGGACCATCGGTTCGCCGTCGAAAGGCGACCCAGATCCGCAGCACCTCGTCGCGGCGGCCGAGGCGGCGGGGATAAATCGGCGACGGCGGAGGCGATTTTGGTCGCCGAGAGAGAGAGGTTAGGGTTTCGCGCGAGGAGAGAGGAAAGGACGAATGGGCCGACCGAGCCCAAAGGGTGGCTCGGGTTCGACCTAACCCGTTGGGCCACACAGGGGGGCCCAAGGGTATTTTCATTTCACAATTCATATAAATGCAGAAACTTTGAAATTAAATAAGAAATGCTTAGAAGCTCTAAAAAATAAATTAAAAATATGAAAATGGATCAGCATAAAATTCTCTATTTAAATAAAATATCAAAGAGAATTTTTGAAGATAATTAAGAATAAGTCCTAATTTGAGGATTTAAATAATGATTTAAATCACACATATTATTTTCAATAATGAAAATAAGTCCATTAATGCAATTGGACTTTAAAAACACCTTGACAATATTTCAAGGTTGTATTTTACCCTAAACAGAGTATCCCTAAATTATTCTTAGTATTAACCTCTCACATGAAATAACAACGACATCGGAAGGGGGGAACAAACCCTAAAACTGGAATCATGCATAACTGCTTCTTTAGCCATTGCCCTTATCGGACAATGATGCTATTTTTCGAGACAGAGGACAAGGGTCAGTCCACACCATTCAACGCAAAACTTTGCAGTGTTCAGGCAAGTTCATCACTTGCTCATGCCATTTGAGTATTTCTATCAAATTACTTGCAAAGTATTATGGTTATCACTATTGCATACAAATCAAAACCACTACTTTCATAATTATGAATATGACTATGTGGTGGGCAATGGAACCATGGATTGTGTTGATATGGTGGAGGTTCCATTGCACGGGTTTATATCCATCTAGGATTAAACAACAAATGTCGCCAGTGATTCTTGTGCCGTAACACCCGTGTTAACCATAAGATCCGGAGTGGGACGGAATAGTCAAAAGTGTTTCCACCTCTCGTTCATCAACGGATGCGCTTTACCGTAGTACACTTGTAATCCAAGGGGCAAGCGGTGGGGAGTCCTAAGTCCCCACGGTATTGCGGTCTATGATGGGTTGCAGCTACCGCGTAGGAGTGTATGGTAGAGCCCAAGCATGACGTCGTGGTCGGGGTCCACCTTGAAATCTACAGGAATAATGGGACCGTGGACCCAGGGTCGGGCATGCAACAAAGGGTGGGTGTTCGAGGTAGCGGAGGAACATGATTGGCTAGACCTTATACCGGGCCTCACACCGAAGGAAGTGTGGACGGGAGCTGCCCGGTTGGCACCAAGGTTAAGATCTCTTATGGGTAAAGCAACACACCTGCGAGTGTAAGAAGCGTGACTGTCACTCCCTGTTCGGGATAAGGAACTGCGAACGCGGCCGGAAAGGAGCTCCATGAAGTTCTAGTAAACCGGTGAAGGCTGACGGACATAGCTCTTTGGAATAAAAGCAATCTCTTGAAGAAATGTTTATCAAAACTTGCATTGGTATTAGACTTTCTGGTCTAATATCGTAGCTAGAGCATTAAACACCTCTTATCTATAATGAACTTGTTGAGTACGCTCGTACTCATACCACTCTTAAATCCCATGCTTAGATTGTCTGAATCGTCTGGAGGAGGACTACGACAACAATGAAGGAGCCGAGATCATCGGCTATGAAGAACCAGACCTCTCGGAGGTATCGAAGGCGTAGACTACCTCATCGTCTACGGATCCGGGAGGCTTCCGGAGGAGATCAAGCCTGAACATCTCGAGTAGTAGTAGTAGCCGAGCCGAACTCTTAGTATTTAGCTGCTCGAGGAAATAAATGTATAACTTAATGAGACTCTTATATTGTGAGCTAAGTTGGGTTCGCCTCGAACCAGGAGTATTCCTCTTAGGACCCAAGAGGAGCTCCGAGACGACATGTGTATGATATTTGTAATAATAAATGAATGAGTTATGGACCTGCTATGTTCTGTTGTACTACTCGAGGGATGTAATATTTGCGAATGGTACTGTGAATGTTATATCAACGAGGCATACTACAACATGCGAGTGGTATGCGGGTCACCTGTGCGCAAGAGTTATGGGCTTATGGCCGTGCTGAGTCACTGTGCAGTTCGTTCCTTGTTGGCGGCTGCTCGCCGCAAGTTTTTCTGCGATGTTATCAACAACACCTGCTGTACTATGGTAGTTATATCTGCATAACAAACAATGTTTCCAAACTGGTAGTTATATCTGCATAACCACGCATCCATTTGTCGTGCATGAGCCTCCCCACCGTGACGGAGAGCGGCATCCTCTTGCAGCCGCTGCTGGAGGCCTCGAAGTCGTTTTTCTTCATGGCCCGCGGTGGGTGCGAGGTGTGGGGAAGGAGCGACGCGGCGGTGAACTTTTAAGGGCGGCCGCGCGCGATGCCATTGAAGGCGGCGCGGAGCCAGCCGCCGGTGCGCGTGCGCGCGAACACAGGCCCGTGAGAAGCTGCGCGCTGCGGAAGCCGAAGCGATGTCCTCGATGCAGGCTCGCTGCCAGGCGGCCCCCGTGGAGAAGCAAGCGGATACTTTGCGCGTCCGCCGAGCGTCCGCAGAGACGCAAACCTGACGCGGACGGCCCGGTCAGTTTGCGTCGCGCCACTGAAGGTGGTGCACGACGCATTTTCGGTCAAGCCGGACACAAAGGGAGGCTGCGCGCCGCTGGAGATGCCCTAACGAGGTAAACAGGCTACCAAACGCGGCCAGAGAAACTCTTCTTCGGTTTGCTCATCTCCGCACCACCGTGTTTCCCCCAGCAGCCTCCCCGCTCCGCCCCCTCCCCGATTTCGTTCCCTGGCCGCTCACGCCGCCTGGTGGGATTGATTCGAATACGGATTCCGATCTCCAGAGGGAGCGGGATGTGCTCCGTTGGCGCGTCCGCCTTCAGTTCCTGCTGGGATTTTCTCAATATATAGAAACAAAGATGGGGAAAAGAAAGATGGGGAGGAAAAACAGCGGAGGTCGACACCTTGCTGCCTATCGCTCGCATTCCCATCATGGGTCAGCTGGAGTTCATGGAGGGGATGCAGCGTTTTCGCCTGCTCCAGATCCGCAGTAAGCTGCCTCACATACTGTCTTTGCTCCATATCTGCTGCTTCTGATGTTTTCAGGTGTGCTTTTCTGGCTTTTTCTCTAGTAGTTGGATCTCTTAGATTGATATAAGCCGGAATAAAAAAAAGGTTACATCTTTTTTCCTGGTGAAGCAACTGATTCGATCTAAGTCGGCTAGCCAAATTCTGACCTTGGTGTATCGAAAGATTGTTCCTTGTTTTCTGTTTGATTGGGCTAGGTCTCCATCTCACCCTCCCAAATCTCAATCTCTACAAAAGGTATTTTAATTTGGTTTTTAGGGTTACGCCAAAAGAAGAACAACATGATTTTTTTAATTTGTGGGTAGATTTTCAAGAGAAACAAAATATCTGTGCTGATTGTACATGTCTATTACTGTTCCCAAGGAGTCAGCAGCATATCACTCAAAGCCTCTGCTAGTATATCCATATCAGCAGGTAGTCAATTCAGATGACATAACTATTTGTTCGGGGAACAAGGTAAGCTATGCAGGATGCATCGGTAGGATACGCAATTTGGGGAGGCAAAGGATACTCAAGCTCAACAACATGATCTGTGGGGGTGGGCCACATGTGAGCTACTACTGCTGGTTGGCATGGCGGTCGTGCTTTGTCAGCCCACCACCCGCTCCCCAGGCACATACTGGACGCTACACCTTCTCCAAGTATCTGGGTCGCATAGGTGTTGGGATGGCAAAATGATTAGAGTTTAGCATAGGACTAGAAGGACCCTGCTCGCTTTGCTGTGCCATTCTTTTTGCTGTTGCCGTTTTTCTTTTCATGACGGGCTTCGCCTAGGCTTTTTGCTGGGTGGCGTCGGGACTTCTCTTTTGCTTAAAGATGCAAGGAGCTGGCTTGTCATACCATCTCAGACTGGCATGGCATGCGGCAGTTTGGTTTGAAAGTAATATTATCTCAAGAACATGAACTTGCTACAATAGGAAGACGTGATCTGAATCGATCTACATACCAACTTCAAAATCGATTTTAGATGAAAACACATGATGGATTTAGATCCGAAAGCATATTGACCAATCAAAATGTAGGGAAAAATGGATTTATATCCAAAAAATAGACCAATCAAAATGTAGGGAAAAATGGATTTATATCCAAAAAATAGACCAATCAAAATGTAGGGGAAATAGGATGTAAGGAATACATCCAGGGCTAAATTTATCTCAGGCACATGAACCTTATCCTGCAACATGAAGACATTGAGCTGAATCAAAATCTTGATTAGACCATGAAATAGGGCAGGAAAGTAGTCTATCACTGGAATGATATAAAGTTAAGAGCTTCAAAGAAAGAATCCAAAAAAGAACGTAAACATGCTACCTAACTCAGAACCGAGAAATTACACAGGGCCATTCATATACAAAAAGAAGCTAAAAAATCCAATAATATGGTATTGATGATGTCCTCAGTTTCCCCCGCATGCAAATATTGTACACTCTAGAACACGAAAGTGTCGAAAAATAAAAAGATGGATTTTCTTATTCATATGTCCATAAAACTGGAAATATGATATATTTTGTTCTGTTTTCTTATGTCTATGTTGATCAGTTCTAAAAAATTGTCCTGAAAATCGAATACCCCAATATAGAATAGCACTATCGGGCATTTCATACACTATGAGACAGATCATGATTGCTTGGAGCTTTATCACACCCAAAATATTTTTTATGGACATGTTCTTCTCTCCTTTCACTGTTCAACATTCAAGCACCTTGTCGAACATTCATTCAAAAGCATATTATGCTACCAACGTGCTATCTATTTATATCAACACAAAGACTATGTCCCACAGTACGATAGTAGAATGAACAATTTCCTATAAATCACTTACATGCATTATAACATAAGGACGAGGAAAATAAAGTTACATAAAAAAGAAACAAGAGGTGAAAAACTGTGTAAGACTTCAATAACCGACACCCTGGGAATCCAGCAGCAATTAGGGCTTGCCGCGGGGGCGGAAGGTCAACGCATCGGGCATGTGAGCAAGGATGAACTGATCTGGTGATCAGCGGTGCCTCGGCTGTAGGTGGCTATAATCCTGCACGGCAGGGGGGTTTTCACGAGAGGAGAACGAACACGCAACCCTGGCATATGCTCTCTCCCCTGATCTGTCCAACACTTCAGCGGTAAGCGACACCCAACTGACGGATGCGCAAGAACCGGCATTGATAACGAACAGGTGGGCCTAGTAGAGAGCGGGGACCACATAAAAAACAAAGCGTGGAGTGCTCAGGGCTGTTCAACTAGACGCACACGCGCTCGATTCCACCGGCAGCCAAGCGTTGAGTCGCCTGTGTGTAGGCCCAACAGAAAACGACCACCGGATCAAGGAGAGGAGCTCAAAGCTAGGGAGCTTAGATCTCTTTCAAGATAAGAAAGTACACAGCAGAAATCAGATGAACTAGAGGAAGGAACAGGCTGTTGCTTATGTTTTTCTGATTGATGCCGGTCATGTGGCTCTCCTTGCTGAATACATAGGCCTAGCCTTTCTTACGATTCCTTTGGACCCCAGCTCCTTGAGAAAAAAGCCCACCAATCATCTGTGTTGTATAAGGAGTCAAGATGCATGACAGTCTACAACACTACATTGAAGATTGAACAATGTGTGGAGGCCAATGCCTTGTTTAGCCACTATGAGTGCGAAGATGAAACTTGGATGGAGTAATGCAATGGCTGTTTGGAGAGGATATATATATCTCGCTGGCTATGTGCTCCATTGGAATGGTCGGTTGTGTTGAACACATTTTAAGATGAAATGATTGAACATTTCTTAAGACAGAGATGATTTAACAAAAAATAGTTACATGAAAGGATTGAACAAGTTTGAGGTTTCTGGGAAATTGCAACATGCAAAAAAGGACAAATGACCAGTTCTAGTTTTTCTAACTGAATCAAATGTTCAGGTCATTATTGTATGCCTGGAAATGCTTGATTTTGTTGTTTGTTCCATTTGTGCCTGTGCTTACCTTAACTATTATGTATTGCAGATGGATCGGTTGCTTCGGCTATAAGAAATGGATCCCCCTGCCATCAAGATGATGATTCTCACGATAGCAAAAGAATGATATATTCAGGGCCAGAACTTCCAGAGGTACACTATTAAGTAGTGATTTTGAATAACCCACTGCAAGGACAAAATCATCATGACCACTCCACTGCGCCAATTGTTGACTTATGCTTGCTAAGTAAAAAAAAACTAACAGATCATTAGCGCTGCAATTTCTGAAAGTCCTGCCGTATGCATATTGAGAATAGAAAATTTGACGCGATAGTTATTTTTGATAACTTTAGCATAGTGGGATACTTTACTTCACTGTTTTGGTAACTTCAGTTTTTGTTAGTGTACCAAGTCCAGCAAGACAAGAGAATTTGCATCTGTGTTTCATCTGCACATTACTTTTTGCTGGCCTCACAGTTGCAACTAGACAATTGATATTACTAAATATTCGTAGTAGTCCCACTGTATATGCTGGGTTCTTGTGAAGCCGCATACTGTAGTCGAATATTGTTCAATCTAGTCTAGTATAGGTCTGTTCAACCTATTATCTTCTCATCTTTGTTACCTAGGTTTATGCCATGCATTGCTCGTTTTCTGTCAAAGCTGTTGACTTTCTGGGTGTTATTTCAGCTGTACAATTTGTATCTACGTGAAATTAATGTGTTTGGCCTCTTTCTTTTTTGCATTGCCATTATTGATTATTATAGCATGATATTGTGCAACAAAAAACATCTTCCACTCGTCTTGCTTGCACAGAAACCAATGTTGTTGACAGCTCCACATATAATTCAAGTAAGAGTATAATTCACCCTAGTTAATATGTAATACCTTGGCGGGGCAACAAACTAATTACAGTCGGGGAGAGAACTTCTCTATACAGTGCCCAGTTTACTAGAATTGTACTTTGTATACTTCTATTGGGGAGCCATTTCTTTGCAATTCCAGTGTTTAACTTATTCTCCGATGCTTGTGTATGCAGGACATCTGGTGTCACATACATTCCCTAATGCTGCTGCGAGATGCTGCTCGTGCTGCTTGCGTATCTCGTGCCTTCTTTCGTTCCTGGAGAAGCCATCCCCACCTCATGTTTGATATACTCAATATAGGCTGTCCTGGAATCGGCAGGGGTTTTACCAGCAGAGTTGACCCCATTCTGAAAAACCACTCAGGCAATGGCTTGAAGACACTCAAGCTTGATTTTACTGATTCCTACGATGCCAATGCCAGTAGCTGTATTGATAGCTGGCTTCGAATTGTTATTACAGCAGGAATCGAAGAACTCTCCCTTAAGATGTTTTCAAGGAAGGGAGAGTACAACTTCCCATGCCTACTTCTGTCTGATGAAAGTGAAAGCTCTATTCGGTATCTTCGCCTTGTGAATTGCACATTCCATCCCACAGTCAGACTTGGTAGGCTGAGAAGCCTGACGACGCTGCATCTGTGTGATGTGCGTATTACCGGGGATGAGTTAGGGTGCCTTCTTTCCAGCTGTATTGTTTTGCAGCGTTTGGAGCTCAGGAAATGTTCTGAGATAACTTGCCTGAAGCTACCTTTCCTGCTTCAGCAGCTCAGCTGCTTGCAGGTATCTGAATGCCGCCACCTGCGAATGATAAAAAACGAAGCTCCATCTGTTTCCAGTTTTCTGTTTCGTGGTGGCAAACTAAAGCTCTTGCTTGGTGAGTCATTGCAATTGAAAAACCTAAACATTGACTGTTCCCACAGTATTATCTATTATGCACGTAAAGAGCTTCCATCCAGTGCGCCGAATCTTGAAAGTCTTACCATATATTCTACTTATGAGGTATATATATTTACACTAATGACTAGCAATATGAATATATCAGTAGTCATACCTTGGAATATTAATGTGCCATCTTTATGCAGAAGCTCACCACAACAATGGCGCCTAGCAAGTTCCTTCACCTAAAGTACATGAGAATTTCTCTTTGTTGCACCTATGATTATTTATCTTTGGTTTCTTTTCTTGATGCTGCCCCATCCTTGGAAACATTCATACTTAAGGTAAGTCAGTTTTAATCCTGCAAATATAATCGGTGCCTATGGCTGAACTGATCCAATTATTTTCTTAACCTCAGGTATTAATACCTCCAGAGCGTGTGGAATGTCAATCTATTTTTGGAGACACCTCACCTTTTCGGCGAGTGCCAGGATACCGCCATGGCAAGCTCAAGAGAGTGAATATCGCTAGGTTCTATTCAGCAAAGAGCTTGGTTGAGCTGGCATGCCATATTCTCGAGAATGCAACATCACTCGAGTGCCTTACATTGGAATCCACTGCAGGCCATTATAGGTGTGGTCTCACTGGGTCAGCCAAATGCTATCCCATGAGTAATCACAAGGAAATTCCGAAAGCAATCTTGGCAATAAGAACATATATAGAGGGAATAGCTCCACCTACAGTTGATCTGAATGTTGTGAAGCCCTGCGACCGGTGCTATGTTATTTAGTTCCATAAATATGTTCATTAGCACTATAGTGTCGCCCTAATCTGAACGGTCCAATCTTTTTTTCTTTTTCTAAACAGTGTATGATAGGTCCAGTCTTCATTGGAGCATTCTTTCGTTTCCAGAGTTTTAAACTTCAAGACTGGCCGGCCTTTATTTGTTTGCAATGTGTATAGTTCATTAATTGTAGCAAGTGGTATTTTTCTGTTCCTCGCATAAGTTGCTGGTTTGACGTTGATACTGGTAATAGAAAGGTCTTGTCCATGATGTTGTTTCAACTTCCACGCGAGAATGTACTGAAATCACTTTGCCTTGCTGCTGAAACGTGACAGTAGCATCTTAATTATACACATTGGTTGGATCATTATTATTCATTCGCTTCTCTAATCGCTTGGTCCTGTACTGAGATCACTACATAGGACTGGGAGTAAGTTTTTCTGCTATCCTGGTACTCCACTGCTTGTTTGCTGTTGGTACTGTTCTATGATCTGTACGGCGGTGAGCAATTGCTGCCTGATGCCTGCTTTGCCGGCGGGCTCCTCAGCCGGCCAGCATGTTCTTTCTCCCCTGGGGCTGTGGCATTGAATTGGTGGCTGAGGCAGTCTCCACGGATCGTGTTGGATTAGTAGTACACATGTGCGCTAGAGTTATGGGCTTATGGCCGTGCTGAGTCACTGTGCAGTTCGTTCCTTGTTGGCGGCTGCTCGCCGCAAGTTTTTCTGCGATGTTATCAACAACACCTAATGTATTGTGGTAGTTATATCTGCATAACAAACAATGTTTCCAAACTGTAAGAGCATTGCGTCCTCCAAATCGCGCCGGATGGAGCATTTGGGGACGTGTTTTGTTCGTACCGCGTTTGGGGGACGTCGCTCCCCAGTCGCGTTCCCCAAACGCCGCCCCCAAACATTAAAAATAATTTAAATAGATTGAAGAAAACTCTTTACTAATATTCAAATCGGTTCAACATGAACAAATTACATTAAAACTTCGGAAAAACATAATTAAATTGCGAGTGAATTCCACTTTTTACCCCGTAGTTCTGCATTTGTGACACTAATTACCCCATTGAATACAAAATCATATAGATTAGGCATTTTAGAACACTTGGACCATTGATTTCTGGTGCGTATTCATTGGGCAAGGTGTGAGGTGATTACCGACTTTCCAAAATATCAGTACAGGGACGAGGAATGGAACAATTGGATAAGAGAAGTCTGGACATAATCGTAGATGATGGCCTCCAATATTTACACATTTTGTCGCAGCACATCGATGAAATACGCCGGTCCTATCTTACAAAAACAAATAAAATACTAAATTAAGGTAAAACCGTGTTTAAAGACTCCTAATGTGATATTTTTTGTAAAAGTTGCACTAAATAGGGTAATATGTGTCACAAATGCGCAACTACGGGGTAGAAAGTGGAATTCACTCTTAAATTACATATAAATTATTTTAAACTACTTCGTCTTCTTCTTCGATGATGATGGCCCTGCCTCGTCGTCGTCATCACTGTGGCGCTTCCTGCTCGTCACCTCTTCCAAAGAGGCGGTGTCGGCCGACTCATCGGAGGAACTAGTGTCCTCCTCGTCGTCGCCGGTGCTCGCCGGCTGCACCTTGGCCTTGGCCTTCGCGTCCGCCTCCGCCTTAGCACGGGCCGCCGCCGCCGCCTCCTCTAACCCTTCCTCCTCTGCGTCCTCCTCCATGCCCAACCATTCCTCCTCGTGTCAACTGCCGGCGGGAATCGTCGCCGCGTCCCCGGCGGGGCTGCCCTCGGCGGAGGTGTTGGATGGAAGCGTGAGATGTAGCTCGTCGTCGCTGGAGGTGTCGGATGGAAGCTTTGATGAATGGAGGCGGTTGAAGATCCGGCGCCTACGTACGGGTCTTATTGAGCGCGGATGAACGGCGGCGCAGAAGTCAAAGAGAGCGGCAGTTGCTCTTCCGAGGAGTCTGCGCTCCATTCCGGCGGTTGGCGCATCGGTCGACGCGGTTGCCAATGCAACGGTTCCGCTTCCCGGCAATTCCACCATCGCTACGTAGGCGGCGGTTGAGCATCCGAGCCACTGACGCGTCGGGCCGCGCCTCCTCGCCTCTCATTTCGTTGTATCCGGCGTGCCCGGAGCGTCCCCTGTGTAGCGGAGGCGGGCGCGGGACGCCGGGCACATTATTGGGCCGCGCCGGACAAAAAATGCCTTTGGACCGCGTGACTGGAACGCCACAAACCCCTTTAGGAGACGTTTTGGAGGAGAGATGATCTTATGAATTCAGGCTACCTGAATTTCTAAAGAAGGCCCTGCCTCTATTTTCGGGCGAACTCAACAAATCTTGTGGTGAAATATGCCTGTCTTGCTTATGCGTGTTCGCAAAACTCAACAGATCTTGTGGTGAAATATGCCCTGCCTCTATTTTCGGGCGAACTCAACAGATCAACCTTTTGCGTGTTCGCAAAAAAAAAAAAAAAAAGATAGAACAGATCAACCAGTTCAGAATCGCATCCATGTGTTAGCCACGACACTGCAATTTACGCAACTTAAGCTTCAGACTTGTGGAACCACAGAATTACCTACAGCAAGAAAGCACAGCTTTGAATTTTCCTTTCAAAACTAACAAAAGAATTCTAAAAGTCTGAAAAAAAACGAGAATCCGATTTTCTTTCTGAAAACTTGAACACACGCGTTGGAAAGTGTTACTGAAGAATGAAAGTGAAGACAGGGTTCTCCTGAATCGCTGAGACCCAGACCGCGACCGCGATGCCGCCGAAGCGGGAGAGGAACCAACCCGCCGGCGGCGGCGGGTTCGAGTACTGCGAGCTGTGCCGCCGCAACCACGACCAGGGCCGGCGCCACCGCTACTTCCCCGCCCACCGCGCCGCCCTCGCCAACGCGCTCTCCGGCTTCCGCTCCAAGCTCTCCGACCTCCGCCGCGCCCTCCTCCGCCCCTCGACGCCTCCGGCCCGCTCCCGCCTCTGGTGCCCCTTCTGCTCCGCCGACCTCGTCGACCTCGACAGCCACTTCGCCTGGTAGCTTCTGCCTGCTCCTCGTATCCGTTTCCACACACCTAGGGTTTTGATCTAGATACGCTTGTTCTAGTTACAGGTTTTAGAAATGCTGTAGACATACCTAGCTGATGTGAGAAAAATAATGCCAGTTTTATTCTGTCATTGCAGTAGCAATGCGATTTACCATCTCGCGAGTCGTGAGCACCTGAAGGGCGTTAAGGATTTCTTGCGGAAACATGGGGGCGGGATGGACCAGGTGGATTCCTTTAGGATTTCAGAGGATGAGCTTGCAAAGGTGCGGCACTATCTGTTCTGTGCTTGCATTTTCTTGTAAGAATTACGCACATCTCTGGTTATATCAAAAGGTTATATCTGGAATTTGGATATGACATTTGGCAAGTGAAATAGATTAACATGAGCTTCGGAAATAAGATGATGGTTATGATCTCCGAATGGTTGACCCGTTGTGTGTTTACAATTTCAGTGGGAGAAAAGCTGTGAGTCCTCGAGTACAGAAGCGCAGTCATTGACCGGGAGCATGATCGGACCATCTCTGGGGCCGTTCAAAGATATCCAAAATGAAACTACCTCTAAAATTATGGATAGTTTTGCTGAAACTGACATTCCATCTTATAGTAATACTGCATCCTGTGTTGTTATGCCTTTACAAAGTCCTACCAATGGGGCCTATCACCCTACTAGTACAGCGTGTTATGGACCTTCTGCTTCTGGAAGTGTTGCTTATTCTGCTCCGTTCGGTACTTCCGGACTACCCGGCAAAACCTGGGTGGCAACACATGAAAACCAGGGTATGCCGAGTGCAAACATGTTTCCTGGTGCTGATGCACGAATGAAAGGTGGGCACTAGTGCTAAAATTCCTGTCACATCTCTTTTGCCCTATACTTTTGTAATTGTAAAATTGTGCAGCTTAGTTGGTACTTGGCTGATTCTTTAACCCTTCACAGGTGCTCAAACTGCTTTCATCGGAAATGGAAAAAACCCACCAGCTTCTTCTTTTGTACATGTAAGTATGTAAACTGTGCATGCATGTGGGTTTGGAAAGCACACATTTAAACTGTTAAAAAAGGCATGCAGGGGTGTGTGTTTTTTGTCCATTATTTAGTGATTGTTCTGTAAATAATATTAGCTAGGAAATATGAAGTGCTGGTAAGTGATAACAACAAAGGGAGTGCATTGATTTATGGGAAGGAAATGCATGCTTAGTCGATGTTATTTGATGTAGTGTCACAATGTTTATCTATCTTGAATCTGAATAGCAGAAGGGCTAATCGATGGAAGTTGAAGTTAAACCATATGCCATCTTTAGTAATGTGATATTTTTTTGCAGTTGTGCTTGTCGATTTTAGTTTGCAGTTATATTTGCTTGGATCAGTTCTTCATCTACATCTTAATTAGATACATGTGTAAGTTATCTTACTATGGTATTGGAGTGACTACATCAGACATGTCACATGTGCTATTTAATTTATGTTCTGATCTGTCACCTGCCTCTACTCATGGCCCTCCACTGTTCCTCCATGTCTGAAAACATGTGTTTACCTTCCTTTGTACTACCTCTGATCGCTTTTAATTAGCGCCACACCACGCTACGTGCATGTGGTGAACTAACACCGCGTCGATTTAAATCGACTGGAGGGAGTAGTTAGTAACATTATTGCCATGCTGTCAAATGTTAGCGTAACTCACACAATATTAATGTGAAACAAAATGTAGCAATTTCTGTTTTCCTGTAATAAAAAGTGTTCATTCTATGTTTCTTGTTTCTTAAAAGAAGCAACTACACACAGATGTTTCCTTAAATGTTCTTGTGTAATGGTTTATATATGCATTACTGTTCTGTGTGCATGATTGGCATCTAGTTTCTTTTATCTTTTGGAGTACTGTTTTGTTTGATTTTGTGATGAAATATTTTCCCTTGCAGGTCCAACAGAGCCACTCTGGTGGGAATTTGAATCAGGGTATTGGACACTGCACTTTCTGTAGTATATATTTTCCTTGCACTAATCTGAATGTGAAAGTGCTGTAGCTTTAGCAATAGAAGATATATCTAGTTTCCTTCTTGATCCATGCCTGAAAGTTTATAGAATAACATTGTGTTATGAAGGCCTGAAAGCAAATGTGCATACTGGTGCTCCTCCTCCTTGGTTAGAAGCTAGTGAGAATGATCCAACGAATGGCTCACTCGCCAGCCATGCTCTTCCATCTTCTGGGAAAGGAAAATCAAGAAAACTTAACCCAAAGCGTGTTGGAGCTGCATGGGCAGAGAAAAGAAGAGCTGAAATGGAAATGGAAAAGCGTGGTGAAGCTATTCCAGAAACGTCTGATTCTAGTTGGCTCCCAAACTTTGGTGGTGTCTGGCAATCTGGTTCGCGAAAGGAATCAATGAAAGACTTTGAGAAAAAACATAAGCTTCCCGAGAAGAACAATCCTGAGCTATCTCCTGAGATAAAACCATATATCAGCAAAAGGATGGTAAATGTGTTCTCTCATTTTCTCATCAGCCTTTCCTGTACGTTTAGTTTGTTATTCAGGATTTTAGTGTGTTGGCAGCAATATCTAAAATTTTGTTATTCTTCAGTCGATGGTCATAAACCATTAAGATTAGAACACCGATTTTCTTCTGACCGCCTGAAGGATTGGGTTAAAAACACTTTGTTTATCTTCTTGACACTTGGAAATATAGAATTTTCCGCTATTTGGTAGTAGTAATTTATCTAGTATTGATAGAAGAAAACTGCTCTTATTGCTTTGTTACTTGTTTGATTTCACCTGATTCCTGATAGAAGCAACACATGTGCCATAACTGTATGATTTCACCAATGTTGTTTAGTGAGGCTTATGACTACGGTAATAGTTAAGATGAACTGTTCCACATCCATGAAGTGGTAAGGCGGTTAGAAGTGAAGTTTCACTATGTGGTTATATGCTAGGACGAAACATGGAGTACATTGAGGGATTAGTAGCAGTCTTACCGTTTAGTTGAGAAATTGAGATGGACTAAAGATTATTCTTGTCTTATGTGTATTTCACATTATTATATTGACTTGTGTAAGTATGCCTTGGATGATATTCATGCTATACTTATATACTTCTCTTTATTCTTTGTATACTGATTACACATTCGCGCAGTTGTCTCATATGGTTGTGTGTGAACTCTTGCAGCGTGCAGGTCCTAATAAAGATGGGCAGCCTGACAGTACTGTAGATTAGTGAGGCGATGTACAATTTCTTGCCAGATGCTTTTATGGTATGACCATATGATCTAACTGAATTTAGTAAAGCATAATTTAGAGCTATTGACTTCTATATCCCAGTATCTAAGAACAAGAAAATATGCGCATTTTACAGAAAGTCACTAGATTATGCTTGAAAACTAAAAATCCATAAGCAGATGCACTCTCTTGTCGTCACATAACGCATTTATCTAGATTCTCAGGAGAGAAAGAAAAACATGTAGCTGATGCTTCCTCATAACTGAAATCAGATATGGTACAGCAACGTCTGGCACATGCAATTGAATGTGAAATTGTGTACCCGTAGATGGTCCTGCTATGTTGTTTCAAATGCACTTGAACAACTACTAACTGTTTCTGACTTTCCATTACTGTTTGGCGTCTGCAGATTGTGGCCACAGTTTACCGTACAACATCCGTTAGGGTGCTGCAGCAGGCTGCTTTTTTCTCTGTCCAACACTCTGGATCGCGGTCGACGGAAGGTCGGCACATGGTTGAAGAGAGATCATCTGTAGCTTCGCAGCATGTGCAAATGCCAATCAGCCCCAGTAAATAGAAGGTGGAACCCTTTCCAAGAAGATTTGTCTCGTAAAGTCCTCTTGAGCATGTTGGTTGGTACTGCCACGTGCATGCCTGCCGAGTCCTTGATTGAACATGATCAGTTGACACATGGAGCCTGAGACACTGATTCGCGGCGCAATTGAGTGGATCGAGAGTGTAGTTCCTACATTTACATTTGTTTTGTGATGTTTTTACTTGTCTTGATGATGACATGTAGAGAAGGAACCACGCCAATTCACAAACGTTGCTGTCCAGGGGCTGCGCCTTGCCATCTAATTTTTTGACCGAATGATTGATTGTTTTCCGTGAAGTAACCGGAACGTGAAGCATCGCTGACAGATGCTGTAAATCGGCCTCATTTTTAGGGTGTGTTTGGTTGAGCTGTGGATTCTAAAAAAGCTGTTGTGAACTGTGAACTGTGAAAAAGCTGCTGTGAACTGTGGATTATCTAGAAGTTGTTTCTAAAAATTGTTTGGTTGTAGCTGTGAACTGTGGGTTTGATTGATTAGAAATGTCTGTAATGCCCCTAAGATACAAAGAGACTGTTTATATGCGAATTGATCGGAAAACATCGATATGTGCACCAAGTGATATGTAAACTTCATTTTTGGAGAATAATGGTATTTTTTTTATAAAGGTATCTCCAATGGGGAGACGCAAACAGACACGGAACCGCGTGGTCGAAAAATGCGCCTGCACCCAGCCCAGCAGTCTGACGCGTAGTGAGAGGGTCGTCCGTGCAGGCGCAAACGCTGCGCATATTTATGGCTCGATCGCGCCGCGTGACCGCTCGCCTGGCAGCGACCTAAGGCGCAATCTTGTTTCGTTTAATTTTTTACAGGTTTTTTTTGGCGTTAATTTTTTACAGGTTTACAACACATCGTTTTTGTAGGAGTATTAAAATATACATGTTTACAACAAACATTCTTGTAGAAATTAATATGAGCAGAAGCTATATAAAATAGGACGGAATCAATAGAAACTAATGTCAGCAGAAGCAATAGAAATTAACATCGCACGTTTTTGTAGCAATTTACACAGGTTTCAACCAGGAACAGAGGGGATAAATCAATGGAGACGGATGCTGATGGAGAGGAGATGAGTGATGACGAGGCAGTTGATGAAGAGATCGTGGCAGACACGCCCCCATCTCAGGATGACACCGTGGTACCCCCTGCCGCCTCTCCGTCGACGTGCCGCTTTGCCTCACCTCCGTTGGTGTTCCAGAGAGCGCGACAAGCACCGGTACCTAGGGCGCCGGTACCTTCGGCGCGACCAAGGACTTTGGGGGAGTTCCTTGAAGCCGCGAAATCGCGCTCGGATGCTATTCTCCGTACCCCAGCTGTCAGGAGGAGGTTGGTTGAGCTGAACTTCCAGCCGCGCCGTAGCTCGAGGATCGCGAAGCAGCCAGGAGGGATGGGTGCTGAGATGAAGGCGGTGCGGAACCTGATGCGCAAGCTTGGCCTTCTCTCTGGGGGCGAGGCGCCTTCAGCGGCCGCACTAGAAGCTTACCACAAGATGTACGAGCTCCCCCTGACGGATGAGATGATTGAGGCTATCGCGGAGTTTTATGGGTGGACGCTCTCCTCGATCAGAGGCTGTTCCCCCCCACTGCTGGGGATGTCGGGTGGTCGCCTTGTGGCGGCATGACCCTGCCACGGGTCGCTCGGGTGATGGATGAACGTTCTAATGGTATACGAACCAAAGATTATGGTGGCCAATGTGCGAGGCCTCAATGATCGTGCAAGACAGACGGGTGTTAGGAGTGTAGTAGGAACCACGGGTGCGTCTATCGTGTGTCTCCAGGAGACAAAGCTATCGGTTGTTACCCCTGCCATAGTTGGCGCGGACTTTGATGCTTATTTCTGCTTGCCTGCGTCTGGTACTCGGGGTGGGGTGATTGTGGCCTGGATGAGCAGGGTGGTGCAGCTCGACAGCGCCCAAATAGGTGCTAACAGTATCACTGCTAGGTGGCGCCTTTAGGGGGGCACCATGGTGGTGGTTGACCTGCGTCTACGGACCACAGGCTGAGGCTGACAAGATCGCCTTCCTGGATGAGTTGCGCGACATCCGCGGATCCCACCAAGGCCCATGGGCCCTCTGTGGGGACTTTAACATGATCTATCGGGCTGAGGACAAGAACAACGGTAATCTCAACCGTAGGATGATGGGCAGGTTCCGCCGCTTCCTGAATGATTGCGAGCTCAAGGAAATCTACCTACATGGCCGTCGATACACTTGGTCCAATGAGCGCGAGACTCCCACGTTAGTCCGGCTTGACCGAGTCTTTGTCACGGTGCCGTGGGAGGAACTCCATAGTAGCTGCACTCTTTTCAGCCCCTGTTGGACAGACTTGCCGACAAGCTGTCGACGTGGCGTGCATCCATGATGCCGCGTGCTGGGCGCTTGACGCTGATAAGGGCGGTGCTGTCGGCCATCCCGCTACACCAGCTCATGGTTTTGGGCCTGAACAAGAAGACGCTCAAGCAGGTCAACAAAATCCTACGGGGGTTTCTATGGCTAGGTAAGGCTGAGGCTAATGGTGGCAATTGCCACGTGAATTGGGCTAGGGTGTGCAGACCGCTTAATCTCGGTGGGCTTGGAATCCCAGACCTCGCGCGGACAGCCACCAGCCTTAGGGTGCGCTGGCTATGGAGAATGCGCACGGATCCCCTGAGACCATGGCGCGGGCTGGACATGCAGTTCTCGAAGGCGGAGCTGGACATCTTCGCTGCTTCCACCTCGATGGTGGTGGGCAATGGAGAGTCCGCCCTCTTCTGGGAGGACCGATGGGTGGATGGCAGATCCATCAAAGAGATGGCGCCGGAGGTGCACGCGCTGGTATCTAAGCGACGCAGGAAGGTGCGTACGGTGCGCGAGGCGCTGACTGATCGCACTTGGATCTCGACATAGCGGGAGCACCAAGCGCCCTCGCATTGTGGCAGTATGTGCAACTGTGGGGCAGGCTACGAGGGTTCCAGTTATCGGCGGATGAAGATAGGATGACCTGGCTGTGGACGACGGATGGACAGTACACCTCCCACTCATGCTATGAGGCCCTTTTCCAGGGGTCACTCACCTCGGCATCTTGGGAGCTAAATTGGAAATCCTGGGCGCCTCCGAGAGTTAAGTTCTTCATATGGCTGGCCTGTCTGGACAGGTGCTGGACAGGCGAAAGGCTGGCGCGTCGGGGCCTCCCGCATGCAACCAGCTGCCCGCTCTGTGATCAGTCTGCGGAGACCATGACGCACCTCCTCACAGGGTGCTCATTCTCCAGGACGATCTGGTTCGAGGTCCTCTCGTGGATCCGATCCACTTCGGGACCTCCTGATGGGGGCGACTTCGCGGAGTGGTGGTCGCGGTGGTGCGGACCACTCCCCGCCACTGCGCAAGGGTACCTCGTCGCTCATCATGCTCACGGCGTGGTGGATCTGGAAGCATCGGAACGTGATCTTCGACAATGCACAGCCCTCGGTGCCCGCCCTCTTCAGTGACATCAGACAGAAGCGCGGCAATGGGCGGACGCGGGAGCCCGGGGTGTCCGCCAACTACTCCCTAGATTAGGGTCTCCTTTTTGGGTCGAGTTGTACTGTTGGGTGTTTATCTCTCTCTCCGGAGGGGCATGTACATAACTAACTTTCTCTATCTATCAATGCATCGAAACGCAAGTCTTTTGCGTTTTCGCGAAAAAAAAATCAATAGAATATGTTCAACCGAACAGATCGGACTAAGCAATTGGAGAAAACAATCTGCCCATAAGAGAGAATACCAGAGACAAGGGAGAGGATCAACTCATCAACTACCTCCGGCCGCGCTGCAGGGGTGCTGGGCGTGGGGCGCTACAGGGGGTCTGGGTCATGGAGGAAGTTGGCGTGGGGGGGGGCGGTTGGAGTCTGGGTTAGGTAGACTGCCTGGCGACGTCGGGATGAGACAGGGCGTGGAAGGGCCGAGGTCAATCGCGAAGAAATCTTCGCCGGCGGGCCGGCCGACGGGCGCGCAGAGCGGATCGCTGGCTTTGCTCTGTTTTGTTATGTTTCGGGAACGAATCGGTACGACTTACCGATGGCAGTGGGTAATTATGCGCCTAATTTGTGAAGCTACCGCGATGGAAGCTGGGTCGGAGTCGCTGCCGGTTACTGCGTGATTTGCACGTATAGGAATCCGCTGCGTTTGGAAAATCTACCGTCTAAAAAATCTGTTTGGTTTAGATTCTGCGGTTTTAGCCACGAAGTTGGATCCAAAAGCTTAACCAAACACACCTTTCAGCGATGCTGTAAATCGGCCTCGTGTTTTATTTTTAGGGCATCTCCAGCGGCATTTCAGATAACTAAAAGTAGTCACGAGCATCCGTTTGCGTCGCCCCGCGGACATATTTTGTCCGAGTGTCCGTTTACGTCTGGGTGTGCGTCCACCGGGGCTAACCATTTTTAGGTTTGCAACGCATTTAAAAATATAGAAATTAATACATTTTAATGCATAAAAACTATACAATGTAGATCTATAAGTTAATACATTTTAATGCATAAAAACTATACAATGTACTGGCGGAGAAGACGCATCGACGATGCATCACTGCCT
Organism: Lolium multiflorum; assembly: GCA_030979885.1. NCBI lineage: Eukaryota > Viridiplantae > Streptophyta > Magnoliopsida > Poales > Poaceae > Lolium > Lolium multiflorum. The sequence goes on along the minus strand of CM061751.1, from coordinate 216,381,958 downwards.
GGTGGGCCAGATAAAACTTTCCGCGTCCGCGAAGACGCATCACGGGCGCATATTTGAGCCAGGTTTGCGTCTCCGCGGTCTGCCGGTCACTTTGCGTCGCCCCGTTGGAGGTGGTGCCAAACGTATTTCCGATCACGCCGGACATAAACGATCGTTCAGCGTCCGTTTGATTCACGCCGCTGAAGATGCCCTTACTGAATGATGATGCTTTTTTCTCTGAAGTAACCCAACCCTGCATCAGGTGGCGTAACTTTGATGTGAAGTCGCGCTAACCTCGGAGGAGGGTAGACAGTCCGGTGACTGTCGGCATGGCGAGGTAAACTCGCCAGTTCTCTTGTCTCGTTGCGTATTTTGTTTCATGCCCCCAACTTGCAACTCTGGCGCCAGTGTGGTGTCTGGTGTGGACCTAGGGACTAGGGGACATGTTGTACAGGAAACACATTCAGTGGCGCAGGGAGATCTAACTAGGATGTCTCTTCTCTAAGAAAGCAGTTATCAACGCAAAAGACATTTGGCACGAGAGTTTTCTTAGTAGAGTACGAGTTCTGCTGTAAACTGTTTGAACAGCTGCGGCACAAGCGGTACGGCTAGGTGCCGGCCCCGGCGAAGTTGGAGTGCCAAGAAATTTGCTCGGTAGCACCTACCTGTGGCTGATCATGGTCGTCCCTCCTAAAATCCCACCATCGGTCCCCGTCGTTCTCGTGCGCCCACCTTGCCCGGACGCAGCTAGTTTCCTGGCGAGCATGTGCGCCGAGAGCGACCGAGCGACGCCCCGTCGCCGTCCCGGCCGCTGTTCCGGCAGGCGGAGGCCGGGCTGCGTCGCTGCCAAGAGATGGACGGCGAGATGGCCATCGCTGACGGGGCAAGTTTGAAACTGACGGTTCGGTTCGAACAGGATCGCCTTTTGTTCGTCTCGGCGGTGGAGGTCGACGGCGATGTGGCGCGAAAAGAGCCGCTGCCAAACTCAACGCCGTCGTCGGCTATTACGTGCTAATATCGTCCAGATCCCATCGTGTGGGCTAGGATCTAGGAACCACTCTGGGTTCGTTGTCACGATTTACATTTTTCTTTTGAGAACTTGTTGTCACGATTTACTCATAAATATAAGGCAAAAGTCGGGCCAGGCCAAAAAAGCCCGAAGCTAAAAATGTAGGCCTGGGCCTGGCCTGACCCGCCCATCGGGCCTAGAAATCAGGCCCGAGCCTGAAACACGTAAAAGCTTGGCCCGGTCTGACTCTTCCCTAAATCACGTACTCGCTTCGGTCTCTTTTAATTGACTCGGGTTTAGTACAACTTTATACTAAATCTGAGTCAATTAAAAAACACCGGAGGGAATATTTTGCAAGCCTGAGCCTGCCCGAGCGTCGACCCTAGGAATCAGGCCCAAGCCTGGTCCGACATGCAAGTTTGGCTCAGCTTGGCCCAGGATTTTCGGGTTGGGCTGCCCATGCCCAACTATACTCGTGAATCACCTTGCTACCGATCATGCATCCACAATATTGCAGTAGACCTCGGCAAGTCGTCACCAATCGAGTGGTAGATGGGCGAAATGTAAAAAAACGTTTCGTCCCCAACCATCCCCTGCTGCAGACTTGAGGAGATACCTGAAAACCCTAGCCCCTACTCCTCCTCCCCCCCCCCACCACCACCATCGGTGTAGGCTGCTGGGCAAAGCCCGCGCGTTGTCGGCGGCGACGACCATGCATGTACCCGCGCGCTTGGGGAGGAGGTGCGGGGATCTCCCTCAACCGACGACGGTGCTCCCAAGTGGACAAGGTTACGGCGGCGGCGCACCTTCCCGAGTGGCGCAGCGCCGGGTGGCGTGGTGGTCCCCGGGCCTAGATCTGGGCACTTTGGGCTCCATCTAGGTCTAGGCGGGCCAGGTCTGAGCGCTCCTATGCTGTTTTCGACGGTCGACGTCGCGGCTCGTGTTGAGGGTGGTGTAGACGGCAGCGCTGACTCGAGCGCGGCCATGGGAGCTTCACGAGCATGTCGTGCTCGGTCGGGCCCTCCTATAGCTGTGTTTAGTCAGTTAGCGTAGGTGACGGTGGAGATTATGCCCTCCCACGTGGCCGATGTTCAATAGCTCCCCGGCCCTGTCTGCCCTCTCCATTCCGTCGGTCTTTGTTACTTGGGCCATAGTGAGACATCAGTGGTGATGGCAAGACCGTGGTGGTGCGAGTTGGTGGGCGGCGAGGTTGGAGGAGCGTGATGGAGCGCCCGGGGTCGTGGTTCTTTGGGGGCGGGATATATCCATGTCGGATGATCGACACCGATGTGGTGATGCCAACGAGGGCCACCATTCCTTCTTGAAGTGTGTCGGGTCCCCCCTCCCCGCATCCCTCCCGTGTACCGGGGGCAAACCCTAAGATTTGTCCGGGCAACAACGTAGTCATCATTGCATCCCTTTTTGAAGGTGTTGCTTTGGTATGCGACATTTCAGAGGGCTAAGAGCGTGCTGGGAATTCTCCGGAGGGCGCAACAATTGCGGATCATCAGCGTTTTTACCGACCTAACTTTGTTGACATTCCTTTTTTTCTCTTTTGTTTCGTTCGGACGTGTTTGTGCTGAGGCCCAGCAATTGTACCGTGCCGTTACTATATTTTTTAATACAACGGGGCAAAAATCTTTGTGAAAAGTCGTCACTAATCGATCTATCTCTTTTCTTTTTGCGAATCTCGATCTATCTCTTTCTGCTACTACTGCTAGGGCCTACTCCCTACGTCGTAAATAAGTGTATGTTTTCCGTCTTTGGAAGTCAAACATTTTTAAAGTTGACTAGATTTTTACACAAAAATAGCAACATATGTGATATGAAACTATTATATTATTAAACTACTACCTCTGGTCTTCTTTAAATGATGCAAGTTTACATGTGGGATAGGCTAAGTTTGGCTCTCCTCCGCGTCAATTTAAACCGACCGGAGGGAGTACATGTCAAGATGAGTCTAGCCATATTAGTTTAGTGTTATAAATGCTGCTATTTTTTCCTAAAAAATTAGTCAAAGTTAATAAAATTTGACTTAAAACATGTGCAGACATACACTTATTTGTGAACGGATGAGGGAGTAGTTCTGTTTGTGACCCTGTCCTTCTCAGCGCCACCACTCGCCAGCAGTGTCCAGTGACTGGAGTGGACGGAGAGCCGTGTGTCTTCTGCACGATGCACATCCACCCGCCGTGTGACTGGAGTGACTTGTCGCTGCGTCTCACATCATCACATGCTCGCCTGGTTATTGGACCCCTGCACGTGGGTTCCCCGTTCTCGTGCAGTCACCTTACTGTTAACACGATTCGATCGACCGCGGCCGTTGAAGGCGCACAGGGTTTCGAAAGAGACCGTTTAGCACCGCAGAAAATAGGAACATCGAGGAAAGAAAATGTGTAGGTCATCAGGGACTGTGACTCGCCGGTTCCCGCGAATTTTTTTCAAATAATACATTTCTTTTCTTTATTTTCAGAAATAATACTTAATTTCAAAAAAATTCATAAATAATACACTATCGGGAATTAGTACCCCGAATAGAAGTTGTCGGGCTCCTGCTACCCGATTTCTTCTTGTCGGGCTCGTTTTCCCCGAATGGGTGTGGAGTCTGGAATTTTGGACAACTACCCCGAGTCAGCTAGCTATTTTCCCTGCTCGTGCGTGTGATGGGCTCGGTTTAGCTAAGGTGATGCGAAAACATTGCGGAGGAAGCCATTGCATGGTACTGACCAATAACGAGCTCGCTCTGCGGGACAGGCTCGCCATCTAGCTTCACGAGTCGACGCTCGCGCAGGGGAGGCCGATAATCTTCCGCTCACGCCGATGCGTTCTAATGCCCGCACGCCGACTCCTGCTCCTTCAACGGCCTGGAAACCGTGGCCACCTTCACCACAGCCTTCTGCACCGCCAACGGCCTGGCCGCAGTTGTCGCAGGATGCCCTTCCTCCTCCACCGCCGGCTTACGAACTTCCATGGCGAACGCCAGAGTTTATCGATCTCGTCAGCGACGGCGAGCAGTATCCCATAGCTAGGTTTTAGCAGGCCTTGCTGACCATTTTTATGTATTTTTATTAATGTAAATTATGTGTTTATCAATGGGGAAAAAATTATGCGTCGACCTGCTGGGACACCCCTAGACGCAAACGGACGCGTGGTCAATTTCGATCATTCGACCCGACCCAAACGAATGTTTCGTGTCTGTTTTAGCGTCCGAAATACGTAGCCCCGCTGGAGATGCCCTTATAATCCGGTGGCCAAAAGTAAGCAAATTGTTCATTTGCTGACTTCCTCGCAGATCCAAAATAGCATCTGCTGCATGGCAGAACAATGGAGTCGAGTTAGTTTGATATAAAAAAGATAACGAGGTTTTAATTTGGAGTGAGGCATGCATGGGACATGGCTAACTAATCGGGTTAGGTCATCCCGAGTAGCGCCAGTCGGGTTTGGGATTCCGGATAGGTTTTCTTCATGCTATGTCGTACATACGGATGCAGAGAATTAGAATAATTCGGGGTAGCCTACCCCAATTAACTCTAATCGGTTTCGCTGTTCCCGATTTTTCTTAATCGGGGTACGTGTCCCCGAGAGTGTATTATTTATGACAAAGATTGAAACCGAGTATTATTTCTGAAAATAACGAAAAATAATATATTATTAAAAAAAATCGCCCCGGTTCCCTCCGTGAAACGAAACCAGTGAGAGGTTCTCGGGTTTTGCAGTTTTGCAATTGCAGTACTATGAAAACATTAAAGCTAAGAGCATCTCCAGCCGCGTCCCCCAAAGCGTCCCCCAAACCGCGCCGGATTGAGCGTTTGGGGGACGTGTTTTGTTCGTGCCGCCTTTGGAGGACGTCGCTCCCCAGCCGTGTCCCCCAGACGCCTCCCCCAAACATTTAAAATACTTTTTTTTGACTTTTTTATTTCAATTTCCACAAACTAATACATAATTTGGAACGTGGTTTACACGAAAACATAATTGGGAACGTGGTTTTTCACAAACTAATACATAGTTTGAACCGTCGTGGACACAAATATAAAATTTTGCAAAAAAACTAAACCTAACTAGGCCGTGCATCGAAGGTTTCCTGTGTTCGCTGCTAAGAAAGAACACTCGAGGCACACCCAGTCACCTAAACTGGAAAATCCAGCGGGAGGATGGTGCCCTTGTTGGTTCTACCGATGAGGCGAAGACGAAACCTCCGTGCACGTGTTCTGCGAAGAAAGAACACTCGTCGTCCTCCTCGTGGTCTTCGCCGTGGTAGTCCGGCGGCACCGCGTCTCGTCGAACCTTGACGCTCATGTCCTGTCGCGAAGTAGGAGAACGGGAGGATGAAGCCGGATTGGAGGCTGTGGTGCGCGCGAACTTCTCCCGATGTTGAGGTACATCTTGCCGCGCGCGTCGTAGATCACGTCGACGATCCACCGGTAGTAGCCGCACAGCCTCCCGGAGATGCATCGTGCGCGGGCGATCGTCGCCGGCGTGGTCGGCGAAGGAGTCCGGCCTACGGATGCCGCGCGGGTCGCCCGAGGACGGACGAACTCGAACCGCACGTCCGGCTCCACGTCCATCTCCGACGATGATGAAGCCGGCGGCGTGGAGGGCGACGGCGCGTTCAGCTCGCCGCGGCCACGACCACGACCACGACCACGGCCGCGAGGTCGGCCTCCGCCTACCGGACATAGCGTCGAGTCTTGTTGAGATGGTGGCGGCTAGGGTTTGGGAGAGAGGCGCTAGGGTTTGTGTGTGAGAGGGACGATGAGGCCCTTTTATAGGCGGAGGGAGGCGGGGGCGGTGGCGCGCACGCCGGCACGCGAGCTAGGCGCGACGGGACGCGTCGGCGTGTCGCGAGGAACTGCCGTCGCGTGTTGCGGGAACTGCACCATCGCTGCGTCGCTGCGGGCTGCCGCCAATAACTTTCGTCGCGAGGTGGCGGGTTAGGCTAAAAATTTATTGTGCCCCGACAGTCGGCCCGCCACTCCCCGTCTCGCTTTTCGTTGTGTCGGCGTCCCAGTCGTCCCCTGGGGACGGGGGGACTCGAGCGCCGGACACCGAATGAGGCGCGGACAAAAATGGGCTTTGGGGGCGGCTGACATTTCTGTGGCGCCCCCAAATCCTTTGGGACGCTTTGGGGGACGCGGTGGAGATGCTCTAACCTACCGAAGAAACTTCTAGCAATCCCAGTAAAACTCATGGTGTTGTTTATCCCCGTTCCACCTAGCCCCATGGTTTACATTTACAAGGACCTCCTGATGTGCACACTCTCTGTAGCGGATTTCATGAATTGCCATATTATTTTGTTGCGGAAGTATATTTCGAAAATTAAGGTGTCACTGAAGATTAAGACTATGCGGTAGGCGATCCTCAGTAAAGACAACCTCGCTAAAACAAGAAATTAAAATGGTTCTAAAAAATGTACATTTTGTGATGCTGACAAATCTATCAACAATTTATTTTTGGACCCTTTGCTCGTTTTATTTGGAGAATTATTGTATACACTTTTAATATTCCTCCATCAACTATGTTACAAGTATGTTTGAAATTTGGTTAAATGTGGCTACTAAAGCATCTAAGGAACTAATCTGTATGGGTGTTTATGCTTTGATGTGGGCTATTTGAAATTATCGTAGTGATATTGTGTTTAACAAGAGTACGAGTGCTCAATTTTTACAGGTTATTCGTATGGTTACAGTTTGATCCACGAGTGGTCCTACCTTCTTCCGAAGACGCAACCGGAGCATATGGATTCTAGATGCATCCTTCTATAGACGGTTGCTCGGGCTATCTACGACCAGGATGGTTGGCGACTTACTACAGTAAAAGAATTCAAGATGCTTGGGCATTTAATTTGAATTTGCTTCCTCTGGTTGATTTTTATGTACACCATTTGTGATCCTTGAGATGTGAAAAAATTTAACCTTTGAAACTTTGCAATACAATGGTTGTATATATCGATTGATGAAGATGCCGGGACTAAGCTCCCCGTTTCTAAAAAAAAACTCTAGCCCACAATAATCTTTCTCATCAAATCTTGCAAAAAATTGCACGACAGTGCATGAAACTCGATCGGTGACTGTCTGTAGACAATGGAAACCCAATGACTCTTGCAGCCTGATCCGAGATGGATCCAGCTAGGTACCTGCTGATCGAGAGCTACCAAACAAAAGAGGACATGCATGCTTCTGTTTCCTCAAGTAGAAAGGGTAAAGTAACTTTCAGTATGAGCGTACTTCGCGGGCAGTACAGGAGTACTACCACGTACCATTCGATAGTTGCATGTGGTGCGGCAAAAGGATGCATAATGCCCACGGCTTAGGGCATCTCCAGTGGCGCGACGTAAATGGACGGCTTGTTTGTGTGTGGCGGAAATCGTCGCACCACCTCGAGCGGAGCAGCGCAAGTGACCGGGCCGTCCGGAGACGCAAACCTGGCCCAAATATCGGTTTGCGTCTCGGCGGACGCTCTGCTCGGAAAAATGTCCGCTCGGTCCTCGCGGCTGGCGGCGGCTGAACCGTCTTCAGCGGCATTACCGAGGCGGCGTGCTGCGGCCTTTGCGGGGCGCGTTAATGGCGTGCCTCGGCTTCCGGCGTGCGCGGCGACCGATCGTCTTCTCGATCGCCAGGCGTCGCCAGCGTCTGCGGCAGCGTTAATGGCGATGCCTCGCGTGGCGGCCGTCGCCTACCTCTGCGCACGTAGTAATGGCGATGCCACGCGTGGGCCGTCGTCCCCACCTCCACTATATGGGCGCGAGCATCTCATCTCTCCCCCGCCAGCTGCCCCGCCGCTTCCTCTCAGCGGATCCACCATGAGCGGCCCCGGGCGCGGCCGGCCCGCGCCTCCACCTCCCTTCACCTCCTCCACCTCCTCGGCGTCGAGCTCCTCAGGGAGTTCGACTCGAAGATAGCACCGATCTCCTCCGCGGTCGGGGCGCCGCGGCCACCGCACTCGCGGCGCGAGACGAGGAGGCTGGCGGGCACGCGCGTTGGACCGCGGAACAGCGCGAGCTAGCGGCCGCAGCCGAGGACTCCGACTTGGAGATATCTTGGTCCTCAGATGACCACGATGCGCCCGGAGGAGAAGGCGGCGAGCGCGGGCCCTCGTCGAGTCTTTCGAGACGCTCAAGGATGAGCCGCCAACGCGAGTGGAGCAGTGCACTGCAGAGGACGCGGCGCGCAGAGCCATAGCGGCCTCGCGGGGCGGCGGAGAAGCGGCGACGGAGCGACGCAACGACGGTGCGGCGTCGGAAGCAAGTAGTCTAGGCCTATAGATCTACTTTGTATAGTTTTTATGCATTTTTATGTACTACTTTCAATGTTTGTACTATGTTGCAATTCAAAAAAATGGACCGCCCCGGTGGGAGCACACCCAGACGCTCGCGACCACTTTTGGGCGTCCGAAATGGGTCGAGATGCCCTTAGCCACACCAACCGACCCTCAAGTAGTACATGTAGATTTCCATTTCCTGCAAGATTTAGCTGATGATTGGGCCGCTCCTCATGTCCTGTCATCTGACGGAATAGCCACGCCTCTGGGCTCTGGTTGATCATTAGCATCCTGACGTTGCCGAAACCATAGCAATCAATGATAATTCAGTGTCGAGATCTTGATCGAAAAGGAAACAAATGGCATTTCGTTGGACTCTCATAGAACTCCACGGTGATTATACATGCCATCAATTTCTCTCGTACTTTTTTTCTCCCTAGGAAAGAGGCATTGTCCCCGGTCTCTGCATCAATTAATATGTATCCAATTTTATTACTACAAAGATTCATTCAAAGTTTACAATCTCAAGGATCACTAAGAGCTAGCCGGATGCACACATTCAATTTGACACATATGATGCATTTTGAGGAGGATTTTTTTTTTTGCTAATGATGGTCTGATCGTACCAATAATGTGTTGGTCTAGACCGTCTTTCTATTGGTTTTCCATAAAGGAAGATTCTACTGCCTCTAACAAGATAATGTCATATCGAGTTGAGCAATACAACCAAAAAGAGCTTACATCCAAACTTCGCGTATCAACATGCTCACAACCTTACGAGATCCTAAAAGTTCAAAATCCAGAATAACAATACATGGTGCAACACTAATACAAAACATTCTAGAGCAATGGAGGACTGAAATCACAGTGTTAGATTAAGACAATAAAACATGGTATTCTCATCCGTCCATGAGGATCGATCATCTGGTGACAAAACTTGGAAACATAAGAACCATAATAACACCCCAACCCCTTGATTCGAGGGAACAACGTCAGTTGAGCATATATGTTTATCTTCTTAGCGCTAGAACTCACACGACAATTGAGATTCTTAACAATATTTAATAAAGTTGATCATGGCCGACGGCCCCAACACATATGGTGCCAATTCATAACATCAACCCTGACCTTACATGGCTCCACTAGAATAGAATCAGTTGGTTCTAATGGGCGTTTAAACCCGTGTTGTGACATGCTAGTTCCCCGACATGCTAGTCGCCCATCAGAACGTGTTTGTCAGAAATGAATCGGTATCAGTAACTGGTGCAAACCCTATCAGTGGTAACGTAAATCGCTAATGGGATTTATGTCTCATATATCATAGTGAAGGCCATCGTGGGGCATGCCGGAGAGGAAATCTTTGGCAGGATCTTATTAGGAGCATGTCACCGCTACGGGGTCTTTGTTTTTTTTGGGGGGGGGGGGGTTGTGTGTCTGCTTGATGTCTTTGGATAGCTTATTGATGCATAGGTTGGACGTAATTGATATCTTCGCGACATTAATATATTTCCTTAATAGAAAAATGAGCCTATCAATGCTTGTAGTGGAGCATGGAGATTCGTGGAGCCTCTGAACATGTCCTTCAGATCCACAAATTATCTCAAAATGTGTCGGAACACCGGATCATGGTATACATTGATGGTTCATTTTAACGACTTCCATAAAGCCCCGAAGGCTCCGATGCCACGTCCGGTCCACGATAGAGAGCTGCAACCTTAATTTGCAATACTTTTTACTCTAGAACCCTAATAGAAGTGCAATTAGGGATGGACTTCCTGTTAGTAGCCCAAGGTGTTGATGAAGAACATTTCCCACATGAAAATACATTGTAATTAAGGAGCAAGAGATCAAAGAAGAAGGCAAATTACATTTCACAATAAGAACATATGGTATGTAAGAAAATTTCAATTATTTGACGTGAACAATATTATAATTTTATCCTTCTTGGGCAATCTTCATTTTCTCCATCTATTTCTTCAATGTGTCCTCATGTTAGATATAACTTGAAAGACACATTTTACCACAAATAAATAATCATGGCAATAGTTAAATTTATACTCTAGAAGTTTCTACAAATATTTCTTAGTTAATCATACACTATAAATCGCTGTTAAGATATTTTTTGAACCATATGCTTTGAAATATCTCTAGTTCAATTAATAGTATTAATACAAAGAAAAAATTCAAACATAAATATGCATGTACACCATAAAATTAATCAACAGTACAAAATTAATTCAGCGAGGCATGTGATCTTATTATTTTAACATTTAATGTTGTTCTATTTCAATATCTTGTGAAGAGGGAAGTTTTGGAAGGAATTTTTTTTTAGCACTACAACATATACTTTTCAATGATATACATTATAATTAACGGCATAATAATGATAACTAAGTAATATACAATATATGATTGTTAATACAACAGTATGATACACAATAAAATTATAAATATAAATTTTAGTATAAATAAATCTAATTTTACTCGCTCCGTTTCCAAACTATATCAGGAGAGGCTTTGCGGCACGGACGAGTGTGTGTCGTGTGTCATGGGTATAGAGTCCTTGCGGGTCCGGGAGCATCACCTACTTTTCTCGAAGGTTGTGACTGAGACGTGGAGAGACTTAAGCTAGTGGTGCAACTAGTCATAGTCTCGTCAGCACGGCGGCCACATTATGTGGACAAGGTTGAAAATCTTGAGCGGCAACATCCGTGAAAAACGTGCAAAAGTTGTCACGCATGGAACAATATTGTTCCGTCCACCCGTCTAAGGCCTCCATCATCAGTTTGTAGATAATAGTGGCAAGTAGGTAGACATAGCGGAAGTTGGTGTTGATAAGTTTGTTCATGCGCGCTGCACAAAGGAGTTCCTGCTATTGATGAAATTCTTGTTATATCTCACATCATCGCATGCTCGCTTGTGTCGTTGGACACATGCATATGGTTTCCCTTTCTCGTTCAGTCTTGTTCATATTATGTGATTCGGCCACGGCGATAAAAAGGCAGGCGGTTTCAATATAAACAATTTAACCATGTAACAAATGAGAAGTTGGGAATTTTAATAAAGAACAGTCTAGTCCTACAAGAAAACAAAAAAGAAAAGTTTTAGAACAACCATGGTGTGATCGTCCTATAAGGAGGTGGGATGTGCAAGTGATACCATGTATTGTTGAATGATTTTGTACCGGGTCATGTGTTCAATCCGACATATATGAGTATATGACGTACTATGCCCAAAAGGTAAAACCACTTAAATATATTGTCATCAGTGATCTACGCAAAATAGACAAATGTGATTTTTGTGTACTGAAAAATATGACAAATTTCTTAACAAAAATTTGTAGATATGTAGACCATATTCGTAAGCATGCTCACAAAATTTTCAGAAATTTTTGGAGGCTCCAAGTATATTTTATAAAAGAAATTCCGGCTCCATGGAGCCCTGGACCCAAAACAACGCACTCGTACTATGCCCTAGCCCACAAGTCATAGTATTCTCAACTAGAGCACTCAAAGAAGCGAAAAAACTTCAATACTCGTACTAATTCTCTAACTGCATTAGAAAACCAATTCTGTCACTAGATGACATTTTCTAGAGTCTAGTCAGTGTAAACTCAATGACTCATGCAGGCGCATCTTTGATAGTCCTACTTGGAGCCATCCGAGATGGATCTAGCTAGATCTGCTGATCGAGCAACCAACAAGAAAGGAAGTGCTTCTATTTTCTCAAGTAGAAAGGGCAAAGTAACTGTGAGTATGACCGTACCTCGCTGGTACAGGAGTACTACCATGTACTATTCGATAGTTACATTTGGTGCGGCAAAAGGATGTATAATGCCAATCAACCCTGAGGTAGTACACGTAGATTTCCATTTCCTACAAGTTTTAGCGGATGATTGGCTGTTCCCGGAGTCCTGTCGTGTCTGACGGAATAGACACTCCGTGGGCTAATTAGCATCCTCTCGTTGCATAATCCATAGTCAACTGAGTACAGAAGCACACTACGGGAGAATTGCCGTACGCCGACGGCTAGGAGATGTGCCGACGGCCAAATGTCGGGGCCGTCGGCACAGGAGCCTCCGGAGCGCGGCGACAAGGATGGCCGTCGGCGTTAAATTGGCCGTCGGTATAGGCTGGAGGTGCCGACGGTCACCGTCGGCATAGTTCCGCCGTCGGCGGACCTCGGCGTCGGCACAACATTTTTATTTTTTACTAGACCTGTGCCGACGGTATATTTCTCCACGAGTCTTCAAAAAAGCATAACTAAATCATTCTAACTTAGAAAAATAAGTATAATATATCAAATTTTGCAGAAAACCAAGATCTATCATAGAAAAATATCAAAAATGGAATATTTCAAATACCTAAATATTTTTTCTTAGAAATGAGCTATAATGTTCGAGGTTTCATGGCTTTCACACACGCCAAAAATGAAAAAATGGTCGCTCGTGGGTCGGATTAGAAATCCGTGTCTGGGGTATTGCTTACCATCCTAGGGCCCACACGTGCCAAATATGACCTCGTTTCGGCAAACTATGCCATGCCGAGACCGTTTCCCACCTTTTCCCCTGAAATCCATAGAACTCGGACGTGATAGCTCTTTTCGTGAAGGGTTTTCAAAATAATTGCCATATCCTAGTTTTGACAAACGGAATAGTTACTATGACATAAAAAATGACGCCACGCGGCTCCGTGGGATTTTTTGACTTCGTTCATACTGCCATCTAAAACAGGCCCCCCGTACATGCGATATCGCCGTATCGGGCGTGCGGGTGCACCCATTCGCGAACAAACTAAACGGACAAAAATTAGCACATATAATGATGCGTTGTAGAACTAAAAACATTTTTTCCAAAATTTCTGGAGCGACGGATAGTTGAGCCCTAGTTCAAATCCGGTCGGTTTCCATTTGGCGGGACACCACCGAAGCGCATGGTTTCCCAAAAAGCTAACGCATGCACATGACATTTGATAGGTGGTGCATAGGTGGTCTACTATCATCGCACGGAGGTTTCTCGTCATACTAAAATGCGCCCCATGTAGGCTTCACAAATAAAAACCGTTTGGGCACGCTAAAAATGAAAAGATGGTCGCCCGTGGGTCGGATTAGAAATCCGCACCCGGGGTCTTGCTTCCCATCCTAGGGCCCACTCACGTGCCAAATATGACCTCGTTTCGGCAAACTATGCCATGCCGAGGCCGTTTCCTACCTTATTGCTCCTAAAATCCATAGAACTCCGGAGGTGATAGCCCTTTTCGTGAAGGGTTTTTCAAAATAATTGCCATATCCTAGTTTTGACAAATGGAATAGTTACTATGACATATAAAATGACGCCACGTGGCTCAGTCGGATTTTTTGACTTCGTTCAAATTGTCATCTGGCCAAAACAGGCCCCCCGGGACATGCGGTATCGCCGTACCGGGCGTGCGGGTGCACCCATTCGCAAACAAACTAAACAGACAAAAATTAGCACATATAATGATGCGTTGTAGAACTAAAAACATTTTTTCCGGAATTTCTGGAGCGACGAATAGTTGAGCCCTAGTTCAAATATGGTCAGTTTCCAGCGGATTCGGCGGGACACCAGGCATGGGTTCCCAAAAAGCTAATGCATGCACATGTCATTTGATAGGTGGTGCGTAGGTGGTCTACTATCATCGCACGGAGGTTTCACGTCATACTAAAATGCGCCCCATGTAGCTGTTTCACAAATAAAAATTGTTTGGACACACTAAAAATGAAAAGATGGTCGCCCGTGGATCGGATTAGAAATCCGCATCCGGGGTCTTGCTTCCCATCCTAGGGCCCAGACACGTGCCAAATATGACCTCATTTCGGCAAACTATGCCATGCCGAGGCCGTTTCTCACCTCATTTTCAATAAAGTTAACTAGATTTAAACTAGAGGTACTTGATCTAATGCTCATGATTTTTGGGTAAATTAACTTTGTAGATTCAAAATATGATATGGATGTCATATTTATATTCCCCTCATTTTTCTGATCAATTTAGACATATTATTTGCCAAATTCACATGATATTAATTATTCCATATTAAATAAAAAGACAAAAAAATAAAATCATTTAATTGTTTTTCAAATTCTACATTATTATATATATATATTCATTGTTGTTTACTTAAGTAATTTATTAGAATTCAAAAATATAGAGGTGTGGCATCACGGTCAAAGGGTTAATATGATTGATATGGTAGTATTAACAACAAGGTGTCATTTCTTTCATGGAAGCTCATCCGAAGAGAACCAAGAAGTTAAGCGTGCTAGGGTGGGAGTAGTGTGAGGATGGGTGACCAAGTGGGAAGTTTGACTACAAGTGTAATTTGACCTAAGATTAGGTGTACTAAGTGTGATTGTGAAAGATTAACAAGTAAAAAATAATAAGAAGAAAATTGAAAAAAAAAAATTTTTTTTTCAAAAAACATAATTTGAATTTTTTTCATCAAATAATTTGAAAATTTTGAAATACTATGCCGACGGTTATACCGTCGGCACAACAATCTACGCCGACGGCCAGTCTATGCCGACGGTGATCGGGCAGTCCCCGACCAGAACTATGCCGACGATGCTATGCCGACGGTCACCGTCGGCACAGCCTGTGCCGACGGCCATCTGTGTTGTGCCGACGGCTAGCAGCCGTCGGGACACTGGAGCTCTCCCGTAGTGGCACATAACTGAATTTGGTGGAAAAATCGCTGTTTGATAACCTAGAAGGCTTGAACTGCGTGCAATGATAATTCAGAGTCGAGATCTTCATAAAAAAAAAACAAAGTGCATCTCATGGGATTCTCATAGAACTGTACGGACTACCTGCTAAATCACTGGCATTGCTGTTCATAGGCTGCGATTGGCCAATAGCTTTTGGCCAAATGATGCCTTGCTAAGTATACTGAACGTGGCGAATCGCTAACACCTGATCTAAATTGGTCCCTAATCCAATTGCTGACCCAAATGATGGTTCGTTTGAAGTGATTCAAATGTAACAATCGCGAACACATGCTGTGAACCCGTCATCAGATAGATCGCGCGCGTAACTTGGCTGTCAAAAATGGTACTCTTATACATCAGAGAAGGATGGTTGTCGGCAAGGCTAAGGCAAAACTCGCCATTCTTTTGTTTCGTTGCGCATTTTTTGTCCAGCTTGCAAGAATCTTTTTGAACTCCTGCAGATTTCGCTAGAGATGCCTCGAACTGTATTGCGATCTCCTGCGGGCCACCAGACCGAATCGTGCATCAGAACGCTGACAAACTGCATCGTGGAAATTCTCTCCTGCGGAAAACAAACGAAAATCTTCCGTCACCAGTTAGGTAGAGGTGGTGAGCGTAGAATAGATAGATCCCCGGCTCGCCGAGAATCGCTCAAGTCTCCGGAAAATCCCACCGGGTGCCGTCGTTTTCCGGCCGCCCAGACCAGTTTCCAAGCGCCCATGTGTTCGACGAGAGCGACGGAGCGATGATACCCCGTCCCCCTCCGGGCCACTGCTTCGGCAGCGGGTGGCCGCGCACGGCCGCTCATCGCGACAGGGGATGACGACGCGAGTCGCCGCTGACAAGCGGGTCCAACGACGGCGGTTCGAAGAGCATCTGTTTGGAGTTGCATCGCTGCTGCTCTCTCAAGTCTCCATCTTGCTAGGAGAAGAGATGGAGCACTGGTGTAGGTAAACGTTGGTTGGAGCCACTGCTACTATCTCTGTTGGATGGGTGCACTCACTGCTTGGGCTAGGGCTAATAGTAGCTGTTCTGTGGTTTCTGATGAGATCGCCAATGTCAAATGACTCGATGAGCACATTAAAAGAGATGGGAAACTGCCCTAGTCGATCTGCATGCACAGTGGGAAGCAACCACCGCCGGCCTCGCCTAGTCATGCGTTTCACATGCTCGCCGTCTTATTGGAGGGCACCGCACGTGCTTCCGTCTCGTTAGTCACGATCGGCCCCGCCATGCAATTCCACTGCGTCGGTGAAAAAGTTGACTATTCAGTCAAGTCACGCACAAACTTTTTTCTTTTGGCGAATTGTCACGCAGAAACTTTCAACACCAACAGTTTAGTCCTATAGAGACATGCCTTCTCTACACGGTCATGTACGTGTGGTTCTTTTCCTTCCACGAGTATCACAGTGTGTCATAAACGGTCTGGAATCATAACTATATTTTTTTCGATTAATAAAATATACTATTACTGTGAAGATACTAATTATACTTAGCCTCTGTGACAACACAACATCATAATGGTACTACAGACTTACATAACCTAAAAAGAAGCTAAAAACAAGTCCCGCTACAATGATCTATTCCTTGACGAACACCACCAAAACGAGCCGGAGTCCAAATTCTCGAAAAGAGACGTCTCTAAGAAGGCAACAGTGCACACACGCCATTGTTGCCCGATCATAAATCATAGGTTTTCATCGTGGAGAAAGTTCACACTCCCAAAACAATGCCTTCAACAAAGCTATTTTCAGACACAACCAATTAATCCCAGAGCTTAGATTTTCACCCTGAAAATATCAGATTTTGAACTTCTCCTATGTTGTCACTGACGAGGGATTAAACTACTTATACTAAATTATGTATTAGTTAGAATTAGGTGTTAGTCTAGTACAGTATCGCTTACTATTCTTACCCTTCTTTTGCATCCCACTCAAAAAGGGGGCGCTACAAAGACGGAAAGGGCTACCTAAATCAGGTATCTATATCTCTTATAAAGCAAAACCTGACTAGAGGGTCATTTAAGTTGTCTATCTTAACATGCAAGCTATCCATATCATCCATTTTATTAGCCATCCAATTGTCCATGTCATCCCCCACTAACATTCATTAATGCTCTACATGCAAGCCATATCATCTATTTTTTAAGCCATCCAATTATCCACATCATCAACTTTTAGCCACCAACTACATAACAATTTCAAGTCAGTTTTTTTAAAGTTAGCCTCTTGACTATTTACGCCAATTGAATCATGCATGTTCCTACAAATAACATCCTATTCCAACCAACTTATATCCTTTTGTTTTTTACAAAATAGAGTTATCGGAGAAATTCCCACTGCAACGTGCGGGGTATCCTTCTAGTTTACTAAGACAAACAAATCAGGTAATCACTAAGACAAACAACTGGCAAACTGCTTTTAAAGAGGAGGACTGCGCCACAGATCTCGGCTTCAATGATATTCTCTGCCTTTGACGTCACCATGGAACGTACAAGACATGTCCCAAGATGACAACAGATAGCAGAGCTTCACGTCACTCCCCCTTGAAACTAAACTGTCGAAAAAACACGGGTGCGCACGACCAAATACGATCCGATCCAGCAAGCTCCAGGCATGATGCACGCAATGGAGTTCACCGACAGAGCCTTGTGGAACCCGACAATCCGGCCAGATAAAAAAGGGCAAGCAACAAGCATATCTTCATCTTGACGCGAGAGGAACCCTAGGACTGCCACCTTTATTCGCAAGACCCACAGGCCCCCAACCCACTAGTAAACTCCCAACACCAACATAATTGTAGGTGGAGAACCCATAGACCCCATCTCGGAAGCACTGCACCACACGGAGGCAAAACTAGATCGGAGAAGACAACTCCACCCAGCACCATGCCAGAAGGAGAACCGACGAGCTCCCTTCCCTAGACACGCATCATCGGAGAGACCGACACCACGTCGGGTCACTACGGGAGTTAGGGGACGACAATGGGCAACAACATCACCTCCAACTCTGGCAATTGCGTCGTCCCGCGCAACAACGCCAACCACCACCGTTAAGAACCACCACGGCCCGCCGCCCCGAGTCCAACCACCGGCCTCTACGGACGAAGCAGCCGGAGGAGCCACGCGCCTCGCGCCGCCGCCGTCCGGTCACCGCACAAACCCAACCGCAAGAAGAAGGCGCCATCGCTAGGTCGCCTAGATCCCGCGCTCAGGAGAGGGCTGGGGAGGCGGGGAGGTCGGCCGCTCGCCAGATCATGGGTCTTTCTGAGTACATTTCAATTTTTTTTATGTCTACTTATGAATTTGTGACACTAGTTACATCATCATTAAAAATGTAATTAGGCAAGGGTGAGGTGCTGGTTGAGGCTTGAAAATATCAAGACCACGATATTTTGCCGCGAAATCATATGCTGAATTGAACATATAGTGAGGATAATTCATGACATGATCAGCGATAACATCCTCCGAGCTTTTAGGCACTACATCAACCTAATATGGAGGTTTTACTTAACAGGCTTATGCTTCCATAGACCCCTAAATCTTAAACAGTGTAAACCCTCGAAGAGGTATCTTCGTGAGTGAAACATAAGGAAGACTGAGATTAAACGATACCTATTCAGGATTAGGGGTATGATTGCTGAGATTAAATGAAACCATGATAACTCTTCGGAGGTTTACACTGTTTTTTGATTTGGGGGTCTACATAACAAAACATGTAGAATGCTAAAATAAAATAGAGGTAAAGCCATGCTCAAAGTTTCCTAGAATTATCTCTAAATGGTGTCACAATGCGCAATTGTGGAGTAAAAAGTAAATCGTATTTGCCATTGTTTTCTCAAGTAAAAATGGGAAGTAACTTGAAGAATACTTTGCTAGCTTGTACTCCTACTAGATACTACAGTTCGATAGTTACATATGTAGCAGCCAAAGCATAATGCCCACGGCTTAGGCACCACCAAAGTACGCTGCGATAGTACATCACATTTCCATTTCCATTTCGTGCAAGTTTAAGCAGATGCTGATTGGGCCACTCCCCATGCCCCGTCATCTAACGGAATTGATATGCCGTGGATTAACAAGGACCTTGTCTCACCTAATCCCAGGCCTATGCACGCAATTAGTTATAACTTATATGCTGGGTTCTGATCATTTTATACTGCGTCAATAATTCAGAGTCGAGATTCTCATCCACAAGGAAACAAATTGGATCCCGTTGGATTCTCCTTGAGCTTTTCAGTGACAATACCTACCATCTTGACAACAGACATCAATTTCACTCGTACGGCCTGGCTGTTTCTTCCGATGCGTTTGTGGACATGCCTTGTTGGCAATCACCGGCAGATCCGACAACAATTGTGAGTACAGGGATGTGTTCGGTTCTGGAATTTGGTGGAATGGAACGGAACGGTTCCGCACCCAGCACCCATCCATGTGTTCGGTTGGAGGGAAGGAACGGAACCAAGTCATTCCTCAGAAGTGAATATACCCTGTAGATGCGGAACCAAGTCGTTCCACCAATTTGGTGGAATCTGGAGGAACGGCTCGTATCTGTCACCGCGCGGACTGAAAAAGAGATGAGCTGAACCAAAATCCTGCCATTCCGTTCCGCGTTTTTCCCGAACCGAACACAGGCACGGAACCATTCCGTTCCTCACTTTTTCCGAACCGAACACGGGTACGGAACCATTCCGTGACATTGGAATGGAACCATTCTGTTCCATGCATCAGGATTCTCAAACCGAACACACCCCAGTATTATAGAACGTCTTCGATTTTTTTTTTTGTGGGGAAGGAAAAAAGCAAAAATCGATGAGGTGAAATTACGAAACAAGTGACCAAACTGTATGCGTGATCTCTGACCAAAAATATGACAATTATGAATTGGATAAAATGCATAATTAAGGGTCATTTCAAATTGACTTTTTGTCGATGCAAAAAAGACTAGAAAAAATTAAGACATCGTCTTTTCTTTCATTGTAATTCACAGTTTATACCATTGGCCTGGGTATATTCATATTTCACGTCTTCATTCCTTCGAAAAGGAAGATATTTCACATCTTATCTCCGATAATTTGGCAAAGAAGGGACAATCATATAAGCGATCACACGAGAATGTTCTGGTTATAATATCTCCCCATGTGGTGTTGATGTGTTTTTTCGAGAGCACGCACAAAGCATGCCTTATCTTTGTAGAAGTAGAAGCATAATGTACAAGAAAAACAACTGATATAGACATCAGTGCTCACACCCACTCACACTATTCTCCTAAACCTCCCTCCTACTAAAACCTACTCTCGCGCTATCTGTGAGCTTCCTCCTCTCCTAGCTAGCTCCCACAGATGAAACTCTTCTCTGATGGCCGCCAATATCTATGTGGGGTCCTTCTGCTCCCGCGCATTCACGAACACCCTCGCATTCCTTTGCTTTCATAATGTCCATGCCGTGATGATGACCATAGAGTCGAACCTCTTCCTATCGAGCTTTCTCATTCTCTTCCTCGCCTCAGTCCACCATCTCTCCAAGTTAGAGTCCAGTCCTGGCTCCTGTATGTTTAGGCTAGCGCTGCGTAGCACATCAAACCAAACCTGCCTCGCATATGGACACTGAGTGAGGATGTGATCCACCTTTCCTCCTCCTATAGGCATGTATAGCATGGGTCTGGGTGATCCTGGAGGCCATGCCTCTCGCTCTCCGATCTGAGGTCCATAGCATGTATTTCAACGCTAGCCACACGAAGATTTTGCATTTTGTCAGGGCAAAGGATTTCCATACAGGTGAGCCCATACTCCAACTCGTACTCCCCTTCCATAGCATCTCATATGTGCTTTTGGAGGAATAGTCTCCCGTAGCCGAGCCTTTCCACATGATAAGGTCCGGCCTAGCAGCATCGGTTTGAAATGTGTCCACCGCCTCCCATAACCTAATGCACTGGGCTCCTCCCTCCACTGTGAGCTCCTCCGTGATGTCATTGAGCCACTGATTGTTCTCCATGGCCTCTGCAACCGTTCTGGTATTTTTGCGCCTCGTCGGAACTTTGGCGTTCACCTCTAGTGCCAACTCCTCTGCCGTGAAACCATTGATCCAACGGTCGCGCCAGAAAAGGGTTTTACGGCCATCCCCGATACTAAAGCTCGTCAGACTCCTGAAAACCTCTTCCGCCCCTTGTCGAGTAAACCCGGCAAACACGCATAGCGCCAAAATAATATCTCACAAAACATTGACTTGATTCATACAGATGTAACTAACATGCTACAATATTCAAGGCACGAGACAAGAAGAACAAAATAAATAATGAATACCATATCTTAATTAATGGGCTACTACTCACAATAATTATTTTATTGTGAGTATCAAAATTTGGCCCAAATTTTATGACGTAATACAAATGGGCTATGTCAATGCAGCACAGAACTATCGAGAATATTTAGAAGCGCAACGCCGATGTATGGCCGTAAGGACAAAGTATGTGGTGCACCCGACCTTGTGGTGCACACAGTGCTGAAACCACTCACTACAAGTTGCCAAAAAATCTTTAAAAAATTGAGTACATATCATATCTCTTCAAACAAAAATGGACAACATAAGAGAACCAACCTGAGGTTGGGTGGCTAGGAGGGTGGTTGTACCCCCAGCCCACCAGAGTTCAAATCCCAGGTTTGACATCTGCGTGTCTCATAAAGGCGGAATATTTACTGTTCGTCCACGATTTCGTCAATTGATCCTGTCTTCCCGGGTGCTCATAGGGGTAGGGTGTGCGTGTGTGCGTTCATAGGGGTGAGTGTATGCGCGTGTATGTGAGCGTCTGCGTTTGTACTGTGTTTCTCAAAAAAAAATGGAGAACATAAGCTATGAGTATTACTCCCTCCATTCTGGTGTATAATTCTTCCTTGTTTTACGAGTCAAACTTTGACCATGATTTTAACTAACAAAATTTAGGTTTTATGCTACAAAAATTATTCCACTGAAAACTTCTGCTGAATACAAATCTAATTGCATGATTTTTCTGTCATATAACTTATATTTCCTCAGTTAAATTTATAACCAGAGTTTAAATCAAAATACGAGGATGACTTATACGCCGGAATGGAGGGAGTAGTTTGTTCTAGCTTGACCGAGTATGATTATTGGGCTTACTGTCTTTATTTATCGTACTATGTTTTGAATTTGAATTTGAATATATGTGCTACAGTAGATGCAAATTATACCCATGCCGTAAAAGAAAATTCCTGTTGCTTGAGTATGTGTGTCAGAGCACTAGTGTGCCAATTGCACCACATGACACGGTGCATGGGATACCCCCTTCTTTGGTGGGGTAGTACTTTTCCCTACCAATCACCCCACCCCTGTCTGTTTGGCAAAATAAAGACTACAACTGCAAGGTTGTTCCTATCACGGTAGTGCAATCTTTCACCTATCATCTCAATTCTATTTTTTCCCCCCTCAGAAGAGCTCCTTATCCCCTACACTCCACAAAATGTCAAGGACACCTAAAAGTAGAAAACAAACGAGCAAACCTGCCCATGCGTATATATATGTCTCGTGTCAAACTGTCAATTGAGACTTTGATAACCAGAGGTCAGGT
This sequence comes from Lolium multiflorum, assembly GCA_030979885.1. Lineage (NCBI taxonomy): Eukaryota > Viridiplantae > Streptophyta > Magnoliopsida > Poales > Poaceae > Lolium > Lolium multiflorum. Next base: position 216,359,406 of record CM061751.1, on the reverse strand, counting down.
CACCCAGCAATATTCTTTTATTTGTATGTAAAATCAAAACCATAAGATTCCCAAGCTGGTGCACATGATGATGTGGCCCATGGGACGACAAAGTCCTAAACAGGTGGTGTATTAAATTAATAATAAATAATGTACTTGCGATGGATAATTGGACCATCGGCTACTGTTTTTTCAGATCAGACGGATCAGGACCTGGAGAGAGCTTGCAGTTGGGACAATAGTATCTTGAGATTAAAGTAGTAAGTAATGTGTGCAAGTGCATGTCTGATCAGAGAATTTCTTTTAAGGAGTCAGGAATCGTGTGGTCTACACATCCCAGAATAAAATAGTGTAAAGTTATTTTGGGATTGGGTGAACATGAGTTTATTGTATTGTGTGGACAAAAGGAGCTATGGGAACAACAAGTTTACCATGGCTTGTTCAACCCAAATAAGTGGCAAAGCAAACTTGCAAAGTGATTAAAGGAGGTAATCAAAAATAAGAACATACCGCGGATCCCTACATAACGGCATGTCTATATGTATACACGTAAGTTAGGCGGAATATCGCCAAACTCCCACTTACAATTTATTTTGTCAATTCTAGTTTCAATTTTACAGCCAAATTTTGTACCGAATCGCAAAATAAACTAGAAGTGGAATTTTGTTGGGATCTTGCTTTCATCTCTATATGTGCGATGACACAGTGTTGTTTGATAATTTGGATTTGAAATTTTATGCAATGACACATCTATGTTGTGCGACCCGGACGAATAGAACCTGGGTGCACGCGCACCCATTTACGAAAAGTTCAAAAAAATGCTATTTAAAAGTTTCAAAAAAATGTGAAGTAAAATTTTGCATGTACATATTATGTTGATACTTACTTGCGTGTGTTTTCACGGAAAAATACCATTGTGTGTGACCTACACAAAAATGACAAAATGTCCAAATGAGAATAGTGAACAAATGAGAATAGTGAACAGGCATTTGTACTATTCACAGGAACATGAATTTGCATTTTGTCATTTTTGTGTAGGTCACACACAATGGTATTTTTCCGTGAAAACACAAAGTAAGTATCAACATAATATATACATGCAAAATTTTACTTCACATTTTTTTGAAACTTTTAAATAGCATTTTGAACTTTTCGTAAACGGGTGCGCGCGCACCCAGGTTCCATTCACCATTTCCGCTATGTTGTGTCCATATTTTAGGAACCAACCATCAACAATTTTTGGTGGGTGTTTCTGTGCACGAGTGCACCACAACTCCACAAGACTATAAAAGACACGATATGCCCTCGGTGGTAGGGGTAGAACCTTTTCCAATCAATCATTCCTCACGCATTGTGTTTTTGCAAATTCAGGGACTACAGCTACAAGGTGGCCTATCACGATAGCGCAATCTTTCACCTATCATGTTAGTGCAATCTTTCACCTATCATCTCACGTCCGAATTTCCCCCCTTTGTAGAGCTCCTTATCCTCTGCAGTCCACTCTCCACACCACGTCAAGAACACCTAAAAGGAGCAAAGAAACAAGCAAACCAGCCCATGCATATCATGGCATTGAGAGCCACAGATCAGGTTCCCACAGGCTCCCTTCCTATCAAGCAAGCATCCAAACACTTTACAATATTGTTTATTCTGGTATATTATTGTTTTGATTTTTGGTATATAAAACCACAACTCTCATGTTGGTGAAGTGCCTCATGTGGCGAGAGTGTTAACTGATATGGTATATAAAAATGAATAAATTATGTACTTGTGATGGATAATTGGACCATCGGCTACTGTTTTTTCAGATCAAACTGGATCAGGGCTTAGAGAGAGGTGCAGTTGGGGCATATCTTCATATCTTGGGTGGGAGATTTAAATAATATCGTGCAAGTGCAAGTTTCCTCGGAGATTTTTTTATAGAAGTCGGGAATCGTGTGGTCTACACACAATCCAGAATTAAATACGCATAGTTAGTTTAGGACGCTGTGAACAAGATCGAGTTTAGTACTCCAGTATTAAACTGGTGTCGTTTTCTCCTGAAAAGTAATTTATCGGTTCAGTTAGGAGTCTTGTGAACAACAATTTCACCGTGAACTGTTCAGCCAAATTACAGTGGGAATCAAACTTGCAAAGTCGTAAACGAAAATAACAACACGGCGTAAGATACAAAACTGCATGTCGTTGTATGTTTGCAGTCACAAATTCGTCATGCAAAGCTCAGTCACGATCCACCGTATGAACACAATGACCAGATTTGTCAAAGGAAAAATTAGCCTTGCCTTCCAAACTATCCTAGTCCTACGGGCGGTCTACTGTCTAGGATATTGAAACCATATTCCTCTGACCCCCTCAACATCACGGTATGTATCAACTAGGCTTAATTTAATTACACGCTCATATAGACAATGACTTCCCTAAAAAATAGACAATAAATAATCATAATGTAAAACAGTATTAATCCGTTAAGAAACATCATTGCCTAGTAAGAAAAAAACTGGATATTTTCTGCTCGGATAATAGCATGTCCACCACTGTATGCTGGCATGTGGGTCATGGTTCATCACAAAACAGAGCGTAAGATACTAAGTCCTTTTACATCACTAGTACTTTTTAATCACCATTTTTCAATATACATAATTTATTGATTTCAAGCTAATATTAAGCGCATGCGATATTGAAACAACATAGTATGAACTTATGAAGAATGCACATGTATGGTCAAGTTCTTGCAAGAAGAAAATACAAAAAAAAAAACGGTAGTGGCATTACACTCAAATTAAATGTCATGCAATAGCAAATCATCACACTCAGTAGGCAATCATGGATATCTACCAGCATGCTTGGCAAAACTCGGGACGCGAAAATGTTCTCCAAAGATAATGCCTCTTGGAGAGGAAAGATGTGTGCACCATTGTCATCTGATCCAACCATTGAAGACCAGATATAATCGATCTTCAACTCGAAGAGAGCTGATCATAGTACTCTCCAAACAATGCCGTGAACAGTTTTGAGGATTTCCACAAGTCCGTCCCAGTTGAGGCGCTAGGGCTTGAATCCGGTCGGTTGTCCGACAGCGCCGTAGTTGAATAAGCATTTCCTTTATTTACTTCTAGAAGGACTCGAATTGAGACCAGAGAGAGAAGAGTTTTCCCGCAAACCATAGCGACTAGCTAGTCTCAAACAAAAGAGTTCTTTTTACCGTAGCAGGGTTGGGAAAGTAAGGAAAGTCAAGCCCGATGATTTTGTGGGAAGGGCTGGATTTCGAATTCCTTTTTACGCCACCTCCTCCCAATCCTTGAAGATATGAAAGACCGCCATTGCCAAACACAATGGGACTGCTAGTCGAAGAGAACCAGGCCAACAACACCATACCTTCTAGCATTGACAACCGACAATCAAATACAAACCAAAACGTCCACACGCCTACAAATTATGCGCATCAGCACTCAATAACGATAAAACCATGGTTTGGTTCGTTATACGCCAATCCGAATATTGCAGATTCAAGAAATGCCACTGCAATTTCCATTTTTCGAAAAAAAACGGCAATGCAATGGCATTTTCCAATGTAAGTTGCATTTGTCGAAGAATCTTGAGAATTGTTGTGCCATTTTTGTGGGGCTAATTAAGAAAAACCGCTAACTAGTAAGATTAGCTGCTAAAACTCAATATCATATTTTTCTTTTCACTCTTTGTTGGAACCCTAAAAAAGTGATGTGGTAAGAAAAAGAGTTCCCAAGGCCCAAGCAAACGAAACCTCTCACCCTCCAATAATTGCAGCACAAGGCTTCCATGCTGGTGTTAAAGGATGAACATGGCACTGAGGCTGAGAGGGCCCCTTCCCCATTCATTGTTCCTGCTTTAGAATCCCTGTCAGGGTTTTGATGAAGATGAGTGGCTTCTAGCAAACAACCAATAGCCCAATACAACAAACAAGAAAAGAAAAAGAAAAATGCTATACTACCCCCTTCTCCTCCTCCCCTGCCTATCACTATACCCACTAGCCCCTCCATGGCTGTCCCTGCTCCATCGCCCACACCTGCACTTGCCTCTGCGAGCAAGTACTGACTGCTCCAGTCCAGCTCCAGTCCCTCGGTATTTTTGTTGTGTTGCATGCGCGCGTCCGTGTGCTGCCCCCATTCCTCCACTACCCAGCTAGCTTCTCTCTCTCTGTCATCCCTATCAAGATAAGCTGCCCGCTCTGCGCTTGCTCCCTGCTCATCTGGTGCACTCGCGCTAGCTAGCTCTCATGGTGGTCACCATGCAATGATTCTTGGTCGCTAGCTAGCTGGTTGCCGCCCTCGTCGCGCGTCGCGGCATGCCTGTGGCGTGAGAGCGACCGGCCGGGGGAGACGACAAACCGGCGAGCAGTGACCTGACCCTGTGAGAGACAGAAAGCTCTGTGTCCGTGGTGGTGTGGCCAAGAACCTCTGTGGCGTCGCGACTTCCATGGATTGGGATCTCAAGATGCCCGTTTCTTGGGACCTGGCCGAGCTGGAGCACGACGCGGTGCCCGCCATCGCCGCCCCCGCGCCCGCGGTGCCCCCCTCGAGCATTGTGTCCGCGGCGCGCGGCCCGCCGAGCCGGCCGGAGTGCTCCGTCGACCTCAAGCTCGGCGGGCTGGGGGAGTTCGGCGCGGCCCCGAACGGCGCCGCGATGAAGGAGCCGGCGGCGAGGGGTGGCCCGGTCGTGCCGGTGTCGGCCGCGGCAGCTGCGGCGGTCGTGCCGTCCGCCAGCCCGCTGAAGCGGCCGCGCCCGGGCGCCGGCGGGGGCCACTGCCCGTCGTGCGCCGTGGACGGCTGCAAGGCCGACCTCAGCAGGTGCCGCGACTACCACCGGCGGCACAAGGTCTGCGAGGCGCACTCCAAGACGCCCCTCGTCGTCGTCGCCGGCCGGGAGATGCGCTTCTGCCAGCAGTGCAGCAGGTAACAAACACATACATCATCACCAATTCACCATGCACCAAATTCTGCAATTCCATCTCATATCAACAAATCATTCTCCACCCGCACATACTCAATTTAGCTCATCCGCCACATCACTTTCAAGTTTCCTAATCGACGCCGCCCTCGCATCGATTTGATTGTGATTTGCCAAGAGACCATTGCTCGAATTGCGGCAATGGAAAATCGGCCGGTCCAAACAACCGACAGATGATTGCCGTCAAGTCATTTCTTCCACATCATTTTCTTTTTCACTGCTCATTATTCCCTTTGTTAAAAGTGAATATAGGCCAAACCAGTTCTTTCTTTCTTTCTTAGAACCCTGGCTTTGCCTTTCTCTTGCCTCAAATCAGCTCTTTTCACATCTCAAACACTGCTGATACTGGATTAGATGAGTATGCGTATCTCCCTGTCTTGTTTCAAGGATACACAGCTTTACCTTTATCTGCCATTAACTTTTCAGTCTTTACATATGGATGTACCCCCAAGCTTTTTATTTACCTGCTACTACCCTTAACTTTGGCAACCTGTATACCTGAATTATATCACTCCTCTTTTCCTACTTTTGTACTAGTAACTTTCTAACCCATAGGTGTGAATTATTACCAGTGAAAAGTGGCTGATGCATGCACTCCATGTGCCAAACATCAGGTGGGGCAGTCTCTTTTATGATTAGCCTGCTACATGTTCAAACTTGCCCTTGGATTGTCCCTTTTTTCCCCATTGTTCTGGTTTGAATTTGAAAAATGATTAAATGAACTAGATTTTCTGCGTCTTTTTTACATTGACAAAGAAGTTACTTTTTTATTCTGGCAAATAAAAGTGGCTCTTTCTTCTGTGCTCTACTGTGGAATCCCCGCTAAAAAAATAGCAAGCAAATAGGTACTTCAAAATCAATAAATTTTTAATTCGCAAAAAAAAATCAATAAATTTTTACTCTGAGGGTCTGGGTGTATGCCCTGAATGGTAAGCCCCACTCTTGAGTCAGTCTTGACATGATTGCCTTCACTTGCTGAATTGGTAAACCAGATCCATAAGAATTGTTTCACTTTCCTCGTGGATTCTTGTGTGCACCAGTATTTGTTGTGTGGGACTATTCATCCTTAAAGATGTTGCTGAACACATGAACTGCTTTATTTATTTCTTGGCAGAAACTGGCCTACCACATCTGCCCTGATTGCTTCATGTTTCTAGCGTTGTTTTCTCATATGTGATACTGGGACCACTAACGCATGTATTTGAAACATCGTTGCTAAATACATTCCACACATTGCATTTTGTGTGGAGCCGGTTGTCTAGTGACTCTTTAGAATGATTTTACTACTCATCAGTTAGCTGAATTATTAGCTTAACCTGCACTTAAGGTTAGCTCTCACGTTTAACTTCCAAAATCTAACTCATGTCTTCTCCAGAGACTAACAAAAACCTTGTTGTTCGATTATTGAACCGAAGAAAAACAGCGGTTCTTAGTATGATCATCCCTTTCTAGCTAGACTATTCATGTATTTGTTTCTTTTGGAATTTTTGCCCATAGAAACATTTTCATTTTAATTTCTGAACTTTCTGTAAATCCTATATTTTGTATTATGTCTGATTGATCTTCTGCTACAATTTTACTCCACGAAAAAAGAGATATATTTGTCGGATAACGGAATTTATACTCTCTGAGCAAATGTGGTGCTTGATAATTCAAATGTTTTTACTGTACATTTTTTCAGGTTTATTCACAATTTTACGGAGCTGAAATCCTTGTAGGTTCAGTTGAGTTGAGATCTTTTTAGATTTATTTGAGCTGCAAACTTTTCTAGTTCAGTTGAGTTGAAATACTTTTAGGTTTATTTGAGCTGAAAACTTTACTATTTCAGTTGAGTTAGTGGTATTGCTGATCCATAGTTAGCAACTAACTAATATCGTTTGCAATTATGGTTGAAACTATACAAAATTGTCAATCAATCATTTGGTCTTGTTCTCCTAGAAATTTTATATGAAGTGGGAGGTATTTCCAATGATTGCTTACTCAGTGGGGCAAAATTTGGATCAGCATACTGCTTGGCAGACTTTATCAGTGTTCCAACAGGCTGGTGCCATAGTGCCATATATACGTGTTGGAACCAATACCGTGGTCCAAATGTACAACAGGAGTTGCACTAATTTTCTGCGCTTTACAGGCCCAGTGTAGAACTTTATGAACTGAAGCCCCATGCACTCAAATGTTTTAACTGACGCACTGAAATCTGAATGGTCCAGCTTGTGTACTGTTTCCTCAGGGAATCTGTGTGGCCATTTTAATATGGAGTAGCTAAATATTTGGATCATTCTGTTAGGTTGAGTGGCATGTTCGTCCGATGTAGCTTTTAATTATTCATGTTCCTTAATCACTATATCAGACAGATACATTAAGATCATTCCGCGTGGCCATTTTAATATGGAGCAACTAAATATTTGGATTTTTCTGTTAGGTTGAGTGGCCTGTTAGTCCCATGTACGGAGTAGCTTTTAATTATCCATGTTCCTTAATTATATCAGACAAGTGCATTAAGATCTAGAGTGATGGTCTTGAGTGGATAACCTACGTTGTTTCTCCTAGAATATCATGCATGCTTTAAGCATAAAGGTGGTGCACTTGCATGCAATTCTCTCTGATCTTGTATGCCATACTTAATTATTGACATATTTGATCATGATATCATGTCATTGTAGCACTTGCCTGTATTGTTAGAATGACAAGCAAGCTGGAATTACCTTTATTTTCTTATATCAATTATCAAGGTTGTGCAAACTCTTATGTCCAACATCTTCAAGTGTGCTATGAGTTTCTCTCTTCTTGCTAGAATAATAATCTACGTTTACTGTGTCATTAAAAGTGGCAGTATGCCACTAAGCGTGGTACTGATTAATACCATTCTTAAGTGGCTAGCTCTTATAGACTCCTTTTCACTTGAACTTTTTTATGTTTCTTATCATGAACTTATGTTTCTGTAGGTTTCACTTACTCGTGGAGTTTGATGAGGCTAAGCGGAGTTGTAGAAAGCGCCTCGATGGGCACAACCGACGCCGCAGGAAGCCACAGGTTGATAGCATGAATTCTGGGAGCTTCATGACAACCCATCAAGGTATTTTTCTTGTCTAACTTTTCTTGTTAGCCTTTTGACTGATACTTTGACATAACTGAGATGTACAAATTTTATAGCAAGCTCTTGTTGCTAGACCCATATATTTTATTTACAACCTGATTAATTCAAATGCAAACCCTCACCAAACTGAGGACAGTCGTTTTCTCCCTTTTGTATATTTTGGTTGTTCGAGCTACCTTATTCGCTTTCTTAATGAAAATGACGCACTTAAGGCGTGTTCAAGAAAAAGAAAGCCTTCACACAAAATGCTCCTGCTAAGCTGTAGGCTGTAGTTTTATGTACATCTAGCCTATAAATCTAAGGTTTTACAATATACTTGGGACATATTTTCTCCTGGGTAAGCGATAATAAGCATAATATCTAGCTGATTGCACAATGCTGCATTTCTAATGTTTACATTGTTGTAAGTGAGAATTCAAATCAACTGGCTGATTGCATTTGCATTTCAATGCTTTACATTGTTATAACTGAGTAGCAGTCTCGCGCTTGTTTCATGACGGCCATTTAGCTTTGTTTTCAAACGCAGGGACAAGGTTCGGGTCATTCCCTGCCCCAAGGCCAGAGCCAAGCTGGTCAGGTATCATCAAAACCGAGGACGCCAACCCATACTACACCCATCAGGCCGTAAGCAACAGGCATAACTTCACGGGCTCCATGTCATCGTCATACTCGAAAGAAGGCCGGCGCTTCCCCTTCCTCCACGAAGGAGACCAACTGAGTTTCAGCACAGGCGCGGCAGCGACCCTCGAGATCCCCGTCTGCCAGCCTCTCCTGAAGGCCGCTGTTGCTCCACTGCCGCCGCCCGAGAGCAGCAGCAGCAACAAGATGTTCTCAGACGGACGGCTGACGCACAACATGCTCGACTCTGATTGTGCTCTCTCTCTTCTGTCATCCTCTGCCAACTCCTCCAGCATCGTCGACGTCAGCCGGATGGTCCGCCCCACCGAGCACGTCCCCTCCGCCGTGGCCGCCCAGCAGCACCTCGTTCCCAACCTGCAGCACTTCGGGAGCAGCTCCTCCTCCTGGTTCGCCTGCTCCCAGGCCTCCAACGGCTCTGGGTTCGCCTTCCCCAGCATGGGGAGTGAGCAGCTCAACAACACCGCCCACCTCGTCCCAAGCTCGAACGACAACGAGATGAACTGCCACGGGATCTTCCACATCGGCGCCGAAGGCTCCTCAGATGGCACGTCGCCGTCCCTCCAGTTCTCGTGGCAGTAGAAATCTTCAGTGTAACATCAGAAGCTGTTCTTGGGTTCTTTTGTCAGTAGCTAGCCGGGGCCTTTTCTTCTAGTGATCAGGTGTCCCATTTGTTCAGTGTTCATTCCTTCTCCTTTTTCATCTTTGTGTATCTTGAATTTGTCTATCGGCATCATCAGAGTTAATAAACCTTGCATGATTCAGAAGCAAATCTCTTTCAGATACTTCCGGGTTTGTCTGCCTTGAGTTCATCTTTTTTACATACCTCAGTTGAGTGGCACGAGCCCATGACTGTTGGCTATTTGTTTGAGCAAATGAATTTGATCATACTGGTTCAAGGAAGAAGCATGAAGTAGTCCTGGTTCATCAGCACCTAAGCATGCAGTAGTAGTGATACTATGGTCTCAAAATATTTCATCATCCTCCTCCTCCCTCTATGTGGCCGGATGAAGCACTTGCCAGCGGACGAGCTTGGCGCGGTGGGAGGGTGTGGTGACGTGGCGGCAGGCGACTGCCTGAGTTGAGGAGGACAGGTTGCAATGGTGGGGGATGAGCATGGGCCACCGAGGCGGCTGCAACTAGTCAATGTCAGCCTAGAAAACACTGAAAAAATCAATGTCAAATCAATTAGTGATCATCCATAAGAGCAAGAATAAGGAAACTAGTGTCAACAAGTATGCTGATGCCTCACAGTTAAATGATCAACAAGCAGAAAAATGAAATTCAGCAACATATTTAACAAAAAATCATCCTCGCTAGCACAAAAAAATAATTGTCTGTTCAGGTCAGACAATGAGGCCGTACAGGTAAATGTTATAAAGAGAAGATTTATAGCAGGAATATGAGGGAAAGAATGCAATTTAGTCCTACTGGTTATTTTATATGAGATGCCAACAAAAAATTGCAATTTAATCACTACTCATCTGGAGTAGAGACAAAGTGGCAAAGAGAGTACATGTGACTTTTTTCGCACAAGCTGTGTATCTCAAGCAAGAACACATTAAAGGAGCTCAGCCTTTAATTTATTCCTTTCACAGATAGAGAAAAGGCCTACAAATACTAAAGCTACATAGCAACTGAGCAACGAATAGAACAAAATACTTCAATTTGTGAACACCAATCTGTTCTTAAATGCAGTTTGCGGTTCTTCATTGTCAGGTGAGCTGATCTGAGCCATAAACTAAGAAGCAATCGCCCTCTTCTAAAAAACTAATATATAGATTGTCATAAGCTAGATGTTTCATAGGCCATAGCTATTTTTCTAGAACCATGGTCTCTGAAAATCTACTGGTGCTGTCTGCAGATAGTGGTTACATTATTGTAGGCATGCACACTCATATTCTATACTGTTTACAGGTGTTGGTATTTCACCATAGTGCCTATATGTCAGCTATTAAATTAAGAGCTAGCACGGTTGAAGATGTAGCCATCTGGTGTAATACTATCTCAATATATTAAATAACATATGTAATAGCAAAGATCCGTGGAAACAGAACAGACATTTTGACTTGATAGTATCAGTTTCAGAAATTGGCAAATTTTGCAGGATATAACAAGCTATATTTTATGCATACAGATTTGATAGTGAACTAAGTAACAAGAGAATTTGCTAAGAATGTAATGGGGTCGAGTATGAATTCTTCTCACAATGTCTACTAGTGCTGAGCTCAGACTTTGTATATAATTTCTAGACTTTCTTCAGGAGATGCAACTTGACAGCTACAATTTTGTGAGGTGATTTCAAGGAAAATATCCAAGAAATCAAAATACTCTAGGATCAGCACCTCAGCAAGAATTGACTACAACATGCAATAATCCATCATATATTCAAAAGAAAAGTGACCCTATCTCTATCTCCCAATCCATACTATCTACATACTAGAGCATGCGTTAACCCACATCATCCATTGCAACAACCTCCAACAGTACCTGAAGATGACAGAGAGCAGCCGCAGCAGCACAAAGGTGCTGATTTCTCTAGAAACAAGCAAAGGCACTGATTTCCTATAAACAAGTAAGGTCCAGATGTACTGACCTGTTTCTTAAGATTTGGTCCTGATGGTCTTGGTCCCATTAGCACAAATCCTTAAAATGTCAGAATCTTTTGTCACTTTGCTACAATTATTACTATGCTGTGATGTTTACCATTAAGTTAACTTTGTGTGAAGGCAATGATTTGTGTCCTTATGCATAAACACAGCAAGCAATGAGATATCTGTTCTCCAAAACGGTTCAGGGGTTCATCAGATTTATGAGCGACCATTAAGTCACACTCCAGGCCAGCAAAGGCAAATTGTTTTGCTAAACAACATGAATCATGCAATGTCAACCTTCTTATGCAACCTGCATCTGGTTCTCGACACAGCTCCAGGCAGGGTTCTTCACTATCCCTTTCCCAGCCATGGCCTCCCTGACTTCAGCGGCATTACCCCAGTGCCCATCGCCAGCAAAGGCCTTCGATAACTGAACATGAGCAGATGAGTCATGAGGGTAGAGCTTGATCAGGTGTGCCGACACCCGGACCGCGATCTCGAGGTTGCTGTGGATCTGGCAGGCGCTAAGCAGAGCTCTGTACACCGACACACCGGGTTCTATGGGCATGTCATGGACCAAAGATTCAGCTTCTTGGAGATGGCCAGCTCGACCAAGAAGATCGACAATGCACGCGTAGTGCTCTTGCCGTGCCCCTGCGAGAAACCCATCTGTTTTCATCAGGTTGAAGTACTCTAACCCTTTATCGACCAGACCGACGCGGCTGCAAGCTGTGAGCACTAACAAGAAGGTTGTGTGGTCTGGTTGAACATTCAGTCTCCTCATCTGTTCAAACACCTGAACCACCTCTTGCCCATACCCATGCTGAGCATACGCTGACAGAAGAGAGTTCCAGGAAACCAGGTCGGGCGCTCGAACCAAGGCGAAAACATCAGCGGATTCTCCTATCTCGCCGTGTCTGGCGTACATGGAGATCAAACCATTCTGGACATCGACATCGGATTCGTGTCCGGTTTTGAGGATCAGAGCATGGACTTGTCTTCCCTCCAGCAACGAGGATGAGTTACCTATAGCCTTCAGCATGCTGGCAAAGGTGAACACATCTGTCTCAGCGCCATTCCTTCTCATCGCCATGAACTGGTGAAACGTCTCGTCGCCTCTTCCCAAAGAGGAGAGTCCCGAGATGACGGAATTGAGCGATACCTGGTCCTGACATGAAACAGCCGTCTGCACCTTCCTGAAACCCTCTAAGCTGCCACACTTGGAGTACATGGTCAGGAGAGTGGACAAGACATACGGATTGCGCTCGAGACCCACCTTTACCACTGCGCAATGCGCTTGCCTGCCATGATCTAGGTCCTCAGGGCTCGCGAACGAGCTGAGGAGGCTACTGTACGTCATCACGTTCGGTGCTACCCCGGACCGTTGCATCTCCCTTACCAGCACCATGGCGTCAAGAGGTTTTCTCGCTAAGGCGAACCCACTGATAAGCGCCGTAAAAGTGGCCACATTCTTCTCCTCCATCTCCTCGAGAACACGCTGGGCAGCCGACACATCATGGCATTTGGCGTACATGTCCACCAGCACAGTACCTACGACGACGCTGCTACCGCAGACACCGCACTTGAGGGCGACGCCGTGCAGCATCGCTCCGACGCCCGCGGCGTCCTCCATCCTCGCGCAGGCGATCAGGACGCTGGACATGGCCGACGCGGTGGGGGAGACGCCTGCCCGCACCATGCGTCCAAACGCCTCCACGGCGAGGCCGGGATCACGGGACCGCGCGTGGCCGTAGATGAGGGAGCTCCAGGTGACGCCGGTCTTCTCGGGCATTTCGTCGAACAGCTGCTGGGCCTCGCGCAGGCAGCGGGAGCGGCAGTACAGGTTGAGCAGGGCGGTGCCGGCGAAGACGTTGGCCGCGAAGCCGAGCTTGGTGGACGCCGCGTGGAACTGCCCCGCGGCGGACCGGCTCGGCGGCACCTCGGCGCCGGCGAGGAGCTGGACGAAGCCCCGTGGCGTTCGCACGTGGCGCATTATGCCGTGGTGGCTTCGCATCGCGGACGGGCGGGTTCACCGTCCGGGGAGCGGCGGGGAACTTACGGCGCTGGTGCGGCGCGTGTCGCCGCCGGCGCCCGAGAAGACGCAGCTTGCGGTTTTTTTACATCATTTTTTTTAGAACCTTTTACTCCATGGCTGTTTGAGTGCCATGAGCCCATGGGCCATGGCTATTGACTCGGTTTGTGCTGTGCATTTTTTGTCGACAATTCCTATTTGATGCTTGTTGGGTCGGTTAGTGGGTCGACGCGTACCGTCCGACGTAACGGGCTGGCCCACCCTTCTCGTGTCGCCCTGCCGAAGAGGAAGGAGATGATGCGCAGCGACGACCAGGGGGCTCACCACCGACAGGGACGCCGCGGCTGGCTAGGCGAGGAATGGACCCCACCGAAGACATGGATGGCACGGCTGGCCGCGGCGTCGCCGACGGAGGTGATGAAGAAAACCTTAGGCTTTTCTGGAGTCTCCTCTATGTTCGCTGAAGCCTGAAGCTCTTCTAGAGTCGTTTTAGCGTCGCGAGTCTGAGGGTTTTGGAGAAACCCCGAGAAAGTTTTGAAGAAAACGTATCTAGTTTCTTATAGGATTTTGCTCCGTGTCTTGTTATTCCTGTTAAAGTAGCTAAGACTCTCTTAGGCTTTTGCTTTTATTTTGATGTTGAACCTCGGGCCAGATTTTGGTTTCGTTGATGCTACCAATGGAACTGGGAGGGGTCCTCCCTGTTGATAAAAAAAGCCTTAGGGTTTAGGGTGGGGGTGTTGTGGCCGGCGTCTTAGGGGTTAGGGTGGGCGTGCGAGAGCCTCGTCGAAGCTGGAGAAGATGTGAATTTAGAGGGAAGGTTGGGGCGGTGGCGAACCGGCGGTGGCCGTGGCTCGAGAAGGGCGGGACGGTGAGGCGACGATCTCGCCGCCGGCCGCGAGAGGCGGGAGCATACGATTGTGGCCGGCGGCTAGCGGCGGGAGAACCAATGCGAGCAGCGAAGACGACAATAAGAAGTGAGGCAAGATCAGAGCTTGAAGACGATGCAAGGGTGGTGGGCTGGCCCATACACACATCTCCTTCAGGCCTTGACCCGCTCAGCGACGCAAAACGCGTTTAATAGGACCTCCCGCCTTTGTCGCAGAAGGCCAGAACCGAGGCAGCCCATCTAGCCACGGTTTTGGGCTTTGATTTTGTTGGAAACCCTTACAAGCCTGGCTGGGAATAGGCCCAGCAAGTAACCACAACACGTTCCTCAAAATCCAAGAAGGAAAAAAAAGGGCAAGCCACCGCCGCCGCCGCCAGTCGCCACACCGAAGACCGGACCGAACGTGCACTGCGGCCATCATGGATGCGCTCGTCTCGGCCGCGTTGGAGGAGCTGTGCGCCCGCCCCGCTCACGGCATCCCAGTGGCCGACCTCTGGCCCGCGCTCTCCGGCGCGTTCCGGGCGGCCGGCCTCCCTCCCGACCTGCCCGTCAGGCGCGTCCTCTTTGCCCGGCTCATCGCGCTCCCTGTCATCAGCCTCCGCCCGGACTCGCCGGACAACGAGCAGGAGGACGTGGAGGTCGCCGAGCGGCGCGGCGCTCGACTGGTCGCCACCCCGGATCTCAGGGACAACTTCCTCGGCCTCTACGACCACCGCTACTCCGCTTCCAGGCTAAGTGACAACCAGAGGAAGACGCTAGAACATGTCGGAGCGACCAGGTGCGCTATGCACATGCTTCTTCCAAAATACAAAATTTGCTAGAGGACACCCTTATGTTATGTTATGGCGTGGTATATTTGCTAGAACACACCACATCAACTAAAATGGCAAGGTTGACATCACGTGCTTGGGCGTCTGGTTTTGAACAAATTGTTTTCCTTGAAGTTCTGATTAGGTCCATGTTTTATTTCTTGATAAGTTTTTCGCTGAAATCTTTGCAATTCCCAAAATCTCTGTCTACGTCTTTGAGTTTCATCTCTAGTTGGATGGCACACTTGTGTCCCATGATCACCAAATTCAGCATCCGCGCACACCCAAATATCAATTCTTTTTTTTTCCCAACTGGGACTTTTTCCCTTTTCCATTACAAGCATAACGGAAATACACATGTTCAGTTTCCACAACAAAACAGGAGAAGGAAAAGAAAGGGACAGACCATGCCCAGCAAAGGAAAACAAAGTGGTAGGAAAACCCGCTGCTCGATCTCGGCATCGAAAACCAAGCTGCGGGGCAAAAAACCCTACCCTACACTACAGAGGTTCAAAGGGTACCAACACATATCAAGCATTAACTATTGTCTATGATATGCAAATTAATAGGGGCATGAACTAGAGACTACCACCGTCCTGAATTAGAGACTACTGCTGTCTTTTCACATGAACTGGAAACGGAACGGTGAGAAAATTCAGGGCCCGGACTGCACAAGGGGCGGTTGCGGGATTTGGAGGCGAGGGAGGTAGGCTCGAAGGGCTGAGAGATGCCGCGGTGGGCACAATGAAGGCAGGGAACTGGCGGCCAGCGATAGGAGCACAGCGCTAGGGTTCGCTGCTCTGCGGGGCTTCGTCTCCTTCGTCAATGCGGTGGGACTTGGATGAAGGGGAAAAAAATGGCTTAAAAAAGGACTTGCAAAACTCTGGGCACATTTTCCAAAGGGTAGGATGGTAATTTCTTGCACCAAAAGTGAAAACTTTCCCTTTTTGGCTATATGGTTTGTTCTAGCAAATGTGCCACGAAATTGTAATGGTACTTGGCAAAGACACTTTCCAACACTGTGTTTAGGCAAGACCGGAAGGTGTCCTGTAGAAAATTTTCCCAAGAAAATATGACAATGCCTTTGTTGATGGTAATGTGTGCAATTACTTGTATCTGTCACAGGACTTCTGGTGTCACACAAACAGCTTTGGGAAAATGCTTTCGCCTGGAAGCAGGGAAGTTCTGTTATGTCGTGAAGAGTCTTCAGTCCAGGGGGTTAGTTGTCGGAAACCGAGCGATGGTAAAGTCGAATAGCGCTGGGGGTGGGATGAAAGTGGTCAGCACCAACTCGTTACATCTCTCGAGATATGCCAAACAATCGAATGTGAGCTCCTATCAAAGAATTGAGATTACAGAGCGCGAAACTGGGAGCGATGAAGAGATCAACGTAGATGCTTTACAAGAGGAAGATGGAACTCTCAACAAAAGCCATGTTTATGTTCATGATTATCTTCCAGCTATGAAAGCTGTATGTGATAAACTTGAAGAAGCCAGTGGAAAGGTCAACTCTTCTCTTCCTTTTGTCTTCGTATTATACCTTTCTATTTTCATTTTTCTAACTTTGTGCAGCTATTTTTATGTATAGGTTCTTGCTGTGGCAGATATGAAAAAGGATCTCGGTTACAGGAAGCGAAGTGGGCACAGGGAGTGGAGAAGTGTAGGTCTTCTTGGAATCACTTGTTGCATATGTTCTCTCTACACCTGGGATAACAACTTTTTCTTAGGTACTGCATACGCTTTTAGATGCACAGCTTGTTGAAGAAATTGGTGCCCAAGTTGATGATCAGGTGACCTTGCCCTTCTGTTTTCATTTTTCTAAGTATCATGCCATACTCATACCTATTCCTAATATTTTGGGATTAATTCTTATGGTTCATGGTGCTTTTTGTTAAGGATGAGAAATTCAAGAAATTGACATACTCCGTAATATTTTTTTATAGAAAAAGGCTTATAAAAATCAGGTCCTTCCTAAACGCTAATTACTGTATCATCATGATTCAGTACGCTGGTTCACATGCTGATGATTTTCTTTTTCAAAAGGATGCTAGGGCTCCAGTCCTGATCTCCATTATACTACTCTGAATAAGGTGACAGAAATGTATGAGTTGACACATTACTCACAGTGAAGTAAAAAACAACAGAAACCATGGGTAGCAGCATGTCCACACGTTACCTCAATGATCGTAGAAGTTCCATTTATAATAATCTGACCTTTTGTGGAACTGCAACTGCACACGCAGTAGCTTCTTTCAAAACTGCTATGAAAGCGATATAGTAACACAGTTAATTCATTCAGTCGGTTGTGCCCCGTTCGAGCTTCGGTCATTTATGCAGTTGCATGCTTTGTGCAACCTATAAGCTATATAAGTTATTCCTTTTTCCAGGTTGTTCTCTGCTTGCGTCTTCTGAAGAAATTTAATCCAGACGAGTTTAAGCCAAAGAGTACATCCTCAAACTACAAACTTGGAAAGAAATGCCTGGCAACTGATCAAATTATGGAGCTTCCGTTAGAGAACTCTATATATGATATGATCCAGGCTAAAGGTACAAAAGGTGTAACTCTTGTTGAGGTGCCTCTCTCAAACTTTCAGCTGGGAAATTTTGGTGTGTTATGTTCTTTTAATGATATGCTAAATTTCTCCATAGCATCAAGAGTGCCTTCATATTTCTTGTTTTCAGAGTGTTATTCAGTTTTACTTCAGTAATACATATTCTTCACCTAACTTGTCGTAGCTGTTCACAGCTAGGTAGACCATATTATAGTTGTTTTAAAAGATATAGTTGTCTTTGCATCTGGTTATTTAATTTAGCAACCTGGAGGACAGCAGCCCTCTCCCTTTTATCTCCAAATAACTGACCGAAAAGGATGAAGTAATACAAGGAAGAAATCAACGCTTACATTTATCTCTCTTTGACGAATAATCCCTTCTCCCACCCCCCGGCAGGTTCTCTGACTGTGATAAGTCTGACGCAATAGCAACAACGATGAGGCGTCATCCGTTTAGGTTAGCCCTCTTTGTCCATGGTTTCTACAGGTTTAGGTTAGCGATAGAGGAAAACCAAACCAGCCTGTAAGATAAAGAGGTTTAGCGCTTGTAGGTTTCACGGTATTGATTTCCTTCATGGTCTTCAGTTGCGAACAACTTTCCATCAGGAGACACGAAGAAGTCGTCAACCTCATCAAACTCATCTGCTTGCTCTACTTAGCCTGGAGCAGGCGCATCTTGAGCCGGAGCAGGGTCCGCTAGGGCAACTCGGCGATATGGCTGATGCGAGCATGAGCATATACCTAGAGTAGGAGTAGGACCTCGCGATGGTGCACAGCGCAAGTTCCCCTCTATAGTGTCACATTGGTTGTCCTTCGAGGGCCGGGGGCTCAATGATGGCTGCAGCGCACCAGGGTTCCCCCGTCTTCCTTATCCTATCTGGCTAATGTGGCCGCCATTAGTTTTATTGTCTCTGGCTCTGCGTCTTTGCTTTACGACCGCATCGTGCGTTCACTCTACACATCCACACAGCTTCTGGAGGCCCAGTGACGAGGCAAACCACTGCAAACTGATTGAATTTGCATGTGCTAGAGGCCGTTTGTTACTAGATCCTGTTGACACTTGACACCAACTTCTTTTATCTGTGGTGATGCTTTTGCATGAACCTCTAAAACTTTATGTGCTCAAACAAATTAGATAGGATGTTGCCTCTATCGCAAAATCATTCCGAAGACCTTTGTGGCCACTGTTGTTATTGTTATCTCAAAAATTTCCTAAAAAGGGGGAAAACCGGCAATCATGTATGATCACAAGGGATCGAGGACGTCCGAGTAAGTTTTCTATGCCAACAATCATAGTCGCTTCATCTTTGATTCCTCAAAGTTTGTCCCCCTCTATGGGAATTTCCTAGGGAACATAACATTAGCACATACATTGTGAAAACCGTCATATTCCTAATGGGCCCTTATAATGTATTAGGGGATTTATTTAGTCTGAACTAGCCTAGGGCATGTTTGCTACTACAGTTTCCAAATAGTGATCATATATTTTAAATTCTAAAAAATGCCAAAATAATGATCTTGAAATCTCAGAACTGTATGAATCATATCAGCTGGCCATCTACATATACACATGTTTATGATGTAATTATTTTTAAACATTTTAGAAGTGATACACTTGTCTACCTATCTCCATCCACAAAAGTCCAGCTTACATCACACCAGCACCAACAACATCGCCTGGGATGACTCGTGTGTCTCACAAGGGATTAAATCCCAGAAATAGATCTCAAGCCTTGCTGTTTATGAGCCACAATTGTACTGGGACGTGGCCATCGGCCTTTCGAGACACGTGATTGTATAGCTTTTTTCGTGAAAATGCAAAAGCCTTGCGTTTCGATGCATTGATAGATAAAGAAGAGTTTATGTACAAGTCCGAGCACGGACGCAACACGCCGTACAACTCGACCCAAGGAAAAGGAAAACTAAACTAGGGGAGTAGCTGGCGCACACCCCGGGCTCCCGCGTCCGCCCATTGCCGCGCCTCGGCCGCTAAGTCGTTGAACAAGGATGTCACCGAAGGTCGCACGTTGTCAAAGACCACCACGTTCCGATGCTTCCAGATCCACCATGCCGTAAGCATGATAACCGATGAAGTGCCCTTGCGCAGCTGGCGAGGGGCGGTCCGCACCGCCTGCGACCACCACTCCGCGAAGTCACCCTCAACCGTGGGAGGGCCTCCACGACAGAACCTCAAACCAAACCGTCCTGGAGAAGGAGCATCCTATGAGCAGATGGCTCATTGTCTCGACAGATTGGTCACATAGCGGGCATCTGGGCGTGTGCGGGAGGCCGCGCCGTGCCAGTCTTTCCCCTGTCCAGTGTCGAGGTAGGCCAGCCATATAAAGAACTTCACCCTAGGCGGCGTCCAGGATTTCAGTTAAGCTTCCAGGAGCCTGAGACTGCTCCCTGGAAGAGGGTGTCATAGCAGGAGAGCTGGCCGAGTACTGGTCATCCTTCGTCCAACGCCAAACCAGCCTGTCCGGGCCCGCCGATAGCTGGGTGTCCTTGAGCCTACCCCACAGCTATACGTACTGCCAGAGCGCCAGGGCGCTCGGTGCACCAACTATGTCGGGGATCCATGAGCGTGCACTCAACGCCTCTCGGACCGTGCGAGCCTTCCGCCGACGCTTCGGTACTAAGGCGTACACTTCCGGCACCATCTCCTTGATGGACCTGCCGTCCAGCCACCTGTCTTCCCAGAGGAGGGCGGATTCCCCGTCGCCGACCACCATGTAGGTGGAGGCCACGAAGACATCCAGCTCCGTCTTCGAGAAGTGCATGTCCAGCCCGCGCCAAGGTCGCAGGGGATCAGTGCGCATCCGCCAGATCCATCTCACCCTGAGGCTCATGGCAGTGCGCTCGGTCTGGGATTCCCAAGCCCCCCAGCCGCAGCGGCCTGCACACCCGCGCCCAGTTGACGTGGCAGTGCCCACCGTTGGCATCCGCCCTACCCGTCCATAAGAATCCTCTCAAGATCTTATACACCTTCTTTAGTGCTTTCTTGTGGAGACCCAGCACCATCAGCTGATGTAGAGGGATCCCTGCTAGGACTGAACGGATCAGCGTCAGACGTCCCGCCCTAGTCATCATCGATGCCCTCCAGGTGGGTAGTTTGTCAGCCAGGCGGTCTACCAGGGGCTGGAATGCTGCAGCCGTCAGATAGACAGTGGGATTCCCAGGTATCTCACCGGGAAAGGCGCAAGCTGACACTCCATGAGTTCAGCTGCGCCCACAGCCTCCTCATCCGAACAGGCGATCGGAGAGACAGAGCATTTAGCGAAGACAGAGCATTTAGCGAAGTTGGTACGCAGCCCTGATGCATGTCCAAAGAGCTCCAGGATACCGCGTACAGCGCGCAGTTCCGTCTCATCCGGATGGCAGAAGATCACCACATCGTCTGCATAAAGTGATACCGACGTCACTAAATCCCGTCGCGCTAAACATCTCAGAATCCCCAGCTCCATCGCCTTAGCTAGCATCCTGTTGAGCGAGTTCATCATCAGAACGAACAGCGCTGGCGACAGGGGGTCTCCTGTCTCAGGCCCCGTTGATGCCAAATCGGGGGGCCTAGCTCGCCGTTGAGCATCACCCTAGTGCTCGCAGTAGATAGGAGAATGGACACCAGTTCGCGGAACCTCGGTCCAAAGCCTAACTTGCGGAGGATCTCCAAGAGGAAACCCCACGAGACGGAATCGAAGGCACGAGCGATGTCCAGCTTAAGCATCACCCGCGGCTGCTTCTCCCGGTGTAGGAATCTAGCAGTCTGCTGGACCAACATAAAGTTGTCGTGGATGCAGCGTTTGCGAATGAACGCGCATTGGTTGCGATCCACCAGCGACTCCATCCGAGGGGCAAGGCGCGTAGCTAGCGCCTTAGCAACCAGTTTGGCGAAAATATGGATCAGGCTGATCGGCCGGTAGTCGCCTAACGCAGCCGCATCCGGACGCTTAGGCAGCAGGATTAGCAGGGCCTGGTTAAGGCCTTGGAACCCGCGCCCACACAGCGTGAACAGCTTATCGAAGGCAGCCATGAAGTCACCTTTCACCACGCCCCAGCACTTTTGGAGGAACTCAGCCGTGAAGGCGTGAACCCATCGGGCCCGGGCGCCTTGCCCACAGGCAGTCGCCGAATCACCTCCCAGACCTCGTCTTCCGTGAACACAGCCTCCAACTCCGAGAGATCCTCAAAGTGGGTGTCCAGGAAGTCCAAGTCCAGCGAGTGCTGTCAAGTGTGATGTGCGTGGCTAAAGGCTCGAAGAAACCAAAAACTCTTTTTCTGTGGTAGAAAATGACCTTTAACAGAGCGATGGTCTATAATCTGTTCTATCATTAATCTCTCTACCTTATATTTCACAGTAACAGGCAATCCTACAGCTTATTGAGGTGCAGCTTATCACAAGATGTTGGTCAGTCCTCGTCAGGCGGAATATTTTATATAGTTGCATGTAAACAGGTGTCTCAGTGGCATATTTGCATCCTTGCTTGTGGGCTGTACCTGGCTAATTTCTAGCATGTAGCATCACAATATTTTCTTTTGAGCTTCAGTAGCATTAATACATTAGAATTTTATTGACTGCCCAACTTAAATGTGATAAATACATGAAATTCTTGCCATTACATTATCTGTCTTGATTAAAATCCGTAATGAAAATCGCGCAAAACTCCCTGTCATGAAGACAATTATTATATAAAGCGGAGTGGTGCAATCTGTATTATGCATCTTTTCCAGTGAGAGGCAAATTATTTTTTGTTTGGGCTTCTGTAACTTACAGTATATATTTATTTGAGATCCATCGCAACTCGCAAAGCATGGACCATTTTCTAGTGTAATAAGAATTATTGCTGCTTATCTCATGTTGTTAGTTTCCTAATTTATTGAAATTAGCAACTCATGCTCTCGTTAAACTTCCAACCAGCTTGGCAGACGTCTTGGGGGCAAGTACATCAATCCGAAAGAGCTTGGTGAACGAGTAAAGTCTATGCTTGGAAAATTCAGTTTGACTAAGCAGGATGAAGTCATAGATAAAACAACACAGTACAGAATTTGGACTTCAGAAAATTTCTCATTGTATAAAGCTAATACTGCACTGCAAAATTGTTCCAATTTGTGGTCTTCCGTTCCATCTAAAGAATCAGATTCTGTTAGCCTACAAGGTGATTCATTTGTTGATGACAAACTCTTGTTTCGAGAAGATCGTCCTGATAAACCAGCCGTACATCATCTCTTGAGTAACTATGAAGCTTCTGTTGGAGTTTCTCAACTAGCTGAACAAGGTACAACAATGTCTCTTTGGGAATTTCCATGCTGCTGCAAGATCTTGTGCTATTTATGGTGCCTGAAACTTGACTTAATTTTTTTTCTCGAAAACTTGACTTAATTTGGCTTTGATCCAAATGGCTTCATGATTCCACTCAGATAAATATGCAATCAGGCCGTACGATCTATTTTCAAACCCTGCACATTCTGTTGAGGGGCATCACAGTCAGATGGTAGCTAGAAACAATTTTTCTTACAGGTTCAGGGGTTTGTATGCCTTAATGTTATATTTCTTCCAATTATTACAGCTCAATAAATTGAAACATACTGCTCTGCTTGATTTTGTTAACTTGTTTTGATTTATGTGAAGCTTTATTCCCTTGTATGTGATTTCTTTATTGGCTTCTATAACTTGCAGTTTGGCTTGGCATGGTCTACAAAAATGTAACTTGAACATTTAATTCTTTGATGATTCTTCAATAATTTGATGCAATGATCGCGTATGAATGGAAGTAATTTCAATTGTCAATCTATGTGACTACTCTTATGTATTTGGATTGGAACTTTATAGTTTTTTCACCAACAAAGATCATGAAAAAGAGAATATAGTTTTGGTTTGCAGCACTTATAAATTTTTGTTTTTATCCTTTCCCCCCTTGCATAATCCTTTTATTCCTTCATTATATATACTGGATGTATACCTAGCATAGTAGGGGTCTCCCGTACTGCATTTCCTTAAGAGGAAAAGGAGTAAGTTGTGCTCAATTGAAGTGATCTTATTTTTTCCCTTCTAGATAAAGTTGCCTTTCCGAAGAAGAGGCATCGCTGGCCCACTTCAGATGATCGGAGACAGAAAAGGATTCTTCACATATTAAAGGTTGTTTGCTAAGTATCTGTCAATCAATCTTCTTGTATCTGCCACAATTACTGATCTGTTGGGAATCACTGCTCTTTTCTATATGTTCGAATTTCTATGAAAAATTGACTCCTAAGTTTGGTCTTGGTTGATAAACTTTATAGGGTCATGGGATTTGTCTCTGGCCTGTTATATACCTCTAATTGCATTGTCTGTGCATGCCTTAGATGCACTTATATAAATGCCAGTGGTATTTGTGTATTTTCTCCACTTTATAGGAGTGCTTTACGTACTTTGTAAGTATTACTTTGTGCAACTTATACCCTTTGTAGACGACCCCAGTCACTTATTCACTTTCTGCACCAATCATTTGAAATATACATCTGTTAGACAAGCTTCTTATGGTTCATTGACACCCTATAAGTTATTTTCCTATATATGAATACTGTTCGGTTTTCTCATCTTGATACATGTCATGAGTCTCATGAAATTGCGGCACGTCTGCAGCCATGAATACATGGGGTCCACCAGGTGTCTTATTATGTCCTCTATAGCCTCCCTCTCACTGTGGTACTGTTGGTGTATGCCTCAGTAGGTCCATGCGTTAATTGGGACAGTTGTATGACTACTAATATGTCAAGATTGTATGATAGACGATGAGAGTTATATGTGGTATTTATACATGATAACATGATTTGTGGGGCATGTTAATAATCCAATATGACTTATACAGGCTCAGTTACGGACTTCTTATTTGTTAAATCCTTTTTAATTTAAATGATCTGCAGGTAGTGGGCACTATATTCCCCAGGCATGTTTGCTTACAGCACACTATTTTCTTTGAGTGTGACAACTTTTGCAGTGATGATTACTTCTCTGTTTCATGTTTTTCATCTGGACGAAACTGGATTAACGGTTTATTTTATTTTATTGCTTCAAAGAAGAATACATGGTGCAGTTACAAGAGAATAATCTGTATTTTATCATAATCAGAATGGCGAGGAGCAGTATGTGTGTGTGTGTGTCGCCAGCTCGCACGTTACTCTCATGCGCACACCTTGTGTACAAATATTCTTTGCATATATGTGCATCTTTTATAACAAATTTCCTTCCTCTATGCAGAAAAAGAATTTTGTACTGATGGTGGAGTTACGTAAATGGTTAGAGAGACTTGAAAAGGAAAATGGAAAATTAATGGACAGGAAGACATTGATTCGCACTTTGAATAAACTTCAGGAAGAGGGTAGCTGTAAATGTACCAAAGTTAACGTCCCTATAATCACAAACTACACTGGCAGTCGTTCTGTTGATGTAATACTGAGTCCTTCTGTCAAGGTCATGTCACCGGAACTCGTGGATCAAATTAGAAACAGACTAAGGAAATTTGATTCTCAAAGTCGTTCAGGCGCAGCAGCTAAATTGAAGCAAAATCAGCGTATGGCTGCCATACATGGACTGAGTGTTCAATGCAGAGCCAAAGTTAAAAAAATACCAACGTCAGAAGCTATTCATGCCAATGGATTCATAGGTGCAAAGATGACTCGGGCAAAGCTGTTGCATAAATTTCTGTGGAAATATGTTAGTCGTTTGCCAGATTGGTGCAAACTATCAGATTGTGCCAAAGAAGGGCAGCATGGCAAGAACCTTAATCAATTCTGTCAGTTGTTTTCGATCACAACAGCTATAAAAGAAATGCCTCTTGAACTCTTTCTACAAGTTGTGGGATCAGCGAAAATTGACAGCACTATAACTAAGTCTTCTGGGAAAACACTTTCAGAGATTCCTACCAGCGTATATAATCAGCTCATGGGTTCTCATGCCAAGGGGCGTCTCTCACGCTTAATAAATATTTTAGACAAGCTCAAGGTAATATTTTCCTTTGATATTTGAAATTAATATTGTAAAAATTTCAATTAAGTGTTCTTAAAAGTAGCATTACAAAAGTATTTTATATTTTGTTATATATCAATTCCTGTTCATGTTTCATGCAAGTCAGCTTGCATGCTATCTTGACTCATGAGCACAACACTGACCATTTGTTTTTGTGTTTGCTAGTTGATTGCACTTGTAAACAAACATCTAGAGGATTCTGATGTGCAACCAGGGAATCTACCTACGTATTCGCTGGAGCTCAGGCCTTACATTGAAGAACCTACACCGATAATCGATCTGTCATCACGCGTCAGTGTGAACCATCGTCCAAAATTGCGGCATGATTTTTTTCTTTCAAAGCAGGAGTCTGTGGATGCTTACTGGGAAACATTGAAGTACTGTTATCTAACAGGAGGCTTGGCTGATTCAAGTGCCTTTCCTGGCAATTGTGTACCTGAGGTTTGTCATCAGTGCTACACATCGTTGCACTATATTTATCTTTATTACCTTATTAAAAGAGGGAGCTGGGAGTGATGGTGTGTTCTACGCCCACCACCTACTCCTGAACACCTACTGTGGCTGCACATTTATAGACCTTTTTGTGATGTTTGCATTATCATATGCAAAAAGATGCTTTCTTTAATGAGTACATATATGTGATTGTTTTTATAGGAGAATACATAGGTGAGGCCCCTGATTTATGTAGGTGATTGATTGATCCCATGTATTCATGGATATGATTTTCAGATCTGAGTTTTATTTTCATTTGTAACCTCAAATTGCATTGTTTACTTTATTGGGTGGGTATGATGCTTGCTACCTAATAAGGATATCTTATAATTGTGTTTCTATTATTATAGTTTATTGGGTGAACATGCTATGTTATGGGTGTTATTATTTACTAAAATACTACTACCTCCGATTCAAATTAATTGACTTAATTTTATCTAAATACGGATGTATCTAGTTAACAAACACATCTGGATATATCCATATCTAGACAAAGTGAAGTCAGCTAATTTGGATAGGAGGGAGTTGTGGTTTTGACAATAACCTTTGTTTCATTCTCTTGTTGTAAACTGTTCCGTTCTACAACATCCTTTCTGCTAAAATTCTCACGTGGTATTTGGATGAGCTGTGCTGGCTTGCATCCATGTCATTTCATAGTTTCATGGTGTTCCACTATTGCCAGCTCTGTATGACTTCAATACCTTATGTGGCTTCTATTAATGATTGTCTGCTGCAGTGCTGCTGCCCCCAATGTAGCTATCGAAACCTGAGTTGGCTAGTTGCATGTATCTTGATATACCCTATTTCTTGTTTTTAGTACTCTTTAACTGCATATATTATCAGCTGCAAGCACATTATCAGTTGTTGAGTTTTTTTTCTAGTAATTACTCCTGCTATTTGTATGGGCGCAACAGTTATGCCCACTCTAAGCAACATTTGATTGGCATTAGCTATTTTGCAAGCTTATTGAGATCTGTCACATCTTAGTTGTGAACTTGCGATTTTCATCTGCAGAAGTAATTATATGACACTTTTTTGGTGATAGTTCTTATATGAAACTGTCCATGTAGGTTTCTCATGTACGGTCATGGAGTTCAGTAAGAGTAATGACTACTGAAAAACGTCTGGAATTACAAAAGCGCCTTAGGGATGAAAGTGAGGACAGGACACTTTCTTACAAAGTTTGCCGTATAATTGCAAATGATTTGAATCTCTCTGTGCATCAGGTATGCGTTTGAATTTCGCCCATTTCCACTTGGAGATTCGTATGGATTACTCTGTTTTTCTTTACCATTTCTATTCAACTTTTCTGCTAATACTTTTTCTTGACCTATCATATAACACATTATTAAGATCCATGCAAAGTATAATAAAAGAAAGGATCAACAAAAATTCACTAAAGAATCAATAAAACTTCAATCCAACTGCTATTTATATCGTGTGCTTACATCAGTCTTCTGTAACGAAGAACATTCCGTTTGCACTATTTTGTGGCTGATATCTATTTGTTTGGGTAATACTTCTAATTTTGTACCATCTCTTATGTTTGAGATAAGTCCAATTTACCCCCTCAACTTGTGTCAGAGTTCAGTTTACAACCCTTATCTCTGATTTGGTTCACATATCACCATTAAACTTAAAAACCGTTCGTAATTACCCCTTCCACCGATTTGACCTGTTTTTTCTCGCCAAGTCTGCAGTTTTTCTCTCTACATACCAACTCATCATTTTTTCCAGATCTTTGCGTTTCATTTCACTGCAAAGGTAGAGTTTGGTACACGCCTCCTAGGAGGTTCAGTTCATTACAAATACAAAATAGGACTAGTGCATGTCCCAGGTCAGATATGAAAATGTATATGTTCAGGATATTTCGATCGATAGGCTTAATTGGCATATAGAAAAAACCAATGACATAGTAGCAAAAAAAAAACTGGATCATCAAATCTGCAAAATGGTTAAAA
This sequence comes from Lolium multiflorum, assembly GCA_030979885.1. Taxonomy (NCBI): domain Eukaryota; kingdom Viridiplantae; phylum Streptophyta; class Magnoliopsida; order Poales; family Poaceae; genus Lolium; species Lolium multiflorum. The sequence continues at coordinate 216,331,384 of CM061751.1, read as the reverse complement.
GGGGTATTCCGACCGGTTTTGAGAGTTTGGGGGTGAAATTTGAACCAGAGATAAGGGTTGTAAACTGAACTATGAGATAAGTTGGGGGTGGGGGTCAATTGGACTTCTCTCCATGTTTCCTGTTCAATATCACTGACCGGACTGATTGGTCTTGCTGATGTAAGGTGCTTTGTGCTTCCTCCAAGAGTACACAGCTTCATGGACAGGCAAGCATATCTGGTACACAAAATCAGCGAAAATTAAATTTTAGACCAACCTCTCAGAAAAGGAAAAGATCTGCTGATGAGATTGCCATGAATTTTATTAAGCAAAAAGTTGAAGCTAGTGGATCATCCTCACAGAGGTTAGGCAAGTCTATTCTGGATGAAGAAGCGACGGAGAGAATATCTCCATCATTCAGTGGCCTGCCAGAAAAACTTTATCGAACTGGCAGCACTCCCACATGCAACATTGGTACTCCCTTGCATACAAATAAAGATAATGAGAGCAGCCCACTGGTCAGTCAGTCTACCCTATTAAGCAAAGGATGCATGGGAAAGAAAAAATCCTTTTGGACATCTGAATCTGACAGGTATTCCTTTATTGACATTGTCTTGGTCTAAATTTTCAGTTATATACTTGGTACTGATTCGAAGTTTTCCATGATGATTGGGGCTTGATTTGTTTTTTTTTTGCCAGAAAATTGCTCATGATATACACTAGATACCGTACAACACATGGAGCAAAAATGTCCCGTGTAGGTTGGAGCTCTATCTCTGATCTTCCAGCTCCACCAGCTGCATGTTGTAAAAGGATGTTAACCTTAAGAGCTAAAGCAAACATTAGAAAAGCTGTGAACCAAATCTGCAACATTCTTGCTATACGGTATAAGATGTACCTTGAAAAGGAAAGGATATCAAAAGTGAAAGCATTATCAAATTCTAGTTGCAACAACTTTGCAGATTCAGACTCTGAGCAATTCAATTGGGATAATTTTGATGATCCGGAAATAAGAAATGCACTTGATGAAATCCTTGAATTCATTCCAGTAGGAAAAATGGGCCAGCCCAAGCGGATCAGCCCAGAAAATGAAAGGAACAATGATTCTAATGACGTGGCTGAGGAAATTCCAGCTGAGCAGGTATGGCCCGTCAGTAATTTATGTTTCTTCTCAGCCAACACATATTATTTAGTATTAATTTTTCACCTTGGAATAATCAGGTTACGCAATGTGCAACCAGCAGAAGCACTGTAGTTCCACAGAATGTGGAATTGTGTAGACGTTCCAATTCAATCCATGTAAGTAAAAACGTGGCAATTCCTGGCAGAGTTCATGAAAACACCATTAAACTCAACAAGGCTGAAATTACTAAAAGGGTTGTATGCAAATCCTTGGCAATCGCCAATGTATTAGAGCTCCTGAAGGTGTTTTTTCTCAGCTCATCATCGGGTTCAGAAGCGCATGCTGCATTAACAGCCACCTTTCAGCTTTATTCAGAGAGCGAAATTTTTACTGCCCTTTCCTTTTTGAGAGAGAATAACTTCGTGGTTAGTATGTGTAACTTATCCATCAGTATATCAAATCTCTTTTATTCATTGGTTCACTATGCTCTTGACGTTTTGATCTGTGGTACCTCCTGTTGTTGGGACCTGCATCTGAAAAAATTAAATGCATTGATAATATTCTGTTAAATTTAGTACTCTATCTTACATGCAAATGTTTAGCCTCTTTAACTGAAAAATAAGATTGTGCTTTTTCCACACGAGACCTATTTCTTCGTATAGGTAGCAGTTTCATAGGATTGAACATAAATGTCTAAAATGTGGTCCTATCACAAACCACCTTTAGGAGATTAGCTTCGTACAACTTAGACGCACTAATATAAGGTTACCTATGGTGGATGTTGACTTTGGGTTCTCATGTTGATGGCTGGAACTATGTTAAGCCAAAGTATAAAGGGTATAAATGTCTGTAGTTATATCCCTGCACCGTTGTGCTTGACTTTTACATACTATACCCCTGTTTTGCAGGTTGCTGGAAATGGAATGAAACCTGTAACCCTTTCTAAACATTTTTTCTTGGATGCTTCTTCTTCACCTTTCCCATTTGGTTCAGGGAAAAAGGCTTCTGGATTTTCGAAATGGCTTGGAGGGCAGAAAAAGAATATTGTGGATAGTACAGTTTATTTGCATCCAGATCTACAATGCGGGGAAATTGTTCACCTCTTTTTTCTCGTGTTGTCAGGAGAGCTGCTCATTTCCCCTTCCTTGCCAAGTGAAGGAGTTGGTGAGGGTGATGAACCTAACAACTTCAGTCCTTTAATCGAGGATGCCAGTGAATTGGATGACCGTACTAACAAACGCAAGGCTACAGAGTTGGAAAGCAGTAGGACTAAGAAACACAAACCTTTGCCCAAGATAGGTAGTGACTTCTGCTACCGTCGAGAGAAAGGTTTCCCTGGTATCCAAGTGGCTTTGAATCAAGAGAAGATTCAAACAAACAATCGGATGCAAGTGTTACATCATGAAGAATGCCTTATGTTTACTTTAGCTAGGGAAATGAGCAGCAGGGATGTTGACTCCCAGGTAGAAAGGCGTGACATGTGTCTGAGTTCATGTCGCTGTTTATTATCAGCATCTCATTTGGAGAATTCTTATAGTGGATGGCCTTGGGATGCTATGAAACTATATGCCGAACAGTTACCATCATTATCTTGTAATAAAAATGGACCATTCATTCTTTCTTCTAACCTGTTCAGAGATGCATTTTGTATTATTCATCAAACTGGTGAACAAGGGGTTAATTTGAGGGAAATGTCACTGGCACTGCATCCACTAGGTACTCTTTATTCACGAGGATAAAATTTGTGTAGTTTTTGGAGTGCATAAAGCTACATCTTTTTTTGTTTTGCTAAGGATTCATTTTGCTTGGTTTTATCCCCTTGCAGGCCTGCAATCTATCAGTTTGATTGTTGATACGCTTGAGAGATTTCAGCTTGCCATTAAGGTAGATGTGTGAATATGGCTTGAGTAAAGTTTACTTTTGTTTTTTATTTTATTTCTTTCCTTTCCTTTTCTTCCTTATTTCTGCATAAATTTCAACTGACAGATAGTGATATTCCCTTTCCTTGTATATGAGTATAGTACTGTCAATGGTCACCAACATTGTTAAATATGTACTCCCTCTGGTTCGCAATACTTGTTTTAGAGTTGGGCACATGAACTAAGAAGGTAGATAAAATGCTCACTAACCCTCAATTAATCCTGTCTAAAGCGTGCATGAGGTGAAATAAGTTACTTTATGATGCAATTAAGTATGAGTAACCACCCCGCGGACAAAATTGCGTAGAACTTGTAGAACATCAAGTATTTTGAAGGTTTTGGACATCAAGTAGTTTCGTTATTTCCACCACATGAATTAACATATAGGAGTCTAAATTTGCTCAATGGCAGGTCAATGCATATGACGGTGTGCAGATTGTTGACTCATTACATAAGCCAAAGTATCATATAACCACACTTGCTGAATACAGTTGTTGCAGCTGTTTGGGAGCTCCAGCTTCTGAAATAGCATCGACTGGAGACACCAGAAATATGCTGAAAGAGAAACCTACTAATTTGCATGGAACTGTAAGGCAGCTTGGCGAGGGGCACACTGTGACAGTTGTTAATGCTGTAAGAACGTCAAGCTCTAATTTGCATGGTCAAAATCCTGGAGATGATATAAGGTCGTCATCTACTTGGCACTGTTGTTGTCGTGTTTGCGGAACTAATACTTATCACGCAATATTGCCATGGATAAATGGTGATGGCAGCATGAATAGCACTGTCTACGAAGGTTTAAGCCGTCGTATAATTGGATACGCCATGCAGTATCCAGGAATTTCAGAGGTGTGTGTGTGTGTGTTTTTATTTACGTTAATTTATACCTCCTTATTTTGTGATTTTCTGAAGTTTTGTATATGCAATTGGATGTGTATCAGGAGGACGTTATCCGTTGGATGGATGTAGTGAATCCTCAGGTAATATATGTATGTTATTTGTATTTACCATGCTTGTTGGTACTATATTCTTGGGTATTAAAATGCTTGTGCAAACATGCAGACATGCAGGACCTTGCTGGGGAAGCTGACGATTGATGAACACTTATATGTTGCTCATCTTGGGGTGCCTGTGCCCAGTACTCCTCCCACCATGCTGCAGTGTATTTTGAGGCAACAGACGTCTCACCATAAAGAACCATCCAACTATGGAAGGCGCTACTTTGCTAATCCGATGAGTACTTTTATGCTGTAGAACTGCCGGTTCTTCTATGTCTGTTTATTGTAAAATGCCGGTTGTTTTAGTTGTCCCAAGTCAAAATTCCCTATCTTTGACTAATTTCTGTTGATTGTTAATATATTACCACGTAATCAGCTTGGACTCACTGTAGAAATTATACTCGAAAACATATTTAACTGAGCGAAACAGAAACAGCTAAAATGCGTCTTGTACAAATCTCTTCTGCTTACATTCTGCTCTTATCTAAACGACCTTGCTCCAACGGGCTAGTCGCTCGTCGCCTTGACCTTGTCAGAAATGACATAAGTTGCTGTATTTCTGCCTCTGGAGGGTTTTGCTAGGTCGGACGGCCAGTAGTTGTTAGAGCATGTCTAACAGACCCCCTAAATTTTCGCCCCGTATAACACGAGTAGAGGGCCCTGTATTCGATTTCGATCGGCTGAAAACTCGTCCAAGCTAGCAGACCCCGTATCCCTAAACTGTAAAAGGGTATATTCCTAAAATATGCCAAATTATTTTTTTCCTCTTCTTCCTCCTCCAACCACTGCCCCTGCCCCAGGCCCTGCCCCGCCCCGGCCGCCGCCGCCCCAGCCCGCCGCCACCGGCCGTGGGCCGGCCGTCCCCGCCCGCCACGGCCACCACCGGCGTCCGCCAGATCCGCGTATCTGCGTCGCACCAGCTCGGCACCAGGCCGTGTCGCTGGCTGGCGCTGCAGCCGTATGCCGGCGTCCCGCGCGCATCGCTCACATCACATGGCCGTGTTCTCGCCCGGCCGCGTCCACCCTGTGTATCCGTCGCCGTCTGCCAGCCGGCCGGCCGGACAACCAAGCGAGCAAAACAAAACCGGCGAATCAACGATGGTCTGGCCGCGCGCAGCTGGTGGCTTGATTCTACTGCGGCGGCAGAAGCAGTAGCTATCCATCCGCGAGTGCACCCTCATCTCTCTGCCTGGATCGCGCATACAACTAGCAATGGTGATCTGGGCACAGCTTTGTTCGCCGACGACCAATGATGCTCATCTGCGGCGGCGGCGTGCAGTTGCGATTTTCTGAATGTTCAGCGCGCCACGAGTGAGGGGTTGTCCCTGTATTCAGCCTCCCGCCCCGTAGAAGTAAGGGGCGAAGAGCCGCCCCGTAACCAAAACTGTAAAAAATCGACCCGGGGGCTGCTAGACGGCCGGGTAGAGCCCTACCCCGTATATCGGCGGTTATTATACGGGTTTGCCCCTTTTACGGGGTCTGTTAGACCTGCTCTTAGGAGTCAGTATTGACGACTCGCATACATCCGCAGACACCGGCTAGCTTCCGGCTTGGAGCAATGTAGGCCTGGTGTTTTGTCCAGAGATTCCGACTGGTACTGATAACTGGGCGTGTTTCTGACGGTTACAGTTTCAAGCGGCCGTCACTGATCTTATACGATCCGGGAGGTTCCGGCACCACGTCAGGTGTCGTGGAAAAGTCACCGCATATGCAATCACCGAGATGACGAGTTGGGGAAGGAAGTCATTGGGTACTAACATGGATGGGATCAGTACACTATGTGTTTAGCCCCTCGCTCTACATTAAATTTGAAATTTTATTGATTGTATATCGATTAGAAGGTTACTCACCGACTTAGGCTAAATGTATAGCGCTAAGGTGAGTTGTGATATCTATTACTTTTGTCGTCCTGCACCATCTGGTAAAGGGAATAGCTCGGGGATTACATGGTAACCCGAGTCAGTACGGGGCTTTGGAGCCCTAGTATGAGTCGACCTATGCTACTTGTTTTCTATGGCAAGTCTCCTTGGCGTCCTGGTTGCTTTTTTTTTTTTTTTGAGGAAAACTACCGTCCATTAAGATGCATGGACCTCTCTCATTACATGAAAACTAAAACCCACAGGGGGTAAACCCAACCACACATGGCGTCCAGCTGGGAGCGTCGTCGCCATCCGAGCAAGATTGTGTGCATCGGTATTGGATTTCCGGCCTTCATGACGGAAGGAGACGCCTCCTCTCCGCCTCGCCATGATCTGAACTTCCCTGGTAATGTGACTGAACCGCCCAAGAGAAGAGCCCAACAGCCCCTGCACCACTTCCATGCAGTCCGAGGCAACCATCACGTCGCCAATATCCAGATCCGCTGCCAACGCGAAGCTCTCCCGACAGGCCATCGCCTCGAGGCATCCCGGGTCCATGACGCCCTCAAACACCACAGCTGACGCCCCAAGGAACACACCCTCCGGCGACAAACAAACAGCGCCCACCGAGCCTCTGCACCTCGTCTTAGCAACAGCTGCATCAACGTTGATTTTGTGCTGCCCACTCGGAGGAGGAAGCCAACGCGGCACCGCTGGCTGTCCACCCCCCGTTGTCTTCACCTTTTTGTTCCCACACTCACCCAGGTCCTTTAAGAACGATTCGATGAAACAATGCGTCGATAAAGGGCTCTGGTATATCTCCTCATGGATCGCCTTTCGCCGCGCATGCCATAACGCCCAAAGGGTGATCACCATACGCACGAACTCGTCCTGGCTGAGAGTTTCCATCATGACAAACAGCCATTGCCTAGCCGAAGGTTCTGTCGTGAGACTTATATGCTCCACGATGGTTGATTCTGTAAGGGCCCAAACACACCGCGACATATTGCACTCAATGAGTGAGTGGCGCCATGAGTCCTCCTGCCCACATATCGAACAACAAGGAGAAGGAGCCATATTTCTTCTGTGACGGACATCTCCCGTGGGAAGGGAGCAATGAGCCAGCCGCCACAAGAAAATCCGTACCTTAGATGGTACCTTGCATTTCCACAACTTAGTCCATTCCCTCTCTTCCATCTGAGACGACGACGCCGCTGGTCGCCGTTCAATATAATCCTCCCGAGTCTTTTTAACCGTAACCAAAACTCGGTACGCTGATCTGACAGAGAAAATTCCAGACTTCTCAAAATGCCAAGCCCAGAAATCATCCTGCACCCGCATGCATAGTGGAATACCTCTGATTACTTCCACGTCCATGGGGAGGAAAAACTCCTTAAGCTTCTCCACATTCCACGCAGCCGTGCTGCGGTCAATATAGTCACTTACTAGACCTGGAGCATCCGCCTTGATTGGTGCCACCGGGGTGAGTCGGGAATCCCTCGGCAGCCAGTTATCGCGCCACGCATCAGTGGTGGAACCATCTCCAATCCTGCGTATCAAGCCTAGCTTCAAGGTATCCCGCCCTTCCAGGATCGCCCGCCATATTTGGGACGGATGTGTGCCCAACGATGCCGACAGGAGGTCCGTATGGGGGAAATACACCGCCTTTAGCACTCTTGCACTTAACGAGGCCGGCTCCTGCAGGAGACGCCACGCCTGGCGTGCGAGAAGAGAGAGGTTGAAGAGTTCGATGTCGCGGAACCCCAGCCTTCCCATATACTTCGGTTGGGTCATCTTCTCCCATGACACCCAACTTGTTCTTCTTTTTCCATCCTTGCTGCCCCACCAGAATTTCCGCAGCATAGCATTGATGTGATCACACAACCCCTGAGGTAGTTTAAAACATGACATTGAGAAGGTTGGCACAGCCTGCGCGACAGATTTGATGAGAATCTCCTTTCCGCCCACAGACAACAATTGCTCCAACCAACCCAACACCTTCTTCCAAACCTTATCTTTGAGGTATTTAAAGGCCCCATTCTTGGACCGGCCTACTCCTGAAGGCATTCCTAGATACTTCTCACTCAACGTTTCCCTGTTAACGTCGAGCTCCGTCTTGACACTTTCTTTTATTGCCGCTGGACATCTCTTGCTAACTCCTTCGAACCGACTTGGTATGAGTCGGCCCAAGTCCCCTCTTGTGCAAGCCCATCTATGGTATTCTCACATCATTGGGTCTGCGGTAGATAGCTGCCACCTCATGCTAGCAGTACATTTTAGTCCAAAAACCTGGTAGAAGTGCTGCCTCAGTTGCACATCCTATCAGCAACACAAGCTACTGATGAAGATGCACAATAGAAATTTAAATACAAAAGGAGTTCAAAGATAGTTCAATTACCGTTAACAACAAATCCTAGACTAATCCTTCTTGGGCATTCTTCTTGGTAGATCTGGACGGTGCACCGTCCCTAGGAGCACCAACATGTTGTTTTGTGTTGGCAACAACTCCAGCTTACCATGCTTCCGCTTCAAACAAATCTCTCTCATCCAGTGTCACCGAAATAGCCTCCTATTTTTATTATATTTTAGATAGATAACACTAACTTTACAGATGGATAAACGATAGTAAAACAGTCCCCCCAATAACTATAATGTAAAAGTATCACATGTAAAAAAACTATTCTAAATATACCATAAGAACATGTCATGTTAATCAACTAAGATATGTAAATGAGATATAGTGCCTATATCGTGGAATGGTGCATGTTAATTAATTGTAATATGTAAATGACTAACTATAGCATAAGAATGTGGCATGTTAATTAACTGTAAGATGAAATGAACTATACTAACTATAACATAAGAATTTGGCATTTAACTAAACTATATTAACATGGGAATCAACTATATATAACCATATAAATAACCAAAATACGAAAACTCTAGCATGTTGACACAACATATAGAAAACACATATATACAACTAACTAATGCATTTGCATGCCACCAACATGATATCTAGTCTAGAAGGCTCGTACTATCAAGAGGAGGTCATGTACAAGGCGCATAAAACTGACGAAGTGATGGCGGGGTGCATTTCCTCCATGCCGGTCGGCGAGCACAAATTCGGTGGTCGTGGCGTCCGTGGGATCTCGGCATGTCGGGGATCCGCGGTGTCGAAGTAGGGTGCATGGAAAACATGTGGTGTGATGGTGAGGTATCCCTCATCCGCGCTGGTGGGGCACGCAAATCCGGCGGCCGTGGCAACCACGAGACTTCGGGACATCCTAGATACATCTCCGCGCATGGGTAGGAGGCACAACAAATGGATGAATCGAAGCCCACAAGCCTATCCTCAGCGCAGGCCAACGAGATCAACTTCCAACGGCTGACGGAATCCGCAGGAGCTGGGGGGGGAGACACTTAGGGTTTTTGATAGGTCCGCGCAAGGCTGGAGTAAAATCTTCACCAAGTCCCGCTTATATATGAGAAAACAAACCAAGTTATTGTTAGACACACTAGACTGTCACACCAAACCACATGTTAGTCAATATATTTTTTTTTGGTCTATTATCGTTTTGGATTTTCTAAAGGGATTAAGGGTATAAGATTTTTTTAGATATGTGACCATTGAATGTTATATCTTGATTTGAAGTGATCGTAATATGTGTCGTGTATGTGAAAAATTATGTAGCTAACATAAGTATATCTGAACAATGAGTTCATGCTTTAGACACCAAAAAATATGTTATAGTGTTTCTGGCTTCAAAATATACTATATCACCATATACCAATAGAAATTGGTGTTTGAACTTGCATAGAAGAAACAACATATAAGTAAACCTACACAGTTTTTTACAGGCCCTTAACCGTGTCCGTCAATGTCTTGTTGTATGCCGATGGACATTACTGGTCGCCTGTCAGCATTAAAACTCAAAAAAAATTGTTTTTCACTCTACGTTAAGTTTGAAATTTTGTATAGAAATTCAGGTTTACTATTTGGGTTTTTTTTGCCCATGGCTTTGTTATGAACCTGATTTTTATGGGTTATAGAACTTTAGTCCTATAGCTACTCTACATCGATATCTGGGCCTTGACTTAGAACTTTGAGAAGTTTTAGAGGTAAGGCCCTGAGGCCCAGCTTTAAATTAATAAAGCCACAAACGGCAGAGTTACAAGGTGCTGAACGAACAGCTTACAAGCATCAAGGAACAAGCAAACAGAGAAAAAACAAAAGAGCACAGCTTGGACTTCAATGCCATCATCCAACGGAATGGACAGAGCGGAGGAGAGGAAAAGCCGTGAAGCTCACCACCGGGCTCATGCCATGATCAAGACCTGGCGCGCCGCCACCAGCATGCCATCCGCCTCCGCCTTCGAAGAAGGCCCCAACCTTCTCACCCTGGTTCGTAGGGCACCGAACCATCGAAAGGCAGAGCAGCTCTCCCCAGAGCGCGCATAGACACCTGGGCCAGCGTTCAAAGGACCATCCCCAAGCACGAGCACCGCACGCGAAACACCACGGGCATCACCGCCAGCCATCGCACCGACCACCCAAAAGACTTCAGCTTCAGGACATCGCTCGCCGAAGAAGACACGGCAAGAAAAGGGCATCCATGTTGCCGTGAACGTCCGGGGCACCCATAGCTGCCGGAAAGGGGACAACTTTCCCCTATCGCCCAGGCCGAGGGCGCCGACCCGCCGACAAGCCACCGCACCAGCCGAGCACCACCACACTTCGCCACATGAAACGCCGCCACCTGCGGGCCTGGAAACACACGCAGCACAACCACCTTCCGCCGTCCCAAGGCAGCGCCTCCAAGGAGAACACGATGCTCGAACGCCATCGCCGCCTAATCCAGAGATTTTGGGTTTTCACCCGGGCGCAGAGGAAGGAGAGAAGGGGATGTACCTCAGTGTCGCCTCCAAGGAGGAAGACGGCGTCCGAAACGTCGCCGACGCCGTGGCCGCCACCGCCGGCCAAAGATCTCTCCCGGCCAGAGCCCCGGACCCTGCCACCCCAACACATCACCCAGACGAGAACGTCAAGATGCCCTTGGGATGGGTACCACGCGGAGCAGGCCGCCGTCTTCAGCACAGACTCGGAGGTCGACGGGGCGACCACCGCGACGCGAGCAACCTCCACCACCACCACGCCGCCCGCGCGACCGAGGAGGCGGTCAGCAGCACCGGCCAACGCCCCCCGCCGTCCGGGACCGCGCCGCCCTCACCTAGCAGAGGCCGCCGCCTCAGATCCCCGACCCCCACCGGGGAGAGCGCCGATCGACACTGCCCTGGCCCGACACCACTCCGGCAGGAGCAGATTGGAGCAGGGGTCGCCTACCGCGCGCCCGCACCAGCACCGGCAAGCCCCGAGCGGTGTTCCTCCACCGATCGCCGCATCGAGGAGTGATGGCGTGTATTTCACACGTTCGTTGGGAACCCCAAGAGGAAGGTATGATGCGCACAGCAGCAAGTTTTTCCTCAGAAAGAAACCAAGGTTTATCGAACCAGGAGGAGCCAAGAAGCACGTTGAAGGTTGATGGCGGCGGGATGTAGTGCGGCGCAACACCAGGATTCCGGCGCCAACGTGGAACCTGCACAACACAACCAAAGTACTTTGCCCCAACGAAACAGTGAGGTTGTCAATCTCACCGGCTTGCTGTAACGAAGGATTAACCGTATTGTGTGAAAGATGATTGTTTGCAGAGAAAACAGTAAAACAAGTATTGCAGCAGATTTGTATTTCAGTATCAAAAGAATGGACCGGGGTCCACAGTTCACTAGAGGTGTCTCTCCCATAAGATAAAAGCATGTTGGGTGAACAAATTACAGTCGGGCAATTGACAAATAGAGAGGGCATAACAATGCACATACATGTCATGATAAGTATAGTGAAATTTAATTGGGTATTACGACAAAGTACATAGACCGCCATCCAACTGCATCTATGCCTAAAAAGTCCACCTTCAGGTTATCGTCCGAACCCCCTCCAGTATTAAATTGCTAAGCAACAGACAATTGCATTAAGTATGGTGCGTAATGTAATCAACAACTACATCCTCGGACATAGCACCAATGTTTTATCCCTAGTGGCAACACAACACAACCTTAGAACTTTGTCACTGTCCCAGTTCAATGCATGAACCCACTATCGAGCATAAATACTCCCTCTTGGAGTTAAGAGCAAAAACTTGGCCAGAGCCTCTACTAATAACGGAGAGCATGTAAGATCATAAACAACACATATGTAATAACTTGATAATTAACATAACATGGTATTCTCTATCCATCGGATCCCGACAAACACAACATAGAGTATTACAGATAGATGATCTTGATCATGTTAGGCAGCTCACAAGATCCAACAATGAAGCACAATGAGGAGAAGACAACCATCTAGCTACTGCTATGGACCCATAGTCCAGGGTGAACTACTCACTCATCACTCCGGAGGCGACCATGGCGGTGTAGAGTCCTCCGGGAGATGAATCCCCTCTCCGGTAGGGTGCCGGAGGAGATCTCCAGAATCCCCCGAGATGGGATTGGCGGCGGCGGCGTCTCTGGAAGGTTTTCCGTATCGTGGTTTTTCGCATCGTGGTTTTAGGTCTGGGGGCTTCTTATAGGCGAAGAGGCGGCGTCAGAGGGTCGAAGAGGCGGCGGCACCATAGGGTGGCGCGGGCCACACCTAGGCCGCGCCGGCCTATGGTCCCGTGGGCCCGTGCCCCCTCTCTGGCGGTTCTCGGGTGTTCTGGATGCTTCCGGGCAAAATAGGATGCTGGGTCTTGATTCCGTCCTATTCCGAGAATATTTTCTTACTAGGATTTGGAACCAAAAACAGCGAAAGGAACTGGCACTTCGGCATCTCGTCAATAGGTTAGTTCCGGAAAACGCATAAATATGACATATAATGTGCATAAAACATGTAGATATCATCAATAATGTGGCATGGAACATAAGAAATTATCGATACGTCGGAGACGTATCAGCATCCCCAAGCTTAGTTCCTGCTCGTCCCGAGCAGGTAAACGATAACAAAGATAATTTCTGGAGTGACATGCCATCATAAACTTGATCATACTATTGTAAGCATATGTAATGAATGCATCGATTCGAAACAATGGTGAATGACATGAGTAAACAACTGAATCATAAAGCAATGACTTTTCATGAATAGCACTTTCAAGACAGGCATCAATAAGTCTTGCATAAGAGTTAACTCATAAAGCAATAATTTAAAGTAAAGACATTGAAACAACACAATGGAAGATTAAGTTTCAGCGGTTGCTTTCAACTTATAACATGTATATCTCATGGATAGTTGTCAACATAGAGTAATATAACAAATGCAATACGCAAGTATGTAGGAATCAATGCACAGTTCACACAAGTGTTTGCTTCTTGAGGTGGAGAGAAATAGGTGAACTGACTCAATCATAAAAGGTAAAAAGAATGGTCCTTCAAAGAGGAAAGCATTGATTGCTATATTTGTGCTAGAGCTTTTATTTTGAAAACATGAAACAATTTTGTCAACGGTAGTAATAAAGCATATGAGTTATGAAAATTATATCTTACAAGTTGCAAGCCTCATGCATAGTATACTAATAGTGCATGCACCTTGTCCTAATTAGCTTGGACTACCGGATCATCGCAATACACATGTTTTAACCAAGTGTCACAACGGGGTACCTCCATGCCGCCTGTACAAAGGTCTAAGGAGAAAGCTCGCATTTTGGATTTCTCGCTTTTGATTATTCTCAACTTAGACATCCATACCGGGACAACATGGACAACAGATAATGGACTCCTCTTTAATGCATAAGCATGTGGCAACAATTATTATTCTCATATGAGATTGAGGATATATGTCCAAAACTGAAACTTCCACCATGAATCATGGCTTTAGTGACGAGGGAACACCTCGGCAATGCCTACGTATTGTAGACTTGGGTTTCGGGAGAGAGCGACGATGGAGATTCCGGGAGCGAGATTAGGCACACGACGTACCCAGCTTCAGGTCCCCTCGGTGGAGGATCCCTACGTGCTGCTAGCAATCCACTATATGAACATTGTATGTTTACAGGGTGCCGTCATAGGCGGAGCTATGTTGTCTATCTGCTGTTTATCTGTTGGCCCTATCTGTCTTCCCCTTATTTCGGGTGCCCTGGCTAGCTTTATATATGCAACCAGCCTAGGGTTTTACAAGAGTCCTAGTCGACTACTTCTTCGGGTTGCCTTGTTGGGCCTTCTCCATATTTGGGCCGAGCCAGGTATACTAATAATGGGTACCCGAAGGGTATGCCCATGCCAGTAGCCCCCGAGTTTATAGGGAAGTCGAAGACTTGCGTAGAAACTCCAAGCATAACCATCTCCGAAGTCGAAGAAATACAATGCAAGGTCCATGTTGTAGATCATGTGTAGCGTAGATGATGTCGACGATTCTTGAAATTATCGGGTGCGCGGCAGCGCTCCCGATGGGAGTAGCCCCCGAGTCTATGGGCAAGTGCTTGCACTTAGGCATAGACTCAAGTTGTACTACTCGATGAAGAACTTAACTATATTTCTAGAAGACTTGATGAAATCCATGTGCTCCCGATGGGAGTAGGCTCCACTCGAGTCGTAGAATCGAGTTGAATCTACAAACCTTAATTGCCGTAGATACTGTCGAAGTTATTTTTCTATCGGGTGCGCGGCCAGCGCTCTCGATGGGAGTAGCCCCCGAGGCTACAGCCAAGTGTTTGCACTGGGTGTAGGCTCAACTTGCTTTTAATCGACACCACAATTTTTCCTCTTTCTTGTATCTTATCGGGAGGGTGAACAATACTCTCGATAAGAGTAGCCCCCGAGCCTATGGGCAGGTGCTTGCACCTAGGCATAGGCTCAAGTTGTACTACTCGATAAACAACTTGGCGCAACCCCTCTTTTTATCGACTCCAGGCCGTTGCTATTTTTATTTGACATCCATATCTATATTATACAGGGATAATGGTAATTGGGGCTAGTTCATCTGACGGATCAGGTACTAGTTAACTGCTCTAGTGGCAATCCGCAAAAACCTACTTCAAGATCACGTCCCTGGACATGATCCCGGGATACGGGTGTTAACTCGACAGGTGCCGCTTAAGGTCTTACCATTCTGTCGAGTCCCAGTCATGTTTTATCGGGTACCTAACGCGTCCATTAGGATTTTTCTTCGTATCTGTGATACGGAAAAAGTAGCAAACCGACGTCGAGACGGTGCCACGCCGCTCAGAACGGATCTGGGGTCGTACCTTCGCAGAGTTTTGCGGCATTCAGAGATTGTTCGCGACTTTGGCGCTCTGAGAATATTTTGTCAAGTGCCTTGTTCGGCTGATGCAATGACCCATTTTGCGGGCTCTTCTATATTTTTCTCGGGCGTGATGAGACAGCCGAATATATTGGATTCTTCTATATTGTCGGGTTCATCACCGATGCTCTTGCTCGGAAAAATATGACGAGTCAATGGACCCGAAGATTTGTCCATCTCTTTTTTTTTTCTGGATGAAAATTTTGTCGAGTTCTTTCTTGAAGAAAAATTTCTTCGGGTCCTCCTTGAGGATAATTCTTCGGGTCCTCCTTGAGGATAATTTTTCGGGTCATCCCTGAGGACAATTTCTTCGGGGCCTCCTTGAGGAAAATTCTTCGGCGGGTGCGCGGCCAGCGCTCCCGATGGGAGTAGCCCCCGAGGCTATGGTCGGGTGCGCGCACCCGGACATAGGCTCAAAAAATTGTATACTTTGAAATTTGCTTTCTCCTTTACTAGGTGCAGCGTAGGTCAGGTCGTGCAACGAAGTTGATGAAGTCGTTGAGTGCAGCGGAGAACTCGAATAGAAGTAGAATCTTTCGAATAGCTGATGTCAATGAAGAAACCGCCGAGCCCCCGAGTGCTGCTGAGGCCGATGTCGTCATGATTGTTTAAGCAATATATTGTAGTCATGACCAGGGGCAAAGGCGCTGTCGAGCCTCCGAGCCTCTTCTTCGCGTTGCTGTGACTTGATGAATATATGCCAACTCTGCCGGTGTACTATAGTGCGATCTTCAACTGTTGCGTGTACGTGTATGTACATATAAGCTAGCTCTAGCTAGCAGCATGATCGATCCTTTCTCTTTTTCTTTTGCAGCTTCAAGTGGGGCGATGGAGATGAAGTCGAGTTAATTTATCCGGGCACGCTCATGCCGGCCAATATGAAGCATGTAGCGCGCCGTCCTGCTTGTGCCCGAACGATCAGGTGATTCGCAGGTTGGAACCAATTTTCCTTGGGACTTTTTTTTTCATAGAAAGGTGCTATTTTGATTACTCCAGGCAACATTCTCTTAAGAGGTAGACGTTGTTGACGAGGAGGACAAACTTAATGTGATGGAATCGCGTTGTGTCGGACAGATACAGGCATGCAGCATGCCAGCTGCAGTCAATGTAGGCGTGTAAATACTTGCGGCATAGTCGACCACGAAGTTCCTCGTTGCCGGAGAATCGCTCCTTTGATGGCAGCTGCCCTAGTTCACATGCATCTCCGTTATCCACGTGTGCCATTGAGCAACTAGAGTTTGCTTTGGTTAAAGAACTCATGCTAATTGGCACCCTTGCCGCAAAAACCATGCATGATTGTACAGATCGTGACTAGCTAGCTGGATGTGTGTACTGACATATTCTTTGGCCTTTTTTGTTCTGTCCATGAGCGATGCCTCAGATTATCCTGTCCAAAGGGAGACCTGACAAACTGGGTTGCTTGGCAAACGTAGCGTGCATTGTCGATGTTGAGTGTTGATTCTACTATCTTGTCTCTCGAAGACGCCAAGGAACTCATAGGAAACAATTTCGCCATCTTTGACCTTGCCTCACGGGAGCCACTGCGGAGTCGATGATGTTTGTTCGGTGCAGCGGGAAAATCAAGTTGAAACAAGAGCAACTGAGTAGCGGGCGTGGAAGTCGCCAAATCATATATGAGGAAGTCGCAGAGCCCCCGAGCGGTGTCCGATTCAAGGTAGTGGACGGAATTGATGTTGAAGTAGTGAAACCTGCCACCATGGTCGGCTCAATGTTGTGATCGTGGCTGGGTGGTTGCCGTATTTCAGGAGTAATAACGTTGTCGAGCACCCGAGTCCCTACTTCGCGCTGCCGCAAGCTCCCAAAATGTGTCATGGCAAGGAATGCCGTTTCAGCAGTCATTGTGACGGGGCACCTTCTTTATATGGTGCTTCTTAGCACCATAGATATGTGATCCTGTGCACAAAGATAATACCAAGTGGAGAAAATTCGATGGCAAAATTAAATTTACAAAACGAGACAATTAAATGGATGAATAGCACCTCTTCTTTTTTAGAGAACAGAATTAACGGCGCAGCCCCCGAGTATCGGCCTTATGGTAAATACTCATTGTTGATGACGATGCCAATTTTCTCGTCCACGATGGTATTGTCAATTTCTGCTAGAAAACCCAACAAATTTGTCGACTCCTGAAGGTGCACCAAGCCAATGCCACATAGTCGCAATCATAATCATATAAGATGAAGTCATTGAAGGTGAATCGACCGCTGATAACCATATAAGAAAAATCCATTGATAATCATAGAAGTTGAGTCCGCTAATAACCATAAAAGGTGAATCCGTTGATAACCATGTAAGAGAAATCCATTGATAACCATAGAATATGTATCCACCGGAAGTGCATCTGGTAGTATTGTATAAGAGAAAACCAGTAATATCCATATAGATGAATCCACTGATCCGAAGAAGATAGACCCACTGACTCGAAGAAAATAAATTTATTGACCCGAAGAAAATATATCCATTGATAACTATAGAAGATAAATCCCCTAACCCGGAAGTGCATCGGGTCAGTATTATATACGATGAATCCAATAGTAGATATATGAGATGAATCCGATAGTAACCATATATTATGAATCCGATAATAAACATACAAAATGACGTCGATAATATCCATACTAGAGGAAGCCGATAATAATCATATAAGATGAAGCCGATGATAGTCGTATAAGATGATGCCGATAATAATGATAGAAAATAAATTTATTGGTAACTTGACTTCCGTCCGGTAGTGGTTGGCCTCATTGGATAAATACACAACCTCTTCCAATATCATAATTGTCGTCGAAATGCATAACCATATTTATTGTAATCAACAAATTCTCGTGTAGTAGACAAATTCACTCGTACGAAGATGGATTACAGCAAGATATTAGCATCTAAGAAAAAATATTATTGAAATATTCTAATGAGGAGAAAAACATGTGTTCATGCATTTGATAGTCAGGTACTTGAATACTATATCAGTTAGGTCATTACATGTACGAATTAAAACGAATGATTCACGATTTTGAAGTTTGAAACAAAGTAATCTGATTAAGGCATGAAAAACAGGAGTTGGTGTGTTCCTCCGAACATATTAATTGCTAATGGACATAATTAGTACTAAGCTATTGTAATTACTTTTAACAGGAAAAGCTGCCATAATAAAAAATTTGAAGAAATTGGTAGCCACAGATTAGGTAAATGTCACCTGGAAAACCAGCGGGTGCATGCAAGGATCAATCGATGTCTGTTATTCGTTTGGAAAGACCCGTCTTTTCTTGTTCTTCGGACTTGACGTCCCAGAACCGGCGGGTGCACGCGCGCTGTCGACGAAAACAGAAATAGATCGGTACGAGCCCTTCTTGAAGTCCAATGCTCTGAAGCGTACGTGATACGGGTGAATCGTCCGCTGCCACAACTGGCCGATCCGCGATTTCAACCGCCACGGCGCCGCTAAGCGTCTTCTGGATTTCCGATCGCCTTGCAGCCTTCCAGAGATAATCGATACAACAAGGCAGATGCGATCTAGCTGTTCTTGATGACGAAGGATCCCGCCCGGATAACAAAATCCAATCGTCACGATTCCCACAGACGGCGCCAATTGACGAGGGAACACCTCGGCAATGCCTACGTATTGTAGACTTGGGTTTCGGGAGAGAGCGACGATGGAGATTCCGGGAGCGAGATTAGGCACACGACGTACCCAGCTTCAGGTCCCCTGGTGGAGGATCCCTACGTGCTGCTAGCAATCCACTATATGAACATTGTATGTTTACAGGGTGCCGTCATAGGCGGAGCTATGTTGTCTATCTGCTGTTTATCTGTTGGCCCTATCTGTCTTCCCCTTATTTCGGGTGCCCTGGCTAGCTTTATATATGCAACCAGCCTAGGGTTTTACAAGAGTCCTAGTCGACTACTTCTTCGGGTTGCCTTGTTGGGCCTTCTCCATATTTGGTCTTCTCCATATTGGGCCGAGCCAGGTATACTAATAATGGGTACCCGAAGGGTATGCCCATGTCATTTAGTTAGCGGCCCAATGTTCTTCTCTAACAATATGTATGCTCCAACCATTAAGGTGGTAGATCTCTCTTACTTCAGACAAGACGGACATGCATAGCAACTCACATGATATTCAACAAAGAATAGTTGATGGCGTCCCCAGAAACATGGTTATCGCACAACAAGCAACTTAATAAGAGATAAAGTGCATAAGTACATATTCAATACCACAATAGTTTTAAGCTATTTGTCCCATGAGCTATATATTGCAAAGGCGAATGATGGAATTTAAAGGTAGCACTCAAGCAATTTACTTTGGAATGGCGGAGAAATACTATGTAGTAGGTAGGTATGGTGGACACAAATGGCATAGTGGTTGACTCAAGGATTTTGGATGCATGAGAAGTACTCCCTCTCGATACAAGGCTTAGGCTAGCAAGGTTGTTTGAAACAAACACAAGGATGAACGGTGCAGCAAAACTCACATAAAAGACATATTGTAAACATTATAAGACTCTACACCGTCTTCCTTGTTGTTCAAAACTCAATACTAGAAATTATCTAGACCTTAGAGAGACCAATTATGCAAACCAAATTTTAGCAAGCTCTATGTATTTCTTCATTAATGGGTACAAAGTATATGATGCAAGAGCTTAAACATGAGCACAACAATTGCCAAGTATCAAATTATTCAAGACATTTTAGCAATTTACTACATGTATCATTTTCCAATTCCAACCATATAACAATTTAACGAAGAAGAAACTTCGCCATGAATACTATGAGTAGAGCCTAAGGACATACTTGTCCATATGCTACAGCGGAGCGTGTCTCTCTCCCACAAAGTGAATGCTAGGGTCCATTTTATTCAAACAAAACAAAAACAAAAACAAACCGACCTCCGCAAAGTGCATAAGATGTGACCGAATAAAAATATAGTTTCAAGAGAAGGAACCCGATAATTTGTCGATGAAGAAGGGGATGCCTTGGGCATCCCCAAGCTTAGACGCTTGAGTCTTCTTAGAATATGCAGGGGTGAACCACCGGGGCATCCCCAAGCTTAGAGCTTTCACTCTCCTTGATCATAATATATCATCCTCCTCTCTTGACCCTTGAAAACTTCCTCCACACCAAACTCGAAACAACTCATTAGAGGGTTAGTGCACAATAAAAATTAACATGTTCAGAGGTGACACAATCATTCTTAACACTTCTGGACATTGCATAAAGCTACTGGACATTAATGAATCAAAGAAATTCATCCAACATAGCAAAAGAGGCAATGCAAAATAAAAGGCAGAATCTGTCAAAACAGAACAGTCCGTAAAGATGGATTTTATTAGGGCACCAGACTTGCTCAAATGAAAATTCCCAAATTGAATGAAAGTTGCGTACATATCTGAGGATCACTCACGTAAATTGGCTTAATTTTCTGAGTCACCTACAGAGAATTAGACCCAGATTCGTGACAGCAAAGAAATCTGTTTCTGCGCAGTAATCCAAATCTAGTACTTACTTTACTATCAAAGACTTTACTTGGCACAACAAAACATAAAACTAAGATAAGGAGAGGTTGCTACAGTAGTAAACAACTTCCAAGACTCAAATATAAAACAAAGTACTGTAGCAAAATAAACACATGGGTTATCTCCCAAGAAGTTCTTTCTTTATAGCCATTAAGATGGGCTCAGCAGTTTTTATGATGCACTCGCAAGAGATAGTATTTAAAGCAAAAGAGAGCATCAAGAGGCAAATTCAAAACACATTTAAGTCTAACATGCTTCCTATGCATAGGAATCTTGTAAATAAACAAGTTCATGAAGAGCAAAGTAACAAGCATAGGAAGATAGAACAAGTGTAGCTTCAAAAATTTCAGCACATAGAGAGGCATTTTAGTAACATGAAAATTTCTACAACCATATTTTCCTCTCTCATAATAATATTCAGTAGCATCATGAGCAAACTCAACAATATAACTATCACATAAAGCATTCTTATCATGAGTCTCATGCATAAAATAATTACTACTCCCAACATAAGCATAGTCAATTTTATTGGTAATAGTGGGAGCAAATTCAACAAAGTAGCTATCATTATTATTCTCATCATCAAATATAGGAGGCATATTGTAATCATAATCAAATTTATCCTCCATAACAGGCGGTAACAAATGACTACTATCATTATAATCATCATAAATAGGAGGCAAAGTATCATCAAAGTAAATTTTCTCCTCAATGCTTGGGGGAATAAAAATATCATGCTCATCAAAGCCAGCTTCCCCAAGCTTAGAATTTCCATATCATTAGCAACCATGGTGTTCAAAGCGTTCATACTAATATTACTACCAGCATGCAAATAAGATTCCATAGGTTTTTTAATTTTCGCATCAAACCATCCATGTCTTAAATCAGGAAATAGAATAAGAAGCTCATTGTTGTCCATCATGCCAAACTAGTGTAAACAAGAAACAAAAAGATGCAATTGCAGGATCTAAAGGAAATAGCTTCGAGCACTCACACACCGGCAACAGTGCTAGGAAATAGCTTAGTAGTCGGAGGATGTGAATACCTTTTACCTTACCTCCCCGGCAACGGCGCCAGAAAATATGCTTGATGGCGTGTATTTCACACATTCGTTGGGAACCCCAAGAGGAAGGTATGATGCGCACAGCAGCAAGTTTTCCCTCAGAAGAAACCAAGGTTTATCGAACCAGGAGGAGCCAAGAAGCACGTTGAAGGTTGATGGCGGCGGGTTGTGCGGCGCAACACCAGAGATTCCGGCGCCAACGTGGAACCTGCACAACACAACCAAAGTACTTTGCCCCAACGAAACAGTGAGGTTGTCAATCTCACCGGCTTGCTGTAACAAAGGATTAACCGTATTGTGTGGAAGATGATTGTTTGCAGAGAAAACAGTAAAACAAGTATTGCAGCAGATTTGTATTTCAGTATTAAAAGAATGGACCGGGGTCCACAGTTCACTAGAGGTGTCTCTCCCATAAGATAAAAGCATGTTGGGTGAACAAATTACAGTGGGCAATTGACAAATAGAGAGGGCATAACAATGCACATACATGTCATGATAAGTATAGTGAAATTTAATTGGGCATTACGACAAAGTACATAGACCGCCATCCAACTGCATCTATGCCTAAAAAGTCCACCTTCAGGTTATCGTCCGAACCCCTCCATATTAAGTTGCTAAGCAACAGACAATTGCATTAAGTATGGTGCGTAATGTAATCAACAACTACATCCTCGGACATAGCGCCAATGTTTTATCCCTAGTGGCAACACAACACAACCTTAGAACTTTCACTGTCCCAGTGTGTCAATGAGCATGAACCCACTATCGAGCATAAATACTCCCTCTTGGAGTTAAGAGAAAAACTTGGCCAGAGCCTCTACTAATAACGGAGAGCATGCAAGATCATAAACAACACATATGTAATAACTTGATAATTAACATAACATGGTATTCTCTATCCATCGGATCCCGACAAACACAACATAGAGTATTAGATAGATGATCTTGATCATGTTAGGCAGCTCACAAGATCCAACAATGAAGCACAATGAGGAGAAGACAACCATCTAGCTACTGCTGGACCCATAGTCCAGGGGTGAACTACTCACTCATCACTCCGGAGGCGACCATGGCGGTGTAGAGTCCTCCGGAGATGAATCCCCTCTCGGGTGCCGGGAGGAGATCTCCGAATCCCCGAGATGGGATTGGCGGGCGGCGTCTCTGGAAGGTTTTCCGTATCGTGGTTTTTCGCATCGTGGTTTTAGGTCTGGGGGCTTCTTATAGGCGAAGAGGCGGCGTCAGAGGGTCGAAGAGGCGGCGGCACCATAGGGTGGCGCGGGCCCGTGCCCCCTCTCTGGCGGTTCTCGGGTGTTCTGGATGCTTCCGGGCAAAATAGGATGCTGGGCCTTGATTTCGTCCGATTCCGAGAATATTTTCTTACTAGGATTTCAACCAAAAAGAAAACAGAACGGCCCTTCGGCATCTCGTCAATAGGTTAGTTCCGGAAAACGCATAAATATGACATATAATGTGCATAAAACATGTAGATATCATCAATAATGTGGCATGGAACATAAGAAATTATCGATACGTCGGAGACGTATCAAGGAGCCAGGGGCCCAGATCCCCGCCGCCCCCTTCACCGGCATCGTGGTCTTTGACCGGCGGCGCCTCCGGAGGCGGCGAGGAAGGGAGGATGAGGGGGAGGGAGCGGCGGCGGCGGTCTAGGGTTTTGCCCCTCGGTCACCTGGAGGGGGCGACGCGAGGGAACTTTGAGAAGTTATTCTCACTAGTCTAATAAATATGATATAATTTTAATATATTTTTGGAATGTGACCATTGCAACAGTTATAACTTGATTTGAAGTGATTATAATCTAGTCCTTATGTCGTGTATGTGAAAAGTAATATGTAAATACTCTTGGCATAAAGTATTCTGAACTATGAGCTCATGTTTCAGACAACCAATAAATGTGTTATAAGTTTTCTGTCAAACTATATTGTAAAAATATATACCAATAGAGATTCATGTTTAAACTAGCACGCGACAACATATACGTAAACCTACACAGTTTCTAACATGCAACTGCAAGAGGCCGGTCAGCCAAGATACTTGTTCTGACATGCGCTTAATCATGCCTGTCAGAGTCTCGAGCTATACTGACGGACATTATCAAGGGCCTGCCAAAATTATCACCTTGATTTTTGTTCTTTTCTCCCTTCATTTAATTTGAAATTTACTATAGTGATCTAGGTTTACAGTTTGCGATTTGCGTACCAAGGGTTTTGTTATGAACTTGATTTTTATGGTCTTGTAGTCTCGTAGATACTTCACTTCATTTATCTAGGCTTTGTCTTAGAACTTTGAGAAGACGTTTTCATAAGCTCTCAAACCGCTAGGCTATGACACTCCACCCGCGCGCTGTTAATGTTGTTTCAAGAAATAGACATGTTTGTGGTACGAGCCCTTCTTCAAATATCCTGATGGTGGAGGGAGTATCGGGGAGGCTTCACTGACGGACTTACTGATACTGATGACCATTTACGAAGTACCGAGCTAGCTCTCCTTCCTGTATATATTTACTCCTGTTTCCAAGCCAATCCACGCACCTATCAAGCTTCCCCATTCTCAGTCCCGCTCAGCGTCAACGCCATGGCCCGAATCAACCACAACACTGATCAGTGATTTTCATTTTCAGCCAGGAAGCCGTGGAGTGCTGACACGCGCGCATTTTGTCTTGGTGGAAATGACTCGGCTGACGCTGATCTGATTGATCGCAAGCAACAACAGAAGGAAGCAAATTAAAGTGGCGAGAGCGACGCGGCAGCTGCCCGGTGCCCGGCGGATCCCACGCTCCCTCCACAGTCCACCCTGCAGCCAGCACCGCAGCGGGCGGGACGCGCTAGACGACGTCGCAACTCGCAAGGTAGCGAGCGCCCTCTCCTACCCCGCGGTCCGTCCGAAGCCACCCACCCGCGCGCGTATCCCTCCTCTCTGCTGGTGGCATCGATCGACGGGAATGATCATGAGCTGCAGCAGCGCCGTGGAGTCCGATGTAAGGTCACTCACAAGTCACAACGCCACGCCACGCCACGCGACTGGCGTCTGCGCGCGCGCGCGCCGCCGTCGGATGGGCACCGGCGCATGGTCCGGCGGTCGACACGTTGCGGTCGACACGTCGGCCCGTAGCATCGACCGCGGCCGAGTCACGCTCACGTCGCACTCCACCGGTCGCCACCGTCTCCAGCCAGCGCAAGCCAAATATCTCCTGTTGATCTCCTCGGCCGGGAGCGCGGCCGGCCGGCCGGCCGTACCAACGTCAGAGCTAGCGAGCGAGAACGGTTGAGGCGCCACCGCCCGGACCGTTGGGTCTCGACCGCGACCGGACCGAGGCGTGCATGCATGGCCCAGCTATGCGAGGCGGTTTCTTGCTTGCATGCCTCTGTTGACGCCTCCACCGGCGGTGGTGTCAGGACAGGGCCCCTTGGTTCACGCAGTATTCATTCCGGCCTCGCCAGTGACCAAAACGCATAATCCTACGCGTATCTTAAGGCCGTATATTTAATTAATATAATGTAAATTTTATACTATGTAAATTTTAAGGCCGGTGGTGCTGTGCATCTCGACGTCGTACTTGGCCTTGAAGTACGTGACCCACCAGTCGTCGTTGTCCTTGGCCGCCCACGTCGGATCCAACCGCTCCTGGGCGGTGAGTTGAGCCCGACGGGCCTTGACGGCGTCCCACCATTGCTCCGTGCGCGGCTTCCGGCGGCGTCAATGCCGTTCACGGCCATCTTCCACCACCGGCTTGGCGCCCATGTCCGCGGGACGGATACGGGCGTGGTACGGCGCCCACGCCTCGCCACGGTGAGGGCCGCCGAAGCCGTTCGCCGCGCGATCTTGCGGGAGGACGAGCTCGACATTTTTTGAGCGGCGAGGAGAGGATCTGGGAAGGCGGCGGCGACGAGAAGGATTATGATGAGCGGCGATAACGGAGGCGTCTTAAAACAGCGGCGGCGTGGTGGTTGCACGCAATAACTCCGGCGCGGACGGCCACGCGGCCATGCACGAGACGCGTCCTGCATCGCCTGGAAAACAGGGACGCCATTAACGTCGCTTGACCAAAGGTAGGTGACGGGGTTTTAGCCTTCCGTGCCGCCGACGCGTCGGGCCGCGTGTTGGCCTCGCGTTGTTGTGTCCGGCGTCCCCGGAGCGTCCCGTGGGACGGGGACGGCTCGGGCGCCGGACACCGTATCGGGCGCGGACAAAAATGGGCTTTGGGGACGCGGTGGAACGCTTTTTTGTCCGGCCCGCTTGGGGGACGGTTTGGGGGACGCGACTGGAGATGCTCTAAGACATTAACACCAAATTATCTAGGACATCAATAATAATCTAAATAAAAAAGCTAACAGCTACTAATTCCAGACATATATCATCTCTAAATCATCAATAATAATCTAAATAAACAAACTACCAATATCGTCTATTAATTCTACATATATATCATCTCTAAATCAACAACAAGAATCTAAATAATCTAAAATAGAGGATATAAGAGGTGCGTCTCTGATTGTGGCCTGGATAAGTGATACGTCTCCAACGTATCGATAATTTCTTGTGTTCCATGCCACATTATTGATGTTATCTACATGTTTTATGCACACTTTATGTCATATTCGTGCATTTTCTGGAACTAACCTATTAACAAGATGCCGAAGTGCCAGTTCGTTTTCTGCTGTTTTTGGTTTCGAAATCCTAGTAAAGAAATATTCTCGGAATTGGACGAAATAAAAGCCCAGAGGCCTATTTTCTCACGAAGCTTCGAAGTCCGAAGGAGACGAAGAGGGGCCACGGGGCGCCAAACCCTAGGGGCGCGCCCCCCTTGGCCGCGCCGGCCTGGTGTGGGCCCCGTGCCGCCTCTTGACCTGCCCTTCCGCCTACAAATAGCCTCCGTGACGAAACCCCGACAGAGCCACGATACGGAAAACATTACCGAGACGCCGTCGCCGCCGATCCCATCTCGGGGATCCTGGAGATCGCCTCCGGCACCCTGCCGGAGAGGGGATTCATCTCCGGAGGACTCTACACCGCCATGGTCGCCTCCGGAGTGATGAGTGAGTAGTCTACCCCGGACTATGGGTCCATAGCATAGCTAGATGGTTGTCTTCTCCCCATTGTGCTATCATTGTCGGATCTTGTGAGCTGCCTATCATGATCAAGATCATCTATATGTAATTCTATATGTTGCGTTTGTTGGGATCCGATGAATAGAGAATACTTGTTATGTTGATTATCAAAGTTATGCTTATGTGTTGTTTATGATCTTGCATGCTCTCCGTTATTAGTAGATGCTCTGGCCAAGTAGATGCTTTTAACTCCAAGAGGGAGTACTTATGCTCGATAGTGGGTTCATGCCTGCATTGACACCTGGGACAGTGACAGTTCTAAGGTTGTGTTGTGCTGTTGCCACTAGGGATAAAACATTGATGCTATGTCTAAGGATGTAGTTGTTGATTACATTACGCACCATACTTAATGCAATTGTCTGTTGTTTGCAACTTAATACCGGAGGGGTTCGGATGATAACCTGAAGGTGGACTTTTTAGGCATAGATGCAGTTGGATGGCGGTCTATGTACTTTGTCGTAATGCCCAATTAAATCTCACTATACTCATCATGATATGTATGTGCATTGTCATGCTCTCTTTATTTGTCAATTGCCCAACTGTAATTTGTTCACCCAACATGCTGTTCGTCTTATGGGAGAGACACCTCTAGTGAACTGTGGACCCCGGTCCAATTCTCTTGAAATACAATCTCTGCAATACTTGTTTCTACTGTTTTCTCTGCAAACAATCATCTTCCACACAATACGGTTAATCCTTTGTTACAGCAAGCCGGTGAGATTGACAACCTCACTTTTCGTTGGGGCAAAGTAGCTTGGTTGTGTTGTGCAGGTTCCACGTTGGCGCCGGAATCTGTGTTGCGCCGCACTACATCCCGCCGCCATCAACCTTCAACGTGCTTCTTGGCTCCTCCTGGTTCGATAAACCTTGGTTTCTTTCGAGGGAAAACTTGCTGCTGTGCGCATCATACCTTCCTCTTGGGGTTGCCCAACGAACGTGTGAAATACACGCCATCAAGCTCTTTTTCTGGCGCCGTTGCCGGGAGATCAAGACACGCTGCAAGGGAGTCTCCACTTCTCAATCTCTTTACTTTGTTTTTGTCTTGCTTTATTTTATTTACTACTTTGTTTGCTGCACTAAATCAAAATACAAAAAAATTAGTTACTTGTTTTACTTTACTTAATATCATGCATGTTTTTATTTCACTAGTTTGGCATAATGTACAAGAGTGAGCTTCTTATTCTATTTCCTGATTTAAAACATGGATTGTTTGATGCGAAAATTAAAAAACCTATGGAACCTTATTTGCATGCTGGTAGTAATATTAGTATGAACGCCTTGAACACCATTGTTGCTAATGATATAGAAAGTTCTAAGCTTGGGGAAGCTGGTTTGCATGATATTTTTAGTCCCCCAAGCATTGAGGAGAAAATTTTCTTTGATGATACTTTGCCTCCTATTTCTGATGATGATAATGATAATGGTCTTTTGGTGCCACTTACTGCTGAGAGTAAATTTTGTTGTGATTGTACTATGCCTCCTACACTTGATGAGAATAATAATGATAGCTACTTTGTTGAATTTGCTCCCACTACAACTAATAAAATTGATTATGCTTATGTGGAGAGTAATAATTTTATGCATGAGACTCATGATAAGAATGCTTTATGTGATAGTTATATTGTTGAGTTTGCTCATGTTGCTACTGAAAGTTATTATGAGAGAGGAAAATATGGTTGTAGAAATTTTCATGTTACTAAAACACCTCTCTATGTGCTGAAATTTTTCAAGTTACACTTGTTTTATCTTCCTATGCTTGTCACTTTGCTCCTCATGAACTTGTTTATTTACAAGATGCCTATGCATAGGAAGCATGTTAGACTTAAATGTGTTTTGAATTTGCCTCTTGATGCTCTCTTTTGCCTCAAATACTATTTTCTTGCGAGTGCATCATTAAAACTGCTGAGCCCATCTTACTGGCTAAAAAGAAAGAACTTCTTGGGAGATAACCCATGTGTTTATTTTGCTACAGTACTTTGTTTTTATTTTGTGTCTTGGAAGTTGTTTACTACTGTAGCAACCTCTCCTTATCTTAGTTTTGAGTTTTGTTGTGCCAAGTTAAGCCGTTGATAGAAAAGTAAGTACTAGATTTGGATTACTGCGCAGTTCCAGATTTCTTTGCTGTCACGAATCTGAGCCCACTGCCCTGCAGGAAGCTCAGAAAATTATGCCAATTTACGTGCATGATCCTCAGATATGTACGCAACTTTCATTCAATTTGAGCATTTTCATTTGAGCAAGTCTGGTGCCATTTTAAAATTCGTCAATACGAACTGTTCTGTTTTGACAGATTCTGCCTTTTATTTCGCATTGCCTCTTTCGCTATGTTGGATGAATTTCTTTGATCCACTAATGTCCAGTAGCATTATGCAATGTCCAGAAGTGTTAAGAATGAGTGTGTCACCTCTGAATATGTCAATTTATATTGTGCACTAACCCTCTAATGAGTTGTTTCGAGTTTGGTGTGGAGGAAGTTTTCAAGGATCAAGAGAGGAGTATGATGCAACATGATCAAGGAGAGTGAAAGCTCTAAGCTTGGGGATGCACCCGGTGGTTCACCCCTGCATATATTAAGAAGACTCAAGCGTCTAAGCTTGGGGATGCCCAAGGCATCCCCTTCTTCATCAACAAATTATCAGGTTCCTCCCCTGAAACTACATTTTTATTCGGCCACATCTTATGTGCTTTTTCTTGGAGCGTCGTTTTGTTTTTGTTTTTGTTTTGTTTGAATAAAATGGATCCTAGCATTCACTTTATGGGAGAGATACACACTCCGCTGTAGCTTATGGACAAATATGTCCTTGGTTTCTACTCATAGTATTCATGGCGAAGTTTCTCCTTCGTTAAATTGTTATATGGTTGGAATTGGAAAATGATACATGTAGTAATTGCTATAAATGTTTTGGGTAATGTGATACTTGGCAATTGTTGTGCTCATGTTTAAGCTCTTGCATCATATGCTTTGCACCCATTAATGAAGAAATACATAGAGCATGCTAAAATTTGGTTTGCATATTTGGTTTCTCTAAGGTCTAGATAATTTCTAGTTTTGAGTTTGAACAACAAGGAAGACGGTATAGAGTATTATAATGCTTTCAATATGTCTTTTATGTGAGTTTTGCTGTACTAGTTCATCCTTGTGTTTGCCTCAAACAACCTTGCTAGCCTAAACCTTGTATCGAGAGGGAATACTTCTCATGCATCCAAAATACTTGAGCCAACCACTATGCCATTTGTGTCCACCATACCTACCTATACTACATGGTATTTTCCCGCCATTCCAAAGTAAATTGCTTGAGTGCTACCTTTAAAATTCCATCATTCACTTTTGCAATATATAGCTCATGGGACAAATAGCTTAAAAACTATTGTGGTATTGAATATGTAATTATGCACTTTATCTCTTATTAAGTTGCTTGTTGTGCGATAACCATGTTTATGGGGACGCCATCAACTCATTGTTGAATTTCATGTGAGTTGCTATGCATGTTCGTCTTGTCTGAAGTAAGGGCGATCTACAGTTGAATGGTTTGAGCATGCATATTGTGAGAGAAGAACATTGGGCCGCTAACTAAAGCCATGTTCCATGGTGGAAGTTTCAGTTTTGGACAAACATCCTCAAATCTCTAATGAGAAAAGAATTAATTGTTGTTGAATGCTTAAAGCATTAAAAGAGGAGTCCATTATCTGTTGTCTATGTTGTCCCGGTATGGATGTCTAAGTTGAGAATAATCAAAAGCGAGAAATCCAAATGCGAGCTTTCTCCTTAGACCTTTGTACAGCGGCATAGAGGTACCCCTTTGTGATACTTGGTTAAAGCATATGTATTGCGGTGATAATCCGTAGTCCAAGCTAATTAGGACAAGGTGCGAGCACTATTAGTACACTATGCATGAGGCTTGCAACTTATAAGATATAATTTACATGATGCATATGCTTTATTACTACCGTTGACAAAATTGTTTCATGTTTTCAAAATCAAAGCTCTAGCACAAATATAGCAATCGATGCTTTTCCTCTATGAGGACCATTCTTTTTACTTTTATGTTGAGTCAGTTCACCTATTTCTCTCCACCTCAAGAAGCAAACACTTGTGTGAACTGTGCATTGATTCTTACATACTTGCTTATTGCACTTATTATATTACTCTATGTTGACAATATCCATGAGATATACATGTTACAAGTTGAAAGCAACCGCTGAAACTTAATCTTCTTTTGTGTTGCTTCAATACCTTTACTTGAATTATTGCTTTATGAGTTAACTCTTATGCAAGACTTATTGATGCTTGTCTTGAAATGCTATTCATGAAAAGTCTTTGCTTTATGATTCAGTTGTTTACTCATGTCATACACATTGTTTTGATCGCTGCATTCACTACACATGCTTTACAAATAGTATGATCAAGTTTATGATGGCATGTCACTCCAGAAATTATCTTTGTTATCGTTTTACCTGCTCGGGACGAGCAGAACTAAGCTTGGGGATGCTGATACGTCTCCAACGTATCGATAATTTCTTGTGTTCCATGCCACATTATTGATGTTATCTACATGTTTTATGCACACTTTATGTCATATTCGTGCATTTTCGGAACTAACCTATTAAGATGCCGAAGTGCCATTCTTTTTCTGCTGTTTTTGGTTTCAGAAATCCTAGTAAAGAAATATTCTCGGAATTGGACGAAATAAAAGCCCAGAGGCCTATTTTCTCACGAAGCTTCCAAGTCCGAAGGAGAGACGAAGAGGGCCACGGGGCGCCAAACCCTAGGCGCGGCCCCCTTGGCCGCGCCGGCGTGGTGTGGGCCCCGTGCCGCCTCTTGACCTGCCCTTCCGCCTACAAATAGCCTCCGTGACGAAACCCCTGCGAGAGCCACGATACGGAAAACATTACGAGACGCCGTCGCCGCCGATCCCATCTCGGGGATCCGGAGATCGCCTCCGGCACCCTGCCGGAGAGGGGATTCATCTCCCGGAGGACTCTACACCGCCATGGTCGCCTCCGGAGTGATGAGTGAGTAGTCTACCCCTGGACTATGGGTCCATAGCAGTAGCTAGATGGTTGTCTTCTCCCCATTGTGCTATCATTGTCGGATCTTGTGAGCTGCCTATCATGATCAAGATCATCTATATGTAATTCTATATGTTGCGTTTGTTGGGATCCGATGAATAGAGAATACTTGTTATGTTGATTATCAAAGTTATGCTTATGTGTTGTTTATGATCTTGCATGCTCTCCGTTATTAGTAGATGCTCTGGCCAAGTAGATGCTTTTAACTCCAAGAGGGAGTACTTATGCTCGATAGTGGGTTCATGCCTGCATTGACACCTGGGACAGTGACAGAAAGTTCTAAGGTTGTGTTGTCTGTTGCCACTAGGGATAAAACATTGATGCTATGTCTAAGGATGTAGTTGTTGATTACATTACGCACCATACTTAATGCAATTGTCTGTTGTTTGCAACTTAATACCGGAGGGGTTCGGATGATAACCTGAAGGTGGACTTTTTAGGCATAGATGCATTGGATGGCGGTCTATGTACTTTGTCGTAATGCCCAATTAAATCTCACTATACTCATCATGATATGTATGTGCATTGTCATGCTCTCTTTATTTGTCAATTGCCCAACTGTAATTTGTTCACCCAACATGCTGTTGTCTTATGGGAGAGACACCTCTAGTGAACTGTGGACCCCGGTCCAATTCTCTTTAAATACAATCTCTGCAATACTTGTTTCTACTGTTTTCTCGCAAACAATCATCTTCCACACAATACGGTTAATCCTTTGTTACAGCAAGCCGGTGAGATTGACAACCTCACGTTTCGTTGGGGCAAAGTAGCTTGGTTGTGTTGTGCAGGTTCCACGTTGGCGCCGGAATCTCTGGTGTTGCGCCGCACTACATCCCGCCGCCATCAACCTTCAACGTGCTTCTTGGCTCCTCCTGGTTCGATAAACCTTGGTTTCTTTCTGAGGGAAAACTTGCTGCTGTGCGCATCATACCTTCCTCTTGGGGTTGCCCAACGAACGTGTGAAATACACGCCATCAATAAGCAGGGTGGTGCAGCTCGACAGCGCCCACATAGGTGCTAATAGTATCACTGCTAGGGTGGCACCCTTGGGAGGGGAACCATGGTGGTGGCTTACCTGTGTTTACGGGCCACAGGCGGAGGCGGACAAGATCGCCTTCCTGGATGAGCTTCGCGATATTCGCGGAACCCACCAAGGCCCATGGGCGCTTTGTGGGGACTTCAACATGATCTACCGAGCGGAGGACAAGAACAACGGTAATCTAGGATGATGGGCAGATTTCGCCGCTTCCTGAATGACTGCGAGAGTTGAAGGAGATCTACTTGCATGGTCGTCGGTACACATGGTCGAACGAGCGTGAAACCCCCACGCTTGTACGGCTTGACCAGGTGTTTGTCACGGTGGCTTGGGAGGAGCTCCACAGTAGCTACAGCTTGCGCTGCTTGGCGACGGTTGTGGCTGATCATTGCCCCCTCCTCCTTGACTGCACCACGCAGTCGACGGGGCGGAAGAGGTTCCAGTTCGAACGTTTCTGGCTGCGGATTGATGGGTTCGACGAGGTGGTCCAGAGCGCCTGGGATGTGGTCCAAGGTGACACTGATCCCTTCCGGCGGCTCACCGCTCAGTTGAAACTCACTGCGCGCCGTCTTATGAGCTGGAGCGACAAAAAGGTTGGATGCATCAAACTGCAGCTTATGATAGCGCGGGAGGTGGTTTTGAGGTTGGACGCCGCCATGGAATCCCGACTGCTCACCTCCGATGAGCGTCGACTCCGGGCACACCTCAAGCAAGCTTACCTAGGGCTGGCCTCACTCGAGCGGACGATGGCTCGCCAGCGGGCAAAGATAGCATGGCTAAGGGAGGGGGACGCCAACACGGCCTTCTTCCACCAGCATGCGGCCTACAGGCGCCAGAAGAACGTGATCCATAGCTTGAGGGTGGATAACGCTATTCTTGCCGACCACGCGGCCATGGCTGAAGCTACCTTCGCGCACTTTGAGGGCCTGCTGGGCACTTCGGTGGCGAGGGCGCACTCGCTGGATTTGGACTTCTTGGGCACCACACCAGAGGACCTATCCGAGCTCGAGGTAGCGTTCACGGAGGAGGAGGTGTGGGAAGTAATCAGGCACCTGCCACCAGGCAAGGCGCCCGGCCCCGACGGGTTCACGGCTGAGTTCCTCCAGAAATGTTGGGGGGTGGTCAAGGCTGACTTCATGGCGGCTTTCAACAAGCTTTATACGATGTGCGGGCGCGGACTCCAAGGCCTTAACCAGGCCCTGCTGGTCCTGCTGCCCAAGCGCCCGGACGCCATGGCGCTAGGCGACTACAGGACGATAAGTCTGATTCATATCTTTGCCAAGCTGGTGGCGAAAACTTTGGCCACTAGGCTGGCACCCCGGATGGAGTCGCTGGTGGATCGCAACCAATGCGCCTTCATTCGCAAAAGGTGCATCCATGACAACTTCATGTTGGTACAGAAGACAGCTCGTTTCCTACATAGAGGGAAGGAGCCGAGGGTGATGTTGAAGCTGGACATTGCTCGGGCTTTCGACTTAGTATCCTGGGGATTCCTCATGGAGGTTCTCCAGAAGTTAGGGTTTGGGCCGAGGTTCCGAGAGATTGTCTCTCTACTGCTGGCCACGGCTAGTACCCGGGTGATGCTCAATGGCGAGCCAGGCCGCCCGATCTGGCATCGGAGGGGACTGAGACAGGGGGACCCCCTGTCGCCGTCGTTGTTTGTCCTAGTGATGAACTCGCTCAACAAGGTGCTCGCCAAGGCAGCTGAGCTGGGTATGCTGCGACGGTTGGCGTGACGGGACCTGGCGACCTCGGTGTCGCTATATGCGGATGATGTGGTGATCTTCTGTCACCCGGATGAGGCAGAGTTGGGTGCGGTCCGCGGGATCCTGGAGCTTTTTGGGCAAGCCTCCGGTCTACGCACCAACTTCGCTAAGTGCTCGGTGTCTCCTATTGCTTGCTCGGATGAGGTTGCTGTGGCTGCGGCGGGGCACATGGAGTGCCAGCTAGCGCCGTTCCCGGTGAAGTACCTGGGCATTCCCCTGTCCATTAGGCGGCTGTCGGTCGAGACTTTCCAGCCGCTGTTGGACAGGCTAGCTGACAAATTGCCGACATGGCGGGCATCCATGATGCCGCAAGCTGGACGTTTGACGCTGATCCGAGCGGTGCTCGCGGCAATCCCGCTGCACCAGCTTATGGTACTGGCCCTGAACAAGAAGACCCTCAAACAGATCAACAAGATCCTGCGAGGGTTCCTCTGGGTGGGCCGGGCAGAGGCCAATGGAGGTCATTGCCACGTGAACTAGGCAAGGGTGTGCCGGCCGCTTAACCTGGGGGGGTTGGGGATCTCCGACCTTGCACGGATGGCCATAAGCCTTAGGGTGCGTTGGCTATGGAGGATGCGCACGGACCCCCAACGGCCATGGCGCGGGCTGGACATGCAGTTCTCGAAGGCGGAGCTGGACATCTTCGCGGCTTCCACCTCGATGATTCTGGGTAATGGGGAGTCCGCGCTTTTCTGGGAGGATCGATGGCTGGACGGCAGGTCCATCAAGGAGATGGCGCCAGAGGTGTTCGCGCTAGTTCCTAAGCGGCGCAGGAAGGTGCGTACGGTGCGTCATGCACTGGTAGACCGCGCTTGGATCCCCGACATAGCTGGAGCACCGAGTCCCCTAGCACTATGGCAATATGTGCAACTATGGGTCAGACTGAGGGATGTCCAGCTCTCGGAGGAGCAAGACGCGATGGCCTGGTTGTGGACGACGGACGGCCAGTACACATCCCATTCTTGCTATGAGTCCCTCTTTCAGGGGGGGATCACCTCAGCATCATGGGAGCTGAACTGGAGATCCTGGGCGCCTCCTAGGGTGAAATTCTTTTTATGGCTGGCCTGTCTGGACAGGTGTTGGACGGGTGAGAGGCTGGCGCGTCGTGGTCTACCACATGCGCCCAGATGCCCGCTGTGTGACAAATCCGAGGAGACTATGGCGCATCTGCTCACCGGATGCTCATTCTCCAGGACGATCTGGTTCGAGGTCCTCTCGTGGATCCGATCTACCGCAGGGCCTCCGGACTCGGAGGGGGACTTCGTGGAGTGGTGGTCGCAAGCGGTGCGGACCGCTCCCCGCCAGTTGCGCAAAGGGACATCGTCGGTAATCATGCTCACGGCATGGTGGATCTGGAAGCACCGGAATGCTGCGATCTTTGATAACGCACAACCCTCGGTGCCTTCCCTGCTCAACGACATCAAGACCGAGGCGCAACAGTGGGTGAGCGCGGGGGCCCGAGGCGTCCGCCAGATCATCCCCTAGACTAGGGCCTCTTTCTTGGGTCGAGTTGTAGTGCGGGGTGTTGGTCCCTTCGTGGATTTGTACATATAACCTTTTTCCTATCTATCAATGCATCGAAACGCAAGTCTTTTGCGTTTTCGCGAAAAAAAAGAGGTGCGTCTCACCGATGCTGACGAGGATGGGGCTGTGGCTCGACATGCGGCGGCGGCATCTCCGAAAGAACGATGGCACGGATCGACGAGAGCAGAGAGAAGATATAGCGGAGGGTTGAGGGACGGCAACATAGCGAGGGTAGCGCGAAGAGGAGAGTGAGAGAAAGAATTGGGCGGTAGCTGCGATGGGGCGGCGGTGGCTCTGAGAGAACAACGAAACGAATCAATGGGGGTGGAGAGAAGAGGTAGCGGAGGGGACATCGGTGTCACAGGGCAGAAAAGAGGATTGAAGAGGGGGGGGGGGAAGAGAGAGGGGCATCGACATGGTGCTTGCGATGGCGGCGACATGATGGGAGGTGACAGAGTGGAGGGGAATCAGAGAGGGGCATCGACATGGTGCTTGCGAAGCGTTTGAGAGATAAATGGGAGAGGAGTTGTGTGATCCACGTGTGTGGCCAGTTCACTATCTCTCCTTTTTTTTTTTCCTTTTTTCATTTTAATTAATTTTCCATGAAAACAATAAATTATTTAAAACCTAGTGGCGTGTCACAGGGCCACAATAATGTTTAACAAAAGTTAGTGGCGTTGGAAATAAAATCCGCACCACTAACATTTTCCTTCCATATGAACATGTAGGGCCCACACAGTTGTCGCACCACCAATATGGCTTTAGCGGTGACATAGTTGATAGTATCGTGCCACCGGTAATACTGGTGGCCCATGGAGGACCGGCCATGCTATCGATATGCGTACCCCTATAAGAAGTTTCCTACTAGTGTATATGATGACTTCATCAATCTTGAAGCCCTGCATAACAGGTTTACTAATTAACATGCCATGTGTGTTAGTGCCTTTGCATGCAGTGTTCATACTCTCTCCGTTCACAATTGGTTCGTGCTTTGGATTTGGTCAAAGTCAAACTTTAAAAAGTTTTGACTAAATATTTACAAAAAATATCAACATTTTTTGTGTTCAAATCATCATAAAGTTTTTATTATATTATATATATTTGGTATTATATGTTTTGATATTCTTTCTTATATTCTAGGTCAAAGTTTACAACTATTGATTTTGACAAATCCTAGAAGGGAAACTAAATAAAAATAGAGGGATTAAGAGAGCACCAAATTTTTTACGTGATTTTAGTTTAGCCAAACCAAACATGCATTCCCTTGTATTTACATATGCTATGTTGAAATTCACTTAGGATTAGACATTTCATGATACGTAATTGAAGTGTTCACCGCGTTCCTGCATGGTTCTAATCATGCATTTAAAAAGTTCCAACAATGTGTAATATAATTTGAGCAAAGAAAGTTCAATGCATCAAAGTCATAAAATTCAACGCAAAGGATTTATGCGTGCATCCATATTTACATTTAAAAAACTCCTAGATCTAGAGATGCAAGAAAGGTTCACATTGAAGGAGAGTTCTTTGTTTGCCCTAACCGGAATAAATGTGAATCATATGTTATTAAGAAAATCTAGACATGATAGAGACAATTTTTTGTTGTTGACCGAATTAGGAAATACAATATTATTATGCATTGTTACGTTGTTTATTGTAATGAAATGTATACATAAAAAAGCAAACTGATGGTTATTATGGAATTTTATAAATTGCACAGTTATTTATTTGACCTCCCTACATTTTGTGAACATAAAAACATTCATCCGAGCCAAGATTCACACTTTTAAAAGTACATTTCCATGTCCCCTAATTTTCCGTTCCGTTAAGGAAATACTTTACCATTGTCTATACAGAGTATACTATTAATCAGATATCAGGTACATATATACAAGGTAGCTAAAAAAAAGGGGTGTGTTCATAACAACAAGGTAAAATTACCGAGACAAGGCAAAACGAATAGGGCAAGAAGCTGTCGCTTGGCAGCCTTACTTAATTTACTTATAACACGCAAGTAGACACTAGACAGCAAGTGAGTATGCATGCATGGCCATGTCCTAGCCAGGTAGATGAATTTGACCCGAAAGTAGATGTGTTCAGTACGGAACATGCACTGGACGCACGCCAATACGGAAGCGGCGACCATACGGACATACGGGTCCGGATGAGCTTCCGCGAAACTGCACAGAAAAATACCACATACGCAGACGCAGGAGATAGATCGCGGCAAGTTTCGTTCTGGAGCCAAAACTGAGGCGCTCTCGCGGCGGAGCCCCCTGCTGTCTGCGCAATCTATGGTAACCACGAGCGAGTTCAGTTCACGGATAGGTATAGTATACCAGGTAGGAATGGGAATACATCGACCGACGGATCCCGGCTTTCCGCCGTGCCGGAACGAACTCACGGCAACGAACGAGGGGCCTTGCCCGAAATCACAACTCCCCGAGGTTCCATCCGGAAAAGCCCCTGACTTTTCCCACTCTCTCTCTCCACCTGTCGAGTCCCGACTGGTCCACCCACCCACAAACATCAGCAGCCACGAGCTGAATTCGCAAAAAGGTGGCGAGCGAGCAAGGTGGCGTGTACGTAGTACGAGCCGCGACAGCGACGTAGTGATTGATTGGAGCGAGGGCACGGCGCTCTGCCCGCTCTAGGGTTTCGGGGCTCCCACCATGCCGAAAATGGCAACCAGCCCTAATCACTCTCCACCACCGCGGCCCTTTTAACCCACCTCCCCCACCCTCCCCACCCCATCCGATCCAGCCCCCTCCCCCGCTTTCCCCTTCCTCCTCTCCTTCCTCGCTCTGGCTGACTTGGCGGCGGTGGTGTGGGAGCAGCTGGGCGGCGCTACCACGTCGTGCAAGCGGGGAGGAGCTCTGGAGCTTGCGGCGCCTCAGCAGGAGGGCGGGGCCGGCGCGGGCGGCATGGGGCGGGGCCGGGTCGAGCTCAAGCGGATCGAGAACAAGATCAACCGCCAGGTCACCTTCGCCAAGCGCCGCAACGGCCTCCTCAAGAAGGCCTACGAGCTCTCCGTGCTCTGCGATGCCGAGGTCGCGCTCATCATCTTCTCCAACCGCGGCAAGCTCTACGAGTTCTGCAGCGGACAGAGGTAATACCCGCTTACGCGCGCGCGTAGCGTTTTCAAGCTACGCACCTTGCTAGGCGCGCGCGCGTATGAAATGGACTCTGCTGGCCGAGGCACGCGTCCAGCAGATCTGGCCGAGCTTGGGGATCTGGCCGGGTGGGGCGAGAGACGGCGGATCCGTGTGACGAGAAGCTCGATCGATCGGGCCCCGTGCTTTTTTTCCCCGGGAATTACTTGGGAGTGGGAAATCGTTGGGTTTCTTCCAGGAATCTGCAGGGTTTTAGGTTGCTTACCCGCTGCCTCCATCGCGCGCGCGTCGATCTGCCTGCTAGATCTGCGGGATCCGACTCTCCTGGCCGTTGCAAATCCATGGGTCTGGCACTTGGCGCGCGCGCTCTCCCTGCCTTTTTGGTTGGATTTTGCATGCATGGGGAGAGCTGTAGATCGAGAATTTAATAAGCGCGCAGGGGGTACGTGATT
This sequence comes from Lolium multiflorum, assembly GCA_030979885.1. Lineage (NCBI taxonomy): Eukaryota > Viridiplantae > Streptophyta > Magnoliopsida > Poales > Poaceae > Lolium > Lolium multiflorum. Next base: position 216,291,497 of record CM061751.1, on the reverse strand, counting down.
ACTGTGTTACTCCGATCGATTAGAAAACAGAGGGTCCGATCGATTGCAGAATATTTCGACCGATCCCCTGATTGACATCGTTTTTTCCCTTGGGGATCTGGTTAAATCTTTGCTCAGAAGTATATTTTAGGATGCTGCGAATTAATCTGGCGATATTAATTTTGTTCTGGTGGTAGTAGCTTCAGCTAGCCATCGCGCGCATCACCTCGCTACATACCGGATCCGTGTGGTGACTGGTAGATTTTTAGCATGCCCCTGCTACTCGATCTGTTGCATCCAAGTTCGGAGCATCGTTTATTGCATGCATGTCGTGTCACTGCTTTGCTGCGGGTTTCCAGGGAGAGCTACTTTCCGATTTTTAAGCTGCCTTGTTCGGAGCAACTGTGAATCATGCCCTTGCAGTGGCTGCCTCTAATCAAGCGAGACCAAACACCTTATGTATTTTTTTTTCTGTTCATCACAAGGGATAATAGCATTAGTTTGGACAAATATATGCTGCCAATAAATCTTTATGCTCCTTCACCCAGGATACAGAAATTTTAGCATGCCTGTGCTAGTTTGCTGCATCGAATTTGTGAGCATCGCTTATTGCATGCATGTCGTGTCGCTTTGCTGCCGGCGGGTTTCCAGGGAGAACTAGTTTTTGAAAATTTTTTGAGCTTCCATGTGAGTTATTGCCTATGTTGTGTGGCTAGCTGACTCAAATCAAGCGATATCAACACCTTCTATATTCCTTTTTCTGTTTATTAGAACTGGTAAATGGCATTTATGCACTTGTTGTCAATAAAATTTTCTGGTCCTCAACCCAGGATACAAATATTCTTTTGCGGTTGTCTAATTAGTTATAATGCTTGTACTGTAATAAGCAAGAAAATCCAACAATGTACATGTGTCTTCCCTCAAGAAAATTAAATAACTAAAAATGGGCATTTTCTAGTAGTGGTCCGCACCACTTAGTTCTCAGGCACAAAAAATTTATATACTCAAGTCCGTTGCTAAATCACAACACTAGTCTACTTTTAGACAGGAATATGTCTTACTAAAAATTGATGCATGAATTTTTTTTTCCAGGTTAAAGGCATTCGATCTGCCATCCGATTAGATAGAGGATGTGTTGCTGTTTATGTACAGATAATCCACAACATGAATAGACATCTGTCCCAATGCGGAAAAATGTTCATTCATATACAAGAGATTTGGGAAAATGAAGTGAACCTAGTTTGCTTTGGTGGGGAAACATTAGTTGTGGAATGTCACCACACAAGATTTCAGCTCCTCAACATCCACGTAGGATCCAATTTTAGTTTCTCTAACTAAAAACATGTAACAAAAATTACGAAAAAAACAAATTGGGCAATAATTCATATTCCTCATAGATCCAATTTGAGTTTCTCTAATAAAAAATGTAAATGCTTTTTAAAACAAAAACTGAAAGAATAGGAAATATCTCAAATTTAATAGGGCCCTATATGTGGGTATTACTACATATGATGACATGAATTATGTTTATCACTGTTTGACTAAATGGCAAATCTGTGTTTTTGTGTTTTGTTAAAGTCGCTGACATAGCTTTAATTGGTATAATCTTGGAGTAGTAATGCTTAAATCGTCACTATGTATGTGGAATTCTCTTCACTTATGATATTTTCAGGACAGTTTCTCTTCAACTATGGTTTTCGTAATTAAACACTATTTCCTCACAAACAGAACTCATATTCAGTGAGCACCATAGGAAAAATTAAGAGGATTCATATCTGGTGTTTTATGCAGTACTTAATGCCCCATTTGATGCATGCATGCATGCTTTATCTGATCTGAGATATTCATATTCAAACTTAAGGAAAAAAAATACTCCCTCCGATTCATATTAATTGACTTCAATATGGATGTATCTAGAGCTAAAATATGTCTAGATATATACATCCATATTAGAGTCAATTAATATGAACCGGAGGGAGTATTATGTTTGCCTGATGCATGCATTTGCCAATCAGAAAAGAAACCTTTTCCTCATAAATGGCTTGTCAGTCCATGTCACTGCTGCAGATATTTTTAGTAAAGATATTTCTAACATTTATTACATGCTCAATGTGTATTCAGATTTTGTGTGTGTTTACACTGATTTTGCACACCAGTAACTTGATGAGGTGCCATAATGAACTACTATAGTGCTGTGCCCAGACCTAGCACCATTTAACTTGAGTTTGGCTCCAAACGCATGATAAGCCAAAGTATGTGGCCTTCATTTTTTGCAAAGCAGGGTAGTGTATTACTCTTCGTAAATGGGTAGTGTTAATAGAGTATCACTTCCTTCCCATATTAGTTAGATTTACCAACATAATTAAGTGGATACAAGAAATGCTTGATCTGCACTCAAACTTTTTTTTTGGATGTATTGCGTCTAGAATTTTTGGCTGCATTGGCACTGTGTAAGTTTAGAGGGAATGACCTGTAGGAGGCTCCTAGGGTAGTCCTGGGTAATTAAGGTGAAGGTACACAAGATTCCTAGGACTGACTATGAAGTACATGTAGGGTAATATGCCGGGCTTCAGTTGTCAGCCCAGCTCTCTTGGCCGAGTAGTCTTTTCATTTCAGTTACAAGAGAATATACTTTTATCAGATGTCACTTCCGAATCAGAACCTATACGATTGCTACTCAGTGCTCCAGTATTTTATGCTGGCAGATCAGCATATCGTCCACGCCTACCGTAGCTAGCTATAAGTCTAGAAATCTGCTCAGCAAGCTGAATTTACAGTACGCACCTCTGAATCTGAAACTTGGTAGTACTCTGACAGTTGGCGTTCCCTTGTATTCTTCTCTTGTTATTAACTCATACTGTTTTATGTTTTATTTCCAGTTGTTTTACTTCTCTGTACATTTATAAAAATCAGTGAAATTTTTAAGATTATGGAAACATTATCTATGAACATAAATTACAAATGCCAATATAAATATTAATAATACTGAAGTAGCACTAAATATCAAAGTTGTGGCCTGCCAAGTGTATTTAGCAAATTAACAGGCAACCAAAATTTGTTTATAGCCCTATAATATTTATTTCTTTATATTTTTTGTCCCCTTCTCAAGCACCATTTCGTTAGAAGTGGCACATATACCATCTAGCTCCACTTAATTAGGAATCTGCCATCTGTATGTTTAAATTCCACATTTTCAAACACCATGATATTTTTTACAAATATATCTTTTAATTGGTCTTTGTTCATATTTTGAACTTGTAGCATGCCCAAAACACTTGAGAGGTACCAAAAATGCAGTTATGGTGGCCCAGATACTGCATTGCAGAATAAGGAGAATGAGGTAAGTTCTGTTACTTAGTTCTGATCATTTTACACGCGATAAATTTAGTGGCGAGTTCCGATGAGCACATGAAATGAAATTGTGCTCTAAAATCATTTTCATCAAAATATACCACTAGTTTTCTGATTTCATTAAGCAGCCTAGTTTCAAGCTAGTATAAATGGATCAGATTACAAGTGATTTATACCACTTTATTGACAATTAGCTATACATATGGTAGTTAATAAGTATGAACAATGTTTACTGCCTACCTCTACAGAACTACACTCCTGAAAAGATGTATAAGTTCTCTGTGGAATAAGAGCACTACAGGAACAATGTTGTACAACACAAAAAAAACCTCGTTTCCATGTTTTCTTAATTTGAATTTAAGCTAAACATATATACTGTTTTTGATAAGATGAAAATTAGTTTTGTTTAGTTCCAATGGTTTTCTTGTTTCCTCTAAAAGTTTATTAGTGCAGATTGTTCTTTCTTTCTGCGTGATACTGCATCAACACTAACTTAAGATGAACTAGAATCACTTATGACAGAACAAAATGTGAAATATGTGACCATTGAGTTGTCATGAAAGATGAAAATCATAGTCAGATTTTTTGTTTGTTGAACTAATTTCGATGTAAATGAAGCTTAGTTTGCTTCCATGGATGCACTATATACAAATTGCTGGCTTTATTCCTCTACTTTTTTTTGCAATTTGTTATAATAAAATTTAATTGTACTGAAGTAGCACTAATTTTTCAGTTAGTGGTGAGCAGTCGAAACGAGTATCTCAAGCTGAAAGCACGAGTGGAAAATTTACAGAGAACACAAAGGTAAGTTGCTTACTTATATTCTTAAGTAAGCAAAAGATGAAGTGTCCCTCTTGTCCAACTTAACTTGGAAAAAACGTCCAGTGAATATAGTATGAATAAAATATAATCTGAACTTTGAAATAAGATGTTAATATAGAGATTCTGAAGTCCAAAACTCAATGCTTGCACCTTTTGGCATATTTAATTTGTTAATTACCAGTGAACCGGCAAAAAATATAGATGCTACCAGAAACTAGTTATTGTGGCATGAGATTATCTTCCCAAAGGCAAACCTATGGCATCCTTAATTAGGAATTAAACTTAATGAGCATTCACATTTGTAAGAAGAATGTTTCAAAATCAAAACATAAACACACATTTTTACTATGTACTAGTCTCATATGGACTGGAACATATACATATGTGGCTAAAACGATTTACATAGATCACGATAAGCTCCTAAAAAGAAAAATAAAGCCAGGAGAAATATACACATCATATGTTGTAGTCTATTTAACTATATGAATGTTTCTTTAATTGCTGCACGTTTTCGTTTTTTGTGGGCATGTTTTAGTTAATTGTGTGGAACTACTTATAAGGATCTTCTAACTTGGTGGCAATGACAGGAATTTGCTTGGTGAAGATCTCGGAACACTCGGCATCAAAGAGCTCGAGCAGCTTGAGAAGCAACTTGATTCATCCTTGAGGCACATAAGATCCACAAGGGTACTTAACTATGTCTCGTCAGACCAAATTCGTTAAGTCTTTCCCTTAAAATGCATTTCAGGCACTGGGTATTACCAGTTTTTAAAAGTCGGTTGCAACTCTGCTAGATTGTAATTATTTACTGAACCGTATTTTTCTGAATTATTTGTTACGCCATCATTTTCAGGGATGCAAAGTTGTGCATTAAATAAATTTGATCTCATTATGTCAACCATCATACAGTCAGACATGTCCTAAAAAACTAGACACAATTTGCTTCTGTCAGGCTGGAGTTTGCTATCGAGTATATGCTAGCTAGCTCTAGCTATCTATACTCATGTTTGGATATTGTGTTGAAATTAATATTTTTACAGAAATGCTGATCAAAATTCCAATCTTGCAGACACAACACATGCTTGATCAGCTCACTGACCTCCAGAGGAAGGTATGCTGTTGACAAAAACAAATAGGCATGAATCTTTGTGGCTTTTTCCAGTAAAGAAAGCTTAAATATTCCAACAATACCACTGTATGATTGTGCAGGAGCAAATGCTGTGCGAAGCAAATAAGTGCCTCAGAAGAAAAGTAAGTATCCCTGCCCGTAGCCTGTACTCGTTCAGTTAACTGAACTGTTCCCACGGATAAAGTTAGCTGAATTTCGGTACTTTAGCATGCATCTGGTTTCCTTGTTTTGAAGTTGAAGCCATCTGTACTTATGTTTGGATGTACCTGTCATATATGGTACTACCTGTTTCGAATCTATATATACTGAATGCTGCGAACAGTACACTGTACATAATTGTCGTCTGGCAGTTGCTTCTTTTGCATATGCTTGCAAACGCAGGCACACCAAGGACAGTACAAACATGTCTACACATCTAAAAATAGTGCAGGTTCATTACACAAACTAATGCTTCAAAGGCCAAACAGAATTCAGTTAGCATATTAATTAGGACATCAGTACATCTGTTGATTTTTGTACTTATGGAACTTGCATCAATGTATTACTTTTTATGAGTCAAATGTAAGAAAGTAACTGAATGAGTTGCAAGAAGATTAATCTTTTCATCCGTTTTGGCGAGGTAAAGCTGGAGGAGAGCAGCCAGCAGCAGGTGCATGGCCACCATATGTGGGAGCAGCAGCACGGGGTCAATTTGCTACTCGGCTACGACCAGCGACAGTCCCCACAGCAGCCGCAACACCACGCCGGCAACGGGTTCTTCCACCCGCTGGACGCCGCCGCCGAGCCCACTCTGCAAATTGGGTACGTATACAGCTTGAACCTTTCTCTCATCCTGACAAACGAGGCTGTTAATTACCGTGCTAACATTTCGCAAGTTTTGCAGGTACACTCAAGAGCAGCTGAGCAACTCGTGCGTGACGTCCTTCATGCAGACATGGCTACCTTGAAGACGTACGGGCGATGTGATCGACCACGATCCAGCAATCTAATAAATACATGCGACGACGACACTTTACAGTCGTCGCATCCTACCTACGTATATTCCGGCCAGGTAGCGACTATCGCGTCCATAGTTCTGTCTGTTGTGTGATGAAAACTTTTGTGATCGATGTAATGTCAAGACTTTGCTTGATGCCCAAAAGAGTCTGGTAGGAACGGAGTACGTCAGTGCAGTATCATACAGCCTATGCACTGTATCGTAGGCTTGCTGCTGCGAATAAGTGACGTACAGTCCTGTACCTTCCATGATCCGCGGTGCAAGTTTAGCTGTACCCCGTACGTATGATTATGATGATGATAATGGATGATGTGATGCTATTAATTGAGTGGCTATATAAAGTCAATTCTACATAGTATTGTTGAAATCGTACGGATATCTAGAAAGCTGAAATTGTGTGTAGAATTTAACCATGGATGAACCCATGCTTTTTTTTTTGGAGCAACCGGCAGGAGCACTGCCTTTTCATTAAGCAAGAAGGAAAACTATACAACTGTACAAAGGGGTTGCATGTTTGTGGTCAGGTGTAAACATGCGAGAAACCACCGAAAGAGGCCAAAAAAACCCTAATCCGGCTCAGCCGGGATATTCTGCCTGATGGCGGCAAAGGCAAGATCTCTTTGCGCGATGTCGTCCCTTGCGAGCGAAGCCACCTCAAGGAAGGTGAGGCGCCGACCCGTGAAAATGCGTCTGTTTCTTTCCTTCCAGGCGTTCCAAAGGACATATAGGAGACGTCCGCTATGCCGGCGTTTGTATTCCATGGGCTTCCCAGCAATGATCTCGTCCCACCAATCGGAGGTGGAACCGAAAGTTTGTCCATGCGTGACGGGGTCGTCAGAGTAATCCTGTTGTATGCGAGTCCAGATGGCCGAGGTGAAGGGGCAGTCCTTGCAGAGGTGATCAGCGGTTTCCGGAGCCGACAAACAAAGGGGGCAGACCGGATCATGAGGCCATCCTCGAATGGCAAGCATGTCCGCAGTGAGGAGCTTCCGGTGCAGGGCGAGCCAAGCGAAAAGCTTGCATTTGGGCTCGGCGTGCGCAGACCAAATCTTCTTGGCATCGAACTTGGGGTAGCAACCCAAGAACTGAATGTGGTAAGCGGAGCTGGCGGAGTAGACACCTTGAGTGTTGATCTTCCAAGAAATGGTATCCGCGATCGTCGGGGTGAGATGCGTTCCCGCAATGACCTCCCAAACCTGCAGGTATTGGTCCAGCTGAACCGGCGTTGACAACCTAGCGATGGAGCGAATCCAGTTGTCGTTGAGCATCTCCTTGGCCACCGTTCTGCCTTTTCTGGAGGCCACCTTATAAAGCTCAGGTGCCCAAAGCCGGATCGGCCCCCTCTCCGTCCATGGGTCAGACCAGAACTTGGTGGATTCGCCATTCCCAATAGTAATCTGCGTGGCTGCCCTAAAGAGATCCATGTCAGCTTCATCGCAAGGGAGTTTAGACCCCGCCCAAGTGCGCTGTGGGTCGGTCCACTGAAGCCAGGGCCATCTGAGACGCAGGGCGCGGCCAGAACGTTCGAGGTCCGTCATGCCCAGACCTCCCAAGTCCTTAGGTCTGCAGACCGTCTTCCAATTCACCAGTGCGTGCCCACCGGACGCGTGTTCGGCATCATCACCTGCCCAGATGAAATTTCGGGCAATCTTGCTGATCTTGTCACGGGCCCATTTTGAAAGAGGAATGGCCGTGGCGTGGTATGTTGCCGTGGCCATGAGAACAGACTTTGCCAACATGATCCTTCCGGGGCGGGCGAGGTTTTTGCCGAACCATCCCGGAAGTTTCCTAGCGATCTTGTCGATGAGTGGTTGCAGATCCACTTTGCGAAGACGACGGTGATGTAAAGGCAGCCCTAAATACTTTCCCGGAAAGGTGGCGATTTTGGCGGGGAAGTCCGTAAGGATATCATGGAGATCCAAGTCGTCGCACCTAACAGCAAAAACCTCAGTTTTGGCCAGATTTGTAACAAGGCCACTAGCCTTCCCAAAGCAATCCAGGATGCCTGAAATCGCATGAAGCTCCGCTTTTATAGGGTTGATGAAAATTCCGCCATCGTCGGCGTAGAGAGAAATCCTGCAGTGCATCGTGCGCGATCTAATGGGGCTGAGGATCCCATGTGAGGTAGCCAGCTGCAGCATGCGCTGAAGAGGATCAATAGCAAGGATGAACAGCATAGGCGAGAGCGGATCTCCCTAACGTAAGCCCCTGGCATGCGAGAACGGCTTTCCGGGCTCACCGTTGAGAAGGATTCTCGAAGTGGCGGAGGCCAGCGAGAGGCACACCCAATCTCTCCAAATCTGACCAAAACCAAGAGCTCTCATCACCTCAAGGAGGTAAGCCCATCCAACGGAGTCGAAGGACTTGGAGATATCCAGCTTCAGGAACAGACTCGGGGTCTTTGAGGCGTGCAACTCCTTGATGAGGTTCTGGACATGCATGAAGTTGTCGTGGATGCTTCTCTTTTTGACGAAGGCGCTCTGGCATTTAGAGACGATATCAGGAAGGACAGGCGCAAGTTTGTTGGCCAGAAGCTTGGAGAAGATCTTCGAGAGACTGTGTATGAGGCTGATCGGTCTATAGTCCGAGACGTAGGCGGCATCCGGCTTCTTGGGGATGAGAATGATGTTCGCGGAGTTGATGAGGTTGACGCACCCCCCTCTGAGGTTGGCCAAGTGAAGGATCGCAGCAGAGATGTCGCTGTGGATTATGTCCCAGCAGGACTTGAAGAAGGCTCCAATAAACCCATCCGGGCCCGGCGCTTTGACAGAGGCAAAGAGAAAACGGCGTCCTTGATCTCGTCTTCGCTGAAGGGGACGTCAAGGTCGGAGAGGTCGTGGGTGGGGTAGTGGAGGCCCTCCCAATCAAGGCTGACCTGTCTTGCCGCCTTAGTGCCGAGGATGCCTTTGAAGTGCGCCAGCAGCACCTCTTCCTTGTCCTCCTTAGTGATAGCAGCGCCCGAGGCAGTGCTGAGAGTCTGGATGTGGACCTTGCGACGACGGCCGTTAGCTCTGGAGTGAAAGATCTTGGAGTTAGCGTCTCCCAAACGGATCCAAGTGAGCCGCGATCTTTGTCGTAACTTCATCTTCTGAATGGCGAGCAACCCGAGGTACGAAGATTTCAACTGGGACCGCAAGGGGAGTCTCCACAATCCAATCTCTTTACTTTGTTTTTGTCTTGCTTTATTTTATTTACTACTTTGTTTGCTGCATTATATTAAAACACAAAAAAATTAGTTGCTAGCTTTACTTTATTTACTGTCTTGCACTCTATATCAAAAACACAAAAAAATTAGTTACTTGCATTTATTTTATCTAGTTTGCTTTATTTACTACTGCTAAAATGGCCACTCCTGAAAATACTAAGTTGTGTGACTTCACAACCACAAATAATAATGATTTCTTATGCACACCTATTGCTCCACCTACTACACAGCAGAATTCTTTGAAATTAAACCTGCTTTACTAAATCTTGTTATGCGAGAGCAATTTTCTGATGATGCTGCTGCCCATCTCAATAATTTTGTTGAATTGTGTGAAATGCAAAAGTATAAAGATGTAGATGGTGACATTATAAAATTAAAATTGTTTCCTTTCTCATTAAGAGCAAGAGCTAAAGATTGGTTGCTATCTCTTCCTAAGAATAGTATTGATTCATGGACTAAATGCAAGGATGCTTTTATTGGTAGATATTATCCCCGCTAAAATTATATCTTTGAGGAGTAGCATAATGAATTTTAAACAATTGGATAATGAACATGTTGCTCAAGCTTGGGAAAGAATGAAATCTTTGGTTAAAAATTGCAACCCATGGACTGACTACTTGGATGATCATCCAAACCTTTTATGCAGGACTGAACTTTTCTTCGCGGAACCTATTGGATTCAGCTGCTGGAGGTACCTTTATGTCCATCACTCTTGGTGAGGCAACAAAGCTTCTCGATAATATGATGATTAATTACTCTGAATGGCACACGGAAAGAGCTCCACAAGGTAAGAAGGTAAATTATGTCGAAGAAACCTCTTCCTTGAGTGATAAGATTGATGCTATTATGTCTATGCTTGTGAATGATAGGACTAATGTTGGTCCTAATAATGTTCCGTTAGCTTCATTGGTTGCTCAAAAAGAACATGTTGATGTGAATTTCGTTAAAAATAACAATTACAATAATTCTAGGCCATATCCTGCTAATGGTAACTCTTATGGTAGATATGTTTCACCTAATGAGGAAAAGATGTTAGAAATTGAAAGATCCACCAAGAGTTTTATGCAATCACAATATGAGCAAAATAAATTGTTTACTAAAACTATGAATGAACAATCTACCTTGTTGAAGAATATAGGAAATCAACTTGAAAATCTGAATATGGAGATTTATGGGTTGCAAACTAAACTTGCAAATGCTGAAAACCGAATCTCATACATGTCTGCGTCACAATCTTCTTTAATTAATAAAATGGCTGCTAAACCTGAGGATATTGAAAATAAAATTGTTACTACAGCAAATGCCATAAGTTAGAATTAATGAGAATATAAGATTGATGGCTGAATTGCATGCTAGGTGGGAAAGAGAAGAAAATGAAAAACTAGCTAAAGAGAATAATGTAGCTAAAGTTTGGACTATTACCACCACTAGCAATGCTAATGCTCCACATGTTGCTGCACCTCCTACTATCAATGGTAAAATAATTGGTGTTGGCAATGTTACTACTCCTAGTGCAAAGCCTGCAAAATTGCCGGAAAAGCTAAACGCTGTGATAAAACTGCTGAATTTTTTCCAACATTGGGGATGATGATCCCATTGCTTTAGATTATAATGGTTTGGATTTTGATGATTGCCACATCTCTGAAGTTATAAAGTTCTTACAAAAACTTGGTAAAAGTCCTAATGCTAGTGCTATAAACTTGGCTTTCACAAAACATATTACAAATGCTCTCATAAAAGCTAGAGAAGAGAAACTAGAACGTGAAGCTTCTATTCCTAGGAAGCTAGAGGATGGTTGGGAGCCCATCATTAAGATGAAGGTCAATGACTTTGATTGTAATGCTTTATGTGATCTTGGTGCAAGTATTTCCGTTATGCCTAAGAAAATCTGTAATATGTTTGACTTGCCACCATTGAAAAATTGTTATTTGGATGTTAATCTTGTTGATAATGCTATAAAGAAACCTTTGGGGAGAGTTGATAATGTTCGCATTACCGTTAACAATAACCTTGTCCCCGTTGATTTTGTTGTCTTGGATATTGAATGCAATGCATCTTGTCCCATTATATTGGGAAGACCTTTTCTTCGAACTGTTGGAGCTATCATTGATATGAAGGAAGGTAATATTAAATATCAATTTCCTCTCAAGAAAGGTATGGAACACTTCCCTAGAAAGAGAATGAAGTTACCTTTTGATTCTATTATTAGAACAAATTATGATGTTGATGCTTCGTCTCTTGATGTTACTTGATATACACTTTCTGCGCCTAGCTGAAAGGCGTTAAAGAAAAGCGCTTATAGGAGACAACCCATGTTTTACTACAGTACTTTTATTTTATATTTGAGTCTTGGAAGTTGTTTACTACTGTAGCAACCTCTCCTTATCTTAGTTTTGTGCTTTGTTGTGCCAAGTAAAGTCGTTGATAGTAAGGTTCATACTAGATTTGGATTATTGCGCAGAAACAGATTTCTTTGCTGTCACGAATTTCGGCCTGCCTCTCTGTAGGTAGCTCAGAAAAATATGCCAATTTACGTGCGTGATCCTCAGATATGTACGCAACTTTCATTAAATTTGGGCATTTTCATTTGAGCAAGTCTGGTGCCTCAATAAAATCCATCTTTACGGACTGTTCTGTTTTGACAGATTCTGCCTTTTATTTCGCATTGCCTCTTTTGCTATGATGGATGAATTTCTTTGTTCTATTAATGTCCAGTAGCTTTGTGCAATATCCAGAAAGTGTTAAGAATGATTGTGTCACCTCTGAACATGTGAATTTTTATTATGCACTAACCCTCTAATGAGTTGTTTCGAGTTTGGTGTGGAGGAAGTTTTCATGGATCAAGAGAGGGAGATGATACAATATGATCAAGGAGAGTGAAAGCTCTAAGCTTGGGGATGCCCGGTGGTTCACCCCTGCATATTTTAAGAAGACTCAAGCGTCTAAGCTTGGGGATGCCTTCCCCTTCTTAATCGACAACATTATCAGGTTCCTCCCCTGAAACTATATTTTTATTCCATCACATCTTATGTGCTTTGCTTGGAGCGTCGGTTTGTTTTTGTTTTTATTTTTGTTTGAATAAAATGGATCCTAGCATTCATTGTGTTGGAGAGAGACACGCTCCACTGTTGCATATGGACAAATATGTTCTTAGGCTTTACTCATAGTATTCATGACGAAGGTTGAATCTTCTTCGTTAAATTGTTATATGGTTGGAATCGGGAAATGCTACATGTAGTAATTCTAAAATGTCTTGAATAATTTGATACTTGGCAATTGTTGTGCTCATGTTTAAGCTCTTGCATCATATACTTTGCACCCATTAATGAAGAAACACCTAGAGCTTGCTAAATTTGGTTTGCATATTTGGTCTCTCTAAAGTCTAGATAATTTCTAGTATTGAGTTTGAACAACAAGGAAGACGGTGTAGAGTCTTATAATGTTTACAATGTGTCTTTTATGTGAGTTTTTCTGCACCGGTTCATCCTTGTGTTTGTTTCAAATAACCTTGCTATCCTAAACCTTGTATCGAGAGGGAATACTTCTCATGCATCCAAAATCCTTGAGCCAACCACTATGTCATTTGTGTCCACCATACCTACCTACTACATGGTATTTCTCCGCCATTCCAAAGTAAATTGCTTGAAGTGCTACCTTTAAAATTTCCATTCTTTACCTTTGCAATATATAGCTCATGGGACAAATAGCTTAAAAACTATTGTGGTATTGAATATGTACTTATGCACTTTATCTCTTATTAAGTTGCTTGTTGTGCGATAACCATGTTCCCTGGGGACGCCATCAACTACTCTTTGTTGAATATCATGTGAGTTGCTATGCATGTCCGTCTTGTCTGAAGTAAGGGAGATTTTCCACTCATTTAATGGTTAGAGCATGCATATTGTTAGAGAAGAACATTGGGCCGCTAACTAAAGCCATGAATCATGGTGGAAGTTTCAGTTTTGGACATATATCCTCAATCTCATATGAGAACATTAATTGTTGCTAAATGCTTATGCATTAAAGAGGAGTCCATTATCTGTTGTCTATGTTGTCCCGGTATGGATGTCTAAATTGAGAATAATCAAGAGCGAGAAATCCAAATGCGAGCTTTCTCCTTAGACCTTTGTACAGGCGGCATAGAGGTACCCCTTTGTGACACTTGGTTAAAACATGTGTATTGCGATAATCCCGGTAATCCAAGCTAATTAGGACAAGGTGCGGGCACTATTAGTATACTATGCATGAGGCTTGCAACTTATAAGATATAATTTACATGATACATATGCTTTATTACTACCGTTGACAAAAGTGTTTCTTGTTTTCAAAACCAAAGCTCTAGCACAAATATAGCAATCAATGCTTCCCTCTGAAGGGCCTTTCTTTTACTTTTATGTTGAGTCAGTTCACCTATTTCTCTCCACCTCAAGAAGCAAACACTTGTGTGAACTGTGCATTGATTCTTACATACTTGCATATTGCACTTGTTATATTACTTTACATTGATAATTATCCATGAGATATACATGTTACAAGTTGAAATCAACCGCTGAAACTTAATCTTCCTTTGTGTTGCTTCAATACCTTTACTTTGATTTATTGCTTTATGAGTTAACGCTTATGCAAGACTTATTGATGCTTGTCTTGAAGTGCTATTCATGAAAAGTCTTTGCTTTATGATTCAGTTGTTTACTCATGTCATTACCATTGTTTTGATCTGCATTCATTACATATGCTTACAATAGTATGATCAAGGTTATGATGGCATGTCACTCAGAAATTATCTTTGTTATCGTTTACCTCGGACGAGCAGAACTAAGCTTGGGGATGCTGATACGTCTCCGACGTATCGATAATTTCTTATATTCCATGCCACATTATTGATGATATCTACATGTTTTATACAGATTATATGTCGTATTTATGCATTTTCCGGCACTAACCTATTAACGAGATGCCGAAGAGCCAGTTGTTGTTTTCTGCTGTTTTTGGTTTCAGAAATCCTAGTAAGGAAATATTCTCGGAATTGGACGAAATCAACGCCCAGGTCCTATTTTTGCACGAAGCTTTCAGAAGACCGAGGGGAAAGGAAGTGGGGCCACGAGGCGCCGACACAAGCGGCGCGGCCTGACCCGCCGCGCGCCCTTGTGTGTGGGGCCCTCGTGTGGCCCCCGCGTTGCCCTTCCGCCTACTTAAAGCCTTCGTCGCGACCCCATCCGAGCCACGATACGGAAAACCTTACCGAGACGCCGCCGCCGCCAATCCCATCTCGGGGGATTCGGAGATCTCCGGCACCGGAGAGGGAAATCATCTCCGGAGGACTCTTCACCGCCATGGTCGCCTCCGGAGTGATGAGTGAGTAGTTCACCCTGGACTATGGGTCCATAGAAGTAGCTAGATGGTCGTCTTCTCCTTATGTGCTTCATTGTCGGATCTTGTGAGCTGCCTAACATGATCAAGATCATCTATCTGTAATTCTATATGTTGTGTTTGTCGGGATCCGATGGATAGAGAATACTATGTTATGTTGATTATCAATCTATTACCTATGTGTTGTTTATGATCTTGCATGCTCTCCGTTATTAGTAGAGGCTCTGGCCAAGTTTTTACTCTTAACTCCAAGAGGGAGTATTTATGCTCGATAGTGGGTTCATGCCTCCATTAAATCGGGACAGTGACAGAAAGTTCTAAGGTTGTGGATGTCTGTTGCCACTAGGGATAAAACATTGATGCTATGTCCGAGGATGTAGTTATTGATTACATTACGCACCATACTTAATGCAATTGTCTTGTTTGCAACTTAATACGGAAGGGGTTCGGATGATAACTTGAAGGTGGACTTTTTAGGCATAGATGCATGCTGGATAGCGGTCTATGTACTTTGTCGTAATGCCCAATTAAATCTCACTATACTCATCATATCATGTATGTGCATGGTCATGCCCTCTCTATTTGTCAATTGCCCGTGTAATTTGTTCATCCAACATGCTATTTATCTTATGGGAGAGACACCTCTAGTGAACTGTGGACCCCGGTCCATTCTTTTATATCAAATACAATCTCTTGCAATACTTGTTCTTCTGCGCAAACAATCATCATCCACACTATACATCTAATCCTTTGTTACAACAAGCCGGTGAGATTGACAACCTCACTTTCGTTGGGGCAAAGTACTTTGGTTGTGTTGTGCAGGTTCCACGTTGGCGCCGAAATCCCTGCTGTTGCGCCGCACTACATCCCGCTGCCATCAACCTTCAACGTGCTTCTTGGCTCCTCCTGGTTCGATAAACCTTGGTTTCTTTCTGAGGGAAAACTTGCCGCTGTGCGCATCACACCTTCCTCTTGGGGTTCCCAACGGACGCGTGCTGTACGCGTATCACCGACCCTCTCGATGCCCTCCTCAAAGACCACTCCCATGCCCATGAACACATGCGCCTCGACGTGGCAGTGAAACAACCACACCCCCGGGTTGTTCGCGTGGAACCTTAGCGCCGTCCACCTGTTTGGGTGTAGTGGCACCGTGTTCTTCATAATCGGATCCTTCACGTTCAGAAGCCTCCATGTGTCCGATGCCGGATTGAACTTGCCGTCACCGTGGCCGAGCACCCAGAAGTCGGGCCCATGGAGGTGCCACGGGTGTGTCTCGCTCATGTTGTTAAGCGCATTGGAGTTCGCAGCACCACGTCCACCACAGAGTCAAATGCCAGCCGGTAGACCGGGCTGCCAATAGTCCCGTTTGTCATCGCAGGTGAGGAGATGTCGTGGCCCCTGTGGTCGTACGTGTCTAGGGGTGGGCGCTGATCATACGCATCGGTGAGGCCGTACTTCATCGAGATGAGGTAGGGTGTTGCCGGGAAGTGGAGGGACATGTCGTTGATGGTCCACTTGATGTGGCCATTGATGTTGTCTTGCGTGTTGAGCAAGAGAAATGTGCGGTCAGCTCTTTGTGGCACTGGCACGACGTAGCCCGGGTGAGCGATGATGGCCGTGCTCTGCTCCACCCTAATACCTGTGTTGTTCCATGCCGGGCCAGTCGGTGGTGCAGTGGGCGGTTGCTTCCGCGGGTCGTTGCCGGCATAGCTCACGGTGGCCTTGCCGCTTGGAGTCTTGGGGTTGCGGCCGACGATATGGGACGTGGCACAGTAGTTCCGCCTCGGGTCTTGGTCAGCCTTGACAAGCACAGAGTATGTCTCACCGGAGTAGATGAAGATGTTTCTTACCACCAATGGCCGCACATAGGGCCCGTCAGCCTCCACCACCGTCATCGAATGGCCCTCGATCTCAAAGTTGAACGACGAGAGCGACATGAGGCTACCGATGCGGAGGAAATAGGTCTTCCCCGGAACGAAGGTGAATTGAGTAGGCAACGCGCAGTCTGGGTGGGAGTTGTTGCACGATCCCGTGGAGTTAGCAACCTTCGAGCAGTTGAACGTTCCTCGTCCATTGATGAGGAGAGACTGAGGCTCCCCGACGAAGACGAAGGGTTTGGCCGAGAGGCCTGTGGCCTGGTCGTAGACGCTCTTGTGCCACCAGTCTTCTAGGAGGATGGTGTGCTGGTCGTCGTACCTGAAGGGCTCCCTGACGCCTTCTGGCCCGGTCACAACGATCATGCCATTGAGCCCCGCCACGCGCTGCATGCCGTAGTGGGCATGGTACAAGTACGTGCCCGCCTGAAATCGCGCAAACACTTCAATCAGTGATCACGCATATGCATTGACAAAGAAACCGACGAGCTTCTTCTATACGTGTTCAACATTGTACTTTCTCGGACTCAAACTAATTGACGCAGTTCAAGGATACAGTTGTACTAGACATAGTAAGTATATGATTGTGCCAATTAATTTAGGCTGGAAAGAGTATTGTAGATTTTGTAGTTCAATTTCTTACCCTGTCGACCACGAATTTGTAGGTGAATGTTTCGCCGGGCAGGATGGGACACTGTGTCACGCCAGCACTCCGTCAACCCAGGGCGTGTCTATCTGCAAGGTGGCACCGTATCAATCGTCAACATATAGTCCTGCATAGGGAACAGTAATGTCGGTGCAATTCCTGCCATGTCTGACTGATTGGTACCTGGCGGATGCCGTGCCAGTGGATGGCGGTGTTCTCCGTCTCGAGCTTGTTATGCACGGTGATGACGACGGTGTCGCCCTGCGTGGCACAAATGGTCGGGCCAGGAGCCTGGCCATTGACGGTCACGGCGAGCTTCTCGAAGCAGTCGGGGGACTTGTGTTGGGGCGTGATTTCCCAATCGTAGTGGCGCACCTTGGCTTTCTGATGAGGACATCCAGGCAGCTTGGTACACTAGGACAACCAGTATTTTATCGTAGTATTATTACTAGGAAATAATGTAGCCAGGTCATGTGGTGGGCCATCTAGGGTTTTTAGTGTGTCTGTTGGGTTTGGGCATGTCCAACCCAACTAAGGCTAGGACCATAATGGGGCGCCCCATCCCAATAGGGGCTATCCAGCCACCATCCCCTCATATAAGGTGGTGGTGAGGTTAGGGTTTGGTAGACTAGATTGAAATGAGAATTCAATTCAGCTCCCGGGTGCGTATGCTCCCTCTACCAAAAAATCTTATTTCGAAGTGTCAAAAAATTTTGACAAAAAATTCTACATGTACATCTTCATAATATATGTACGTTTCGTCAAGTTTCAAGAAAAACCAACATTTTTTGTGGACTATGTAAAAAAGAGAAATTTTATCTTGTAAAAAGCATTATTTCTAGCACTGAGTTTTGTATTTTTTACACACGTCACATGACAAGTCGTTTTTTTATGAAACAACTTTGTAAGCGTGTAGCACGTGAAGATGTACGTGCAAATTTTTCGTTTTAATTTTTTTGAAATTCAAAATGTGTGTAAGATGCATTTTAAACTAAAGGGAGCATATGCTCCCATGTTCCAAAACATCACTGCCAGATTGAAATCAGAATTATGTAGAACTTTGAGTTCATACTATGGATCGGTGTGCGTGACGGTGTCTTGGACGTTTGTCCGGTTATCCATCAATAAAGGCGTGATAGTTCTTGAGTCTATCAAGGGTGATCGTGTGTACGAGAAGGTCCTCGAACTGTCGAGGGTTATCGAGCTTGGCGTGTCTATTCTGCTTGAGGTTCGGCGTTCTTCGTCGAGTTTCTCGCCGGATTGGCGTTGCACATCTTCAGGTTACGTGTATCGCACACGTGATTGGGAGACTTACCGGATCCTATGGATCAAGGAGGTGCACCGTGAAAGATTGGGCCAACGACCCGTATCATCTTGGTATCAGAGCGCTAGTGACAAGGGATTAACTTGTCAATGCCTACGGATTGTAGACTTAGGATTTCGTAGAAAGTAGGGGGAAGTAGATCTCGAAGGTTCAGCCGAAAAGGTGCTCGACTTAGAAATTACGACGTGTGTTGACAATAGATTCGATCCTTTCTTTCTCCCTCGGCTCCCTTTTATATAGGAGGTGGAGCCGAGGCTTTCCGTGTCGGGTAATTTACAAACTATCGAGAGGCATATTGGGCCTTTCCTATTTTGCTACATGATTCCTAATACAACTCTACTTTCCTTATCGAGGATCTATGGGCTTCTGGGCCTTCAATGCTTCGAGTCGTGGGCTTCCAGATAACCTCGGGTACTTTATTCGGCAGGCCTATTTGGCATGCCTATGTCAGCTAGGTTGATCAAAATGCAATTTGATTGTTGCTCGCTGTTGTTTTTCTCGATATGAAGTGGATGCCGTTGGGTAATCTGACGCCAAACTATTGTTGAAGATCGAGGACGTGTTCGTTCATGCGGAGGAGGTGGCGGTAGCAAGGAAGAGAAAGAAATCGCGAAGGACAGAAAATTCGCGAGGAAGAAGCTAGATCCGTCAGGCGGCCGGCGCCACGACCCGGCAGGCCGACCCTACCACCGGTCGGGCAGGCACCATGGCCCACAGACCGGCCCACAGACCGGCTGGACCGACACCATGGCCGGCGTGGCCGGCTGCCATATCGGGCAGGCCGGCGCATACCGGGACCAACACCGGTGCCCACCGGGCAGATGTCCAGGGAGCGGAGGAGTTTCACCCGGCCACCAGGCCGGCAGACCGGGCCACAAGTATTTATTTTTAATGAATTCCTTCCATGCTCTTTCAGTTACTAGTTGTAAGCCCATTTGCTCACCAAAAACTTATTCTTAATATCTTGGACATCAATCCCAAGCCCCGTGGTCTTTAGGCATGTATATAATATTAGGTTTGTGCTTCCGTGGATCCCCAAGACTTAATGTTTCCTAAATGAAACACAAGGATAACTGAGATTAAATGATACCTTCTGGATTAGAGATATGATGGCCGAGATTAAATGATCCTTCGGGGGTTTACACTGTTTTGTGACTTGGGGATTTATGGAAGCACAAGCCATAATATTATATTTGGTCATTTGATATTTCTTCCAGCTACTTTAAAAATTAGTTAGCAGATAACAGTTCGTTTTAGTCAGTTGATTGGGAATTAGGTTAGAGCTCGGTCACATGTAGAGCCACTGAGTTTGCATCGTGATTTGTGCGTCTATTGAGTTGAAAGCGGGTAGCTACTTAGTTTTTTATAGTTGTAAGTGTGTAGCAACTGAAAAACTGTTAGATTTGCGTTGTGATTCGTGTTGGGTGGAAATTTGTAGTGGGCTATAACTGACCAAGAAGGTTTTTTTTTGTCAACAGAGAACTAGCTAGTTGCTCCCTTTAGATTTAGCCAAACAGACAATTAGTGCATTACGTAGGAAATTTTCATTGCATTTCAATTTCCTTTTGTGCAAAAGTATTTTAATATTTTGTTCCATTAATTTCCACCTTTTTGTTTCTGTAAATGACGATGTTTTCATTTTTTCTCCATCATGGATGCAAATCTATCTATATGTAGTCTAGCTTAACATGCAAGTTATCCACATCACACTTAATTTTAGCTAACTAATTGGCTACGTCATCTCCACCAATATTCTTAAATGATAGTCTCCCTTCACATGAAATTATCCATGCCATTAAATTATTTTAGCCATCCAATTTTCCATGACATCATTGTGTAGCCGTCCGAATTGTAAGATCAGACCACCCTGTTATGAAATTGCACACAACTACATCATGTGCAACTGGGATCACCAAATTAGCTTCGTCCTTAATCATTTCATCCAACCAAGCGATTTTTTTACAAATTGTTTTCAATGATGAGAATCATGAAATTGCTATTCGAGATTATGTGTTTTTTTAATAAGATTGCTCAAGAAATTTTCAAAAAGTGTGTGCAGCAACGTTCACGGCATCCCCTTTCATGAAAGCTATATCCACATCATTAGTTTCTCCAGCTTGGTGATTCATCTTATCAACATCAATGAGGTGCTTTTAAACCTTAACGAACTTTAATTAGTCGCATATATATATTGATTAAATTTATCATCTATATTAAACGAACACATTGAATCTTGCATATTCCTATAGACAACTTCATGTTTCATGTGTTTTACATCCTTTACACAATACAATTCTTAAACATATCTGCGTTGCAATCGTGTTGATGTGTGCCTCTAGTTTTGTGTACATTTTCACCCCTATAGATAGAGGGGGATGGTGTAGGACTTGGGGGTAGGGTGGGAAGAAAATTGACGAAAGATCTTAGACAACGACTAAGTTAGCGAGTGACTTATAATACCTACCAATTGCCAGCCATAGAAGGCATTTTTTTGTCCTAAGTGGTGATGACACATGACATGTGAATAAGAGCGTCACGAGAGAAGGGCCATCCGACAAATGTGTCCATCGAGAAATATATGTTTATTCAAAACGGCGCAAAAAATCCTCCAATAGTGCAACCGTCTTGTTTATTGCAAATTTTTAAGAAAACTAGTTCCGTTCAATTTGAAAACACAAAAGGTCTTATATTTAGTAACAACACATATAAAGACAACCAAAAAGGAAACTACGTAAATAGCAGGCTAATGATGGATGTGTATATTGTGTTTTCGCAAATCGGTCACACACTATGACATTGCTGATAACTCATAAGAGACCAATATATTACATTATTTGTTCCAATACATTAAGAATAATAAATAAACAAATGCGCTAAGTGTACATATCCCTTACCTAGATTATCTTCACAACTAGAATCAATAAATATCATTTGTTCGAGAAAAAAGATGCACCGATGGTTATCAAATCAATGTAGCCCCTTGGAATGTCCACACCCCATGATGGATGATGGCAGGCGGCGGACCCTCTCGACGCCCTCCTCAAAGACCACACCCATGCCCATGAACACGTGCGCCTCGACGTGGCAATGGAACAGCCACACCCCCGGGTTGTTTGCGTGGAACCTTATCGCCGTCCAGCCATCTGGGTGTAGCGGAACCGTGTTCTTCATGATTGGGTCCTTGACATTCAGAAGCCTCCATGTGTCCGCGGCCGGGTCAAACTTTCCGTCGCCGTGGCCGAGCACCCAGAAGTCGTGCCCATGGAGGTGCCACGGGTGTGTCTCGCTCATGTTGTTGAGCGCGTTTGAGTTTTGCAACACCACGTCCACCACGGAGTCAAATGCCAGCCTGTAGACCGGGCTGCCAATAGTTCCGTTCGTCGGTGCCGGCGCCGAGATGTCATGGCCTATGTGGTCATACGTGTCCAGCGGTGGGCGTTGGTCGTATGCGGTGGTAAGGCCACGCTTCATCGACACGAGGTAGGGCGTGACCGGGAAGTGGAGGGACACCCCGTTGATGGTCCACTTGATGTGTCCGTTGATGTTGTTTTGCGTGTTGAGCAGGAGCAGTGTGCGGTCAGCTCTTGCCGGCGCCGGCACAACATAGCCTGGGTGCGCGACGATGGCCCTGCTTTGCTCCACCCTGATGGCTGTGTTGTTCCATGGCGGGCCAGACGTTGGGGCAGTGGGTGGTGTCTTCCACGGGTTGTTGCCAGCGTAGCTCACGATGGCCTTGCCGCTTGGAGTCTTGGGGTTGCGGCCGACGATGTGGGATGTGGCCCAGTAGTTCCTCCTCGGGTCCTGGTCGGCCTTGACCAGCACGGAGTATGTCTCACCGGAGTAGATGAAGAGATTCCTTACCACGAACGGCCGGACGTAGTGCCCGTCGGCCTCCACGACCGTCATCAGGTGACCCTCGATCTCGAAGCTGAGGGACGAGAGCGACGTGAGGCTGCCGATTCGGAGGAGATAGGTCTTCCCTGGCACGAAGGTGAATTGAGTAGGCAATGCGCAGTCTGGGTGGGAGTTGTTGCACGTTCCGGTGGCAGGAACCAGTTTAGAGCAGTTGAACATTCCTCGCCCATTGATGAGGAGAGACTGGGGCTCACCGACGAAGACGAAGGGTTTGGCAAAGAGGCCTGTGGCCTGGTCGTAGACGCTCTTATGCCACCAGTCTTCGAGGAGGATGGTATGCTCCTCATCGTACGTGAAGGGCTGCCTGACGCCTTCCGGCACGGCCACGACGATCATGCCGTTGAGCCCCGCCACGCGCTGCATACCGTAGTGTGCATGGTACATGTACGTTCCAGCCTGAAATCACGCAAGCGCTTTGCTCAGTTATCATGCATATGTATTGACCAAGAGAACGACTAATCTACAATGTAGTATTGTATATTTGTATGAATTTGTTACCCTGTCGACGACGAATTTGTAGGTGAACGTTTCCCCGGGCAGGATGGGGCACTGGGTCACGCCGGCGACGCCGTCAGCCCAGGGCGTGTCAATCTGGCGGATGCCGTGCCAGTGGATGGCGGTGTTCTCGGTCTCGAGCTTGTTATGAACAGTGACGACGACGGTATCGCCTTGCGTGGCATAGATGGTTGGTCCGGGAGCCTCGCCATTGACGGTCACGGCGAGCTTCTCGAAGCAGTCGGGGGACTTGTGCTGGTACGAGATTTCCCAATCGTAATGTCGCTCCTTCGCCTCCGCCACCGCCACTAGCAGCGAGCTGCAGAGGTAGAAGCAGAGGACGGCAGCGGCCACAACCAGAGGCCTTGGAATCGATGGTAGCATCGTGCCTATGTAGGTACGCTGGACAGCAGTGCGACTTGCTTAACTGCACTGGAGCTCCACGCTGTGGATCAAAGCAACAAAATGCTTAACCGCTGCAGTAGCTTGGCTCGTGTCTCGCTCGGTGATGTTCTAGCAACTGTGTGCGTTGTTCTGTGAGAGGTACTTACGGTGAAGCTTTCTATATATATAGTTGTGAGATTAAGGATGTGCATCTGGTCAAAGGAAAATTTCACAATCCTCTTGAGTCAGAGAGTTGGGTGGAAATGATTGAGTTGGGGACCTTGAATCATTCCAGGATAGGAAAGTGCATGCACACGGGGATTAATGTTTTTTTATTGCCCACTAGGTAACGATGACTATCATCCACGTTTAGTGTCGGCTTACCGTGTTGAAGCACACTCTCTCCTGCGCGTGGATTAAGAATCGGTCGAGCCATGTGAACGTCAGACCGGATCCGGTCACGCAGAGATGGCTGCAATCGGCATGTATTGATTTGGTCGGGGTTTTCAGGTTTTTTGCAATTCGGGTTTTCAGATTGGGTACCCGATATTTACCCTAAATACTTTAAGCACAGTTCGGGTACGGGGAAATTCGAGTTCGGGTTATCCTAATGGACAATACTAGGGGTTCTCCGGGATTTGATTTTCCAGCCTCCTGATCCTTGTGCTGGCACGTGTCCTTTTGCTCGATGTAACAAAAATACTCCCGCTTTTACTTCGGTGCAACAAAAAATGGTTCACCTATAAAATAAAATAAAGAAATATTGAGATTGCCAGCGACATCACTCGAGACTCGAGACCTTGCAGGAGAGCTCGTAGAAAAAAAGATTGTGCTATTGTAGCGAAAATGGATATCGTCGGAGACAACATCGGGAAACTCGCCGGAAAACTCACTGGACCTCGCCGAATACCCCCCTTAGCTAACATATTGTGCAATTTTAGCAAAACCGTAAAAATTTATAGTTAAAATTATTCATATGTTGAAAATCCTCGGAGATATCAACGGAGACCTCACATGCGACCGACAATAGTGCGTTGCAACAATTCTGTAAGCCCAAGGCAGCAACGCCTGGAATCGCCAGTAGCAACCCCCGACGCCTAAGGTAACAAAGCAGGCCTCCATCGGTAAGAAAAAGCAACCCTCCGCTGGTAGCAACGCCCGGTGGCCTAAGGTAGAAAAAACGGCTTCCGCTGGTAGCAACGCTACAGGCCTAATGCAGCAAACTCCAGGCAGATAAGGATCAGCAAGCCTTTTCTTAAATATGAGTTCCATGATTGAATTATAGGCTTGGCGATTATTACTACCTGAAGTGGTAAAGTTCTTTATTAAACTGGTTGTTAAGAATAAAAGTAATGGTGATAGTTGGAACATTGTTAGTGTGTATGGGGCTTCCCATAATAGAGATAAAGAAATTTTCTTCGTAGAGTAAGTACACATTTTACATACGATAATATGCCCCTAATTTTTGTTGGAGAATTTAACTTGATTAGGAAAACAGAGGGTAGGCCAAAACCGAACTGTTTCCTAGCTACAAGATCATCACCTGTGCGATCCAACTCTTATCTGGAACACGCTAATTAACTCGATAAGCCATCTCGCTGTCGAATGGAAACTAAGAGCATCTCCAGTCGCGTCCCCCAAACCGTCCCCCAAACCGCGCCGGATTGAGCGTTTGGGGGACGTGTTTCGTTCGTGCCGCGTTTGGGGACGTCGCTCCCCAGTCGCGTCCCCCAAACAAAATTTCGCAAATTTTAAACTTAACTAGATTCGATTAGATTCGTCCAAACTTACATAGATTCGAACGAAATTTGACTAACTTTAAAACTAAACCTAATCTAGAACCACTTGCGGCGGCGGAGGCGTCGTAGTACTGGAAGTTGTACATCTCGTCGGTGACGACCTCCTGCTTGACGCGCTCGTCGACGGGCTCGTCCACGGGCTCGTCCTTCACCAAGCCGCTTGGTCCCTCGCCGTCGTCGGTGAGGTCCACCAGCGGCTTGCCGGACTCGCGCCGCGTCGTCGCGGCGTCCTCGTCGTCCGCGCCCCAGCCCCGGCTTCGGACGGGAGGGCGCCGCCGGCGCGCCTCGCGCCGCTGCGCTTGCTCCTTCACGGCGGGATGAGGAGGGCCCGCCGCGCCTCCTCGCCGCGGCCGCCGCCACGCGTCGCCGCTCCTCCTTGACCTCCCGTTTGGGGACGGTGTAGGGCGCCGCCGGTGAGGACGGCGTCGATCGCGCCGGTCCCGAGGAAGAAGAGTGCGAGGAGGACGAGTACGTCTCCTCTGCCTTGAGGAGACGGCGGCGACGGCATCTCCAGCCTTGGGCGCCGTGCGGAGGCCGCGGATGACGTTCTCGAGGGTGCGCCCGAACGCCCTCGGGCGGCCTTCCCTGTTCCAGCTGTTGGGCCCGCCGATGAGCCCGTCGGTGCTGTGCATCTCGACGTCGTACTTCGCCTGGAAGTACGTCGTCCACCAGGCGTCGTTGTCGTTGACCGCCCATGTCGGATCCAACCGCTCCTCGGCGGTGAGTTGAGCCCGACGGGCCTTGATGGCGTCCCGCCATTGCCGGTCCGGCGGCGGCGGGATGCCAATGCCGTTCACGGCCATCTTCCAGCCGCTGCTTGGCAGCCGCACGTCCGGGGCCAGATACCGGCGTGGTACGGCGCCACGCCTCCGCCACGGTGAGGCTGCCGCGCGGCCGTTCGCCGCGGCGATCTTGCGGAGGACGACATTTTTTGAGCGGCGAGTAGAGGATCGGAAGGGGGAGGCGGCGGCGACGGGAAGGATTATGATGAGCGGCGATAACTGGAGGGCGTCTTAAAACGGCAGCGGGTGGTTGCACGCAATAACTCCGGCGCGGACGGCCACGCGGCCATGCACGACGAGACGCGTCCTGCGTCGCTGGGAACAGGGACGCCATTAACGTCGCTTGACCAAAGGTAGGCGACGGGGTTTTAGCCTTCCGTGCGCGCGTCGGCCCGCCCTCCTCGCCCGTTGTGTCCGGCGTCCCAGGCGTCCCCTGTGGACGGGGGCTCGGGCGCCGGACACCGATCGGGCGCCCGGACAAAAAGCTTTGGGGCGGTGCGCTTTTTTGTCCGGCCTAAATCGCTGGACGGTTTGGGGGACGCGACTGGAGATGCTCTAAGGGGAGCATGGGCCTGTTGCTGTCTACCGACTGCAGCTGCGTTCGTACGTACGTGACCGGTTCCGATTTATCTTCCACACTCATGCATGGCTAGTCGGCTGATCAACGATTCTTGTTAAGAGGACCTGGTTATAGTCAAAACGCATGCCAGCTTTGATTTTCGGAGACTGAACGTGCATGATACAGTACTACAATAATCGTCGTAGCTAGTTCGCTTTTTAAAAAAATCACTAACAAGTGAGCAT
Source organism: Lolium multiflorum (assembly GCA_030979885.1). Taxonomy (NCBI): domain Eukaryota; kingdom Viridiplantae; phylum Streptophyta; class Magnoliopsida; order Poales; family Poaceae; genus Lolium; species Lolium multiflorum. The sequence continues at coordinate 216,264,621 of CM061751.1, read as the reverse complement.
GCGAGTACTCCAGGAACGGTTCAATTTAATCATTACCTACTAGCCGTACGTGGTTGATCAGTATGCAAATCCCCAGGCGGCCGGTAACAGCTATATATATGACGCATTTGCTCCAGCAACGAACACACGCCAACAATTAGCTCCAACACCACAGAGACACAAGCCAAACACTAATACGGCCCAGCAGTTAATTAGCTTCTTCTTGCTTGAATCCACAGCCTGCGCCAGTGCAATTAAGCGGCTGTCTGGTGCGACGCACGTCGGCCGGTAAAAATGCTGCCGCCGGCGCCGAGGCCACTGCTTGTTGCCGCGGCCGTGCTCTGGTTTTGCCTCGCGGTGACGAATGCCAAGGTACACCACTACGACTGGGACATCTCGTACCAGCACAAGTCCCCCGACTGCTTTGAGAAGCTCGCCGTCACCGTCAATGGCGAGGCCCCCGGCCCGACCATCCGCGCCACGCAGGGCGACACCATCGTCGTCACCGTGAATAACAAGCTCGAGACCGAGAACACCGCCATCCACTGGCATGGCATTCGTCAGATTGACACGCCCTGGGCTGACGGCGTCGCCGGCGTGACGCAGTGCCCCATCCTACCTGGCGAGACTTTCACCTACAAATTCGTCGTCGACAGGGTAAGAAATTGAACTACATTGCAAGCTCCTCGTTTTGTTTGTCAATGAATATGCACGATCACTGAACAAAGTGTTTGCGCGATTTCAGGCGGGCACGTATCTGTACCATGCGCACTACGGCATGCAGCGAGTGGCAGGGCTCAACGGCATGATCGTCGTGACCGTGCCGGATGGCATCAGGGAGCCCTTCACGTACGACGAGGAGCACACTGTCCTCCTCCAAGACTGGTGGCACAAGAGCGTCTACGACCAGGCCACGGGCCTCTCCGCCAAACCCTTTGTCTTCGTCGGTGAGCCCCAGTCTCTACTCATCAATGGCCGAGGAATGTTCAACTGCTCGAACCTTGCTACCCCCACCGGATCGTGCAACAACTCCCGCCCGGACTGCACATTGCCTGCTCTATTCTCCATCGTGCCGGGGAAGACATACCTCCTCCGCCTCGGCAGCCTCACGTCGCTCTCGTCACTCAGCTTCGAGATTGAAGGCCACTCTATGACGGTGGTGGAGGCCGATGGGCACTACGTCCGGCCGTTCGTGGTGAGGAGCCTCTTCATCTACTCCGGCGAGACATACTCCGTGTTGTTCAAGGCCGACCAAGACCCGAGGCGGAACTACTGGGCCACGTCCCACATTGTCGGCCGCAACGCCACCATGACACCAAGCGGCAAGGCCGTCGTGAGCTATGCCGGCAACGACCCGCGGAAGACACCGCCCACTGTGCCAACGAATGGCCCAGCATGGGACAACACGGCCATCAGGGTGGAGCAGAGCAAGTCCATCCTCGCACATCCGGGCTACGTCGTCCCGGTGCCAGTGAGAGCTGACCGCACGCTGCTTCTGCTCAACACACAGAACAACATCGATGGCCACATCAAGTGGACAATCAACGGTGTGTCCCTCCACTTCCCGGCCACGCCCTACCTCGTGTCTATGAAGCACGGCCTCACCGATGCATATGATCAGCGCCCACCTCTAGACACGTACGACCACAGGGGCCATGACATCTCCGCTCCGGCGCCAACAAACGGGACTATTGGCAGTCCGGTGTACCGACTGGCATTTGACTCCGTGGTGGACGTGGTGCTGCAGAACTCCAACATGCTCAACAACCAGAGCGAGACGCACCCGTGGCACCTCCATGGACATGACTTCTGGGTGCTTGGACACGGCGATGGCAAGTTCGATCCGACGGCGGATGCATGGAGGCTACTGAATGTGAAAGACCCAATCATGAAGAACACGGTGCCGCTACACCCAGACGGCTGGACGGCGATAAGGTTCCACGCGAACAACCCGGGGGTGTGGCTCTTCCACTGCCACGTCGAGGCACATGTGTTCATGGGCATGGGAGTTGTGTTCGAGGAGGGCGTGGAGAGTGTTGGACGCCTACCGTCGTCCATCATGGGGTGTGGACATTCCAAGGGACTGCATTGATCACATCAGCTGCAACACATCATTTTATTTATTATTTATTTGTGGAATTGTACAACTACTATTTGTATATTTTCGGTTCATCCGTTCACATAAATTTAGAAGGTATATAGTACATTTATTTATTTGTTTTCAAACTTCACATATAGTTATCAATTTAGAAAGAAGTGTGTTATCCGGTTAATTAGGAAAAGTCACCGAAGCAAAATTTACAAATGTCCACAACTAGCCAAGGTAGATATTGGAAACATTTAATGGACATGCATGATAGCGAACACTATATATATAGACAAAAATATGAAAAGGTTCTTGGTATGGCCACTTGGTTTCAGTCATCCCTTGCAACGCTATAGTCGAGAGATTCTGACTTCACAGCAGGGAGAACATCGATGAAGAACTCTTCACCATGGATGCAAAAGGCCACACGCCAGGTACACAAATCAAAGCACACACTAGCGAGAAACAACTCTGTTTTTGGCTACGAGCTCGGAAGAAGAAATTTGCAAGTTTGTGTCGGTCCGGTACACCATCAGCTTGTGGGGTCAATCGACACACAATGCTCACCACCTACACAACTCCTCATCAACTCTGAATCCATCGCGGAAGAACGATAAAGAGAACCTAAATGGGAGGACATGCCGGAGAGGTGACTTCTAAGCCTTTTGCAGCGGACAGAACACCGCACACCACCATAATTATTAGTGTTGGAAGCATGGTTTAATTATTTCTTCATTCATAACGTGCTATGGCATATTTTGACAATCCACGCTGAATTTTAGTAATTTGCTCGCTATAACGCTATTTGTGAAATAGCATGTTATACCGCACTAAAACATCATAGCGTTAGCTCGCTACTTTTTGCAGCCAATTGGTACAAGGGTTTAAGTTTTCCTAGCTAAGAAAAGAAGACTTTTTTTTTTTAGAGTCCTAGCTAAGAAAAGAAGACTTTTTTGTTTGTTGTGGTGATGACCGTCAACGTGTTGATTCCTCTTATGAATCGGAACATAATATCAGTAATACTGATAATTCTTAATAAATTGTTTATACTATATCGTTGTTGCCTTGTGTTAGGCTTCTAAGAAAATTGGAGAACTATTTTTGTATGTGATTATATGCGTGAATCTGTCATTTTTGGACTGAAATCCTTTATTTTTAGACTATATTTGGTTGTTTTTTTAAAACGCTATTTGAAATATAACACGCTAGTAGCACAATATAGCGTGCATAACATTTGGAGAATGTCGTCGCTATTTTTTTAGCACGCTATTTTTTTAGCACGCTATTTTAAACCTTGGTTGGAAGTAAAATTGGGAACAAGTGAACGAATCAAACTTGTGCTTTCATTGATCAGAAACTTGGGTATTTATACAATGATTTGGGGCGCCTCTATGAGTCACCGATATACTGAGAAGGCGGGTGTATGGACACATACGGGTGAAAGGAGACACATGTACGTATACATGCCTTCCTACGATGTTTGGACAAGAGAACCTATTTCTAACCCCCCCCCCCTCCCGCGTACAACCCCGTCCCTTGTATAAATGCATCATTGATCTTGAAAATCCCCAAGTGTGCAATTCAGAATAACTCCTCAAAAAGCCCTGTGGGAAAAAATATGAGGAGAGTTGTGTGTATAATATGTTGCTACAAATTCTTTAAACCCCGAGTGAAAATAAGAATAAAATGATGCAACATATAATTTTATATATCTTTGGTAACTCATATGAGAAAACCATAGAAAGGATAAACCCATATGCAAGTTTAGAGACAGTAAATATGTCTTGTATATTTTCATCAAAACCTCTGGTAGGGAAAATTGAAAGGATGACAATGTTTTAAGTTGATAATTTTTACCCCAAAACCCTATGGGAAAAATATGAGGAGAATGGAAATTTATATGTTGTTTAAATTCCTTCGAACCCAGTGAGAAAATAATGAGAAGTTTATATAACATTTTAATGTGTATTGTCTCTGTTAACTCAATATGAAGTGAATCTATAGAGTTTAGAGCACAATATATATGTCATCAATACTTTTCTAAAATATCCCAATGGAAAAAGGGATAGTATGACATATGATCTTATGTTGATATTACCTCATTAAAAATCTTGATGAGAATATATAAAGTAATTAAACTCACTAAGGAAAACAGAGTATAATATAATGCTATAAACATGAGAAGTTCAGGAATACTTCACTTGATTCTTGCAAAGCTCGGAGTCATCACATACCAAGTCCGCTAATATATTTTTTGGAATGTTGAAGTTGGTAGAAACTCCGTGGATAGATCAGGGAGGTTATCACATGATTTGAATTTCAAGATGTTTATTTTCCCACTCTTTTGGGGTTCATGGGGGTAAAACAACTTAGGGGCAATATTCCTAGTGATATTGCTCATGATGTATCATGTTTGCATATGCGCAACACAAGCTGCATCATCTTCGTGGTAGGTGATTCGATAGAACCAATTCCACATTATTGTTCTATGTGGTTTATCATCCTGTGAAGCCACACACATTCGCGTGATGCCTCATATAATGTGATTATTTCATAATGATAAGTAGACCGTTGCAAGCAGAGTTTGTTTTGAAGACTTTCATGATCGATATTGCAATTCAACCACACATAGGAACACAAATCAGGTTTGCGATCTACCATTACGGGGATCTGATAAATAGCCAACATCTATGTATCCAATCATATGTGTCCAGATTTTTCTAGAACCAAAAGAATAGGCTAAGGACCTTTGTGCCTTGGAGATATCGAACGATATTCTTGACTCCCAACGATGACGTTTGGTGGGAGTTGTGTTGTATCTAGGAAGTAGATTCACTACAAATGTGAGGTCAGGTCTATTTGCAAGATACATGAGCGATCCAATAGCACTAAGATATGGACCCTCGGGACCGAATGTCTCTTCTCCGACATCTTTTAGCCCGAGCGAATCTTTCCCTTCGTCTAGGGAACGAACCACCATGAGATTTTTAGACGGATAGGATTTTTTCATATTGAATTTTCCAATATTTTAGATATATTTATTTGGTGTACCATTATTCCTGAGGGAAGGTGCTCGAGTTGGAGATCCAAACAAAACTTGGTGTAACCGAAATCATTCATCTCAAATTCTGTCTTTAGATGATTTTGTGCTTCATCGATATCTTTTGCATTGGCAATGATGCTGAAATCACGGATGTACACTGAAATGATGCAAAATCCTGAATATGACTTCGTGATGAAGACACGTGTGAAGTTATTGCTATTGGAGTAACCCTTGCGAAGAAGGAACTCACAAAGTCGGTCGTACCACATCCGTATAGACTGTTTCAAGCCGTATAGAGACTTGTTCCGTTTTACACAAACATGTTGTGTTTTCCGGGAAAAAGATTACGTTAGGAATTTTCATGTATATGTCCGAATCAAGTGACTCATAAAGACATGCGGTCACGACATCCATCAACTATATAGATAGACGATTTTATACTGACAATGATATTAGATACCGGAAGGTGATACCCCTCATCATTAGAGAATATGTCTTACTGAAATCGATGTTGGGCCTCTGCGTGAAACCATGTGCTACGACCTTGACTTGTATCTCACCACCTCATTGTTCGCATTCCGTTTTTTGCAGGAAACGCCATTTGAATCCCACATGGAACACTTTGGGAGGTGTTGGTATTGCTTCTGTCTACTTTGATTCTCAGCATTTTTTTGTTGTGGCTCTCGGTAGAGCGTGTCGATAACATGTTGGAAGTAAAACAAAGAACAAATGAATGAATCAAACTTGTGTTTTCATTGACCAGAAATTTGGGGATTTATATAATGGTTTGGGATGCCTCTAAGCGTCACCGACACAGTGAGAAGGCACATGTACGGACATATGTGTCCGTACGGACGAAGGGACACAACCGTACGGACACATGTACGACGTTTGGGAAGGAAAACCTATTCCTAACGGTTAGCACACCAACCACCACTTTCAGACATGTATGACTATACCTGGGTACTCGGGGGGCAAAGTGGGGGATCCTCGGAAACCAAATAAGTCCTAAGAGTTAAAATCTTGTCAAATATTTATACTACTTTTTGACTTTGTGATAACTATCTTGCGGATTCTATATGTGTTGTTTTATTCATTATATTTTTATATAGTTTCTGGAATACTATTTTTGCGTTTAATTAGTAGAGTAACCAATATAAAACAGCTAACTTATATTGATTCATATGTTTCTTATACATAGTACATGTCGCATATATAACTTTACTAGTAGTAAAATGAAAATGTATTTGTACAAAATCTTGTTATTATTTTATTTTGGTTATTTAAAGTAACTCTCCGGATATAGTGGACTCAATCGCAAAGCTAAGCAAACTTGTATTTATCATATTACGTATTTATATGTATCCTTCTCAGGAGGAACCTTATATATTTGAAAACTTGATAGGGTGTTTAAGAGTGCATGAATCTAGCAAATAATCTGGCATGGGTTTCTAGAGCGCAAGAGTATTAGTAAGTGAAACTAAACTAACTCTTGGCAAGGAAAGCTTTATCAGATTCTCTTTTCCAAAGTTAAACCCACAACTACTCATTGAAAATAATCCTAGATATATATTCTCATGGATAAATACTCTGCATCCAGGTGGGCTTATAAAGTTAATCACATGATCAAGTGATTTTATGGGTTGTCTCATGTCTCTTGACTCTCGATGGTATGAAGCGAAAGGTTATAGTTTATGCATGAGTATTTAGACTTTTTTCTGATGTAAATATTAGTCTTGTTGTTATGATTTTTTGCATTGTATATCTCTTTAGAAACCTGGTGCTACTTGCCTAAGTTGTGTTCACATTTTGAAGAAACCAACATTTGGCATTTCTCCTGTTTGCTAAAAAAAATCCAAAGCCAACACAAACCCTTAAGATTAGTGTACGTACCGAGTTCTAATATCCAAAATCATGTAGTGCTGCATAAAAAATATGTATGACCTTATTATATTTGTCACTTTTATGGCCAGAGTATATGATAATGCCTAGTCATTTCATAATAGGGTGTAACATGTATGGTCTACATCCCTTGTTAATAACAGGCCCTGGAGGGCCTAGTTGTTGGCGCAGATTTGGGTACCCTTGGTCAGACAACGACATGGGTTGTGTTCTCATATACATTCAAATCTCCAAATTAAATGAGAAAACTTGCCTCTTGCTTTGTGTTCGACCTATAGTAAGTATATTGTACCGTGCAACTCAGACTCCATTCCACAGAGTGATCTAGGTTATCGAATCCATGGAGACCAAATTGCCAATTGTTGCGGGATGTAAACAAACATCAAGTTAATTTCTTAGGGCATCTTTGTTGTGTCTCGTACCTCGTACCAACACATTTATGACTAATAATAACAAAGAACAAAACCAAGAGACAATACAATTATAGATTTGTTCCATTTTTCTTTATGATGAATGGTTACATCGTCATATTTATAGATTGGTTCCATGTTTTTATTTATTTATGGGAAATACTTTAAAAACATTTATAATACATGAATAATAAATAGTCATGTATACATCATTATATCTTTTCATGTACATCAATATTGCATTAAGTTGACCAATTGTTTCTTTAATACGCAGTCGTTTTTTGGAATCCTGAGAATATTTCAATTCAAGTACTTAAATGATTATATTAAATGGCATGGGAACAATTCTATTTAGCATATATTTCGAAGATGATACTCCTGACCCGGTCTATGCATATATTCAGCATATATTAATGTTTATATTACTAGGACAATACCCGTGCTTCGCTACGGAGCAATCAACCACCGCCTCCTTCACCTGTCGCTTCATCCACATACTCTTACGCTAGCGCTAGCAGCATTGCACTTCTGTCACCAGCTCGACCGACTTCGCAAAGGCAAAGGTCTTCGCCTCCTTCGGGATGATATATATTCTGGATTCAATTATGAAATTGCCAAATTTATCTCTTTTGAAAACATCGAGAGAAAAGAAATCACATTAATGATCTGATAAGAAAATGATTTAGGAACTCACTTATGAGGTTTATGTTTAAAACTGCAGAAATAAAACATATAATGTTCTCTTTTTAAAATTAAAATCATCAATCAGGAGGTTCTTTAACCATGTAACGAAACTTTTTGCAACTGAAGTACTCAGTGCAGCTCCTGTCTGTAGAATCTACCAACCAAATACGACGCAGTATTAGCAAAAAAAAAAAATAGCATCATGCAGAACGAGATGTATAGCACGTATGCAAAAGAAGCACATCCAAATATTTAAATCTTGTATGCACATCACTCGGATGGCTTTGCCTAATATGTAGATCAAACTAATTCAGGGCTGGAGTTGCGTGCAGCTAGAAGAAATTTGAGTCTCGCAGATGTGGGCACCCTTTTGAATCTTGATATATGTGACTAACTCTTAACTCGAAGAGATAACTTAGGCCCCACTTCATTAAACGATATGATTACTTGAAATTGAGGATATATTGACTGGGGCGCATGGTCAATGCTGATAGGCAAACGAATCTACATAAGCCAAGGTAGGCTGTAGTGCTACATCAATCGGAGCGGACATGGTGTTCAGAATCTTCAGTGGCCTGTTGCTCAGAAACCCGCGGCTCCCCATCTGTCTTTGCGTCATAGCTGCACCCACCCGCACTCAATTGCAAGAGAAATAGTCGCCTAAATCAACGCTTGCCGGAGGCTATACCCAGCGGGTGCGGTCCTAAGTGCGCTGTCGATCATGCAGATGCAGATTAGTGTGTTGTCGATCAGGAACATCAGCACCGCGTCGCTGAACTGGCTCGGAAGTCGAATTCTGTGGAACCTGCGCGTCGCCGCTTGTGGACGCCTCCTAGCTGAATCCCTGGCGCCGCCCGTCCGTGTAGGATCTATGTGATGGAGATGGGTGGGTCCCTCGGCAGGTCCAGCTAGCGCTTCCTGATCAGTAGCTCAGGACAAATTTCGACTTCGATCATATCGCGCACGCGCAGGACGATCAAATTCCAATCAAATCACCCCGGACGAATTCCGATCAAATCACTCCGGACGAATTCCGATCAAAATCCAGAAAAAGGAAGGAAGAAGTAGAACAAAGGAGATAGATCGACGGTCAGGTGGGTAATTGGGTATATAGAGGAGAGATGGCGTTCTACGGTGGTGGAGATGGAGTTTGGATCGGATTTGTGTCGACGATGAGGACGTGCCTGGGTCGGGCTCTCGATGCGCGTGGGATCGGGTGGCGTGGCGCGTGGGTTGCTAATTGGGCCATGCCAGACGTGCGCCTTGAGGCTACCGCCTTGTGCAGGGATCGTACATGGCAGATAAGATCGATCGTATCTTAAACGGATTCTAACGCGATGGACGAAACGAAAATTAGCATTGGACAACAACGGACGAACCAAGCGGACGAAAACGGACGATACCAAGGAAACACTATTCCCTTTATTATTAGGTATAGATTAAATAGCTCTTTTGTATTTCTAGTATATAAAAAATAATAGTGGAGTATGTAAACTTATTTCTCCGAGATTTTTTTCAAACAACTGATCTTTATTGACGGCCAAGACACTGTTAAAAGTATGATGTGGTAATGGTTTGAGAAGCCGAAGATAGCATTAAGCAATGAAGCAAAACGAGCATGATTGTGGGCTTCACGTAGAGAAAAACAAATGTGTGTAGATAACTAGATATGCTGCGTCAGTTGCCAGCGTAGTAGCAGCACAAGTGGCCAGCCCAGTAAAATGCTTCATGCGGGACGGGGCCTATTTGCGGCGAAATTGGAGCAGGCCTGTCGATGGGTATCGTCCACGCCGCGCGCAGTCCAGTCCAGACCGTTTCTGCGTCGACGCTTTGGACATAGCAGATGCACGCACGGTTCCCTCAACAACAACAACAAAAAAAAGCAGATGCACGCACGGTGGCACGCTTTAGGCTGCTCATAGTGGGGAGTAACTTAGACTAGTAACATATGTCATGTTACTAGTCTAGGTTACTACCTTCATAGTGGGTAGTAACTTATATGTGGTGTCATGCATTGTGTTATTTATTATGTTGTAGACTTTTTTCTTAGGTGTGTGATATAGTACATAGCTAGTTACCACCTCACTCTCTTTCTTCATTTATTCGCATGTCATGTCACCAAAATACCTTGAGATGTGTGATGTTACTAGCTATGTTACTCCCACTATGAGCAGTCTTAGATGGAGGCACGCAGCTATGGATCGTCTCTCTGTGTTGCCCGTCGGTTGGTGTGCGACAACAGCAGCAGCAAAGCTTCCGCGACAGACGACGAGACGATAAACATCTCACCGTGTCGCTCGGTCGCCTAATACACGTAGCACACATAAGGTCTTTCCCGTGTAACAGTAGTATAGCAGGTACGGAGTACGGGAGTAGTAAGTGGCACACTAGTTGTGCATTGGAGTGGTGTTTGTGTAGTGGGAGGCACATGTGCCGATCACCGAGTTCCTTCTTATCTTTGTGTCAACTTGTGTTCACCACTGAGCTAAGTAGCTGCTCTGGTATAGGAACGATCCCATTATAATCTCACTTCTGAAACCCCTCTTCGTAGATGCTCCGTTTTGCGCATTGCGAGCGCCGGTGATTGAGGTTCATTTTCCGCCAAGGGACAGATTGGGGGTTTGGGTGAAAGCTCTGCTTTGACCCTTGTCCATGAAATGATGGCGTCGTCTTTGGGGGTCGTTCTCTTCCTTGGAAGAGGGACCCTCGTTTGCATTGTTGCATCGGGTGCATGTGTCATCGACGAGCTTTGATCTCTATGCAATGATTTGCTATATTATGTCCACCACGCCCTGATGGTTCACCGTGTTGTATGGATGTTCATGTTGGTGGTGAGGTTTCGCCTGATGGAGCCTTGACGACTTTTATGGGTATCGTGTCCTCAACCTTGTTCATTAGGTGATGATTGTGGAGCTCGAGGCCAAGAGGAGGCACAGTGGTCGCGTCTGTAGAACATGCCCCGTGGGTGGCGGCGGCCTTCGGTGTCATAACGTGCCTCATATGTGTGATACCGTTCGACGACATAGTTCCTCTAAAAGCAACATAGATCCACAAATGTACATAGAACATATAGAAGATCGGAGAAGTGATGCTTCATAATCGAGTGATTCAACCAAAATCTTCAAAAAACATGTTATAATAATACATAGACATCGTCTAACCCCAAGGTTTATCTCTATCGGAGTGGGGATAATCACCCCACTAGACACCCAACGATGCACATAGTGGTGTCAAACAAAATTTCCGTAACAGTAAAAGCAACATGATAAAACAGGCTCGCCTGCAGCTTCACTAGACATCCATTTTGTTGTGGGTGGCGAACATTCTCACATATTTATACTAAATTATTTTACTTTGTGATAACTCATATTTACGTTTAAGGTATGTTGGGTTATAAACGTCATTCAACATCATTTCTTCAACACGTCTTTTCATAACGATATTATCATTGTGAAAACATCAGCATGTATTAAGATACCTGCGTTTTATACCGTTATGTTACTTATCATTGTATATTTTTTTTAGTTCTAAACCAAATACATATTTCTATCAAAAATATTTCCTTGTATAGTTTGGAAACTTTAAAAGAATCTCTTGTTACAATGGATTACATTATAAACCTAAGCAAACCAATATCTGTTAGATTTTGTGTTGGTGTGTATCCTATTCCATAGAATCCTTAGGCCTTAGATATCTACAAACTTGGTAAGGTGTTTTATAGCGTATGAATCTAGCAAACTGAGCGGGATTTGCATAGTAAGGACTATCAAGCTTAAATGAAACTATACTATATACATAATTCTAGATTGAATGAAGTGTCTGTAAGCCAGTAGTTTAGAAAAGACTATCTACTGTTTGTGCTTATGTAAATTTTACGTATCTTTATAAAGACTATGCTAATTTTGAAAAATCATGTGCAATTTTTTTTTGGGGGGGGGGGGGTGTGCACCCCTAGCCCAAATTTTTTTTTTGAGGAAAACCCCTTCATATTTGGCATATTTTGTGCATAAAATAGCTTACATTGGCCCATTTGCAGCGCCAACGCCTCTGATTTGGCGGCGCAGTCATACGCTTCGGCTCCACGCCACACGAAGGTGCTCATCCGGAAGGAGGTGGCTCCAGTGCTAGCGCTCATTAAGTAGCGCATTCATATGCTCTGGCTTCATTGCGGCGTTGCTCATCCAGCTGGGGTGGCTCTAGCACCAACGCCACCGCCACCGCTTCGGTGGCAACCAGATTCTCCGGCTCCACACGACATAGTGGTGCTCATCCATCAGGGGTGGTGGCTCCAGGGCCACCATCCCTACTTTGGCAGCGCAACCGAACACTCCGAACATTACCGTAGAGGATGACATGATGGCCCGCTAGGGTAATTGGATTCTAAAGTTGTGTGGCTGACTTCTCCTTTCGGCGACCTTGGCGGCAATAGAGACGTACAAGGTCAGCATGACCCCCCTTGGTGGTGGGTGTGGGGGCTTGGCAGGACACGAGCGAGCCCGTGTTCCTCTGCAAGTACACCGCGAGTTACGGCAGTTTTAGACTATCTAATGGGATGCCATTCCTCTCCTCTATTGTCATCATGATCCTCCTATTGAGTGAACGCTTAAACCGCACTCAGGCAAGGTTGACGATCATTAAGATCTTGCGTCCCTCGTTTACGCATACGCGGTTAGCACCGGGTAGAGACGGAATTTTCTGATTTCCTCGCTATGCACTAGAAAATCCATGACAGAGTTGTTTATCACCAGCTACAAAATAATCTGATGGAACATCCGTGGGCGCTGAAATGATACCCCGCATGTGTCTTGGTCTAGATGAACTGAACTTTGTTTTACTTGAATTGTACGGATTATTTTATTTCTAATTTCATTGTTGAAAACTAGTATATATATTTACGCGTTGGGACTTTAGAAGAAAATTAAAAGCATATTTAAATTATGAAAAAAAGAACATATGTATTGGGTGGGCTCTGTTGAGGGCACGAGTAGAAATATACACCAAAAGTGCGCCAACATATGTTGGCTTGGTGCCCCACGTACGCCCGATCCGTGAATGTTGGACGTGTACGGGGCAGGACTGGAGATGCTCCAGCCTCCAGGCGTGGACTCTGTCGTCTCCCTCCATTGCATCCGGCTGACAGAAACGAGCTCCTTCTGTCGGCCCACAAAGTTGCCTTCAGCAATACTAAATGATATGGAGCAAGTACACCAGAAACTCCGTCTCACTAGCGACCGATCGATCTGAGCAAAGCGACACGGCGCCGAACAGGCTCCGATCGATCACCCGGCTGTTCTCCTGTAGCGACAGGTCGTGGCTGTACCTGTCACGCGGGCCACACCTCCATATGCCCAATGTTTTTCCCCTGAAATTTTTAACCGCATGATCTCGACGCACGGGCAATGTGGTCTCGTGTTGATCATCCCTTTCTCGTCGGTTTTGGGTCTTTACCACGTACAGACTCCGTACTCCGTACGGTGCCTAGCTATTTGTTAACTACGGCTCCATTCTCTAATGGTCAACATTTAACCGGTGGTCCTTTACTTTATCTAACCGGTGATCGATGGAGAACTTAGAATGCTTCACGCGAAGGCAAAGCATGCATGGGTCTCTTTCATCCAACGATTTCCTCTTTTTGTTTCACATCCAACGATTTCCTCGCGTACCTGGTTTAGCCTTATTAGAAAAGGCAAATCGTGCAACGACGTGTCCCTGTTAATTAAAATCTAAGCTGGAGAAATGATATGGTCTTTCTCCGTGCCAATTTATATAGTAGAAGAGGCTCTACGCAGCCTACGGTCAAGGAAAGCGCTGATAATAAGTGAAAAAAAGTATTCCCTCCAATTCATTTTAATTGACTCAACTTTGTCTAGATACAGATGTATCCAGTCAAATTTGTTTAGATACAGATGTATCTAGTCAACCAACGCGTCTGGATACATCCGTATCTAGATAAAGTTGAGTCAATTAGTTTGGATCGGAGGAAGCTCCTGCTTGGCCCTGCGCATGCCACCATGACGCGTGCATTGCTGCGGCTTGGCCGTGCATGTAGCTGCCACCACGCCGCGCCATAGCTTGCTCTGTACGTCCGCCGCACGTCGCCGGCAGCCACAAGTTTGGTCGCGGTCGCATAATTTTAGCAAAGCAGCGAGAAATCTGTGGCTGGAGGCGATTGTACGGACGACGGCGCCGGAGGAGCGGTGAGAAATCCGTTCAGTTTTGGGCCTGTAAACCGTCCTTCGGTCTGTATTAATAGAGGTCGAGTGTGAAATTTTTCGGGCCCCTGAAAAAGTTTTTCGGACCGGACAGCGAGTTCAGTCTCTATTCTGCGACACTTTTAACCCAAACCCATAAATCGGCCGGAAAAATACGATTCCGGCGTCGTTTACGGCTCTGTTAGAGATGCTCTTACAACGCCGAAATAGACACGGCCCATACAAGCAAAACATGGAACAACCCGACGTATGGATGTCCGTATCCAATCGCCGACGATCCACAACAAGATGACCCCATAAACTCGATACCCCAGCAAGGTGTGAGAACACCAACGGACATGACAACACGATCAACCGTCTACAACAGGTGCCCGCAACACGAGCCAAAATATATCAGATGATCCGATCATGACCATGGTGACTGATAGCTGAATCACAAGGACCATAAGGATTCAACGGAGTTAGTGTTTTGGAAAAGTAATCGGTGTTCTCCAACAAACCGCTCGCTCCTGCACTTATTTGATTTTGAACTCCTTTTAATCGATGGGCAGCCATGCTTGTCAAAAGGAGAAAGAAAGAAAAAATCACCGACACCGCGACGTATATGCAGGGCCGGCCCTGAGGGGGGGCAGGCGGGGCGGCCGCCCCGGGCCCCGGCAATCAGGGGGCCCCAAGTCCCAGCTGAATAAGGGAGATACCTGTTGCGCCATTAGAGTAGGTCGAGTTCTTCTTCTCACGACGGTTCACAGCGACGGGAACGAAGGGTTATGTTGTTTCTTCTAGTAGACTGGAAACTAGGCCTGTTTTCTTTACTCAGTTTGGGCTTTATTTTATTTCTTTAGCTTGGGCTGACTAAAAATAATGGGGGTGGTTTCTAGCGTGGCCACAAGATCGATCCAATCAATGTGGCATGCCACAATTGAGTCGTTTTGATTCTCGTTGATAGACGTAGCACACTTCAAGCCCATAGTTAGGCAGAGTCTTCTCCATCCATCTAAATGTAGTTCAAGTGTGAGTTATGTAAGCCGACTGATAATTAGCCTAATTTTTAGTCTACTAACTCTACCTCATCCCTCTCATGATCTCCTTCTTTTCCCCTAATAAGCCTCATTGTTCCTCTCCCTTCCTCGATCCGACGAGCTGTGTAGGCCCTAAAACCACCACGGGCAAAACCTTCGTAGGCGCATTGCCGAAATGTTGCTGCCCCACCTTGACCCAAGCTCATCCTCCGCTAATCCACCAACACCCATATCAAACTCATTAAGTCATGCCCCCCTTCTTCTCCTACATTGGCGACCCCTCACCTCGCACCCCCAATGCTAAATTTCTTCCTCACCGAAGTCTAGCATATCGTTGTCACCTCCTCCGCAACCAGTCGCAGTGTCACCGGCTCCGGCTCGGTGGTCTGTCCTCATAGGTTTTGTGAAGATACTATCGTGAGGCAGTCCATTTTGGATGGTCTCAAAAAACCTTTTTTTTATTAGCATGTTCGACATACATCACGTTTGCTTCACATTGTTGACTAATAATCAATAATATATGACTGTGTGCAGAGGTCAAGGATCATTCATATGTTCGTGAATTTTTAGTGGCATGCGTATAAAAAAATATGTAGACTTATAGGGCCCTGGGTTCTAGTTTCGCTCCGGGCCCTTGAAATGCCAGGACCGGCCCTGCGTATATGTAGCGTGGGCTCAGCCGTATGCCCACATGATTCACAGGCTGTACCGGCCGGTAGCATTCACGTACACACTCGCCCCAGGAAGCAACGTGCGTCGCACCCGAAACAGCACGAGCTACCGGCCACGCGATCTCGCGCAAGTCGCCGTCAGCTACTCAGCTGACAGACGAGACGAATACGATAGAGCAAATACACCACAGACTCCACGTCTCGCGATCAACCGATACCAGCAAAGCGACACGGCGCAGCGCAGACGGGCTCCGATCAACCCGGCCGGCTGGACATGCGCGGTTGCTATCATGCACGCACGCCATCAGCTCGGCCTTTTTCCCCGGATATTTTTACCGACCGGGTGATCTTGCTGTCGTGTCTATCCCTTCTTCTTCCAATTTCATCTTTACCACGTACATTACATACGGCGCTAACATGTTTTTTACTTCGACTACACTCGTTCTTCGCTACGCAATGGTCAACAGGTAGCCCGTGAGATCTTAATCTCTCGCTCTTTTTTTTACTCCCATATTATTCGCAAAATAAGATGCCTATAATTTTTAGTCAAAGTAAAACTTTTAAAGCTTGATTTACTATATAGAAGTATATATCAACATCTACAATATCGAATGCTTCCAATAAGAAAATATATCTCATGATACGATATTAGTTTGAAATCATAAAGTTTGATACTTTCTTATTTTGGAAAGGAGGGAGTACTATAGTTAAGTCTTTTTACAACTTACGAATACAATTATACTCTAATGCATCGGCTCTTAAATGTTATTTCTTAGTCACAATTCATTTTTGTGATTTTACGCTATTGGACTAGGGAAAACTTTTTTTTCTCATGACCACGTGCAAAGGTTGTATCTTAAAACATCCCAAAATAGCGATCCTTGTAACTAACTCTATTAGGCATTAAGGCGGGACACACAACAGGCTCCCACTAGTGTCCCTAGAACTAGCCGGGATATTTTGGAGCCAGTAAAATGACCGGCAACCCCACGCCGGCCTCTACGTACACATAAGTGCTAGGTTGCGAGCCACTTCAGTCCTACAACCACCATCTTTCTCTTCTTTTAATGACATGACATATCAATTATGGACAAACTATTTAGGCTAAAAATCCTATTGAAAAAAGGCCTTAACCAGCTGTTGACTTATACAAGAATTTAGAACGTGAAGTGAAGGCAACCTTCTGCTCGCTTTCATCCAGCGATTCTCTCGCGTGTACCTCGTTGATAGACTTTAAAAGCGCAGATACTTCAACGTGTCTCCATTAATTAGCGTCTAAGCTCGGGAAAAAGATCACGTAGATCCTGGGGGGAAGTGGGAGGCGTTGCTTTGGCCATACTTGTCGCTCGCCGTGTCCTTGCGCTTCCATTTCTTAAATCAAGTCCCTTTCCACACCTGCTCGTTGCTACTTCGTCCGTTTCAAAATAAATAACTTACTTTGCCAGCATAAAAGTAATTTACGAACACCAAAGAATATAAGCGTCCTGCAAAAAAAAAACATCGATCGGGAAAAGCGATTTTTGTGTGTTGAGCCGACACTTTCTATAGTTAAATAAGATATGTATGCACGTCAGTATATGACTAAAGTTATTCACGGAAAGTTTCTAATTTTGATGGCATCCAAAAAAATAAACTCTTATTTCTCTAATATATAATTGCTAGTGCGGCAGATGATTAAGAATAGAGTTGACTGCCAAACTTTCAAGAAAGGCATCACAAAAGTCTTCAAATAAGACATTGTTATACTCGCGACATTCCAAGGATTTTTACACCATCTCTCATGTTTCTATTACCATTACGGTATTACACTGTATCAAATACCTCAAAAACTCATTATATCAAAATGTCATTTTCTATTAGAAAAGGGTAAGATCAAACAATCAAAACTCCACGAAGAACTTAGAATGTAGTATGAGAGATTTAATGTTCATTGTGGGTCCTCCATTACAAGCCCCACGCCCATTCCCGAAGACGACTCAATGTGGCAATGGGCCCCATTCCCCGATCCCTGACGGTTAACTCACCTATTAGAGAACGGTGATGGTAGATGTTTAATCACCATGGGGCTGCTATCGGGGCTGAATCCCTCACCATCAAGTATGGCAGTGATGGGTGCAGTTGTCCACTCTCCATAGACGGTAAAGGTGAATCCCTGCTAAGACCAGTGACATGTGGGGTCAAGCAAAAGGAGATGGTATATATACTACTTGAAACCCTTAAATCCCTCCCATCCACTCTGTAGCCGCTACCGCCGCATCCTATGATCCCCTCTTCCGCAAGCCTTCTCTCCTCCCTTTCGATCTCCCCGCTCGGCCGCTCCCTCCGTCCCGCAATCAACCACCACCCCCACTCCCTAGTCGCACGCCGTCCCACGTTGGTGCATCTTCCCTTCCACCGCATGCCTCCACATCCTCCCGGCCCCTGCTGCATCATCCTCTCGATGTGTGTTGCCTCCCCCACAGGCCCCAGGATCTCTCCAACTATTGCATCCCGAGAGTGACATGCATAGTGTACAACGAGCACCTCCTTCCCAGTCACGTTCTCCATCGATGGAGGCAACATCCTCTCCACCTCGTCGTGGTGTCAAGTGTTGCCTGGCTCATCGTCAATTTAGGATCAGTAACTGACCACCCCGTCGGGGAAGTGATGCTCTTTTTTTCTACTCAATGTTGCTGGCTTACTGGGTATTTGCTTACCCGCCGGGTATGGTGATGGTAGAAGGAGTGCCCCCGTGACACATATCGGGGACGAGGACAGGAAGAATTTTTCTTCGTGGGGACGGTTTTGGTTCAGTAATAACCAACGGTTACTCTCCCCGTTGCCAAATCCCCGAATTTGCATGTTATTTAGACTTACGTATACTATCTTCCATATTTAAAATGTGCAACACTCATGATTAAAGTGTATAGAGATCCAAACATTGTGACGTGTGGCATTTTATATCTTATAGTTGTTCCGATGACCTTTCTCTCACTCAGATTAGAGCAGCTCGTGATTGTTCGGTAGATTCCCCTATTTCTACCCTAGACATAGTGTTTAATAAAGGACTTATATGCTTTGTTTATTTGTAGCTCATCTCAACGACATGCTACCATTTTGTATGCTTAATATTGAAAATTAAAATGTGTTCCATTTTTAAATATATGTACCGACATTACTTATATATTTTTCAAAATTTATGTGTGTCACATCTAAGCTGGTTTTTCTTTTGGAAAACTTGCACAACGGTAAACTTCGAGCCCTACAAGATCATGCAATAAACCATCATAGTACAATAAGGAGGATAAAACCAAAAGATGAAATTTTTAACTTCTCTTTAAAAGACGAATCAATAAACGTCGAATATAAAAAATACAAGGAGTTTTTTCATAAGAAATCTATTTTGGATGAACTAATGCTTGTCATGAAATTAACCACAAGCCCTAAAATATCAAAATGATAAGAACCAAATTACAACCGAGAAAGATGATGCCAAGGATGCAAAGGTTTGAGCTCTCTCTAAGGGCATCTCCAACGGGACGATGCAAACGGACTTTGAGCGGCCGTTTGCTTCTGCCGCGACCGAAAATGCGTCTGGGTCCTGCTCCAGCGGAGCGAAGCAAAGTGACCGGGCCGTCCACGGAGACGCAAAGCTGGCCCAAATATGCGCCAGGTTTGCGTCTCCGCGGACGCTCCGCAGTCACGCGGAGCGTCCTCTTTTTCTTACCCGGTCCCGCATGTCAGGGACAGCGAAATCGAGAGCTTCGTTTTGCTTCTTTTTTCCCCTTCTTTGCTGCCATAGTGCGATGCTACCACCCCAACCCCACCCGTCGCCGTCCCGCCGCAGCGCCACAGTACTCGCCGTCGGCTCGGTTCTCGCCGCGCGGGAGAGCAGGATCGTAGTCGGGGTAGGCTCTGGCGCGCACCTATCGCCTGTTTTGGGGCCAAACGTTGCCGGTTGCGCCGCTTGGCCTCGCCGCCCACGACCTGTTCGGTCGATTGCGTCGGTAGGTTTCTTACTCCTGTTTTTCGGTGCTATTATGTGCGGTCATTGATCCGCAGTTCGTACCCACGCAGATGGACATGTGGTAGATGATGGACAAGTTCCGCGCGGAGGTCGTTGACTCCTCTTCCGACGAGGAGTCCGATCAGTCCACGCAGACATTGGCTACTGCTGCAGCCTCCATCCTCCACGAGTTCAATTCAAACTAGGGGCCGGTGCACCGGGGCTCTGTCAAGGGCCGCTCAAAAAACTTGCCGCGCAACAGAGTGGAAGGGCACCTCCGGCTCCACAGGGACTACTTCAGCTCGGTGTGCAATTGTTCATCACCCGGCAAGAACATGGTCGCTGAAGACCATGCATGAGGTGATGCCATGTTGCGTGATCATGCACAACATGATCGTTAAGAACGAGCATCCTGATGGCCGCAATGCGAACCACTGGGAATTCCAAGGTGAGCTGGTTGTGCCACTCCACTGGGCTTTATCTTGGGAGGACTATCCGCATATGAATGTAGAAGTCACTGACGAGACCGTGTGCAAACTGCTGCAAACGGATCTGATTGAGCATCAGTGAGCATTGGCTGACCATGAAGACAATGCCTAGAGGAATACCATCTTATTTTCATGTAGACTTTTTAAAATTTGGATGTAATAACTATGATTTCGTTGAAACTCTTTATTTTGTTGTTTTCAAACATCCTAATTCATGCCGACGCGGAAATGCGTCGGGCCGCTGGAGGCACCCCCAGGTGCAAACGGACGAACGGACAAAAACGGTCTTTTTCGCGTCCACCGCTCGACGCAAACGGACGCACGCGGACAATTTGGGCGTCTGATTTGCGCCGCCCTGTTGGAGATGCCCTAAACGATACGATCAAGTTACTCACTCAAGAGCCCCCGCCCCCTTGATAGTATGGCGATCGATCGTATAACCCAGAAAACCAAATAAGAGTATGCATGACACGGGAAAAGATAAATTTATCAAGGTCAAATCTTTGCCTTGCGCATTTCACTTGAGCTTTATGATGACGATCATGTCCACCTCAAGATGGAATGTATTTCTTGATTGTGCTTGATTGGTGAGTCTTGATTATGGTTGACCCTAGCCTTAGGCATATGTTCGCATATCCATCATCACCAAATATATGGAAAGTTTCAAGCATATATATGAACTCTTATTTAGATGGCTCACCCTGAACTTGCACTTGAGTTGATCAATCTCGAATCATTTCTTCTTTCTTTATATTGATGACATCTTGAAGTTAACCATGAATGCTCACATAATCTTCTCCTTCTTGGCTATCACTTAGCCATTATTCGCCTTAACATCTTGGCCATCACTTAGTCTTTTAGTCTTTTAGGTTCTCCTTCTTCCAACCTTGAAGCCAAACTATGATTCTATCATTTTCTATTGGAAAAAAACTTCAAATGTAACTCGATCCAAACATTACTCCATATGGATTTCATTAATTACCAAAACCACACATGGGTGATCCATGCTCTTTCAACCTCTTTGCGAGTGCGCCGACACATTTTCTAATTATAAGAGGAATGTTCGCGTGGCAATACAGGACTAACATTATTTGTGGAAACTCTTGAGGGTATCAACACAAGTTGACTATTATTCTCGCCATATCGGTTATTCGAAAATGCCAATAAATTGACGGATGGGTAAGATTAATGCTCACTATTATGAGGGTCACGGTAAGAGTAATACTCCCTCAGTTCCAGATTAATCAACATCATGGGCCTCATTTTAGTTTCAATGTTTTTCATTCTACAGGTGTAAACATAGTTTCCTTTAATACACTCTCACTAATATCTCAACATTGAATTATAGCCATGTAAAACCATGCAATAACCACATTTTGCATGCAAATTGCATGGTTTGGCATTTAATTAAGCCTTTGGTAAACACGAAGATGATTTGTTTCCTGTGATACCACTATAATTGTTATTCATGTTGTGTGCCAATTATCAAGGCCAAGTTGAACCAATAAATTATGGTCTAATTGTTCTAAAGTTTTCCACAATGTTGATTTATCTAAAATGAAGGTTTAGTCATACTTGTGACGTTCTAGGGATCCCTCTCCATTGCTCTTGTTTATGTTGACTAGTATTTTAAGTAAATCATTGTATGCAACGTTCAAAAATGCGGTAAGCACTAAGAAACCGGTGATTTACCAGTCAAAGGAAGTGTAGCTTAAGTGTTTTGTATAGAACTATACGGACACTGTACGGGCAACAAGGACGGAAGCAATTATGGGTATTCATAAGACCAAAATATTTATGTATTTGTATCTAAAAGATGAACGGTTTCATTTCTAGACAACTTAAGCAATACCAGTAAACACAGCCGACCAAATTCATCTCAAACCTTAGTAGTTGCTGCGGCAGCATCAACCATAGTGCCACATACGAACACCAATAGTAATATCAGTCCAACAACACACATACAGCACTACAACAGGTCGTAGACTAGCATCTCACACACACAACATTTTAACAATACAACATGTCAATAGCAAATAACACTACTAGGCTAGTAACATGATTGGGACAATCAACAAAACAAACAACATCATGAGTATTGACGCATATTCGCATCGTGTTGAACAATTTGCTAGTCAACTATTTTGTGCTCCCATCATAAATTAGAAAGAAGTCTATCCATTTATAGTAAACTTTTTTACTTTGTGATAATTCATCTTGTCGTAAATGATACATTGTTTTTACAAATATAAATTATTTGGTATAGTATCATATATATATAATATTTACACCTATAATTAGCAAAATTAATACGCATTCAGGCACATATGTTTATATGTTACAGTATTTTTCACTGTGTATTCTCTAGTGCCAATCATAAAATGTATTTTGCCACAAAACATGTTTTATTGTTTAGTTGGGATGTTTGAAAAAAAATATTGTTACATTGGATTTCCATGTACCAATAGCATCAACATGTTTGTATGTGTGATATATGTGAAACTTCGTAGAGTGTCTTAGACTACGATTAGCAAACAAATAAATAAGTAGAGATTTCTATATATTATGGGAAATAATTCTAGATTGTATTAAGTGTCAAGTAGTAGTTTGTCCCCTAATCTCATCTTCAACTCTTGGCTGGAGGGCCATGGAGGGTGGTATAGTTTCCACATGAAAATTACAACGTTATTCGCTTGATTTTACTTTATTTTAAATTGTCATACCCCTAACATTCCTAGGGATTTGTACACCATTACTCTTGTTTCTATTTACTTTCATGGTAAAACATTGTATCAAATACCTCAAAAACTCATTGTATCAAAATGTCACTTTAAAAAGGTAATCTAAGAATCAAAACTCTGCCAAGAACTTGGAATTTAGTACGAGTGATTTGATCTTAGTTCTGATTGTATCCTTCATTACAAGTCTCTCGCGCCCCTTCATGAAGACGTTCCACTACGGTTTGCAATTCTCCAAATTACATGACAACTAAAATCACATGTATTGCCTTGTGCAACACTCGTGATTAAAGTGTACAAACTACAAAGATAGAAACATTGTGATGTGTGGCATTTTATAACTTCCAATTGTGTTGAGGATATTTCTCACTCGGATTAGAAAAAATCTTGATTGATCCGTAGATTCCCCTATTTTTACCCAAGAAATAGTGTATAATAAAGGAACCCATAAGATGTTTTATTTATTGGTACCTCATCTCACGTGCCACCATTTGGTAGGCCTGGTATTGGAAAGCACATGTCGATGAACTTTTATTGCAGAAAAAACAATGTTTAAATAGTTATCATGTTATTTTTAAAAGTTAATGGGTTATATCATTTTAAATTGTTTACCCACCAATTAGTTATACCCTTGGCAAGCGATGCAGAAGGATGATCAACGCATCGCTCACACAACCTCACACCAAAAATAAGTAACCAATAAATAAAGAAAAGCATGTGACTAATTTTTAATAAAATGAGATTTACCTTAGTTCTCATTGAAGATGTCATCGAATCTCAGTTGCGACCAATTTTGCAATTCACGATTCTTACAAAGAAAATTCAACGGTTTGGGGCATTTTATCTAGTTGCAATCTCACTTGCAGCTAAAAATTACTTAGTTATAACCTAACTTGCAACTCATAAGTGCAAGAATGGCGATGCAAATGATCTAAATAAGAGCTAAGTACAAATCAGGAAATTGTTTTTTATGTGAAAAAAGTAAGCGGTAAAATATCAGCACGAAGATCGGGGAAAATAATGAGCACGGGCATTCATTCCGCTTCCATTATCCTCTCGCGGACGGTGGACCCATCCCCCTATTTCAACAGCTTCATTTTCCCCTTTCAACAGCTCGAAAGCTCCTCTCAAACCCAACCCACAACGCAACGCAAAAACCATTTCTTTCCCCAATCCCGTCCCGTCCTCCTCCTCCGATCGACTTCCGACGGCATGAGGACGGCGGCGGAGACGCAGCAGTCGCGGATCCTCTACGAGCTCAGCGCGCTCGTGCTCACGATCCTCCGGCCGCCGGGGGAGGCGGCCGCGGGGCCGCGGCAGGTGTCGGCGGCGGGGGTGGCGTCCATGCTGCTGGGCGCGTCCATGGCGCTCATGCTCTGCGGCTCGCTCACCTTCATGCTCGGATTCTTCCTCATGCCCTGGGTCCTCGGCCTCGCCTGCGTCTTCCTCTTCGTCGGCTTCCTCACCAACCTCTCCGGGATCGGGAGGGCCATCCTCTGCTGGCCCGCCGCGTGCTCCGCCCCCTCGTCCCACAAGGACGCATCCACATGTACGTGATCTGGCCGTTCCCCTTCCTTCGAGGGGAAAAGAATTACTACGTACTACGGCTTGTCTGTTTCTCTGTGTTTTGGATTATTCGACATTACGATGCGATTCTGTGTAAATTTAGCGGCAATTGGGATGGGATACGTGAATTGGTCGTGTTTCTGTGCTCGATCCGGGTTAGTTGCGCCCAATTGGGCGTATGTGCTTAATTTCTGCACAAATTTGAAACAGCCATGGTCTATGGGCGCTATAAATTGTTCTGAATATTGTTATTCATGAGCCCAACAATCAGATTGGAATTTTATGATTTCTCTACCGAATCACTTCATCAGGGCATCATATCCATGCTCATGAGCAGAAATTCTTCTTTTTCTTCACAAAAAAGCAATTGGGATTAACTTAGGATTTAAGAAACAGTCATCCTTACCTCATAGCCTAGATAAGGGAAAAGAAAAGCAATATGTGCCATCTGGTGCATGCCAGTGAGAGTTTATTGACCGGATAATGTAGTTCTGTAAATTAGGCTAAGAAAGACCGCTTAGAGTAGCTTCTTGATGAGTTAAACAATGAGAAGAGTATAACTACCTTACTATAACCATATAGAACCAAAGGTGAAAAGAAGCAGTAACCATATAAAGTCAAAAGGTCTACATAAAAGTGGAGGGTGATTTAATTGCTTAAGCGCTTTTGTGCTTGTCAAGCAGGAGACAAGAATAAGGAACTTTATATCTTTGCTAATGTTGACTGGCCACGGGTAGCTGGGTAGGGTTCTTATGTAGTAGGACGAATACATAAGCTTTGATAATCCTGCCAGAAAAAGAGCTGTCTTAGTCTCTTGCACGGGAAAAACAAGAGAGGAAAATTGAAACTTGACCTATATTATTTAACATCTCGCTTTCAGTCTTGCATTTCCAATAAGAACGTGATTTTTAAATAGACAATTTAGTAGATTGATTAGTGACTGTCTTCCAAGTAGTTGCGGACACGGTGAGCCTTGGTTCCCCCACCAAGCACGATTTGCTCGAGGGCAGTTTTATATACATGATAAAGTCTCTACCATTATGTTCCTATAATATATTATGCTGATAGATTTCAGTACATCGTGAAAATCCAATTCTACAATCTAAACTCAGTTTGTATGATCATACTGATGTAACTCCTTTATATATACATTCTTCGTCAATACTAACTGGTGCTGTACATATGTCATTATCATGCTGCCAAGACTTTCTGCCTCTGTATTGCTTGCTCAACTATCCAATACAGGAGTATCACTTGACCTTTTTTATCGTCCTCTTCTCACAGGGCATATATTTCCCAAGTCTCCATTCATGTAGACGTGAAGTCGAATACGGTGTTTGCTCCCCACAGAGATGTACAGAAGCAGCAAATTTGGGCAGCACTACCAGTGTTGCGAACTGTATTTTCCTTCCTGGGCAACTTTTACCATGTAACACTGCAGGCTTGAAACTATAGCTAGGAGGATACGTCTTGACAGCAAACTTTGTACATACGGGAAGAATGCTCTGGTGTATTACGTGGGGCATATAATTGTTTCAGGAGTGGAAAGCTCTTTTCTTTCCGTATTTTCGGATAAGCTTGTATCTTATTCGCCATGCTCTTGCTACGGTTTGAGGGTAATTACTGGAATCAGATATCTCCGCCAGTGTAAGGCTTGTAATCCCACCTATACTTGAAATTGTATTTGTATGTTTGTTGATCACAAATGAATTGTCCATTTTGGAAAGGGAAAACGTAAAAGGGCGACTGTTATTTGTCATGTTCTGATGGCAACTGTTCTGTTGGCATTCTCTTGCTTTTATTTGAAAGGAATCACTCCAATCTGCATAAATTGTCCATTAGAAGGCTACCAGTGCCTCCTGCACTTGAAGTTAACTTCTATGATTTTGATCATAGGTTTCTCCATTTTGGAAAATGAAAAGAAAATAGGTGTGTGTCCAATCCGGTGGTAATGGCGTCTTGCTTTTGATTACACTACCATTTGTCTCCTCTGCTTGAATTTGACCTGTCGTAGTCTGAGCTAGTAAGGCTATCGGACCTTCATGAAAGTGCTGTTCTCCTAGACCCAAAAGAGTTATGAGATTGCTACAGATAACTGCAGATCCTGGTATCTCTCAGGTTGCCCTGACTACATCTCGAAAACGGCTGCCTTGAGACCCAACGAACTGAAAAGTATGTGGCCAGGTCGAATGCAGGGCCATGAAAGCAAGAGGTGAACAACCTCCAGAAGCGAAGCTCAGCTATCCGGCAAAGGCAAGCAACGCTCCTTTTGGGGTTACTGTCAGCCTCAGACGCAGAATCAGGCAACCACGTGTGTTTTCACTTTATTCTAAACAAGCGCTAGAGATTCTATAAGATACGAAGGCAGTCTGCCAAATCTCGGTCTAAATCTTTCTTGATTAGCAGAAGACAAAATGGACATGTGGATTCCATGAACACATGCAAGAACAGAATTGCGAAGTTTTTACCACTATTGTTGTGAGAAGACCAGAATACAATACACAAATACAGACCCAGGTCCATGCAGGGTGTCATGTTTCACCACAGGCAAAGCTCATAAAGCACAAAAGATTTTCACCGTCAAAAACCACAACCAGATTGTTTCTTTTTGAAAAGATTGTGTCTTCCATCAGGGAGAACCTCTAGGAAGGTTCTTAGCCGTAGTTCAGGCGGAACATGTCGTTCTGCACGTAGAAGTTCCCTGGTCCAACTGGCATCAAATGGAACATCTGCATCACCAACACATGGTAATGTTAGCAAAGAGAACAGTGGGCATGTCAAGCATAATCTTTCCAATGAACTTGGACACATCAAAACAATCACAAATAGGCAAATACATACAAAAAAAAATGATTATGGTGATCTATGGATTCATGATTATGAAGGCAAAACATAACATCCACATATCAAGGTAAAAAAAAAATACAGCTGGCAGAGACGCAAATTCAACAAGGAATGCACAGTCACACTATAATGCAGATATGAGAGAAAAAAGCATAAATAACAGAGACAATGAGACAAACAAAAAGGTGATTCAGAAAATATTGTATTCGATCCCCAAAGGTTGTGGCAGATGCACACGAGTGCATGACTAGTCATACCATTTTATACTACGCACGAGCAGAAGCCAACCACAGGAATTTGATCTAATCCATTTTATAAGAATATATGTACTGGAGGAAGGGAGAGCAAGCTATTTCTAGTTGAAATCACATAAGCACAGTTTGCACCATACCATAGTAAATAGTGGCTACCATATTATTGTAAAATAGAACAATAGGGCTATAAGTAGAGGTATCAACGTATAACTTGACTAGGAAAGATATAGAGAAATTCATATAGAATTTTACAATATTTTTATTCTATGACTATACAACAGCCAAAAGAACAAAAGAATAAAAGACATTTTGATATTCCAAAGCAAAGAGAACACCTGATTTGATGGGTTCTGCTGAAACACAACTAGAGTTGCTGAATATTAAAGATAATAATGCATATTCCAATCCTTCCACCAAGAGATCAGTGGCAAGCATATACTTACAGGACAAGGCATAAACAAATGGCAAGTGGTAACACATAAAAAACCATTTGTCTCAGGAAGCACTAAAAGTAATGGTACAGATCACATCAAGAATTCTACAGACTACTTGAAAAACACAAATCAGATTAAGCTCATGGCAGGTAGAAGACCGCATAGGCTATGTAATACTGAAATCCCAGAACAATAGTAGATCCTGAGACTAAGCTCATAGAATTTCAATCTCCAGGGCAATAGCCATTAGCTAGAGACCAAATTAAAAAATAAAAGTCAACAGCGCTGATGCCAGTACAATGCAGTCCAAAATAAACTACAGTTGACAGTAGATAAATCAGAACGGCTTCAGTTAACAATTGAGAATAAACCAGAACAATCTAAGGTTGTTGACACAACATTCCTGATGGAAATCTAATTCAGTATAGCATTCACAAGCAACCACGCCAGAGTCTATAAGCAGGGACCATCCAATCAGAGAGACTATCTGAAGAACAGCATGAACTAGACATTTGGACATAGCAGTTATTAAGATTAAACAACTGAGAAAAGCACAGTTAACAATTGGGAGTCAACAGCAATCTAACATTCTTCACATGGCAACATAACATCCCTGACGGAGATATAACAATTCATCCTAGCATCCGCAAGCCAGTAACGACAGATACCTAATACGCCATCCTAAACCATTTCTGAATGGAGATCTAAGCGCAAAAGTTCTCCACAAATTCCGAATGGAGACCTAAGCGCAAAAGTTGTCCACAAAAGATATCACGCTTCAATCAGAACATAGCAGCGAGCAGGAATTAGATCGGGCAAAATGATCGGAGCCCGTACCTGCGAGAACTTGATCTGGTGCTCGCCCTCCCCGGCCTGGAGGGATCCGGAGACGAAGACGAGCACGCCGCCGGTGGGGCCGGCGGGCTGGCAATCGACGGTGACGACCTTGTGGAGGCACTTGTCGAAGGGGAGCGAGGTGAGCTTGGCGGAGATGGCGGCGGCGCCCATGAACTTCTCGCCCTCGAAGGAGAGCATGGAGCCCTCCTGGTACAGCCCCACCAGCCCCGCCCGGTTGGAGTCGAACGTGCGGTAGTAGTGCTCGACGAACGCCTTGGCCACTCCGTCGGGGTCCATCTCCGCCGCCGCCGCCGCCGCTTGTGAGGTTAGGGTTTGAGGAGGCCCGGTCGCGTATGGAATGTTTCAGTTTGCGTGCGAACGACGCGGCTGGGTGGAGTGGAATCGTGTAAAATGCGATATCCTTGTACATATTGGATCGGCTTGATTTTTGTTTTAAAAAAAATGGACCATACTACTAAAAAATTGTATATATCTAAATTTTGATAAATCTCTGACATTCTTTTATGGGTGAAAGGAGTAAATAGTTTCAAAAAATCAAAAGTCAAATTATATAACTTTGACCAAACTTTTAGAAAAAATAATATCAATATGTACAGTTCAAAATCAACAATATTTTTTTATATCATATCTATATGGTATCATAGTTTTTTTTGGTATTTTTTAAAAAAATTGGTGAATGTCTAATTAGCTTGACTTTTAAAAAATACGCCTTACTTATTAGAACGGAGCAAGTATTAGATTAGCACAAAGGTACATAAGGAAAGAGAATATTTGTCCGCTTTTACATAAAGACCCCTGAAAAAGAAAGCAAGCAAACAAAACAACCTATGAGCGATCATTTGCCAACCCACAGTTGCAAAACTTCGTCGATGTCACGTCTAGGGCGAGCGGGAAGGGATGAAGAAGAAGTTCAATCGTTGAGTCGCACGCATGTGTCGTTTGCTACAAGCAACATAATCTTGGTGACAAAGAAACCACATCAGCGGGGGGGCAACACCCCGCACCTCCCTGGCGTGAGAGCTAGAAGCACTAGGTGAAGTCAACACCCTAGCACACATTAGATCCAAAGCAGGGACACTAGGAGGGTGATACCTTCGATTTGAGTTATAGATGTAGTATAACTTGTTTTTTCCTAGAGACCTAGGTTCATGGAATCCTTGAGAAGTACTTGCTTTGGTGTAAGATGTTATGAATGAGCCTTCGAGAATTTTGTAAAATTACTTGTTTACCAAACCAAACGTACGTTATCTTTTATGTGTTTTATCAACAGGTTGAAATGGGTGAGGGTCAAGGTTTCACTTGTAGTTGTACACATGCATATGAAATATAAAAGATAAAACGAAGCACAAATATGTCTTAGAGATTAAATAGAGATTCATAATACATGTTGGCGATGCGTCTTAATAACATCATAGCCTATTGTTGTATATATGCAGTATGGATTTAATTGTCAAACCGTGTCTCCACCGACTTGTCTGAGGCTCTCACATATCAAAGCATTAAGATCTATGACGTCATGGTTGATCCCTAAATGTTTATTTCTATACAACCTAGTACCCAACTGTCACAAGGTTTCGAGAATGACCTTCAACTCTCCTTTACTCTCTCCTTTTACCTTTATTGATCTTCATGGTCTTAGATATCTCACAAGTCCTAGGGTCGAGACAAATAGATGGATCTAGATTAGTCAATTACAAGACAACCTCGTTACAATTAGATGCATATATTGGTACGACGCTAGCAGGGATGGAGCCAGAAAATTAACACAAGGTAGGCCAATTGCATGTAAAATTTATTGGAGGGGGCCATATATGTAAATTTAGGCAACTCGCAGGTCAAATATATAGATTAACCAAGGTTTTTTAACCAAAAAAAATTACCATGAGGGGGCCCATGGGCCCAGCCAGCCCCTGCTGGCTCCGTCCCTGGACGCTAGGCCTTAGCCCTCAGCCTGTGACTACTTACACATGATTAGATCAACAATCATAAATATGGCATAGAAAATCATTCATAAATGAATAACAAATAGTCTTACAATATTGTCAATTGTGAAAGAATCAATATTACAAGTAGATGGCTATGAAGATTGAGATGGATGGGAATGGAGTTTGTGATGGAGAGTGCATAGCTTCGATGAATGGTGATGGAGACAGTGGTTTATGTGGACGAACTTGTGCTTCAGTGGCACTGTTGCTCTGATGACCTAGGTGTCTTCACAAAAAGAAGCCGAACAACCCTAAACATACAACTATGCATAAATAGACCCCCTCCCACCTACCGTTGGCCATCTTGGCGACCAAAGATGAAGCAGAGAGATGCTAGAGGTGGCTTTGGAGGAAAGGGGAAACGGGGGGGAGAAGGCAGTCCATGGGAGAATATGAGAAAAAAACGGCTTGCATCGGCTTGATTTTTTAGTTAAATAAAGAGCGCACCCATAAACTTATTCTCAATGTGCAAATACCCTCACAAACTAGTGAAAATGAGATGGCTGAAAATGCAACATGTAGCATCCACGGTGCGAAGTACCACATGCCCACGGATGACTATTTTGTCGAGCCCCCACTTTCACATAAATTCATTGACGGTCATGTCATCGTTTAAAACAGAGACATATCGAATTGAATTCCCATTTCCCCTGTTTCGCTATACCTATCCTGTTCGAGTGTGACGATTTAAGAAGCAACGAAGAGGCCATCGAGCGAAGGAAGTGTTAGCGGTGGAAAGGCTGAAGGGGTCACACACACACACAATACCATTGGAAGTCTAGCCCTCATTGTTTCTTGAACACAATTATGTTTCGCCCAATGTCTAAACCCTTTGCTATTCCAAAAGCTACTTTTCATTGTAAATACAAATCAAAATCAGGTTTTCTTGATGAGTCCCACGCTCCTACAAACCACCTTTGGAACACACTTTCTTTTCTTTTATAAACTCATGTTCTTTTGACTTAGGAGGTTCTAAGTGTTCCTCCAAGTCTTATTACACTTCTTCACAAAAGTTCATAGAAATATTATTAGCGTTATCTAATATGATAATTTTTTGCTCTTTAGTAACTGGAATTTCTTGGTTCAAATCTTTTGATAGCATAATCAAAGTTATTTTTATGGTCATTTTCTTTTGTATTATTTGCAGACACTTGGCTAGGAGATAACCCAAACAAAACCCCCAAACTAGAAGCTCTAGACCGGAAAACAGCATTTCAAACAGAGCATGCTTAAAATTTTGATGTTGATGATGTACCTAGGGCATGAACCTACTTCCTCCGTTTACTACTATAAGACATTTTAGATATTTTAAAATAGACTAGATACAAAGCAAAATAAGTGAATCTACATATTAAAATAAACTAGATACCGAATGAATCTATAGCAAAAGGCCAAAATGTCTTACAGAAGAGAACGGAGGAAGGATGTCCTTTACCTTTACTACTGCTGCAAAAAAAAAAAAACTCAAGCATAAATGCTATCAACAGAGGAACCCAATTGAAGTGAACTGTTGGAAAGCACCCGTTTGTTCAAGCAATTCCGCAAAAAAAGAAAAGGCAAACCATAAGGAGCATCAAAAGCCCTGTTAAGAAACTGTTAAAGAAAAAGTAGCATCAAAAGCTAGCAGCGAGCACAGCAGGAGAAACAAGCAAAATTCAGATATGGCACAGTTTTACACGAGAATTCTCCCATCCCCTCTTTTTCTCCCATCGCGAGCGACGCCCTGGCCCCATCTCGCTCCACCCCGCCGGCCAGCCTTTCTCCCCGTCCCCTGCTCTTGTACCACCACCGCGACACCGCCACCGGCCCAGCACCTGCACCTCCACTTTCCACCCCCATCGCGACGCCGCCACCGGCCCAGCACCTGCACCTCCACCCTTCGTCCTCTATATCTAGTTTAGAGGATCTCCCTAAAAGAAAGGTTTATAGAGGATCATATAGACGTGCTACTAGAGATGCTAGACAGGTATTTCCCCCTCTCCCCTCGAAGTCCTGAGCATCACCATACCGGTGATTATTCTTATACATTTCAGGTTGGCTAATTTGTCTGAATTTCACAAGTTGTATGTTAATTTACAGCTTACCTTTGTCATCTTTATTATCCACTCCCACTGTTTCATACTATAAGACGTTTTGGTAAACCAAATTAGTTTGCCAAAACGTTTTATAATATGGAACATACTGCTACAAACAAACATTTGCTTTGACACAGAGAAATTTAATGGTCCTCTTATCGTTCTTGCACTAAGCCTGATATGACCTTCAATTCAGTATTCTGCTTGTCTTTCCACGAGAATAAACATCAATATATTGAACAAGTACATATCTCTAGCAAGCACCGCAGAGATCGCCTGCCCGATCCAGGCGAGAGTGCTGCGCTTGACGGTTGACGCCATGTATGGCGAGCAACCACATGGCTTTCGAACCCTCTGGAGTGGTAACGTGAAGCTGCGCTAAAGCGATGCAGTTCGAGCAAATCAACGACAAGGTGATTTCTGTCTCTCTTTCTCTTGATGTAGCCATGTTGGACAAATTTGGATTGTCTTGGTTTCATAGACATATTTTGTTGGTGTTTATAGAACAACTTCAAAGTGAATATTGTTTTGCACGGCAATTTTTAACACCAGTACATTAGCACCATGTATTGGCTCTGTGCTGCATAGATTTTCATCTCTGCAGGACTACCAGTACCAGCATATGGGCCACCGAAATAGCCAATCCTGTAAATGCTGGACACAAATACTTGATACTTGTTTAAACAGTTTTTCTTCTGTTGAAATCTGGTCAAAGAAATTAACGTTTGAATTCTCTGAACTGGAGGGGTTCGCCTCCCTGTTTGTGAGTTAAAATACCTAAACCACAGTGGATGTTAAGAAAGGGACTTGGTGTTGTTC
This sequence comes from Lolium multiflorum, assembly GCA_030979885.1. Classification (NCBI taxonomy): domain Eukaryota; kingdom Viridiplantae; phylum Streptophyta; class Magnoliopsida; order Poales; family Poaceae; genus Lolium; species Lolium multiflorum. Next base: position 216,230,569 of record CM061751.1, on the reverse strand, counting down.
TTAGAAATATTGAGCATTGAGTCACATTGTGAAAACTTCGGAAAGTTGACATTGTGTATTGGCCTCTCGGGTCATGAGTTATTTTTCTCTCATATACCTTCTCAGAGTATTGTTGTAATATAAATCTCTCTCTATCCTCTGTCAGAATGAGTGCGTGATTGTCTTACTATTCAGCTCCTAGAGCAATGCTCTGTCTTTTCACCGGGTTGTAAGTCACACTCAACATCCTACCAAGGAACATCCGGTGACCCACTAGTAGAAACAAGATCTTTGGTTTTTTGCTCCAAAAAGCTTTTGCACGAACTGGTGCTAAAGGGGTCATTAGCACCGGTTCGTGCGGTCTAGACGTCCAGGGGACCAGCTGCGGCATTAGCACCGGTTCGTGCGGGACCTTTTGCACCGGTTCGTAACACGAACCGGTGCTAAAGGTTTTTCTGCTCCCGCACCTCCACCCCCCCCCCCCCTCCCCGTGGATCGCCTTTTGTAACACTGTAAAATAGAAAAGAAAATGATAGAAAATTTTAAAAATAAAATCTTTTGAGATTCTTGTATGTTCTGCAACCTACTATTAGGGAAAATTAACAAATTTGAATTTTCACTTTTATTGCAAAAAATGTTTGAAATATGGTAAAACCGCATTAACTTTTGCATACGACGTCGGAAAAAAACGTATAATATATCAAAATCATCGTGGGAAAATGTTACATCCGATTTCATCGGGGTTTACCCGGTTAGATAATTTTTAGATTCTGAAAATTCCAAATAAAAATATAAAAGCAGGAAGATTTTAGTTTTTTTTCCAGAAATTTAGGATTTTATATTTTTTAAATTAAAATTAATAATTGCATCCTGCATAAAGATTACTATTACTTTTAGAAAATTATAAGATTTTCAAACTTTCAGGTTTTAGGTTTGGCAAAAAAAAATTCAAAAATTGAAAATAATACAAATTATAAAGTTAATGTTACTTATTTATTCAAGATTATTATTACAACATTACTTTTGTTTATTAAAATAATTATTTGAAATTCGAACAATAAAAAATATGACATCGACCGACATGTTATTAGGATTGATATGATACTAGTATCACATACATGCGCGCGAAGCACTTGGATGCAGGATGAAAAGGAACTTGGAAGTTAAGCGTGCTAGTGCTAGAGTAGTGGGAGGATGGATGACCGAGCGAGAAGTTTGAGCACGAGTAAGTACTTGGACTAGAGATAAGGATAGTTAGAGACTGAACTTGTGAAATAACTAAAATATTAGAAATTCTGAAAAAAGGAAAAAAAGAGGGAGTGAAAAATAATTCGAAAAAAATACGGTAGCGGGGTTCTACCGCGGCAGCGTTTTGGGACGTTTTTCTGTCGCGGCAGACCCTTTAAGGTCCTCCCGCTCGGACGCCCGGCAGCCGCCACGTGGTGCACCCTTTTGTACCGGTTCGCAACTGAACCGGTGCTAAAGGGGGGAGGGCCTTTTGCACCGGATTGTTTGCGCCGGTTCACAATCCGGTGCATATGACCCAAATGAACCGGTGCAAAAGGCCCGTTTTCCACTAGTGACCACCAGGAAGTGAAGTGCGCCAATCACACTAATCACAGAAGAACTTATGTTTTCACGAAAATTTCTTCATGTTATATGAAAATAACTATGATTCGGCATTCATTAAGAAGAAGGTGCCCGATTTTTAGGAGAAAACCGGGCAAAAACCAACAACAACAGTGCCAAAGCACACCCAAGACCACACACCCGCCACAAGGGCACACCCTGGCTACCCACAAAAGCTAAGAAGCTCAAGCCGGCCTATGCCAAACAGATGACTCCTCGAAGAGAGACCGGCAGCTTCGCTTCTGACAATGAGCCTCGGATAGGAGATGCGCAGGACAAGCGTCGAATAGGACCTTCACCGGACCGCCCCTCGAAGGTCATCGTACACCGCCCGAGGGTGGCTTCGACTTCTCATCAAGAAGAGACCACCGCGAAGACATTCGAACACGTCGAATAGGCATCCATTTGTTATTTCGTAGTTGGAGTAACTATATTTGAGAGAGTCGGATCATTTTTTTTTCTAAAACTAGGTTTCGTAGTACGGGCTTTGAAGAGCAGTCCAGAATCCAAAGCCTTTAAGAAAAATAAATGAACCCAGTTACTTGCCGTAGAACCGCCCCCTAGCAAATAAAACAGTTTCATAAGGCTGGCCCATATTGCTAAGTATCATATAGTAGTATCATGCATATGATACTTGTGTATGATACTATCCCTATAGTGGGTAGTATCAAGTTATGCTATATTTATTATTATTTAGAATCTCAATGCAAATTGATGTACAAGATTTGTTTGGCATTAACTTTTCTCGTGATATGTGCTATGATACAATATCCACCTATGATACTCTAAACTCATCTCTCCTCCTTAATTAGCTGCCACATCAGTATTTTTGTGGAACCAATATGCATGATACTAGCTAGATATTAGGTGGCTAGCCTAAAACGGACAAACCACTGTGTGCTCCAGCTTGGCAAATGTTGTCTTTATTCATCCACGTGGCGCACCACCTAGTGGACAGCCTTATGCTAACAAGTGGCATATCAAGTACTGGAGCGTTGCATGGTAAGGCTTGAACTTGGTCAAAGGGACTCCGAGGGATCCGGGCCTATAAATGTTGACCTCGGCCCCCTTGAGCTGAGCACTTGCACCAACAGCTAACAAACCATCATTGTTGAAAACCACCGGTCCGGGCTAATGGCGGCTTCTTCCAGCGATGAGCTATTGCAGGCACACGCCGAGCTTTGGAGCCACACCTTCAGCTACCTCAAATCCATGGCGCTCGAGTGCGCCATCAAGCTCGGGATTCCCACTGCCATCCACCGCTACGGTGGCGCCGCCTCTCTATGTGATCTGCTTGCTACCCTTCCAGTACCAGAGAGCAAGAAATCCTACCTGCCTCGCCTCATGAGGTTCCTTGCCGTATCAGGTATCTTTACTGTTGATTTTCCGACAACAGGGGAGTGTGCAAATGGTGGCGCAGACGGTACCTACCGCCTCACTCCACTGTCTCGCCTCCTCGTCGACGATGGTACAGGCGCTGGTGTTGACCAGTGCACGAACTTCTCGCCGTTCGTGCTCTCCCAGACCAACAGCTATCTTGTCACGGCGGCCTTGCACCTCTTCGAGTGGTTCGAGAGCGACGAAGGCTCAGCCTCCGCTGGGACGCCGTTCAAGATGGCGCATGGCACAGACCTGTGGACAATCATGTCCCGTGACCCGACGATAAATCAGGTCTTCAACGCCGGCATGGCGTCCGACACCCAGTTCACGATGAATTTCGTCGTCACCAACTGCAACGAGGTGTTCGACGGGGTAACCTCACTGGTCGACGTCGGCGGCGGGAATGGCACATCGGCGAGGGCGATCGCCAAGGCCTTCCCACACATCAAATGCTCAGTTCTGGATCTTCCCATCGTGATCAATTCCACCCCACCTGACGGTGTGGTCAAGTACATCGCAGGTGACATGATGAGTCTAATCCCAATGGCTGATGCTGTGTTCCTCAAGGTACAACACTAGTTTCTTTTGGGTGAAAATTTATTATAAACTGTTTAATTTAGCGTGCTGATTGTTTCCCCCTTAAGTGAAAAAAAAACTGTTGAATTTCGTTGCAGCACGTGCTGCATGATTGGAACGACGAGGTCTGCGTGAAAATCCTGACGGAGTGCAGGAAGGCAATCCCTAAGTCCAGGGGGAAAGTTATCATCATGGACGTCGTCGTCGGGTCTCCTTCTGAAGCCAATTACGAAGGCCAGGTCATGTCCGATCTGCTGATGATGGTAATCACATCAGGCAAGGAGCGTGACGAGCATGAGTGGCGCAAGATATTCATGGACGCTGGGTTCAGTCACTACAAGACGAGGCCCATTGTAGGGTGCTTGTCCATCACCGAGCTGTATCCTTAATTAGCCATGCATGACTACAACAAATATTTGTTGGTCCTGGAAAGTCTGTTGTGCTCGTGTAGGGCATAAAGTATCTTTATCTGGTAGCAGTTTGTCTGTACGCCTCAAATGGCTTCATCTGTTGCCTAACTGGGTGGAAATTAATAAATCAAATCTTTTTAGCGGTTGATCGATATTGGTTCTCTGTTTCTTCCATGATTTTCTGTTTTTGAGCATTTCCTCCTGTGGTGTGTATGTGTTTAATCATATTGCCATGTCGAGTTTCTGCGATCAGACGGCAATGATACTGTATGGCCTGAAACCGATTGTCTTTTGTATCTGACCTGGTTGCCGGTGATTTGGCATACATGGGTGTGGTGACAATGAACCCAGATGCTTAGAATTAATAGTGAGTTTTATTTTAAAAAGGGGATTGGGGACTATCTATCTATATGGTGAGTGAGTTGTATCTCAGTTGCTCTAGTATCATGATTTTAAGGCCGGGTTTAAGGGCCATCCGGACAGGTTCACCTATGCCGAATTATTGGCAGAAGATTTATTTTGTCATTTTGCCTTGGGGTGTGTGATGTTATGGTAACATAGCTAGTTATCACCTCACTCTCTTTCTTCATTTATTCGCATGTCATGTCACCAAAATGCCATGAGATGTGTGATGTTACTAGCTATGTTACTCCCACCATGAGCAGTCTCAGTTGATCTAGTATGGCATGATTTTAAGGCCGGGTTTAAGGGCCATCCGGACAGGTTCACCTATGCCGACCATTCTTGGCTGAGAGAGATCATTCCGTTTGGCCAAAACGAGGGCGCTTGGCCAATCCGTTGTAAGGCCTTAACATCCGGGTCTTGCTTTCGAGGCCCTGGCCGCCGGTGCCTTCAAATACAGGTCAAGAAAGGGAGACAAGAGGAGAAAAGTGGATATATGAAGCAGGAGCATGGGCGTGGCCAAGCCAGATGATAAGCTTCCGTCTCTTAGCTCCTTCGCCCTCTCTGATATTATTCATCTTCCGTTGGGAATCCGGGTTGGGTTAGATTGAAGAAATTATGACGAAACTGGGCAATAACCCAACTGATCTGTGCTTGTGCTGTCGATCGATGTCTGTGCTAATCACAACATTAGTGTGTTGCAGCTGACGGATCCGTCGCTCCATTAGTTGAAAGAGAAAACTCACCACGCCGACAAGATGATGTTGATTCTCAAGATAGCAAAAGAATCAGATGTTCATGGGTGAATCTTCAGAGGTACGTCAGGAGATGCTGATAAGGCAATACTGATTATGTGCAAGTGAAATACCAGCAGAGTAGCTAATTGAAAACTGATGGAACATATCTTTCAGTGCAGCAAACTCCAACTCCAAGAGTCCCGACCGCTGCAATAATTCTTGTTAATTCGAGTGCTTCTCCTTCATTGGTGACTCTTATCTTACATGTAAGTTACTGCTCATCATGCAAAGATTATCTAATAACCATCTTTAATCTTTAATTAGAATATCTGGCCATTGATCTTTAGGTAGAAAATCTCACTGTGTATGAATGGATTGAGGAGGAAGATCTCTTGTCTATGAGGCGAATGCCTGAACACCACCATGGCAATACATATACATTGGACACTATTCCTGACTATTATCGGCGTTGTAGAAATATACCAGACAAGGAATGCCTCCCCTTTTATAGCACAGATATCATGAAGGTGCATGATACGATCTTGGCTATAAGAACATACATTTAGGAGAAAGTTCCCTCTCCAGTTAATTAAGTTAAATATTCTGGAGCCTTGTAGCCGGTGTCATGCTTTGTGAAATTCTGTTGTCACGTTATATTAGCTATATGATGTTTAATTATATATGTTGTTTTAGTTGTATTTTGTTTTGCTAAAGTTACTACGGTTTGTTATATCACATGCTTAATATAACTTACTACCTGACCTGTCCAATATGTGTATTCACTACCATTGATCATCGTTCTAAAACTTTCTATTACATTTTGCTTTGAGTCTCCTTTTTCCATGAAGGAAATATATTAATATCAAACGATGCACACAGCAAAAAAAAGAGAAAAGAAAACTAAGAAATAAAAGTCCCGCCACAGTATCCTACGTCTAGCAACAGCAATACATCCACCACCAAGACAACACCTGAAATACTCCAAAAGTGACGCATTCAAGAAGGGAACAGTGCACCAGCCCCATCGTCGCCCGATCAAAGATCTTAGGTTTTCACCCTGAAGATGGTCTCCGCTCTCAAAACAATGCCTCCAACAAGGTCATTATCAGGCACAACCAATTAAGGCCAGAACTTGGGTTTTCACCTGAAAGGTAAGACTCTGAACTTCAACTGCTTTGAGTCTCCTAATGAAAACTTATATAAGATGATATGGTGTTGGAGTTAAACACTTCTAACCCATATGTAATATACTGCATGTTTGCCCAAATTGTTAGATGAAACCGGTATGTTTTGACACTTTTTTTTAGTTTTGTTTAGACACATTATCACAAGAGGGCTAGATCGGCTGTGGTGGCTAGAGACGTTGTTGAAGCCTCAAGATAGCCTAGCAAGAATTGCTTCAAGTTATATTATGTTGATTTAATACACATGGAGTAGCGCACCGAAGCAAAAAATCCCAGATATGCAGATATCACCGATATCTGTCATAAAACATCATCTTGTTGCCTTCTTCTGTATAATATTATGATCATCAAAATCTTAACGCCTACGTACTTCTTTAAAAAAAATCTAGATTCTACATTTTTCTTGCATACATTGTTGTGGAAGGCATTGCTATGTGTTCGGTGTCTAACAAATTTTCAATATCTGGACATGGTTTTTCTGGTCCCGAACTCATATGCTCATACTCCAATAAAAACAAACAAAATAGAAAACGAAATCAAAAAAATCTGAAATTCCGTACGATGAACATGAACATGTGTTCTAATTTTTGTTTTTATTTTTTATTAATAAAAATTGCAGTGGGGATTTTCCCCACTGTTTCACCCTCAAAAAAAAACATGTGTTCTAATAGCATGACAAAAATCTCCTACAAAAGATACATGTAGTGGTATGTGCAAAATAAGACAAATCTGGTTGTTGCAAAGAGCAAATCCAAATGCTCCAAACAACACAAAATTTTGTTATTTTGGCATAGACCATCTAACATGTAATTTCTCACCACAATATGCATGCGGTTAGAACACATTTTTATGTTCGTTGTAAGAATAACAGAATTTTTTGATTTTGTTTGCTATTTTTTGCAATTTGTTTATAGGAGCAGGAGCAGATGAGCTTGGGTTCAAATGTTCTTTCCACTATTTAACTTATTACTTTGTGCCTTTGTGTCTTCTTCCTAATAAATTATAAAATGGGCTCAATAACAGCAAACTAAACCTTACATAATATTACTTTCAAATATATATGTGTGTTCGACCTGATGACTATCCGCAGTACTTTTGGATAAAAAGAGATACATTCAGCTTTAACTTAAGCATGATTTCTCTCGGGAAAGCATGGTTGCGGTTGTGCACACCACCTACAATCCCTAGCATTAATTCGTAGGTAACACCTCCTTCTTTTATGTGGTGCCATGTGTGTGTGTGTGTGTGTGTGTGTGTGTGTGTGTGAGAGAGAGAGAGAGAGAGAGAGAGGGGGGGAGAGGGAGATCCGCAGGCTCAACCAGGGTTTCAATGTTCCACCATTGTCTCCTCGTGCCTGGGGTTTGACACCACATTGTTGGTTGTTGTTGCAGAAAATGCTCTCTTTATGTCGCAGTCACCGATTTCTTATGTATGGAGGAGGTTGGGAAGGGCCAGATAGCTTTCTCTGGAATTTACTCTTTTCTATTTTGAGAATCTGGTGGAGACTTGATGTCGTTGTGGAGCGCAAGTTTGGTGAACCAAAATTTTGAAAATCATGTGGAAGCTTGATGGCGGCAGGGATTGTTTGCCACACCAATTCTTAAGGATTGTTTGCCACACCAATTCTTGTTTGACGCTTGTTGAGCCCGCTAGCGGTGCAACATGTACCTCATGAGTGCTTGTGCGTGGCCCATTGAGCGTCGACGGCAATCAGTCGAGCCTCAAATGGCGATGACAGGGCTCGCCTCGGGGGCGTAGGTGTCGTTTCTCACTGATGTCGGAGAGGATGGGGAGAGGGTAGTAGGGCGATGGTCAGGGCGGGGTCAGGAGTGGACCCATGTAGAGTTGAGTGGGGGCAGTGGTCCACACTCATTTTTTTTGAATTTCAGTGATATATGTTCATACTTGAAGGAAAATATTTTAAAAAATCAAATTTGAACTAGGATTGCCCCCTTGTTCAGGGCAGGATAGTGTGGTGGTGGTGCACCGACGCCCCGTGTAGGCGGCGGAGATGGATTGGGGTCGTTGCCGGTAGATGGGTGGTGGGTGGTGGCACAATGACCGTTGGTGGGGGCAATAGTCAGGTCTGGCAATAGTGACAACGGTAAATGTGGCGGCACGGGTACCACTAAAAAAAGACTAACTTTCACGAAGGGAAAGTTACATCCCAAAAAGCTAACGCGTGTCCGTCCCACGTGAATCCCGTCCCGCGCGAGGCGCTCCTCCAATCTCGCGCGTGGCCGCACGTGAGTACGCGGCTCTAGCTAAGCTAATCCTCCCGCGCGAGTACGGACTAGTTGGCTCATCCGCCGGCGCGAATACGCATGAGTTACCGCGTGAGGTACGGGCGTACTGCCGCGCACGTAGCTAGCTATCACTTGCAAAATCAATTACAAAGCGATGTTGCTAGCTCACTACAACATAAGTGTATATCTTTGCTTTTTTTTAACAAAACATAGGTACATTCGCGTAGACGAACGAGTACAGTTGCGCACCCGATCGAGTACAGTTGAGCAGACGAGCGAGTACAGTCATGCAGATGACCGAGCACAGTCGCACGAGTACAGTTGCGAACAACATACGAGTACAATTGCACACACGGGCGAGTAAGTACAGTAGAACACACAGCGAAATAAGTACAGATCAACGCACACGGCAGGTACAATTGCATCGGCGTACGATCGTGAACGCGGCAATACGTGTCGAAAGTTGATCGCGCACACGTTACGATCGCGCGTAAAGTTTGAGCACCAATACTTAAGATTAAGGGTAGTTATCAGTTGAAACATGTCTAGGTGAGAGATTTAAAAAATTGAAAAAAAAAAATCAAAAAATTTGAAGTTAACGGACAGGACGACGTGGCTTGCGCCGAGGGTTCGTCGACGTATAGAGCTATGCCGAGGGCCGCGTCTACGCCGAGGGTCCACATGTCTCTGCCGAGGTGGACCTTCGCTGAGGAGCTACGCCAATGGTGGTCCTCGGCGTAGGCTACGCCGACGGCTTTTTACGGCTACGCCGAGGGCTCAAGACCGTCGGCGTAGCGCGCCATTCCTGTGTAGTGCTCATCTCTTAGGCGAATGCCCAAACACCCATGGCAACCTCAAGAGCGTGCATAACATAATTTCTGCCTCCAAAAGAGCATGATTGAGCTAACATACCATATTCTCGAGTATTCAACATCACTTAAGTGGCTTACATCTCGTTTTAAAAACTAACTTAAGTGGCTTACATTGGATACTTTCTGTACTATTAATTATGGAGATGTGGGAGAGGACGAGCGGCATGCGTGGGATTGGGCTATGGATTGCGCTCCGGTGGTCTGAATTTGGTGGGAGAACTGAGGAGGAAGGGGAGGGGGAGAAACATTGGTAGAACCTTGGGAGGGAGGAGACGATGGGGAGGTGATAAGGAGGAGGGGAAAATATCGCGGGGGTAGGAGATGAGTGTGCACGTGGCCGTTAGATCACTTCGTGCTCGTATCCAATGATAAATTTGTAATACTACCTCTATCCATAAATAGATGTCAGAGATTTGTCTAAATTTCTATGTATCTAACACTAATATATTTATAGATGGAGGGAGTATCAACTTCCACGACTCAAATCAAATTGTAAACATGGAGGAGTGTGGCTCGCCATGGATAAGGTTGTGTTCATGTTTCCTTGGTAAGTCTCTGCCGGTTTAGGATAACTCTATCCTAACTTAATTAATTCCCTGATTCAGAGAAGGGAAGAAGTAGTAATTGATCTTCCATCTATCTACCCAAGCTCTGATTGTTCTTCATGTGAATATGTGATGCTATGCCAAATTGGAAACTCAATGTATCGCGGTTTATAAGACAGAAATTTCATAGACACCATGTTCTGCGCACATGCAGAGTACTGGAGTCGACCACATGGTATAAAACTAGGCGTGCATTAGAGCGTCTCGAGCACTACCTGTGCCACAAAAGAATCATTATAAACACGAGAGGCTATGTGGTTCTAGAGTTCTTACCAGTTCACCTGGGAGAGATCATCAACCATCGGAGAAGTGAAAGGAACACATTTTCACCATTTTGGCTTTCACTTTGAAATTCATGAACACTATGCAAGAAAGCAAAGGATGGAGAGCTCAACACTATGTAAGGATGCAAAGTAAGAACACCAAAAAAAAGTGCTCAAATCCTACTCTCTCAAATACAACCAATTTTACTTCTTCTCGTTGTGGAATTCATTAACTAGAAAAGGTATGTTAAGATATTCAAAAGAAAGTATATTTTATATATTTCAGTTACCTTTGAATATTGGAAATTATCTACAATTTTATTATGTATTTTATTTGCAATACATATTAAACAAAATCTCATAGAATGTTGTCCCACAACCATATCGGTCAAAATTAGTAATTTTTTTGTTACACAGTTAGTGACAGAAAGGTTTTATGGACGGATCTTAGGCAGTTGCTTTATTGTTAATTATCTCTAAGATTAGACCAACATGACCCAACCAATAGATGGTAGTAATTGCTGATTTACATGTCATGTTTGGGTTAGGCATCAAATCCAGGCCAGAACATTCAATTTATACTAAACAATTTTACTTCTCATAAGTCTTTTTAAGAAATATATATTATCTATCTTGACATACATTATTTACCATAGTATCTTTAAGAAATAATACGTTTATTTTCATTAGCAATTAGTGATGCTTACAACTTATATTAAGGTACAAGTTAGTCATTCTAAGAAATTTACCGTTAATGAATACGTTTTAGCACTAAACTGGACCTCTATAGGTTCTCAAAATAAATTGCTTGTTGATTTATATTTTCTTTGGGATGTTTAAGAAAATATGTCGTTATAATAGATTCCACTGTGAATCTAAGAAAAAGTGTATTGTCATATTGTTTTATGTATCTTCTTATAATAAAGCATTACAAAATATAAGAAAAACATGGGCAATGTTCTCGAGTGTGTGAATATTACATACAACTGGAGAAAGATTCTCGAGTACTGATGGCGTGTATTTCACACGTTCGTTGGGCAACCCCAAGAGGAAGGTATGATGCGCACAGCAGCAAGTTTTCCCTCAGAAAGAAACCAAGGTTTATCGAACCAGGAGGAGCCAAGAAGCACGTTGAAGGTTGATGGCGGCGGGATGTAGTGCGGCGCAACACCGGAGATTCCGGCGCCAACGTGGAACCTGCACAACACAACCAAAGTACTTTGCCCCAATGAAACAGTGAGGTTGTCAATCTCACCGGCTTGCTGTAACAAAGGATTAACCGTATTGTGTGGAAGATGATTGTTTGCGAAAGATAAAAACAAGTATTGCAGATTGTATTTCATAGAGAATTGGACCGGGGTCCACAGTTCACTAGAGGTGTCTCTCCCATAAGACGAACATCATGTTGGGTGAACAAATTACAGTTGGGCAATTGACAAATAAAGAGAGCATGACAATGCACATACATATCATGATGAGTATAGTGAGATTTAATTGGGCATTACGACAAAGTACATAGACCGCCATCCAACTGCATCTATGCCTAAAAAGTCCACCTTCAGTTATCATCCGACCCCTCCGGTATTAAGTTGCAAAGCAACAGACAATTGCATTAAGTATGGTGCGTAATGTAATCAACAACTACATCCTTAGACATAGCATCAATGTTTTATCCCTAGTGGCAACACACACACAACCTTAGAACTTTTGTCACTGTCCCGTGTCAATGCAGGCATGAACCCACTATCGAGCATAAGTACTCCCTCTTGGTTAAAAACTTGGCCGAGCCTCTACTAGAAACGGAGAGCATGCAAGATCATAAACAACACATAAGCATAACTTTGATAATCAACATAACAAGTATTCTCTATTCATCGGATCCCAACAAACGCAACATATAGAATTACATATAGATGATCTTGATCATGATAGGCAGCTCACAAGATCCGACAATGATAGCACAATGGGGAGAAGACAACCATCTAGCTACGCTATGGACCCATAGTCCAGGGGTAGACTACTCACTCATCACTCCGAGGCGACCATGGCGGTGTAGAGTCCTCCGGGAGATGATTCCCCTCTCCGCGGGGTGCCGGAGGCGATCCTGGATCCCCGAGATGGGATCGGCGGCGACGGCGTCTCAGTAATGTTTTCCGTATCGTGGCTCTCGGGGGGTTTCGTCACGGAGGCTTTAAGTAGGCGGAAGGGCAAGTCGAGAGGCGGCACGGGGGCCCACACCATAGGCCGGCGCGGCCGGGGGGCGCCGCCCTAGGGTTTGGCCACCCGTGGCCCTCTTCGTCTCGTCTTCGGTCTTCGGAAGCTTCGTGAGAAAATAGGCCTCCGGGCTTTTATTTCGTCCAATTCCGAGAATATTTCTTTACTAGGATTTGAAACCAAAAACAGAAACAACGGCACTTCGGCATCTTGTTAATAGGTTAGTTCCGAAAATGCACGAATATGACATAAAGTGTGCATAAAACATGTAGATAACATCAATAATGTGGCATGGAACACAAGAAATTATCGATACGTTGGAGACGTATCAGCATCCCCAAGCTTAGTTCGCTCGTCCCGAGGTAAAACGATAACAAAGATAATTTCTGAGTGACATGCCATCATAAACTTGATCATACTATTTGTAAAGCATATGTAGAGAATGCAGCGATCAAAACAATGTGTATGACATGAGTAAACAAGTGAATCATAAAGCAAAGACTTTTCATGAATAGCACTTCAAGACAAGCATCAATAAGTCTTGCATAAGAGTTAACTCATAAAGCAATAATTCAAAGTAAAGGTATTGAAGCAACACAAAAGAAGATTAAGTTTCAGCGGTTGCTTTCAACTTGTAACATGTATATCTCATGGATATTGTCAACATAGAGTAATATAATAAGTGCAATAAGCAAGTATGTAGGAATCAATGCACAGTTCACACAAGTGTTTGCTTCTTGAGGTGGAGAGAAATAGGTGAACTGACTCAACATTGAAAGTAAAAGAATGGTCCTCATAGAGGAAAAGCATCGATTGCTATATTTGTGCTAGAGCTTTGATTTTGAAAACATGAAACAATTTTGTCAACGGTAGTAATAAAGCATATGCATCATGTAAATTATATCTTATAAGTTGCAAGCCTCATGCATAGTGTACTAATAGTGCCCGCACCTTGTCCTAATTAGCTTGGACTACCTGGATTATCACAATACATATGCTTTAACCAAGTTTCACAAAGGGTACCTCTATGCCTGTACAAAGGTCTAAGGAGAAAGCTCGCATTTGGATTTCTCGCTTTTGATTATTCTCAACTTAGACATCCATACCGGGACAACATAGACAACAGATAATGGACTCCTCTTTTAATGCTTTAAGCATTTGACAACAATTAATTCTTTTCTCATTAGAGATTTGAGGATATTTGTCCAAAACTGAAACTTCCACCATGAATCATGGCTTTAGTTAGCGGCCCAATGTTCTTCTCTCACAATATGCATGCTCAAACCATTCAACTCAGTGTAGATCGCCCTTACTTCAGACAAGACGAACATGCATAGCAACTCACATGAAATTCAACAATGAGTTGATGGCGTTCCCAGTAAACATGGTTATCGCACAACAAGCAACTTAATAAGAGATAAAGTGCATAATTACATATTCAATACCACAATAGTTTTTAAGCTATTTGTCCCATGAGCTATATATTGCAAAGGTGAATGATGGAATTTTAAAGGTAGCACTCAAGCAATTTACTTTGGAATGGCGGGAAAATACCATGTAGTATAGGTAGGTATGGTGGACACAAATGGCATAGTGGTTGGCTCAAGTATTTTGGATGCATGAGAAGTATTCCCTCTCGATACAAGGTTTAGGCTAGCAAGGCTTATTTGAAACAAACACAAGGATGAACCGGTGCAGCAAAACTCACATAAAAGACATATTGTAAACATTATAAGACTCTACACCGTCTTCCTTGTTGTTCAAACTCAATACTAGAAATTATCTAGACCTTAGAGAAACCAAATATGCAAACCAAATTTTAGCATGCTCTATGTATTTCTTCATTAATGGGTGCAAAGCATATGATGCAAGAGCTTAAACATGAGCACAACAATTGCCAAGTATCACATTACCCAAGACATTTATAGCAATTACTACATGTATCATTTTCCAATTCCAACCATATAACAATTTAACGAAGGAGAAACTTCGCCATGAATACTATGAGTAGAAACCAAGGACATATTTGTCCATATGCTACAGCGGAGCGTGTATCTCTCCCATAAAGTGAATGCTAGGATCCATTTTATTCAAACAAAACAAAAACAAAAACAAACCGACGCTCCAAGAAAAAGCACATAAGATGTGGCCGAATAAAAATGTAGTTTCAGGGGAGGAACCCGATAATTTGTCGATGAAGAAGGGGATGCCTTGGGCATCCCCAAGCTTAGAAACGCTTGAGTCTTCTTGATATATGCAGGGGTGAACCACCGGGTGCATCCCCAAGCTTAGAGCTTTCACTCTCCTTGATCATATTGCATCATACTCCTCTCTTGATCCTTGAAAACTTCCTCCACACCAAACTCGAAACAACTCATTAGAGGGTTAGTGCACAATATAAATTGACATATTCAGAGGTGACACAATCATTCTTAACACTTCTGGACATTGCATAATGCTACTGGACATTAGTGGATCAAAGAAATTCATCCAACATAGCGAAAGAGGCAATGCGAAATAAAAGGCAGAATCTGTCAAAACAGAACAGTTCGTATTGACGAATTTTAAAATGGCACCAGACTTGCTCAAATGAAAATGCTCAAATTGAATGAAAGTTGCGTACATATCTGAGGATCATGCACGTAAATTGGCATAATTTTCTGAGCTTCCTGCAGGGCAGTGGGCTCAGATTCGTGACAGCAAAGAAATCTGGAACTGCGCAGTAATCCAAATCTAGTACTTACTTTTCTATCAACGGCTTAACTTGGCACAACAAAACACAAAACTAAGATAAGGAGAGGTTGCTACAGTAGTAAACAACTTCCAAGACACAAAATAAAAACAAAGTACTGTAGGTAAAAACATGGGTTGTCTCCCATAAGCGCTTTTCTTTAACGCCTTTCAGCTAGGCGCAGAAAGTGTGTATCAAGTAACATCGAGAGATAAAGCATCAACATCATAATTTGTTCTAATGATAGAATCATAAGGTACCTTCATTCTCTTTCTAGGGAAGTGTTCCATACCTTTCTTGAGAGGAAATTGATATTTTATATTTCCTTCCCTCATATCAATAATAGCACCAACAGTTCGAAGAAAAGGTCTTCCCAATATAATTGGACAAGATGCATTGCATTCAATATCCAAGACAACAAAATCAACGGGAACAAGATTATTGTTAACGTAATGCGAACATTATCAACTTTACCCAAGGGTTTCTTTGTAGAATGATCAGCAAGATTAACATCCAAATAACAATTTTTCAATGGTGGCAAGTCAAGCATATTATAAATTTTCTTAGGCATAACGAAAATACTTGCACCAAGATCACATAAAGCATTACAATCAAAATCTTTAACCTTCATCTTAATGATGGGCTCCCAACCATCTTCTAGCTTTTTAGGAATAGAGGCGCGCTCTAGTTTCTCTTCTCTAGCTTTTATGAGAGCATTTGTAATATGATGCGTGAAAGCCAAATTTATAGCACTAGCATTAGGACTTTTAGCAAGTTTTTGCAAGAACTTTATAACTTCAGAGATGTGGCAATCATCAAAATTCAAACCATTATAATCTAAAGCAATGGGATCATCATCCCCAATGTTGGAAAAAATTTCAGCAGTTTTATCACAGTTAGCAGTTTCAGGCAGTTTTTCGCGCTTTGCATTAGAAGTGGAAACATTGCTAACACCAATTCTTTTATTAGTATGAGTAGGAGGTGCAGCAACATGTGTAGCATTAGCATTACTAGTGGTGGTAATAGTCCAAACTTTAGCTATATTCTTCTCTTTAGCTAGTTTTTCATTTTCTTCTCTATCCCACCTAGCACGCATTCAGCCATTAATCTTATATTCTCATTAATTCTAACTTGGATGGCATTTGCTGTAGTAAAAATTTTATTATGATGATTCTCATTAGGCATAACTTTCGATTTCAAAAGATCAACATCAGAAGCAAGACTATCAACTCTAGAAACAAGAATATCAATTTTATTGAGTTTTCCTCAACAGATTTGTTAAAGGCAGTTTGTGTACTAATAAATTCTTTAAGCATGGCTTCAAGTCCAGGGGTGAATTCCTATTATTGTTGTAAGAATTTCCATAAGAATTACCATAGCCGTTGCCATTATTATAAGGATATGGCCTATAGTTGTTACTAGAATTGTTCCGGTAAGCATTGTTGTTGAAATTATTACTTTTAATGAAGTTTACATCAACATGTTCTTCTTGTGCAACCAATGAAGCTAACGGAACATTATTAGGATCAATATTAGTCCTATCATTCACAAGCATAGACATAATAGCATCAACCTTATCATTCAGGAAGAGGTTTCTTCAACAGAATTTACCTTCTTACCTTGTGGAGCTCTTTCCGTGTGCCATTCAGAGTAGTTGATCATCATATTATCAAGAAGCTTTGTTGCTTCACCAAGAGTGATGGACATAAAGGTACCTCCAGCAGCTGAATCCAATAAATTCGCGAAGAAAAATTTAGTCCTGCATAGAAGGTTTGGATGATCATCCAAGTAGTCAGTCCATGGGTTGGGCATTTTTAACCAGAGATTTCATTCTTTCCCAAGCTTGAGCAACATGTTCAGTATCTAATTGTTTAAAATTCATTATGCTACTCCTCAAAGATATAATTTTAGCAGGGGATAATATCTACCAATAAAAGCATCCTTGCATTTAGTCCATGAATCAATACTATTCTTAGGCAGAGATAGCAACCAATCTTTAGCTCTTCCTCTTAATGAGAAAGGGAACAATTTTAGTTTAATAATATCACCATCTACATCTTTATATTTTTGCATTTCGCATAGTTCAACAAAATTATTAAGATGGGCAGCAGCATCATCAGAACTAATTCCAGAAAATTGATTGTTCATGACAAGATTCAGTAAAGCAGGTTTAATTTCAAAGAATTCTGCTGTAGTAGCAGGTGGAGCAATAGGTGTGCATAAGAAATCATTATTATTTGTGGTTGTGAAGTCACACAACTTAGTATTTTCAGGGTTGGCCATTTTAGCAACAGTAAATAAAGCAAACTAGATAAAGTAAATGCAAGTAAACTAATTTTTTTTTGTGTTTTTGATATAGAGTGCAAGACAGTAAATAAAGTAAAACTAGCAACTAATTTTTTTGTATTTTGATTTAGTGCAGCAAACAAAGTAGTAAATAAAATAAAGCAAGACAAAAACAAAGTAAAGAGATTGAGAAGTGGAGACTCCCTTGCAGCGTGTCTTGATCTCCCGGCAACGGCAGAAAAAGAGCTTGATGGCGTGTATTTCACACGTTGGGGCAACCCAAGAGGAAGGTATGATGCGCACGGCGCAAGTTTTCCCTCGAAAGAAACCAAGGTTTATCGAACCAGGAGGAGCCAAGAAGCACGTTGAAGGTTGATGGCGGCGGGATGTAGTGCGGCGCAACACCAGGAGCGCCAACGTGGAACACAACACAACCAAAGTACTTTGCCCCAACGAAACAGTGAGGTTGTCAATCTCACCGGCTTGCTGTAACAAAGGATTAACCGTATTGTGTGGAAGATGATTGTTTGCGAAAACAGTAAAAACAAGTATTGCAGTAGATTGTATTTCAAGAGAGAATTGGACCGGGGTCCACAGTTCACTAGAGGTGTCTCTCCCATAAGACAAAACATGTTGGGTGAACAAATTACGGTTGGGCAATTGACAAATAAAGAGAGCATGACAATGCACATACATATCATGATGAGTATAGTGAGATTTAATTGGGCATTACGACAAAGTACATAGACCGCCATCCAACCGCATCTATGCCTAAAAAGTCCACCTTCAGGTTATCATCCGAACCCCTCCAGTATTAAGTTGCAAAGCAACAGACAATTGCATTAAGTATGGTGCGTAATGTAATCAACAACTACATCCTTAGACATAGCATCAATGTTTTATCCCTAGTGGCAACACAACACAACCTTAGAACTTCAGTGTCTGGTGTCAATGCTGAACCCACTATCGAGCATAAGTACTCCCTCTTGGAGTTAAAAGTAAAAACTTGGCCAGCCTCTACTAGAAACGGAGAGCATGCAAGATCATAAACAACACATAAGCATAACTTTGATAATCAACATAACAAGTATTCTCTATTCATCGGATCCCAACAAACGCAACATATAGAATTACATATAGATGATCTTGATCATGATAGGCAGCTCACAAGATCCCAATGATAGCACAATGGGGAGAAGACAACCATCTAGCTACTGCTATGGACCCATAGTCCGGGGGTAGACTACTCACTCATCACTCCGGAGGCGACCATGGCGGTGTAGAGTCCTCCGGAGATGATTCCCCTCTCCGCAGGGTGCCGGAGGCGATCTCCAGGATCCCCGAGATGGGATCGGCGACGGCTCAAGGTTTTCCGTATCGTGGCTCTCGGCGGGGGTTTCGTCACGGAGGCTTTAAGTAGGCGGAAGGGCAAGTCGAGAGGCGGCACGGGGGCCCACCATAGGGGCGCGGCCGGGTGGGCGCGCCGCCCTAGGGTTTGGCCACCCCGTGGCCCCTCTTCGTCTCGTCTTCGGTCTTCGGAAGCTTCGTGAGAAAATAGGCCTCTGGGCTTTTATTTCGTCCAATTCCGAGAATATTTCTTTACTAGGATTTCAAAAAAAAAGCAGAAAACAGGCGGCACTTCGGCATCTTGTTAATAGGTTAGTTTCAGAAAATGCACGAATATGACATAAAGTGTGCATAAAACATGTAGATAACATCAATAATGTGGCATGGAACACAAGAAATTATCGATACGTTGGAGACGTATCAAGTACAAGTATATCAAGTTTAAGTGAAATGGGTAGATAATTCTAGATTGTATGAAGTATCAACTAGCAGTTTGCCCTTGAATCTCGTCTTCTCTCTTGTTAAGAAAGAGGGTCAATAGTCAATACTTAGCATCAGCATATGTGTGCTTTATATATAATTGGTGTTCTGGCAATTTGGACTGGGAATGCCCTCCCCTACACAGTGTTATTATAAGGGGGCGCACAAAACAGTCTTGGCTGCAAGAAATACGTTGAGTTAGGTTAAACATTCAGCCTTGTGTCATGCTTCGTGAAATTCAGATCTAAAGTTATTGTGGTTATACATTGTTCAGTTATGCAGTTCTTTTATGGTGTGCTTTGCCCAGGTTCCAAAAGTTGTCCAATTTTTGGGGTTCATAATAGTACATTCCTACAAAAAAATTAAATTGGAGAAGTGTCATGACATGACAAAGTTCGAAAGCGAAAAATAGTACAAAAAAGGGACTACTCTCCCGAGATTAAAAGACCCAAAAGTTTCACACCGGCGGCCAACCAAAGCTTGGCCTCGCTCTTGACGATCTCAAAAAGGATGGATTGGTGGGGTGGACTTGTTTTGAAAAATCCTTGCGTTCCGCTCTTACCATATCATCCAACTAAAAAGCAAGGTGGGGTAGGACATGGCTTTTTTGTTTGAAGCAGCCATAAAGGACATACTCGTCCACCATGAAATAAATGGATGTGGTCTGAAGTCCAAGTGTTCGTTGTGATGAAATGAAGCCCAAGCCGTTCTTTTTTCCATTCCCCAAAGCCTCTTGGAACAGCGAAATGCGATAAAAGGTGTGTCGTCTTTTCTTGAGTTTGCTTGCAAAGCGGGCAAAGGCTGCAATTTTTCGAACCTCTTTTTGCAAGACGATCTGACGTCCAAATCCTATTGTGAATGTCCAACCAAGCAAAGAACTTGATCTTAGTAGGCGCACAAGCCTTCCACACCATCTTCTTCATCATTGTGTGTGGCCCTAAAAAAAGTGTGCCTTGTATGCCGAAGATGTAGAGTATTCCCCACTCGTTGTTAAGTTCCAAGTTATCGTGTCATCCGCCCCCTCATGAAGGTGAATGCCATTACGAAGTGACCAAATCTTGAGATACTCGCGAATGTGCTCAATGGTCAAGGAAGCATCCATTTTAATTTTGTAGATCCATGCATTATTGTGCAAAGCTTGATACACCTTCCATTGCTTTCTCGTGGGTACTTTGAAAATAAGGGGGCAATGTCTTTGGGCTTCATTCCATTTAGCCATGGAGCATCCCAAAAAGGCACAATTTTTCTATTGCTGATGGTGATTGTAGTGGAGGTGTAAAAAGATCCATGTCAACTGAGTCAAAAGAAGTGCCCAAACCCATTGACGAGTGCAAAGAACACCGTTGGGAACCCCAAGAAGAAGGTACCATGAGCACAGTAGCAAGTTTTCCCCCCAGTAAGAAACCAAGGTTGAAGCGACCAGTAGGAGAAAGAAATGACTTCTGGAGGTGTTGCTAGCTGACTTTTGGCAGGACACACTACCGGTGTGAGCAACAACGTGGAACCTTCACACAACACAACCAAAATAATTTTCCCCAACTTACAATGAGATTACCTTGCTGAAAACAAACGATTAACCGTATAGTATGGAAAGAGATGTCTGTTTGCAGTGAAATTAAAGAGAACGGTGCTTGCAGTAAGTAAACATAATAGGTGTTCGCAGTAGATGATTTTATTAGTGTGAAAGAAAGGACCGGGGTCCACAATTCACCAGAGGTGTCGCTCCATAAAGATAAATAACATGATGAGTGAACAAATTACGGCTGGGCAATTGACAGAATAAAGACCATACATGACAAGATGATTACTATGAGATTCATTTAGGTATTACAACATAATACATAGACCGTAATCCAACTACGTCTATGACTAATAAATGATAATCCACCTTCCGGTTAGCGTCCGCATCTCTTTCAGTATTAAGTTGCAAGCAACAAATTATCGCATTAAGCAAAGTGTGCAAAGTAAACAATAGAATTATCCTTAGACAAAGCAATGTTGTTTTACCCCTAGTAGCTACAACACATCTACAATCTTAGAAGTTATTGTCACTCTCCCAGATTACTAGAGGCATGAACCCACTATCGAGCATAATTACTCCCTCTTGAAGTCACAAGCACATACTTGGCCAGAGCATCTACTAGCAACGGAGAGCATGCAAGATCACAAATAATATATGACAAGTATATAATCAATCTCAACCATAGTATTCAATATTCGTCGGATCCCAGCAAACACAACATGCAGCATTACATAAAGATGATCTTGATCATGATAGACAGCTCACAAGATCTAAACATGAAGCATAAATTGGAGAAGACAACCATCTAGCTACTGATATGGATCGTAGTCCAGAGATGAACTACTCATGCATCACTTCGGAGGCGGGCATGGCGATGTTGAAGCCTCCGATGATGATCTCCCTCTCCGGTAGGATGTCAGGAAGAGCTTCAGAACCCTTCCTAGCTAGGGTCGGTGATGGCGGCCGCGACGGAACTTTTCATGGATGGAGGCTCGGGTATTTAGGTTTTTCCAAAACATGTGAATAAATAGGTGGAAGGGCGAGTCGGTGGGTGCCCGAGGGGCCGACACCACCCCTAGGCACGACCAGGGTTTGGGCCGCGCCTAGGCCAGGTGTGGCCGCCTCGTGGCGCCTCTTCGTCTCTCCTCCAGACTTTGTCTTTATTACAGTAAAATAGGAACTTCAGCTTTTGTTTCGTCCAATTCCGAGAATATTTTCTATACAACTTTTCTGAAATACAAAACAACAGAAAACAGGAAACTGGCACTGTGGCATCTTGTCAATAGGTTAGTTCCAGAAAATACATAAAAATGCAACAAAGTGTAAACAAAACATATAGAAATTGGTGTAAAACAAGCATGGAGCATCAAAAATTATAGATACGTTTGCAACGTATCAGCATCCCCAAGCTTAACTCCTGCTCGTCATCGAGTAGGTAAGTGATAACAAAAAAAAATGACATGAAGCTAACACAATCTTGATCAAGTTATTGTAAAAGCATTGTGAGCTGGGATCAAAGTACTCTAAACATAGGCATGATAAATATAATTATAACAATAGATCTTAGCAACTATGTTATAACATGAGAAGTAACTCAAACAAAAGATCATGAATAATAGTGCACTGAAAGCAACTGTTTGTTTTTGAGCATAGAGAAAACATAACAAAGTGCTACTCAGTTTGTCCTTTATGAAGTAGCAAAACACAAATGCTAGGACACCTTCAAAGTTCAAAGGGTGACTAGATACAACTAATTTGAGAACAAGTAATAGCATAATCATGAATCAATCAATAATAAATTTTGGGACTTTGCACATTATACTAAGAATGAGAACTATGCTCTCTTAATTGGTACATAAAGTAAGAAGATGAAGACTCAATATAAAAGTAAAAAAAAGGCCCTGCACAGAGGGAAGCAAGATTAATCATGTGCTAGAGCTTTTTATTTTGAATTCAATAGAGGTGCTAAAAATATATTTTGAAAGGTATGTATGTCTATGTCAACGAATGACATCAAATGATCTATCATCCTTTCCTGTTTAATAGCTTCAAGAGCGGCTCCCATAGAGAGAACAATAAAGTTCCCTCCTTTGTTTAAACAAGCCAAGTTCATGATTTCTCAAGTACATAGTGTTAGGAGATTCAGATTATATGTTCAATTATACTTAGTAGGTGGGCGCCCGCGCCTGCTCTTTTGCAAAATTAAGGACTAGCACATTGTGCATTATAGTCAAAGTGTGAAGCCATAATAAACATGAAAAAGATGATAAAGCATTCAACACTTTCCTCATGAGGTAAAACAAAACACAAAACAAGTAATAATCTTTGAAGGTTTAAGGTAGCACACAAGCAATTCACTTTGGAGTGGCGGTGAAATACGACATATAGGTAGGTATGGTGGACACAATAGGCAAACTTTAGTTTTTGGGAGTTGGATGCACGAGTAGAGCTCATACTCAGTATAGGTGAAGGCTAGCAAAAGACTGAGAGCGACCAACTAAGAGAGCAATAATGGCCATAATCATGCATAGCGACACAACATTATTAATCAAATCATAAAGTAATATTACAAGTCAAAAACTAAATGATCATAGAGGTTTTAGGTGACTGGTTTGTAGTCATAACATGATGTAAGCATGTGCTAAGTCAATCCAATAAAGCATCAAAGGAGAATACCACAATATTATGCTTTTATGAAGGAAACAACACATGATTCTTTCAATGGCACATTAGCACTCTCACCTATTTGAGATAAGTCATGCTACAACAATAACTTCTAAGCATATGATTAAAATAACATCCAACATGACATGCCAAAGTCTATGCCACAGTCTAAACAAGCTTCCTTTTGCATCACTATAAGCATGAAACATTTTACTCGTCTCCAACACCAATCAACTTATTTGAAACAACTCTCACAGATAATAATCAATAAGGCCTAGATAACTAATCATACCTAACTAAAGAAAACTAACAAGCTCTGAACAAATACGAGTGGAAAACCAGAGCTAAGCTAGCGCAGTACTAGCAAAAGAGAACACTCGCAGAACAATAGGAGTGAAAACTAGTGTTCTATGCAATTAAAACGGAGTGTGTCTTTCTCCAAAACAAATATGCTGAGATACAACCATATTCTACAACAAACAAAACAAAATAAAAATAAAAATAAAAATAAAGACGCTCCAAGAACAACACATAGCTTATGAAGCAATAAAAATATAGCGTCTTGAAAGATGACCTGATACTTTGTTGATGAAGAAGGAGATGCCTTGGACCTCCTCAAGCTTTGACGCTTGTACCTCTTGGATATTTCTTGGGGTGGCATGGGCATCCCAAAGCTTGAGATTTTGTCCATACTTCATCTCATTACATCATTCTTCTCTTCCTACACTAGAAAACTTTCTTCATACAAAACTTCACATTCACATTAGAAGCATTAGTGCATTCAAAATAACAAATCCACTTGGGTTCCGTTCTAACATATATAAAACATCCATTAAAACATTAGATACTATACCAACTTCTTCAAAAAGCTGTTTCTCTCAAAATATCTAAAAAAGAAAGAGATTAAGAGGCAAATGCAAATAGTGGCAAATATCTGTCAAAACAGAACAACATGGAAAGGTTGATTTTTTTCCGAAAATCTTCTGTTGCTCAAATCGAAAAATAAAAAACTAACGAAAGTTAGATAATAACCTGGGGAATATGATCAAAAATTATCAGCTCAAAATTACGTTTTGGCTGGGAATACGATTTTTTTT
Organism: Lolium multiflorum; assembly: GCA_030979885.1. Classification (NCBI taxonomy): domain Eukaryota; kingdom Viridiplantae; phylum Streptophyta; class Magnoliopsida; order Poales; family Poaceae; genus Lolium; species Lolium multiflorum. The sequence continues at coordinate 216,205,945 of CM061751.1, read as the reverse complement.
GTGACAACACATAATCTGTTTCAAGACAACAACTTCCCCAAACCTTACTTTCTTCCTATTAGAGGCTATTCTTGGCACACAAACGAAATAAAAATGATAAGGAGAGGTTATTAGAGATGTAATAACTTCCAATACTCAACAAAATAAAAATTATAGAAATAAAACATGGGTTATCTCCCAAGAGTGCTTTTCTTTAATGCCTTCCAGCTAGGGCTCACGTCAAGTATTTTCAAGTGAAGAAGATTCAACATCAATGACAGAAGTCTTTTCAACAAGGAATTGTATTTTATCCATATAAGTTTTAGAAGACCCTCTCTCAACACCTTTGGGTTCACTACTTTCATCAAATGGGTTTTTAGGACAATTCAATCAAAATTATTTTCCAAAGCTTCATGCATTCCTACGAGTTTGAAATGTATTGGTATTTGGATTTCCTCCCTATTTTCAGGTTTGGTTTTGTCTATCTTTTCAAGTGTATCAATAACATCTACACATGAGCCTAGCATCTTAAACTGATTAAAGACTTTCCTAACTTCTATAAAAATATCTCTAAATTCTTTAAGAAAAAATTTCTAGGATAAAATATCTCTTTTCATCATCCTCCATTTCATGAAGTTTAAGAAACATTTGTTGCATTATGGGGTTAATGCTAACAAATCTAGCCTCCAACATTTGAAATAATTAAATAAGCTGCTGCAGTTTCATAATTAGGAGCAAGTTCTACCAAGGATCTATCCTCAATATCTTTATGCACTAACATGATTAAATAATTCTTCAATGTTATCTCTCCCAGTTATAGAACCACTACCTATTGATAGATCTTTTAGAACGTACTTAGGGATCGACATAATGAGCTAAAAATAAAACAACAAAATAACAACTGTAAAAGAAACTTTGTGTGTTTTTGATATAAAGAAACAAACAAGACAAAGTAAAATAAACTAAGAAAACAATAACAAAGTAAAGACATTGGAGATGAGAGACTTCCCTTGCAGAAATCTCTTTCTCCCCTGCAACAGTGCCATGAAATAGCCTTGATGAGTGCAGAGCACACCGTTGGGGAATCCTAAGAGGAAGGTATGATGAGCAAAGTAGCAAATTTTCCCATCAGTAAGAAACCAAGGTTGAATTGACTAGTAGAAGAAAGAAATGACTTCTGAAAGGTGTTGCTAGCTGACTTTTGGCAGGACGCACTACCAGCGTAAGCAATAACGCGGAACCTGCACACAACACATCCAAAATAGTTTGCCCCAACTTACAGTGAGATTTTCAATCTCACCGGTTTTGCTGAAACAAAGGATTAACCGTATAGTGTGGAAATAGATGTTTGTTTGAAGTGGAATTAAAGAGAACAGTGGTTGCAGTAAGTAAACAAAACAGGTGTTTACAATAGATGATTTTATCAGTATAAAAGAAAGGACCGAGGTCCACAATTCACTAGAGGTGTCTCTCCATAAAGATAAATAACATGTCGCGTGAAGAAATTACAGCTGAGCAATTGATAGAATAAAGATCATACATGACAAAATGATTACTAGGAGATTTATTTGGGCATTACAACATAATACATAGACCGTAATCCAACTACGTCCATGACTAATAATCCACCTTCCGGTTAGCGTCCGCACCCATTTCAGTATTAAATTGCAAGCAACAGATTATCGCATTAAGCAAAGTGTGTAAAGTAAACAACATAATTATCCTTAAACAGAGCATTGTTGTTTTATCCCTAGTAGCAACAACACATCTACAATCTTAGAAGTTATTGTCACTCTCCCATATTAGTAGAGGCATGAACCCACTATCGAGCATAAATACTTCCTCTTTGAGTCACAAGCACATACCTGGCCAGAGCATCTACTACTAACGGAGAGCATGCAAGATCACAAATAACATATGACAACTATATAATCAATCTCAACCATAGTATCAATATTCATCGGATCCCAGCAAACACAACATGTATAACATTACATAAAGATGATCTTGATCATGATAGACAGCTCACAGGAACTAAATATGAAGCACAAATGGGAGAAGACTACCATCTAGCTACTGCTATGGACCCGTAGTCCGGAGATGAACTACTCACACATCACTTCGGAGGAGGACATGTCGATGTAGAAACCTCCGGTGATGATCTCCCTCTCCGGCAGGGTGCCGGGAAGAGCTTCAGAACCCTCCCGAGCCAGGGTCGGCGATGGCGGCCACGACGGAACTTTTGCAGGAGGCTCAAGTATTTAGGTTTTTCTCGAACAGGTGAATAAATAGGCGGAAGGGCGAGGTCGGTGGGTGCCCGAGGGGCCCACACAACCCCTAGGCGCGGCCAGGGCCTAGGCCAGGTGTGGCCGCCTCGTGGCGCCTCTTCGAATCTCCTCCAGACTTCGTTTTCGTTACAGTAAAATAGGAACTTCGGCTTTTGTTTCGTTCAATTCCGAGAATATTTCCTGTACAACTTTTCTGGAATACAAAACAACAGAAAACAGAGAACTGGCACTGTGACATCTTGTCAATAGTTTAGTTCCGTAAAATGCATAAAACTTCAACAAAGTGTAAACAAACCATATAGAAATTGGTGTAAAACAGGCATGGAGCATAAATAATTATAGATACATTTGCAACGTATCAACATCCCAAAACTTCTCAGGATCTCGCAAATTTATTAATGTGTGGGATCCCCAAGCCACCAAGACTAGTTGGTGATAGGATATATATGGTAACCTAGAGGGGAGGTGAATAGGTTCTACAAAAAAAATTAAGTTCTTTAGCAGTATTAGGCTTTGCAGAATAGTGATACCTCCGATCCGGATTACGGATTGTAGTATGGTAAGCTTTTTTCCTAGAAGACCCAGGTTTAATCGAACCTTGGGAAGCATTGCTAAATGTTGTATGAAGAAAACGTCTACAAGACTTTGCTAGTGTATTTTATCTTCGGTTTACCGGACCTATCTAGTTTAGTTTTAAAGGGGTTGTGTTCAATGATGGAAATAGGTCAGGGTTAAGATTCCACCAGCTATGCATACATATATAAATAAAGCTCATATGTGTAACAAATAAAATATAGATAAGAGATTTGCGGGTAGCACATCCGTAAATACCCTTGACCCTAAAGCTAGAGGTGACAAGAGCCTAATGGTCCAACCATTGTCCTCACAGCCGCAAGCAACAATAGTTATTAAGTAAATACAGACCAAAGCTTTAAGGTAGCTGCTTGTGCTATGATCTCGAACGAATCACTATACATGTACCAACACTTTCCCCTTTCTGTCACTAAGGTTTCACGCGTACAATCCGTTCTCCACTCATCCCACCTCTCCCTTGATCCTCTCTAATAACATGGGTACCTGCAGATCATCAAAGACGAGGCAAACAAACAATGATACAAGATCGCAAAACTGCTATTAAATCCTTACACATAACATAGATGCACATAGTTGATGCGAGGATTCACCCCAACCCGAAGCCCGTGAGGACTACTCACACATAATATCAAGTCAAGATCAAACATAGAAATCATTATGCAAAATACTTAGATTGAAATCACAATATTCTTACAATGGTCTCCAATTCACAAGGAGATCTCTATTACAATGGTGCTGGCTATGGCTATGGAGGAGATGGAGAATGGAATGGATGAACTATGGGGATGAATCTCCTTCGGTGTGTTGCAGATGGATCTGGTGGATGAAAGCTCTGTTTGGCGACGAATGTCTCTCTTTTCAGCATCAGTCACTTTACGATTTTTATAGTGTTTGACCTAGGGAACACAGCGACACACGGTACAGGCGGGGCTTGCCCGTACCGGTGCCCGTTAAAGCTCCTGGAACCGCCTTTCAGAGCGTAGTCAACTTTGCAATGCTCCTGGCGCGATTTTCTTCAGTAATTGTAGGTCCATTTGTCATTATGACGTGATATCCTGCACAACATCCAAAGATAGAAGAGATTGCACATCTTTGCATTGATTAGGCATTAGTGGCAAGTTGAGAGGCAAACTTAGTCAGTTTCTTGACTTAGATAGGGGTTTAAACGCGAGAAAATATGACGTATTTCACAGCCATCAAATAGTAAGTGTGCCTTATGCAAACTAGGTGAGGCTACCTAGATGGTGATACAAGGTACTTCAAATACGAAGGCAAATGTAAATAACACAAATAAATAGAGTGGGTAGAAATAACCGAAGCACATGGAGACGAAGATGTATTCCCGTGTTTCCTTCCTTGAAAGGAAGGTACGTCACGTTGGAGAGGTGTGGGATCCCACGAAGGATTTCCCAGCACCACAAAGGCTCACCTTTTTCTTCGGAACCTATCCCACGAAGAAATAGCTCGCTCACTCGTGGTAGATTTTTATCGAACCATGGAAAACATTTGCTGAATGGAAATCTAAGGAACTTCTACAAGACTTGTTTACTTGTTTTGTTTTATGTTTACCATACTTTATAGTTTATTTTGAATCGTTGATTGTTGCAATGAATGGAAATATGCCAGGGTTAAAGATTCACCTAGAGCTGCACATACATATGTGATAACGATAGTAATAAACACATTCATATTGAGATTAAAGAGTTAGCTAAAGGTAATATAGATGTATTTCTTTTGTAAAGGTGTATCAAACACAAAATAAAATAGGGCTAATGTTAGAGTACATCATGGGCCTGGGCCCATTAGTCTTAGGGTTTGCTTAGGGGTCAAGTAAGCCTTGCTTGGGAGTCAAGTAAACCTCTCTATATATGGAGAGGAGATGTATCAATCTAATCAAGCAAGAATTAAGAAGGAAATCCCTTCCCTCTTGCCACCGGCCGTGGGCAAGCCCCTGCGCGCCTCGCGCGCTCTCTCTCTCCCTCCCAAACCCTAGCAGCCTTATAACACTTGGTATCAGCTTTCCCGGGTTCGATCATGTTCAGCCCTCCACCGAGTTCTTTCCACCCAGCGCCGCTGCACTCCGACGTCCCCGCCGTTCTCTCCCGGAGATCACCGCAGCCTCCGCGATCTCGCCACCGCGTCCAGGAGATCCACCTCTACTTGGCTGGCCCTACGGGCCGCCGGGCGGCGCTGTGCGTGGCGCAGCCGCACCAGGCGGCCTCCGCCGCGATCGCCGGCTGCCCATTCTTCTTTCGTCGCGCCGACGCACAGCTGCGATCCCCGCCTCCACTATCTCGGCCGGCCCTACCTCGGGGTCCTCTTCTCCGAGACCGCCTTCTTCCCCGGACGTGACGACAACGGCAGTGCGCCGCCACTGTGCCGCTGCATTGTCTCACCGACGCTATCCTGCCGTTCGGTGGGCGTGCCGTCGCCACCAACACCGCAGCGGCTGCTGCCGCCACCGACGCCGTCCCCGCCTTTCGGCGGTGTGGGAGCGACCTTGGCCGGGCTCTACATCGACACCGCCGGGATGCCCTTCCACCAGGTCGTTTCCTCGTCGTCGTCACCGCTTCCGACTTGGATCGCTATCCGTCACGTGTCGCGGCGGTGAGGCTGCGAGCTGCCGCGCGGCCTCCTAGTGCGTCGGCGTGTGCGGGAGATGCGTGATCGCTGCAGCTCCTCCAAGTTGCGCTTCGTTGCGCAACGGACCTCGATCTCGTCCGTGCGTTGGGGATCTTGCGGTTTCCCCAGGGCGGCGGACATCGTTTTTCCGCGGCGGCGATCTCAAAGTCTGCGCCATCGACGGTCATCCGGCGGGGAGAAGACATGGTGTCACCGACAGGAGCGCACCGCGTAGCACCGCATTCCGCGCGGCGGCTACGCGAGCTCCTTTTGTCCCGCGGTTTCCATGGGATCCAGGTGGTTGTACAGTGCAGTCCGACGGGCGGATGGTGTCCACTTCATGTTCGGGGTCAACAATAAAGCGTCCCAGTCTATTTCAGGTTGAGAGTAATAAAACAAGCCGAGATGTAAAAGGCTCGTTTTTAGGTGTTAGGTTTGTGTTGCGTCGAGTCATGGTTTGTTTAGGTTGCAGCTCGAGGACGAGCTGCATGTCCAGGTGGGGTGTAGTGTTAGAGTACATCATGGGCCTGGGCCCATTAGTCTTAGGGTTTGCTTAGGGTCAAGTAAGCCTTGCAGGGAGTCAAGAAACCTCTCATATATGGAGAGGAGATGTATCAATCTAATCGCAAGAATTAAGAAATCCCTTCCCTCTTGCCACCGGCCGTGGGCAAGGCCCCCGGCCGGCCCTCTCGCGCCCTCGCAGCCCTCTCTCTCCCTCCCAAACCCTAGCAGCCTTATAACAGCTAATCACCCTCTAGTGAATTTTGCGAGGACATAAATTCGTACCGAAACTTGTCTTTGGTTCGGGACCTGAATATTTGTTTCAGTCTCTCTCGACCATAGCCTTTTCTCACGAAACACAATACATGCATCTCTAAAAAGTCCACATTACCGTAAAAAATAATGGAACCAGGAGTAAACCCATTTTCTCTAAAAAAGAAGAAAGGAAATCAGAGAGAACACGTCTACAGAGAGGCGGAGTGGAGTAAATATACATATGCAGGTGACCGGCGATATTTTGATCCGCAGAGAGGCCCACAAGCATCGACGATCGGAAATTCCCTGCGCTGTGATTGGCCCACTCGACCCTCCCACGGATCGGAACCCCCGAACCAATCCTCACCGCCCGTCGTTCCCAAGATCCGACGGCAGCCAGACCACGTCACGCGGATCGACCCCCTCGCGCTCACTCCCCCGGTTGCTACAAAATCCCCGCCCCTCCCTCCGGCCAAACCCACCACTTCACTGCATCACCATCTCAGTCCCGCCGCCGCCACCACCGCATCCCGAGCCGTCGTCCAGTTCGCCGGAGAAGCAAGATGGCCGGAAGGAAGGGAGGCGACAGGAAGAAGTCCGTGACCCGCTCCGTCAAGGCCGGGCTCCAGTTCCCCGTCGGCCGCATCGGCCGCTTCCTCAAGAAGGGCCGCTACGCCCAGCGCGTCGGCTCCGGCGCCCCCGTCTACCTCGCCGCCGTCCTCGAGTACCTCGCCGCCGAGGTACGCAGCAAGCCTTCCAACCACCCCCTCCCCCCCGCTCCGCTTCTTTCCGCCATGTGTTTGATCTCGGTCCTGCCCCGCGCGCAGGTCCTGGAGCTCGCCGGCAACGCCGCCAAGGACAACAAGAAGAGCCGCATCGTGCCGCGCCACCTGCTGCTCGCCATCCGCAACGACCAGGAGCTCGGCAAGCTGCTGGCGGGGGTCACCATCGCCCACGGCGGCGTGCTGCCCAACATCCACTCCGTGCTGCTCCCCAAGAAGGCCGCCGAGAAGGCTGAGAAGGCGGAGGCCACCAAGTCGCCCAAGAAGAAGAAGCCCGCCGCCGCCAAGACCCCCAAGAAGGGCGCCGCCGCCGCCGCCGAGGAGTAGATCCTGTTGCAGCCTAGTTTAGTTCGGCCGAAAGAGGGATGCGATAGCGTGTTGTGGGTTAGAGTCGTGTATGTATGTGATCCTGGGTCAGAAGACAACATCTGGTTGTGTCTGGTCCCCGTTCTTGCTAATCAATGTTCACCGTGCCAATCTCTCTTGCGAATTCAGATACTTGTGTTTTTGTGCTGTACTGAATCTTGCATCTTGATACTCCTGTTCGATTTCCCAGAACAAACGAGGTGCCGATCGATATCTCTGCAGGTTTGTTCTGATCTCGGCGGGTTGGATTTGGGGATTATTTCTAGGGTTTGCAGCGATGTTTACCACGGGAACCAGAGCGGTTCCCCATGCCGTCCCTTTCGGGAGGTTGCTGGATCGAAGCGCAGCATTCTCCTCATGCTCCAAACTGTTCGTTGGAGGTACGATTTCGTGGATCTCTTTGCCGTCTCGCGCTCAGTTTGTGCCAAATGCTTGATGCGCGGATTCGAATCTCTTATCTATTTGAGATCTGGCGGATAGGCTGTGAATCATCCTGCTGTCTGATTGCCATCGCAGTCCATTGTTCTGGTGAAATTCGTGCATATCAGATCCAATTCTAACCGAATGTAAATGGTAGGAAGATTCTGTGTGTGCCCATTTTTGTTTCATGCTATTGATGTGGTTCAGGATGCTTTTGGGGCCCTGTTATTTGTTCTAACTATTTAATTGGTAGGAAGGATCCGTGTGAAATCATTCTGGTGTCATGCTAGATTGTGAACACTGATGTAGTTCTGGATATCCTGATGCTCTGCTATTTGTGCCAAGTTGAGTTGCAGGTCTGTCCTATGACACCAACGAGATCGCTCTAAAGTATGCATTCTCCCAGCATGGTGATGTTGTCGAAGGTAGTCATCTCTATCAGTTATGGATTTTCTTGTTGGTCGTTCTGTGAATTTTTGTTGATTACAACTAACTGATGGGTGTGTGTGTGACTGTGTGTGACAGTGAAAGTTATCTGCCACCCGTTGACGGGGAGATCCAAAGGATACGGGTTCGTCAAGTTCTCTTCGGAGGTTGAAGCAGCTGCAGCATTGGAGAAGATGAGCCACGAGGTAATTCTGTAGATATAGCACAAGTCAAACTCTTGCAGGATAATGTGCAGTGCTCAGTGCGGTTCTTCTCCCTTTGCTAACATAGCTTATCTATCTACATGCTAACTGTTTCAGGTGCTTGATGGAAGGAACATACGGGTGCACTATGCAAACTGCGAATGATCTGCTGCTGGTGATGATAACATGAGTAAGGTGCTCATTCCATATCGTTTCTTGTTCTCGGAATCTGTGATGTTAAATCATGTATGATGTATGTTAAATCTGCGATGTTTAGCAGTTCATGTGCTGGTTTTGGAACTTGAATATGTCATCAAGTCTCTCGAATATCTGTCCATCCAGAAATGTATTATGCATGCTGCAGCATGCTTGGCTTGTAGAGGGCCACTGGCTCTGTAGATTAGGGCTTACTTTTGAAGAATTTATTTAGCGGGCAGCAGTAAATTGAGTTCATTTTGGACAACATTTTTTTGAGTTTTAATTTGGGCAATTTTACCAGCATGGGAGTTGTATTTCTTCAAGCACACATGATTCAGAAGAGATTCACAAGGGGGAAACTATATTATGAATCACGTAACATAAGGGAGCCTTCTTTATTTGGCCTACTGCCGTCAACGAGCTGTAGGCCTGTAGTTCAACCAGTATAGGAGTAACACAGATCAAGAACCTGAATGTATTATAAGTTGTCCAATAGTTATTGTTAAATTGCAATTCATCATGGTAAACAATCTGAGTCACTAATATTCTTACTACTATGTGTTACTGGGAGCCTTCTCATGTAAATGAGCTTGAAGGTTATGTGCATATTTAGACAGCTGTTATGAACTGGTGTTTTCAGGTCACATTTCTATCATATCAATGGTCATTTAGTTATCCTATGCAGGCACAAGCTGCCAATCAGAGATGCTGATGAAGAAGATGATGATGCTAGAGATTTGGTTGGCAAGTGTGCCGATATGCTGGCTCTGCAGTCATAAGGGTTTACTGGAGCATGTACCGATTGAGAGATCAAATCTTATTGGGAAACATTATGCCGTGGACTCCACTGTATCATTTTGCTGAGATGACATTTTACTTAAGTTGTGTAAAATCTTATCAAGTATGCTGAATCATCCTGCTTGCTGACTGCAATTGCAGCGCATTATTCTTGTTAAATTCATGCAAGTATTGTCTCCAGTTTTAACTGAATGTGAAATGTTACGAACAATCTGTGTGAGTCATTCTGGTTTCAAGCACAATACTGTCTGAACATTGATATGGTTCAGGATGTTCTTGATGCCCTGAGACACCAATGAGAGCGCCCTCAAGGAATCAAGAATGCATTCTCCCAACACAGCGATTTTTCCGGATCCGAAGGTGCCAATCTATCTATCTATCAGTTCTGTATCTTGTCGGTGATCTGTGATTTTTGGTTGATTAGAGATTAATTTATAGAAATGATGGTTGTGTGTGACAGTAAAGTCATATGCCGCCCTGTGACGGAGAGATCCAAAGGATACGGTTCCATCAAGTTCACTTCGGAAACTGAAGCTGCTGTGGGTAGCCGGTAGCTAGATATAGCACATGTCAAGTTCCTGCAGGATAATGTGCAGCGCCCAGTGTGGTTCTTTTCCTTTTGGGAGCTCATCTACATGATAATTGTTTCAGGTGATTGATGGTAGTAACATACGGGTGCACTACCCAAACCGTGGATAATCTGCTGCTGCTTTCGACATGAGTAAGGTGCGTACTCAATATTGTTTCTGTAATGTTAAACCGTGAATGGACTCATTTCTAGATTATTTGCAGCTAGTAAATTGTCATACATACAACATCTTCATTTATTATGGACTAACAAGGGTAATATAGAGATAACACATCTCATGACCCTAAACCCCACAAGCCCAAAAGAAGGGGACCAATAGTTTTTTGGGAGCTCCTCCCCACCGCAACTTATCCCCACCGGTTTCTATAAGTTTGCTTCTCCATAATCATAAGCCCAAAAGAAGGGGGCCTAAGCCTTAGGTGGGAATGGCTGAGGTGGGCTCCTGAGGATCGGCCATGGAAGGGAACCCCGACGCCTTGCAACGAGTGTGATAAATATCTTTTTGCTGCTTGCACGACTGTCGTTCGGAAATGGGGTGAAAGTGCATTTCTGGAATGATCTTTGGCTTCAAGGACAAGCCCCAGGTGGCTCCAGAGATTTTCAAATTAGCCCGACGAAAGAATCTCTCCGTCAATCAAGCACTACAACAGCGAAACAGATGGATGAAAGGAGTGCATCGTCTTGATAACAAGGATCAGTTAGATCAGTTTGTTAATCTCTGGTCGTTGCTACAGTATGTGCAGCTGGTGCTTCGACCTGACAACATTTCTTGGAATCTCACTGCTGATGGCTCCTACTCGGCCATTTCGGCGTATGAAGGGCAGTTTCATGGCCGGTGTTTGAGGCCTGACTTGGAAGTTTGTGGCAAACTAGAGTGGAAAGTAAAATAAAGTTTATGTGTGGCTCAGTTTGCAAAACAGAAACTGGACGGCAGATCGGTTGAGAGCAAGAGGGTGTTCTCACAATGACAAATGCTGTTTCTGTGATCAGGATCTCGAAAATGTGGCTCACCTCGCTTTGCACTGCCCTTTTGTCAAAGAGTTATGGAATCAGTTCCAACAAGCTTCTCCTCGCATTGTTCAGGTGACAAACAACGGGCAGATGGTGGACTAAATTACGAAGAGGAAGATTGAATGACAAGAAGAAGGAGATAAGAGCATCCCCACTCGTTGGCGCTCCCCACGTCCAAATCCGGCGAAATTTTCGTCCGGATTGGAGGAAGATTTGGCGTGGGGAGGAGTAGTTTCCTAGTCGTGTGCTCCCCAAGCGGCGTTTCTCGGAAAAAAAGAGGATGGCTCGGGGAATCCGGACGAAAGAGAGACACGTGGGCGTGGGCGGTTGGTTTAGCTTCATCCGGCCCCCGGAAACCGAGGATGGCATGGGGAGTCCGGACGAAAAGCCAAATCCGGACCAAAACGAGGAACTGGGGGCCTGACTGGGCCATTTTTCGCCGTCCGGATGAAAAAAAGTGGCCGTGGGGGCTCTATGGGGAGACGAGTGGAGATGCTCTAACCATGTCTATGTATGCGCTATGGAATACCTGGAAGGAGAGCCGGGTGAGCTTCTGCTCTGAATACCATTGCATTTCTTGAGTCCGAGATTCTCCATAGGATGGTGAGGATGACAGCGTTTCAAACTGGGCAGTTGATGTGGGGTTAGCGAGAGGGACCAGAGGTCATGCAAGTTTTGAAATTGTGGACGAGTTCCAATTTTGCGGCAGAGAGGCCGGGCCAGTGAACAGGGTGGTGAGATGGCCAGAGATAGAGCTTAGGTTTGTTGCAAGGGGCTTCGCCGGCGCCGGTCATGATGGTGGTGGACCGGCGGAGGTGGCGGGGGATCGATGGCGAGATGGCCCTCGGCCCAGACCGTTTTTCTTCCCTAAGGGCATCTCCAACCGCGATCCCGCCGCGCGTCCGTTGGGTCGGCGGAACCCAGCGGGACGCACCGCAAAGCGGACGGCGCGGCGTCGGACGACGCAAACCGGCCCAAATCTGGGCTAGGTTTGCGTGGCCGTGATGGCACGCGCCGTCCGCTCCCGTCCGCTGGTCGCCTCGTCTCCCTGGCCCACCCGGGTGACCGGGGACACTATTAAATGGGGAGGAGGGATCGGCCCTCCCTCCGGTCCCCGCTCCACTCCCAGAGCAAAAACCGCCATGGCCTCGAGCGACGGTTCGCTCCGGAGCGAACAACGACGAGCGGGCGCAGCGGCGGCCGTCCGCGGCGCCGCGGCCATGGGAGGGCCTGGCGGAGGCACCGGGCGGAGGCCCGCGGCGGCCGGCCGCGGAGGCTCCTCTCGAGCCGGGATCTCGGAGAGGAGGGACCTCGCGCCGGCGCGCCCCGCGATCCGCGCACCTCCGCGCCTCCGCGGCCAGCGCGCTCCGCGCGGAGGCGAGGCGGCCTCGCGCTCCGAAGCCGGCGACGGGAGGCGAGGCGGCGAGGAGGAGGACGGCGCGGCGCGGGAGGGCCGAGGCGCGGCGGGGAAGGAGGCGCGAAAGCGACGGCGCCGAGCAGGCGGCGGGAGGGAGGCGGGCAAAGCGGCGGGCAGTGGCTCGGCCAGGGCCGTGGGCCTCGGCTCGGCCGGCCGGCGCGCTCCCGACGCGTCGCCGCCCGGGGTGGACGACGACGACGTCGCCGACGACGCCCACAGGGGCTAGGCGGCGCACCGGCGGCCACCGCGCCGCCGACCAAACCCTAATAGAGGGTTTTTAATATTAGTTTAAATTTAAAAGCCCATATAGGGGCTTCTTTTGCCCAAAATAGAGCTATGTATAAATTTACCCAAAATAGGGCATATGTTTTAATCAAATTTCGTTTAAATTTGCTTTTTTTTCTTTTATTTTCGTGTTTCCGGATTATGCGATGCGTCCGCGCGTTGGGCGCAGCGCGCGACCCAAACGGACACGCGGACGCGGCCGCTGTCCGCGTGTCCGGCCAGCGACCCAAACGGCCCAAAACGGACGGCCCAGCGCGTCTGTTTGGGTCGCGCGGTTGGAGATGCCCTAACGTGTTAAATTTTGGGCCCAGTCGAGGGCAGAGGCGCTTGGCCCAGACGTGCCGCCTTGCGCGCGGCTTGGTGGTTTCTTGGCGTGATTCTGCCCCTCTCCCCAGGCACAAGGGCAGTCCAGCCGCCGCCGGCGCCAATGGAGCGGGACCGTGGCCATAGCCAACCTAGCAGTAAGCTCCGCCTCCGATCTCCTTCGACGCACCTGCTACAGTATTATTATTCATATCTGCTGATGGGATCCAGTTACGTTAGATTTGAAGGATAACTAACGATGCTTGCTGGGGGGAGCAATTGCATCCTTTCACAAACACAACTGAATCTGAGTCTGGCTCTGGTTTTGATATCGTTGGTTCCTTTCATGGATCGATGCCCACGTAACCCTGTGCCCGTTGTGTTGCAGATGATGGATCAATCACCTCATTAGCTAAAAAAGAAACCCCACCCTGCCAACAGGATGGTGATGATTCTCAAGGTAGCAAAAGAATCAGATGTTCATGGATAGACCTTCCAGAGGTACGTTGGTAATGAGGGACTGCTACTAGTACAAGTATAAAATCAGCAGAACATGATTTATGAGCATCTCTTTAAGCACGGAAATCTCCTAGCTAGAGTCCTAGTGCATGTCAGTACCTTTTTTTGCTTAGTTGTGTTACAGCTAATTCTACAGATATTTCCCTTATTAGCAGGTTCAAAACCCACATTTACAAAAGCAAGTGTTGTTCAGTATCCCAGAAGAGTACTTTCTTCATACTTTTGCTTCTGTGATTCCAGTGTTGAACTTTTCCCCTTGTGCACGCAGGAAATCTGGCATCATATACATTCCCTAGTGCCAATGCGAGAAGCTGCCCAGGCTGCCTGCGTGTCTCACGCTTTTCTACACTTGTGGAGATGCCGTACGAATCTCACATTCACCAAGGAAACAATTTGCTCAAAACAAAAATGGTTTGATGTAGGAGAGTTCAACAACAGTATCAACCATATTCTGGTGAACCACCCGACCTCCGTTGGTGCTAAGACTCTCATACTTAAATTGCATGGTCCATACGATGACAACTATTATAATTGTCTCGATTGTTGGCTCAAGATTGCTGTTACACCAAAGATTGAAGAACTTACCCTTGTATTACGACAGTGGACAGAGGAGATAAAGTACAACTTCCCTTGCTCGCTTTTATCTGGCGTAAGTGGAAACACGCTTCGGTATCTCCGCCTTGACAGATGTGTGTTACGTCCCGCGTCTGGACTTGCTATGAAAAGCCTGACAATGCTGCATCTCTGTAAAGTGCGTATTACAGGGGATGAGTTAGGATGCCTTCTTTCTCATTGCTTTGCTTTGGAACAATTGAAACTCAGATATTGTGATGATATAATTTGCCTGGCGATACCTTGCCTGCTGCAGCGGTTCAGCTTCCTGAAGGTTCTTAAATGTGCGAACCTTCAAATGATAGAGAACAAAGCTCCAAACCTCTCTAGTTTTTCCTTTAGTAGTAATCAAATACAACTAGCACTTGGAGAATCTCTGACAGTAAAGACACTGAAGCTGCGCCATAAAGGTGCAATCGGTTATGCTATTGACAAGCTTCCTTCCTATGTGCCGAATCTTGAGACTCTTACCATACACACTTTTTCTGAGGTATGCTCTTAGATCCCACTTGATAAATAGCCATATCTTCTGATATCTTTAATCCGAAGGATCTTTTGTGCAGACGGTCAACGTGCCAATAGCATGCATAAAATTTCTCCACCTCAAGTTCTTGACTATTTATACTTGTGGATGGGATATTTTCCATGAGTATGATTATTTGTCCTTGGTTTCTTTCCTTGATGCTTCTCCCTCCTTGGTGACTTTTGATTTGCATGTAAGTCACTGTTCATCCTGCAAGAATTATCTAATTAATAGCTATGTTTGAATCTGTAATTCAAATATCCCGACATGGGATGTTCAGGTATGTGATGTTCAGGTATCAAAGAAGTACAAGTATGAATGGCTTCAGGAATATCCCTCATCTCTGAGACAAATGCGAGAACGACAGCATGGCAACCTCAAGAATGTCAAGATCACTGGTTTCCGCCTCCAAAAAAGCATCATTGAGCTGACACTTCATATTCTAGAGACTGCACCATCGCTGAAGTGCCTTACATTGGACACTTTTCCTGTTTATTACCAGCATTGTGGCAATACATTGGACAAGAAATGCCCCCGCTTCAACAGATCATTTATTATGGAGGCACGTTCCATCATCTTGGCTATAAGAACACACATTGAGAGGAAAGTTCCCTCTACAGTTAAGTTAAATGTTCCGGAGCCTTGAAGGCTTGAAGCCAGTGTCATGCTTTGTGAAATTCAGGTGTCATATTATGATAGTTATCTGACGTTTAATCATGTTGTTTTATTTGTGGTGTGCTTTGCTTAAGTTATCAGATCTGTTCAATCTTTGTTTTTATAATACTAATACATTCTAAATAGAACGTATTACTCGGCTGTCCAATATATTTATTCACTAACATGGATCATATTGTTGTGATTTTTTTATTCAAAAAAGAAAAGAAAAGTTACTATCTAAGATGATTTAACAAGAAAAAAATGTTGGAAGGCTGGCAAGTAATATATGGTTCAGTCTTCTAGCAATACCTGGAAAGAAATATGGCCCGGTTGTTTTGTTACGGTTCCGTTAGTATATTGAAACAGAAGCTTGAGGCAATATACATTGTAATTTGATTTCTTTTGGTAGCCATGCACATTCGTCTACATAAAGTTATGTCACGCATGTGTGCAATTTTTACTTGCAGCTACCTGATTTGGTCGTTAATTGTGACAAAAGAATACAGAGAGAAATCCTGACTTAGTACAGAATCCCCCACGTTAACACATGGTTGGCAAACGGTAATGTTGAACCAAAAAAAAAAAAAGGAATCCCAGAACTTGATACCACATATGCACAACGAGCCTTTTTAGGTACTTGTGCTTTTTCTAAAAAAAAAAAGACTTTTCAGGTTCTATTGTAGCTTGTCAAACATCCATCTGCTCAGACCTAATTTTCACAAGGAATGGATCCGGGAGTGGAGATCCAATCCAACCACTTTTATCTAGTTTAGCATTACTTTTACTGTTACATTCTACTCTGGCGAATATTTAAATTATAAGTCCGCTATGTGCACCGAAGGTTTAGTCGCACAAACTCGCACTTTGATGTGCCATCAAATGGTTATCCACCACAAGAGGTGAAAGTGGTTAGCATGAAAAGCTGGTAGCTTGTACCCATGCAAGTGGATTGAAGTCGGGGACTTTAACCTCATAACAGATGCGGAGAACAAATACAACTCAAATCTGCATCTGCGAATGATGGGTAGGTTTTGCAAGGCCTTGTCCGACCTCGAATTGAAAGAGCTATATCTCAATGGATGGATGGAGGTCCAATGAGAGGGAGAACCCAATAATGGAGAAGACCGGCAATGTTAATTCCTGAATGGACTAGGAACAGTGGCGGACCCAGACAAAAATCTGACCGGGGGCACAACATTTGACTGGGGGCATCTTTGCATAATTTAGCTGAACTTGAACGATTTTCTTTCAAAATTTGAACAAATACTAAAGGAATTCAATAAATTGAGTGGCGGCCTATGCCCCCACTCGCATGTACTTGGGTCCGCCCCTGACTAGGAAGATGATTTCCCTGTCACCATGTTTGTCGGCGTGGAGGTCTAGCGTCTCTGACCACTATCCGTTGTAAAGATGGCACTATAGATGAAGGTGGGTAAATAATTTATTTTTTCAGGCCTTCTGACCCAAAGTGGGGGGTCCATGGTTCATGGAGATGGTCTAGCATGCTTGGAACGCAACTCCTCATATTCCCAACCCTTTCAAGAGGTTTAATGCTAAGCTCGAAGCTATGGTGAGGATTCTCACAACTTGTACGGCTGAAGTAACCGTTTCATCAAAAACAACGAACTCTAGATCATGATCACTCATGAGATAAAATCCTATGTTTGGATGTTGCAATGTGAACACGACGCCTATCCCCACGTGAGTGTGGTTTAAGGTGCTTTCTTAAGCGGAAACTGCTAGGACTAGCCTCTCTTAGGCTGACCATAGTGCTAAGTATCATATGATACTTGTGTATGATACTATCCCTATAGTGGGTAGTATCATGAAGTAGTATCATAGTTATAGAGGTGGTGTTTTGACACATAGGTGCATATGAACCTATTATATAAAATATAGAAAAAACAATATTTGCCTTTTTTACATGGAACACAAAAAATGTTCCTTTTTTTTTCTGAAAACTTGTGTGTCAACATAGAATATCTAGATGTACATGTGTAGTTTTATTTCAGAATTTTTTGATATTTTAAAATGTATTTTCACATAGTGAGTTCATATGCACCCGTGAGCCGAAATGAATATCCCCATAGTTATGCTATATTTATTGCTATTTAGAATCTCAATGCAAATTGATGCACACGATTTGTTTGATATTAACTTTTCTCGTGATATGTTCTATGATACGGTATCCACCTATGATACTTTAATCTCATCTCTCCTCTTTAATTAGCTACCAGACAAATGTGCATGATACTAGCTAAGATACTACTCCCTCCGACCCAAGGCTTAGGCCGTATAATTTTTTTCAAATTTTCCTCACAGCATAAGGTGCACGATGTGGTTTGCACTTTTCTCCCAGTACTACCCCTGAAATCCGTTTAAAAGAACTTAAGTATCGGGAAGGGAGGAGTAATTTGCGCTGCTGCCATTGGCCTGCCATATCGCATGCGGGAAGCTGACCAGAAAATCCGGAGCGGAGCCGTTAATGGGGGGCTGTTTATTGGCCATGCATGTGCATGCGGTGGAAGTGGGTAGATAAATTAGGAATCAGCTCAGAGCAAGTATAATAAGTCCTAATCAGCTGGCTATCTACACTACTTAAAAAGGAGGAATGTGTTCCCTATTCTGCCAACACACCACTACGACCAACAGTTTCGTCGTCCAACATTTCGTCTAACCAGCGCCGACAGGTGGGCCCGCCTAACACACAATCTCCTTATCTGGCCCCAACCTCAATCTCTGGATCGGGATCTGGCGATACACCCGAGGCCGCCGCACGAACACCACAGCCAGAGGGCAGGCCGCCGATGTTGTCCTGCTCGTCCCCCGCTCCCGCTGCTCGCCCCCTACCACCGCTGCTTGCCGCTTGCCCCCTACCACCGCTGCTCGCCGCTCGCCCGTTGCCCCCTACGACAACGACGACGAGGTTGGAGACAAGGCGGCTGCATCCTCCGGTGCAATCCGGCACGTGCCGCCCCCACCGCCGAACATGATATCCTGCACACCCAACACCGACGGTCGGCCTCCGCCGTGTGTCCCTGCCTCCCCATCTTCCCCGTTGTCGCCGCCGCCACCACCGAGGTCGCCGACCTACTGCTCGGGCACTCCTGCATCCCCACCCACCTCGTGCCCCACAGGTGCGTCCCTTATTCCATCTCTTGATCCTCTCTAATCTAAATCACTGCATTTTGTAGCCTTTTTTACCCTGCGGTTGCGTTCCTGTTTCTGGATTAGTTTGTTTAGTTCGGTGATGCAGATGATTAGGCTAAGATCTGACCACTGCGTCGGCAAGCGAGACCCACATCGCCTGATTTGCCAATGGTGGTGTGAGAGCTGTTGCTACCGGTGATGATTAGGAGAGGGGAATCGGTAGCCAAGCTCACATGTAGTGGGATTTCTATTAGCGGATGAATATGGGCCATGAACCGATCAGTGCCACAAGGTGGATTTGAAAAGTTGGTACTATTAACAGTGTGTTACTCTACAAGCAGTGGGGAAAATTGCCCCCTGGTATTAGGCCTGTATCTCTAATTGGCTTCGATTGAAGATTGGCTGAAATGTGTTTCTTTTCGTGAGGCAATATTTTATGTATAGACATGACATCCAAGAAAACTTGTCACCGGCAAGCAATAAAAAGTTGACTAAAAGCAATAATTAGGGGTCATCAAAAGTTCAGTATGTTATTTTTAATAAAAACCTGCCAGTTCAGGACCGATGAACTTTGCTCTGGAGTGAAAATACAATGTGTCTTTTGTTGTATTTTGCTGTTTCTAACTCAATGCCTAATTATGTTTTTTTAAATGTTGATGGGTGCAGATTCATCATTACCAGCTCGATTCTTGATCTAACCTAGAAAATGATATTTCTTTTAGATGGAAATGTATTTCTTTTTATAAAATGAGCTTCGGCCAACATAATTGCATCAGTATGTTGTTACTTTCCATTTTATTGCTTCTACCTAAACTGGAGTATCCCTCGAAACTTAGTTCTGTCTTTTCTTTTCGCCGCCATGAGAAACAAGTAAACCTTCAGATTTAGATATATTCACATTTCTGTGACTCCAATGAAATACCCAATTCGACTTAACAGAGTATATTCATCATGTTTATTTTAGTTCAGATTTCTTAACATGTTATTCTTGATCTACCAGAGCATGCATTCTGCACTGACTGTACAATGTTGGTACTTACCATGATGCCATATCTTATCAGGCACATGGTCTACACTTTATGTCATGAGATCAGGTATCTATAACAATAATATTGCCATTTATCAAATACAGGTAGATCAAGTAAGTTTGTACTATTATATACTTGCAGCCGATAATATTCTCTCTGTTTATTTTAATCTTTACTTTCATAAAACTTGACATACATCAATCAAGTTATTGGATAGAAGATATAATCATGAAGGGCGTATGGTTTTCCCTTTTATGACTTTTTTTTGTTATTCAGAAGTTAACATGACTTTATATTTGTACTTATAAGTAACTGAAATAGAGTTGGTATTTATATTTGCAGATGTGTTGTGCTTACGAGAACTTTCGACAATTCGTGGCTTGTAGTGCCACTGTCACATTGTCTTGATCACTCCGTCAGTCGCTGCGGTCAGTAGGACGCCGTTGCTTACTGTCCCCCCCATCTGGCAAGTTCAGATATAGATAAATAACCGCCTTCTTTTTTCAACTGTGGTTGGTTTTACAAGTTCAGATTTAACTAAAATATTTTCTCTCGCGAGAGCAAAGAAACTAAACTAAAAATGACTTTGTTATCTAAACCTGTAGAATGATGTTCCGTCTTTCGAGTGTATTCACTTATCTAGAAATAGGTTTCATGTTTCATGTTTTAGACACAAACTACTCCAGTTTATCTGTACGTACACCATTTAGCTTACATATGAAATGTTCCACCATAGCTTGGGTGCACATTAATTTTACCAGATTTTACTTACGTATTTCATTTTTTTGAGCATGAAACTGTGGGGGAAGATCCCCACACCAATTTATTACCCCCAATCAGCGTTATTTACAAATATACAGTTCCTAAAAAATATTAAAAAAGGTTGTCAATCCATCTTCAAAGGGATGGTACATGCTGCGTCTTGCATATGCAAAGAGGTGTCATGAACGAAGGTCCCTTTCCATGCTCTGAATATTGCAAGTATTTTTTCAAAGATAGCCAAGTTTCTCTGCTCCCATATATGCCAACAAGAAATGATTATGACTTCAAGAAAGAAAGGCTCACTAAAGTTTCTCTTGGCATTATCAACCAGCTGCTCCATTGTTGTTCCCTGGCCCCAGCCAATTTGTAAATAATTTCATATCTGGGAACTATAATTGCACTGGAGAAAAAGGTGCTGCAGTCCTCAAGTCGCCTGGTTGGGCACATCTCGCAATGGAAGACATCAGTAACATTGCATTTTCGTCTTCGAAGCATATCCCTGGTGTTCAGCCGATCACTGCACAGAGCCAGGCAAAAACTTTGATTTGAAATGTACACTTGCTCTTCCAGATATTGGAAAAAGTCCCACTAGCCACCCGATTTCTTAAAGTGTGATGATAAAATAAGTTGGACATGTAAGGCCCATCCTTACATTGTGTTTTCCAGCGATCCTTGCCTGATTCGTGCAATGTCAACTGGCCTAGAATGGCTTGAACCTGCAAAAATTCTGAGTATGCCTGAGCCGAGAGAGGTAAGTAGAACAGTTCTGTGATATACCTATTTCTTTCTGGGATAACTTTGACTTACATATGATATGCTTGGTGACGATTTATTTTTACATTGCAAAAAGAATTAAGTTTAACCATCCAACTGCTGTTATTTTTCAGTTCTGCATGTTTCAGTACTGCATGTTACCAGAAAATATATATAGGTATTGTGTCACTTAATAGTCTGAAATTAACCTTGTGTAACTTAATAGTAACCTGGCCATATTTTCTCATGTATGTGACACTTCAGCCTTAATAGTATTTTGGTACATACTATGGTTATGGTTATGGAAAGCCATCGTTTTCGAAGGAAAAAGTTAAATAGTGCAAAACATTAATTTCTAGGAAGTGAAAAAGGAAAATATTTTGCTGCCCATAGTTGGAGACAAAGCAGCATGACGTGGAGAACTGGTATGATCATTTTGCTCCATAATCCACTACATAAGTCTGATATGTCTGTTGGAAGAGCCATCGATGCCCCCATATTTACAAAGGGAATTGTCTAAGATCATCCTCTGGTTTTCCTGAGTTCAAAACAGAAGGTAAAATGTGGATATTATGTATTGTGAGTTAAGGCAGAATTCCTTTCCCCCTTCTTGTGAAATTCATAACTCATGTTCTATACCTACGCTCTCCGGTTTCCTTCACCATGTAAGATTGGTTGCCTGAAAGGCATGTGATACATTATGTGCATATTTAAACTTGCCGCATAGACACTTGGAATTCCTATCACCCGTTTGATCGATATCTCCTAAAAATCATTAATTTGGCAATTCATGCTTCTATATATGCTATTTTTTTGTATGTATGCATATTGGTTTTTATGAATTGGTACAATAAAGGGAATCAGAGCTAGGATTCACAATTAGCTTCTTTTTCCAGTCAAGTAAGTAAACAATGCACACAAGATCCATTAATTAATCTAAGGCTTGGTAAGAGCTTTCTGATTTCCACTGACTAACTATGAGTTTTCCTTATGAGCCTTCATGATCTCTACTTTGATACTAGGACATAGGTATTTCGTACGAGTTGTGTAGAACTCTAACAATGTTATACATATCCCTTCATTAATTGCACAATCAGCAAATTGGCAGAGTTTTGATTTCACCATCAGTGTTTGGCAATGTGAAACATTCATGGAATGACCTAGCATGAAGCTTTTGAGTGTTTTTAAATTATTTTGAGGAGTTCTCTTATGTTGGTTTGGCTATATTTGTTCCAGTGGTTTACTGAATCGTAACATCTGTTGAACTACTCTTCTACCTGCGTTGTTGCATGCCATTACAAAAGAGTCTCTTCCCGCTACACATGTAATACTCAACTGAGGCACATCTTGGAGTATTACACAATGAAGTAATACAATATTAATTTGTCCATGATGATTAACTTGACATAAAGCAGGACAATGCACGTTCTCTCATCCACCACCGGTGAAAGATGGACTGCATATAAAACCACTTCGACGGGAAGGGGCGGGATCACATGCTCAGGGAGGAAGGCATCATGCTTCAGGATATAAATGCGGGTCAACACCCTCAAGAATGGTGAACTGAATGTTGTGCTTTTATGAATTTTCCATCAGTGTCATCTCCATCATGGAATGTGTGCATTATGTCTACAATGAGTGTAAGTTTCTCTCTTTCCAGTATTTATCTTACTGCCTTCCTGACTAAATTATGCAGACCTCTTATTTATTAGGTAGAGATATTTTCCTTTGGTATATTTTCAGTGTCTCCAATTGCGGACATGAAACATCAGTCTCATCAAATACATTCTTAACCTAAATGTTAAACCATTCATATGGACATAATCCTTGAATTGCTCTATGTTTTTTTGCCTCTGTATTAATTTCAGGTACATGCTCGAGATTGGTGTTGCAGACGGTATAAGACTTTGCACCGGTTGCACTATCAGGCTAGCTGTGTATTGTCTGATGCTTTGATTGAATTACTTGGTAGAAAAACTTGCACGAGACAATGCATTTATTTATAGAATATGTTGGGAGATTGTCAAGAACCGACGGCATTGTTAGCTCATATGTGTAATTGGTTGTAGCTGTTTATGCCAACTCCTTATTATCTTAATAGATGATATATGGTTGCCGGAAAATATTGAGGGCTTGAATTGGCTGCCCCGGAAGCAGCTTATTGTGAATATGCATCATATGGTGATTAACTTCCATGCCAAATGCTATATGCCATGCCAACTTGGCACATGCTTTAGATAGAACGTATACCAATAGTTCAGTTGGACGTCCTAAAAACCACATCAATCAATATCGATGTTACCGGCTGCTATAAATAAGATTATCCATGTAGACATAACTGGTTGTGTTCTCTGCTAGAAATAGGATTATTCGTAGTCTTTAGTAAGACATTATCGGTTGGGGGTGTTATAGCTCTCAACGTTAGATTATAGCTTTTAAGAGCCACGCTTCAAGTGAAGTTGTATCTTAATGCTTTTGGAATAATGCATCACTATATTTTTATACATGTGAATGTGCACTCATGTTGAGGTGACATGTAGTGCGAGAAAAGATGATGAAATGTATTTGTAGGAAATATCTTTTAAGGCCTATTGTTCTGAATCGCATTGGGTAGAAACTTATGCGAGAGAAGATGATTTGGTGTATCCTCCAAAGAGAATTGTTTTCCCTTGTCTGCTCTTACGTACTCTGTTGGGTGCAGGAGTTCCTCCATCTTTTCTGGGTGCTCTTTTAGATTGGGTGGTGTATATATCGGGCCACAATGTTGCTTTTAGTTCCTTTTCCCCAGTTCAGAGCCCAAATAATTATTCGTAACTCTAGATTTCCAATGCTCATGAGACCGTGTCAAGTTCAATTCTTTTATTTTCAAAAATATTTTATATACAATATTCACGTACTTATACTTATTTGCATTTTTATTTAACTATATATTACTTAAAAAGGAGGAATTTTCTCCGGTCGCTGCTTCGATTCCAACTTTTTTTTTATTGCTTTGCCCTCCCACCTAATCCATTAATACTGCCATGCCATGTTACCGGTTCAGTTTATACCCCCTCTCACTAAGGTCGTAGGCCACACAGGAACCGCCTGTTCCTCCCCGCGAAGTGTGCGAGAAGAGGCGCTAGAGGGCCTTCAACCTCAGGGAAGGGTGAAGAGCGGGACCAGGTGGTGTCCTAGCATGACGGCGTCGATGGGCGCCGGAAGGAGGAGAGGCGCGACGAGGGGATCGATAAGGGACGAGATGGAGGTGGGATCTGCCGCCCGTTCCTGCTCGCCACGCGTGCGAGAAGAGACACCAGAGGGCCGTCGACCTCGGGAACGATGAACATAGGGAGCATGCGGGACAACGTCGACGGATGGCTGGGAGCTTGACTTGTGATGCACGCAGAGGGCATGGTGTAGGTGGCTGATGATTGTGAGCGCCCACGACGATGGCAGCGGTCGCAGGTTGCTCTCTTCATGACGATGCAAGAAAGGAAGAGCATGAGAGGGGAATTAGCTCAAGGTCGGTCTGACAGCCTCTAACTAACCTACAACTCCAAAACCGACATGTCGAAACAGCTAACAACTGGAAGTTTGGATACCTTCACTCATATTTGCTTCTTGCCCTCTAGAAATTTGTTGCACACGTTTATGCGATCATGCCCAAGCTAGCTTTGTTGTTGGACTTCATGTTGGTATGGAACCATTCTCTTTAAATCTAAATCTCAATTGTGAACTACAGGTGGAGTATTATTTATGTGTAATACCTGCAATGTCTAGGTTGTTCCCCTTCAACAAGTGTCTCTTTGGCAATATAACTATAGAAGTTAGGAGGAAAGAGCACATGTTTTCATCAAGTGCAAGGAGGTTAACCTGGTGTGTGGTGGAAGCATGGACTGGAGCATGTTTGACATAAACGATCGCCTGCAACGGGCGCTGCGTTGCGGGCGCTGCGTGCTGCTGGCGGCCGGTGCTGGGGAAGGTGGTGGCTTGGCCGTGCGGGGGTGGCGGCACTGGGGGTGGTGGGGCGCCGACGAGCCGGATCTAGGCCATGCGGGCCGGCTCCGGGCGTGTCTGGCCTGGGCGTCGCGGCTGGCTGGCGCGGGAGGCCTGGCCGTGGTGGTGCTGCAATGGTGCAGTGGCTAAGTGCTGGTGGTGATCCGGGGGCGGCGGCCCCGGGGGCGGCGGCCCCGGGCAGCGGCGAGGTGTTGGTTGGCAAGGTGGTCTGGTCTTGGGCACGAAGCAGGATGTCGCAACAAGTCCCGGGCTAACGTCTTGTCTCGGTTGCTGGCCGGCCGGCAGCTGGCCGAGGCCGGCGATGGCGGCGGCAAGGCATCGCCGAGGGGACGTTGTGGCTTCCTGTCTGGGTATGCTCCGGGGAAATCCCTAGATCCACCGTGATCGGTCGATGGCGGCACTCTTCTGTCGTCTTCCCTCTTGAGGGCATCGATTTGGAGTTGCTTAGGTCGGAGGGACCTGTGGAAGTTGGATGGTGTTGGCGTCATGGGTTGCGTGGCGACGATGACAATGGTGAGCGGATTGGAGTTGCGGCATGTCCTTCGTCACCCCTGCCGTGATGGTGAAGTCGGAGCTGCGAGGCGACTTGTGGCAACGATGCCACTTGATTGGTGCTTGCGTCGGTGCAAGGCGTGCAACTTCTCCTATGAAGGTCACAGTTGAAGTCAGAGCTGCCTCCTCCTCGACGTGCTTGGGGGTCGATTGTTTGGCATAGGCTCACTTGGGTTCCGATGTCGTTTGCGGCGAGGGTCTCGGTGGCGGTTGTCTAAGGTGAAGTCGGAATCGCTGTCTCGTGGAGGAGTGACGACAATGACGCTCGATGACATCCTCACCGATGGTCTTTCTCCTCGATGGCGTCTGTGCTTCGTGTGGGTAGCCAGGTTGGCCGGGGTGCTAAGTGTGTGTTGTTGGTTTTCGCCTGATTTTCTCCTAAAAATTTGGCACTTTCTTCTTAATTAATAGAATGAGGCAAATCTTTTGCCTCCATTTCGAAAATAAACGATCGCCTGGACAAACGCTGATATGGCACTACATATTGTGTGGAAAATATCGGAGCAATTGAGGATTCAACTGATGACTGCTTGCTGGAGTAACCAGAATAGTATCCGTGTAGGAGATATTCCTTTCTCGGTTGAAGATGTTGCTCACTAGGCTTGATGCTATTCTATATATGTACATTAGGAAATAAAATTTGAGACCCGTAGCAACGCACGGGCATTTGTACTAGTAAAGATTAAAATAATATATTCATGCTTAGTTGGAGGAGAGAGAGAAGGAGAGAGAAGAGGAGTGGGCTCTCTAGCACGTGCTCCTAGGCACTTTGTGAGAGTGAAATATGGGCCATCCATTAATAAAGTAGTACACGATTATAGCTCACTATTATACATGTTGGCTCTATGTTAGCTACAAATGACATGGCACATGGCTTATAGCCAGCAGCTGGCTATACTATTAAACTTGCTCTCACAGTTAGAGGGGAAATTAAGGAACAAATCTGATGATTTAATAGGGGCATGTTTGGAAGGATTTATCTCGCTGGATGCTCCTTAATCGACGTGCCAATTTTTTTACGCCTTAAGCCATGGGTTGGAGCGAGTAGGATAGCCTTAAAAGAAACATTGTGAGGCAGCGGTCGGGGATCTTGTTGCCTAAAGAGGGAGCCACCTCATACCTGAACATGGTACTTTTACTTGTATGCATGCGGGAGATGGCGCAAAAACCATATCCCACACATCAAGGTGGATGGTGTGCTCCTGTGGTAATACCATGGCAAGACACATGTAGTGCAATGCTTCTTCGACCAGCTGATTGGCTCACCTCCTAAGTGTTGCTTCTGGTTGAACTTGGAGTATCTTGGTCTCCCTAGGCACAAACTTGGAGTATATTGGTTTCACGCATGTCACTTGCTATCAATCGATGTTGCAGGATAGAATATCATTATGATCACCAACCACAATTGCGCTGGCCGTTCTATATTTTCACGCGACACGACCTCTGTGGTTGGTTGAGGCTTCGATATGTGAACAATCTTTTTTTGCTTCCCTGAACGACCTAGCATCCACACTCTTTTAAAGCACTCTCACGCACCTTACAATTGGTACTGTTGGGATGGTTCAGATTTAGATCGGAGCACCTCCATTAGAAAAATATCTTCCTCACATCGTGACCTCTTCAAGCTGAAAGTTAGGGAATCTTTCCCGCATTGCGACATTTTTAGGTTGGAAGTTTGAGAAATATCTTTGCCACAATGCGACCCTTTGAGGTCGTAAGTCAGGGAAATCCCTTTCACGCAGTATGACCTTTTCTGGTAGGAGAGTTACAAGTTTCAGATCACTTCCCACGGTATAATCTCTCCACATCGGAAAAATTTCAAAGATAGGAATTTACTTCCCATATTGTTGGTTATTCAAGCCAGTGCTATCATCATCGTGCCCATGCCCCACATCGTCTTTCTCGCCATTGCAATATTACATTTGACGGATTTTTACGCCATAGAAGAGTATTACATTGCATAGTTCATTTCATATTTCTCGGCGTACTTCGACGGATTTTCTTAAGCGTGTTTTCTGTATTTCACTCAAATCTATTTTTGTTAATACCCTAACCTCTTTCCAAAAAGGTGAACTTGCAACCATTGTATTCTTCTTGTATGTATATCATACACTACGGGTGTATCCAATCTAAAAGAAAAGTTTCTCATTTATGAAATTTCAAAAAATTAATAATAATAATATCATTATGTTTTACATTAACTTTTAAAAGGAGTACTTCATCTAAAATGTTCAACTACTAGATCTAAATTGTCCAATCTAAGATTATTTCCTATACACTTTGAAATTTCGTAAGCTAAAATGTTCTACTACTAGATTAAATTGAAAATGGCTAGCACAAGAATAAAAACCTCGTACGGTCCCTAGTCTAACCGGACGTACACAGTGTACAAATTAGTCAATGAACAAAGCCATATAAAATGTAATAAAAAGTACTCCCACCAATCTGTAATAAGTGTTAGGATTTTATTTCAAATTAAAACAAATTTAAGCTAAATCCCTAACAGTTATTATAGATTGGAGGGAGTATTAATAATAATATTATCTATCGTGCTTAACAGTAAGGAGTAATTCAACTGAGAGTATTTTCTAGATTAAATTGAAAATAACTATCTGAAAATTTAAAATGGCTAGCGGAGGCATAAACTTCGTACGGTTCCCTAGTCCAACCGGCGACCGCATGTACACTTGTACACATCCAACATGAGTATGTTGTACTTGGGCCTGATTGGTTGCTTGTAGGCAATTGCTCGCATCCTTGGAGATTTACACTAGTGAAGATTAAATGAGGTGGGAAGAGATTTGGGCCTGTCTATGCATTTTGATTGATTGCTAACAAAGTCAGATGGAACACCATGAGAAAATTTTTACACCACGTTTGGTTATGTGCAAGTTGGGGAGTGTTGTGGTTCTATCTTGATCCCCTCTAATTTTACTAACCATTTGTCGATTCGAGATAAGGTCTACATGAAAAAGATGCACTTAAATGTTGTGATTCCAATCCCGCGATCGATTCGTAGTTTCTTCCGGTGTTTAAAACTCTATTTCATGTTCCTTTTGAAGTTTTTTTGGATGAATTTTGTCAAATTTTTCACACACTGTCGACCATTTGAAATTTTCTTCGAGGGGTAGCTTCACCTCACAATTTCACACAACTTTTGTCTTCAAAAACTTTAAACACAAAAGTTGTGTGAAATGGTGAGGTGAAGCTACTCCTTAAAGGAAATTTTAAATAATCGACCGTGTGGGACAAATTTAAATTCCTCAAAAAAGCTTCAAAGGAAACGCGAAATAGGCATTCAAAATCTCGAAAAAACTAAAACCCGATCGTGGGAATGGATTCGCAACTTCAAGGTACTAGAGATTAGAGAAAGGTTACATAACCTGACACATCTTTTTCGTGTAGAACTTATATTAAACCGAAGCACCATTTTATAGATCGAAAGAGGATTGGAATGATCGTCTAGAGATTACAGAAGGTTACATAACTTAATATGCTTCCATGCCTGGAGCAAAGAGGCTCCATTTTCATGTTGGCAGGCGCCTATCCGACTAGGAATTCTCGAATCGAATAGAGCTTGCTGGCGAGCTAAATTTTGAACACCATTTTCGGTACTTTAAAACCCGTATTATGTGGTGAAATTTTTTTCTTGACAGGGAGCAAGCAATCACGCCCCTCGTCTCGGATTATTTTATGATTTAACACACTTTTCTTTTCTTTGATTTGAAGTGTCTATTATTCACCCCTCAGACCGCAGGTTGGCTCTGTTCATGTTTCGTCTTTGCTCAACTCAGTCTGTTTCCCGTAATATCATTGTATTTTACATTAACTTTTAAAAGAAGTAACTCATCTAAGTTGTTCTACTAGATCTAAAATGTCCAATCTAAGAGTATTTCCTAGTACACACATTGAAATTTCGCAAGCTAAAATGTTCTACTACTAGATTAAATTGAAAATGGCTAGCGCACGCATAAAAAGTACACAGTGTACAAATTAGTCAATGAATAAGGCCATATAAAATGTGTTAATAATACTAATATCATCGTGCTTAACATCAAGAAGTAATTCATCTGAAGAGCATTTCCTATACGCTTGGGAATTTCGCAACAAAAATGTTCCACGGAGTACTAGATTAAATTGAAAATGTCTAGTTTCCAAAAGAAAATTGAAAATGGCCCAGTCATAAACTTGGTCTCTGCTCAACTCCGACCGATGCCGCCGCCCGCCGACATCATCTCCGGACTCCTCTACCCATTCTCCGCCGACGCCTTACCTTCCCGGTGCGGCCGCTCGGTGGCCTTGGGCGTTGCCGGCCGGGCGTCCCGTGCGCTACCGCTACGCTGGCCGACCCTAATCTAATGTCCGGCGTCAGTGAAGGGTCCGGGGCGGAGCAGTTGCGCGATGCCGAACGAGGTGAGGATCCGTTGGAGACCTCTTTTCACACACTGCTCGGCAGTTTTGCCAGGTGGTTTCCGAGTGTGATTCCGTCTCCCCCTCCGAGAGCCTTGAAATTCCGACCACCGATCGGGAGATTCAGACAGAGAGGAGAAGAGAAGCCATGGGGCAGAAGGCGAGCCGTGGCCGCACGGAAGCCCACGGTAAGCCTCTCTGCTGGAGTAGCTCCTTGGATTCCCGATGTATGTAATTGGTGGATCTCAAGATTGTTCGGAGAAATAACTAATCATTGGCACCGGTGTTGTTGCAGGTGGATCGATTGTTCCGTGCCAACATGATGGTGATTCTCAAGGTAGCAACACAGCAGTTGTTTCCGTTATTAAGCAATTAATGGAGAAGGGCCATAGCCTGCTTGGAATAATAGGTTGCAACACAGCAGGAGGTTCATTGCCATACCTTCCGGAGGTACGTCACGAGATGTGGATTGATCATGGGAGAATCCTGCTGCAAGTAAATATCAGCAGAGCAATTAAGTAAAAAAAAATATGTGCGCAATCTCCTACAGTCCCAGTGCAGTATATCAGTAGCTTTGCTTCGATCCGTTACAGCAAACTCTTCAGCAGAAAACAGTTCTCAATCCTCTGTTATCATGACAAAGACTAGACTTGCTACAGCTATTTCTCTTATATAAGCTATTTCTCATGTTTCATTTGCCGCGATTAATTGTTCTAGTTTAGGTTCAGCTTAAAACCAGGATTTGTGAAGCAAGTCTGGCACACTATTATCCCTGAAGATTTTGAACTCTGGTGAATCAAATGCTGAACTTGTCCACTTGTGCGTGCAGGAAATATGGCATCATATACGTTCCCTAATGCCGATGCGAGACGCTGCCAGGGCTGCCTGTGTGTCTCGTGCCTTTCTTCACTCCTGGAGATGCCATCCCAATCTCAACTTCGACATGAGAACAATGTGCTCGAACAAAATTTTACTTAGGCGGGCACGGGCCTATAATGATAATAAAAGAGACAGGACAGAGTATAACAACAATATTGGCAAAGTTCTGTCAAACCACAGACGCGCTGGTGTGAAGACACTCAAGCTTCACTTCCACGGCCCTTTCAATACCAAATCTTATAATCGTCTCAGTAGTTGGCTTCAAATTGCTATTACACCAGTCCTGGAAGAACTTGCCCTTAATCTGGTGTTAGAGAATTCAAAGTATGACTTCCCTTGCTCACTTTTATCTGACGGGAGTGGAAACACGATTCGGCATCTGCACCTTGGTAATTGTGTCTTACGCCCCACAGTTAACCTTAGTTTGAGATGCCTGACGGAGCTGCATCTGCGTAGTGTGCGTGTAACCGGGGATGAGTTATGGCGCCTTCTTTCCAATTCATTTGCCCTGGAAATTTTGATACTCAAAGAATGTCAAGATATAATTTGCCTCCAGATACCTTGCCATATGCAGCGGTTGAGCTACCTGGAGGTGTCTGAATGCTGTAGACTTGAACTTATAGAGAATAAAGCTCCAAATATCTCCAGCTTTGATTTTAAGGGTGGTGAAATACAACTCTCGCTTGGAGAGGCGTTGCAAGTGAAGAAGCTCAAGTTGAACCATTGGTGTGCTATCAGTTATGCTATCGACGAGCTTGCATCCAGTGTGCCAAATCTTGAGACTCTCACTTTATGGTCTTCTCGTGAGGAGGTATGGTCTTGCATTTCAGGTGATAAATATGTTCTTCACGGTAGCCATATCTTGGAATATAATTAATCTGAGACATGTCAATGCAGATTGTCAATGCACCGATGGTACCAAGCAAATTCCTCCACCTCAAGGTCTTGAGTATTTCTGTTCAAAGTTGGATCCACATGTGGGAATATGATTTTTTATCTTTGGTTTCTTTCCTTGATGCTTCTCCTTCCTTGGAGACTTTTGACTTGTCTGTAAGTCGATGTTTATCCTGCTAGGGTTATTTAATAACCGTCGTGGAATCATTTACTCAAATAGCTTAGCCCTTTATCTTCAGGTACCAGTGCCATCAAGGTATGACTGGATTATTGGAGACCCCTCAACTCTGAGGAAAATGCCGGAACGCCACCATGACAAGCTTAAGACTGTGAGGATCACGGGTTTTTGCTGCCAAAAGAGCTTGGTTGAGCTGACACGCCATATTCTAGAGAGTGCACGGTCACTGAAGCGCCTTACATTAACCACTATTGATGAGGATTACCTGCTCTATGGCGGCCACAACCGTTTCAGGAAATGCCCTGCCCTGGACAAGGAGTTTATCAGGGAGGCGCGCAAGTCTAACATGGCTGTGAAGACGTACATTGAGGGGAAAGTTCCCTCTACAGTTCAGTTAGAGGTTTTTAAGCCTTGCAGCCAGTGTCATGCTTTGTGAAATTTAGAGGTCGAAGTATTGTAGTTCCTGACCCCAATGTTCATTTGTGTAGTTCTAGTTGTGATGCCCTTTTGCTTCTTACATACGCAAGTTACCAGAGCTGTCCAATGTTTGGTGGTCTGTGATAGTACATTCTTAGTATGTATTAGTAGCTACATTGTCCAATGTACGCAATTTTTATGGAGGCACTGCCATTGATCATTGATGTGAACTTTTCTGAAAATACTCCTAGTGAAATTTGTATAAGATAATTTAAACTAAAACTTACTGATGGAAGGCTGGCAATTCTGGCAAGTCAGATTCTTGAAAATAAAGTTTTAGATCAAGTAATGTTTTTTCTTCTACTACAGTTTTTAGTATTTCACTTATGACATGCGCACCAGTGTAAATAAAATTATGCCAGGCGGGTCCACAACTTTTACTGCTGTATGGTACGTAACTTATCCAGGGAAAGTAGCCGGATGCCGATCGTAGGATCATATGATCATGATATGGTAGCTTACAATAAGGTTCTTCTAATTTTTTTTGTTGTGAAAATAAATACTCAAAGCTTGATTATGTTTCCTGAGAAATAAAACGAACGGTCAGGAAACGTGTTAGTATGGTTACAGGTGAATGGTGGTGGTGGCTTGCCAGCAGGAAATTGTTGTTCTTTGGAAAAGGAGGGGAATTCCCGTCCTCTGCATTGCATAGCCAGGGATACCTAGAGCTGAGGTACGTTACTGCTATCATTAGCCGGCTATATATAGGCCTGAGGCTAAATCTACGAGGCTAAATCTGCTCGAGAACTCTTCTAATTCGCCGTTCAATCATCAGATAGCCGGGCGTGGTGCTGAGAAGTTTGCACTGCAACGGAGTTATCAGCTGGTTAACAATATGGAGTCGTCACGCGGTTCCTCGGCTGCCGCTGCCGTCCTCGTCCTTGTGCTGCTCCTCGTGACCACCGGTGAGTAGGCAAATCTCCCGTGATACACTAGGATTTGCTTCATTATCTACCATATGCATCCGCGTAGGCTGCATGATTCCTCTCATTTATGTTTATTTGTTTGTCACATTCGTTAATCTGATTGCAAACGTACATGTGACCGATGTCGTGGTGTCAGAATTTGATGCATATATATAAATTTGAATACCACAAACTACACCCTTGTGGAAATTGTAGGATTTTTTTTTGTTCTTTGAAAGATCTGGCAAATGCCTGTTTTTCATATATCAGCAGACAACAAAAGACACACATGCCACAAGGGCAACACAATAACCGAAAAAGGAATGTAGAAGAGGAGAAACAAAAGACCAAGATCAACATGAGCGATCTCTCTCAAGGTGGTAACTGCAAGCCATGCCATGCCACAAGGAATTCTCTGATTGATTGACGTGGAAACATTGTACGACAAACTTCTTTCGTTCAAGCTTGCTCTGAAATTATTACACTTGGGAATCCAGTACTCCTCTAGAATTTTAAACTTGGTTTTTCAAACATATACGTCCTCCATAAACATACTCATTTTATTTATATATAATGGATGGTAAAATTTTGGCGTCTCTGCACCCGAAGATGCAAGCTGCCAACATTGTTTGAGAAGATTACAAGTAACATATGGACACTAAAATCCAAATGGTATGTCTTCAAAGGTGCAGTTTGTAGTGAACCAACTCCTCGGTTGAATCAATAAAAAAACACTATATTCGAAAAATACTTTTGTTTTCTTTGTGTCCAATGAGTAAATGTATATCTGTGTCCTATCACTAATGTAAATCCAAATTAATTGTTTGTATATTTCTAAAATATATTTACGAAATCATGGATATAAGTCTTTTATTTCAAATGTTATCTCTAATTAATAAGATGCAATAGAATACCAGATAAACTGAATACAGAAGGGAAATTATCTATTTTCAGAGGGTAGCTTCAACTAGCTGATTAAAGGAATTTAAGTAAACAATTGGTAGTTAGATTTTACAAGAAATACAACATTATTTCAAATGAAACATTATTTTTTACTTGTGCAACTACAACTCTTCTCCAAACAAACATAAGTATTTTTGGCATCTAGGCTTCAAATAGGTGAGACAACTTCCTTTTATGTGAAAAAGGTTGATGATGTGTGTTTGTCTTGTATCTCTTCTTTGTCAGACGTGGTTACAGCTCAGGCTAAGAAAAAGGTGTGCGCAAAGATGAGTGCCCAGTTCAAGGGGGCTTGCATCATTAAAGTGAACTGTGAACAGCAATGCAAGAAGGAGGGGTTGCCTCGGGGCCAGTGTATTGGCTTCCGCTGCACATGCGGTGACCATGGATGTTGGACAAGTTAAAAAGTATTAAAAATGCATATTCTTAGCTTAACAAATTTTAAGACGATTTAACCAAGAAGCCGCAGTTACTTGGTCAAAATATTGTATTGCTTTGGGATTAAAGTATATATAGCTATGTTGCTTCTACTCATCAGTATGTGTCGTCCAAAATTTGTGCATAAATAGAGTAAAAGGGTGGCGAACAAACTATTAAGTTAAACCGTCTAGACCATTGTATTCTCTGGAGATAGTTCTTTTCTCTTTCTGTCCCCGTTAATTGAAGGTATCTTTGTCTTGTCTATTACTGTAAAGTTGTATCCATTGTTATTTGTTTCTTTTTCTTTAAACATGGTTACAGATCATCTCGTAAAACAGAACAAGAAAACACTTGGCAGGTAGATTTCACTTGTCAATTAATGAGATATACACAAAAATCATTGTAGTTGTACTCCAAACAAGCATAAGTATAAGAAAAACCTAAGTATATACAACGAAAATCTATTTGTTTAACATATCTAGCCATATAACTAGCTCTTCTCCAAACACATATTTACTTTAACATCTAGCCATACAACTATGGGAAATATTTTCCATCACTAGATATATGTGGAAAAAGTTGCTGATGTGTGCTTGTGTTGTAACTCTTCTTTCTCAGAGGTGGTTACATCCCAGGCCTACGGGAGAAAGGTGTGCTCAAAGCCGAGTGGCAAGTTCAATGGTCCGTGCCTCTTTAGAGTCGACTGTGTACTAGACTGCAAGAAGGAAGGATTCCCTCGGGGCCGTTGCAGCAAATTTGCCGGCAAATGCTTATGCAGCCATCAGGGATGCCCTTATTAGTTTAAGAAAGACAATTTAAAGTTGTCTATTGCTATGAAGTTGTATGCATTGTTTATCTATTTCTTTATTTAAAATCATGGTTACAAAGGATCCCGTAAACCAAAACAAACAATTACCTTTGGCATGTAGATTTTACTTGCCAATTATGAGATATACAGAAAAAAAATCGTTGCAGTTGTACTCCAGTGAAGCATATGTATCTCTAATAAAAACACAGGTACATAAAAAAATCAACGTTTTTAGCGACTGCTGCTCATCTCCAAACAAACATTTGTATTTAAACATCTTGCCGTGCAACTAGGCGAAATATTTCCCAACACTAGATGTATGTGGAAAAAGTTGTTGATATGTGGTTGTGTTGTAACTCTTCTTTGTCAGAGGTGCTTACATCCCAGGCCTACGGGAGAAAGGTGTGCTCAAAGCTGAGCGCCCGGTACTGGGGTCCATGCTTCTTTCATGTGGACTGCATACAAGAATGCAAGAAGGTGGATGCTGAATAAGTTAAAGTTTGATAAATACACATATTAGTAGTGCAAGAAAGACAATTTAATCAAGAATACGCTGTTACTTACTTACTTGAGACAATGTATTGTATTGCTATGGGCTTGTCGAGACATATGACACAACACACACAGCTTATAAGGAAAATAGCTATAGGAAGTCTAGTTCTTGTAAAGTTTTTTTTTTTTGAAACGGGCAAAAAAGCTTTTGCCTTATATTAATATAGGAGAAGGAAACATGAGGATGGCTGAAGCCATAAAAAAGAAAAAGGGGACAAGAAACAAGCCCCCCCACCGAGAACGATCAGCCTAAAAGTTCTCCCAGACCCTTAGCACCGGCAAGGATCCAGTTCTTGCCCTCCTCCCTAATTTTATGCATGATTACCGAGGGTAAGGAAGATTTGTTGTTGAAAACTCGCTCATTTCGCTCCTTCCAAATCTCCCAGGAGATAAGCATGATGGCTGTCCGAAGGCCCTTGGGGGAGGAGATGGGGACTTTGGCAATGGCTTGCCAGTAGTCTAACACCTTCGGTCTCGTCGTGTTGAGGCACAGGACGAGGTCTGGACATGAGAGCCACGACGCCGCTGCATTCCATATTCTCTTGGAGAAACGGCATTCGAAGAGGATATGTCGGGCCGTTTCCGGGGAGCATCTACAAAGCTGGCAGGAAGGGTTATGCGGCCATCCTCTTTTGGCAAGACGGTCAGCAGTCCAGAGACGGTTTTGAACCGCGAGCCAGGCGAAAAAACGACACTTCGGAGGGGCCCAGGTCTTCCAGACGATGTTGCCAAAGGGACAAGGGAGAGCCGCCATGAACTGAGCTTTGTAGGCGGAGCTAGCTGAATAGCACCCGTTAGGAGTTAAAGTCCATGCATGAAATGGAGTCCTCAGTACCGGGAGAAAGAACAACGTTTGCGGTGAGATCCCAAAGGCGGACATACTTCTCCATGTGTTCTACTGTGAAAACTTCGGTCGCAATGTCGGCCACCCACTTTTGATCTTGAAGGGCGTCACGGACCGTCCGGTTCTTCCTTTTTGACGCTTTGAAGATCAGGGGGGCAATGTCCTTAGGGGGGGTACCATTAAGCCAGGAAGAGGACCAGAAAGAGGCCTTTTCGCCGTCACCGATGGAGACCCTGGTTGCCGCGTTGAAAAGGTCCCGGTCAGAGGCATCGTTCGGCGTTTCTGAACCAACCCAAGGTTTATCCGGCGCCGTCCATTCGTACCAGAGCCATCGAAGTCTCAGGGCACGACAAAATTTTTCCAGGTCCAGGATCCCGAGGCCACCAAGCTCTTTTGGCCGACAGACTTTTTGCCAGTTGATCTTGCATTTCCCCCCACTAACCGCCTCCTTACAAGCCCAAAGCATACCACGGCTGATCTTCGCAAAAGCCTTCAGGATGCCCTTGTCTGCTTTTAGGGCCGTCAGCAGAAAGATAGGCATAGAGGAAAGCACTGATTTAACAAGGGCGGTGCAGCCAGCTCTGTTGAGGAACCTTCCTTTCCAAGGGTTAAGACGCGCCACCGCTTTATCGATGTAAGGTTGAAGATCTGCCCGCTTGAGCCGTCCAAGTGAGAGAGGCAGTCCAAGATATTTTATGGGGAAGGGAGCCATCGCAGCTGGGAAGTTATTTAAGAGATCCTGCAGATTTATGTTGTCACATTGAATAGGGGCGATGGAACTTTTCATCACATTAGTCACCAGCCCCGTGATTTCTCCAAACTGTTGAAGAATATTGGCGAGCCCCGACAGATCGTGAGCTGTAGGGGTCAAGAAGATAGCCGCATCATCTGCGTAGAGAGAGACCCTGGGACCCTCTAAACCGCCCGACATAGCATGAAGAAGCCCCAAGTTTGTAGCCTCCTCCAGAACCTTTTGTAGCGGGTCAATGGCGATGTCGAAAAGGAGTGGAGAGAGGGGGTCGCCTTGCCTGAGACCGCGACCATGTCTGATATTCTTTCCTGGGATTCCATTAAGGAGGAACCGAGAGGAGGCCGTAGAAAGGAGTGTCGTTAGGAGAGCCCTCCATCTCTGAGGGAAACCGAGGCGCTGTAGAAGATCCAACAAGTACTCCCATCGAACGGAGTCGAAGGCCTTCGCAATGTCCAGCTTGATGAGGAGAGCTGGTGTTTTGCTGCGATGAAGTTTGCGAGCCGTGTTTCTGACGTACATGAAGTTGTCATGTATAGTTCTGGACTTGATGAAGGCACTTTGACTCCGAGACACGATCTCATTCATCTTAGGACTGAGCCTGCGTGCCATGGCTTTGGCAATAATCTTCGGAATCCCGTGGATGAGGCTAATAGGTCGAAAGTCAGTAATAGCTTCGGCGCCATCCTTCTTCGGCAACAAAACCATATTGGCGGTATTTAAGAGATGGAAGTTCTGCACTGAAAGTTCGGAGAAGGCGTTTATGACCCCCATGAGGTCTTCCTTAATAATATCCCAGCAGGAACGAAAGAAGGCCATAGAGAAGCCATCAGGTCCGGGAGCTTTGTCGAGAGGTAAATCCTCAATGGCTTCTTTGATCTCCAGCTCCGAGAAAGGAAGGCCGAGGTCATCCAAGGGGTGTGTCGTGGGGTTTAAAGCCTCCCAGTTGAAGTCTAGCTGGCGAGAAGGGGGGCGCCCCAAAGTGCGGGAGAAGTGCTCAAAGATGAGCTTGTCTTTTTCGTCATGAGTAGCGGCCCAACCATCGTTGTGCTTGAGTCTTATGATGTGATTCTTACGCTTCCTCGCATTGACCCGAAGGTGGAAAAACTTAGTGTTTGCGTCCCCTTCGCGAAGATATTGGATTCTGGAGGCTTGCCGTTTGCGGGATCGTTCTAGGGCTGCAAGGCCTTTAACCCTCTTTTTGAGGTCAGCGCGAAGACCTCTCTCCTCCGGGGACAAGGCTCGTGATTCTTGGGCAATGTCTAGTTGCATGATGACATCTAAGGCCATAAGAAGTTGAAGCTTGCAATCAGAGAAGAGATTTACTCCACGATTTCAGACCAAGCGCCGTAGTTTTGAGCTTGTGATTAATCCTGTGGACCGGCTGAGTGTGAGAAGAAGGCGCCGACCAAGCACGTTGGACTGTTTCCTTGAAGCCCGGCATTTTGGTCCAGAAAGACTCAAAACGGAAGAGGGGAGGCTTTCGTGGTCCGCTTTGGTTGGAGAGGAGAAGTGGGCAATGATCCGAGAGGGAAGAAGACAAGGCGTGGAGCACATGATTCTCGAACTCTAAATCCCAACTGGCGTTGCAGAAGGCCCGGTCCAACCGCACCAGGGTTGGAGACTCTCTTTCATTGCTCCAAGTGTATTTTCTGTTCTGAAGCTTCAACTCCTTAAGTTGGCATGTCACTAGGGCTCTTCTGAACAGCCCCATAAATCGGAAATTAAGATTATCATTGCTCTTGTCTTCTGCTTGATAAATAAGGTTGAAGTCACCGATGATGAGCCACTTGGAGTCGTCAGTTGGCTTGGCAGCAATAGCTTCATTAAGGAAATCTTCTTTCGCGGTGTTATCCGTAGGACCATAGACAGTGGTAAGTTTGAAGGAAGTTCCGCAGGAGCGAATAACGACATTTGCCGAAATCAAGTGCGTGCCAAGGTGAATATTGGAGACTTCGACGTGATCATCGTTCCAGAGAAGGAGGATGCCTCCCCGGGTTCCTATAGCAGGGCGGTGCGTGAAGGATCGGAGTCTGATGTAGTCGAGCTTGGTTTCTTGGATGCAAGCAATGTGACATAAAGTATCAGCTAGGAAAGCATGAACAGTGTCTTTTCTGCCTTGATCGTTCAACCCTCTAGTATTCCAGTCCGCAATAGTTAAGTTTGGGCCCAGCATGATGACGCTTAACAAAGAAGAAAGACGATGGACAAGCCCAGAGTTCACAAAGCTGGAAAACGTCCACGCAAAAACGAATGGCAGAAACGAGATGTAACGATCCAACCCTTAGGCGGTCAGGTCCTGTGTCGCAGCCTCGCTGCCCCCTGGGCCTCCCATAGCAATGAGCGCTTCATCGGCTTCCGTGATGCTGCGGATGTTGAGCTTGAAAAGCTTTGCGAGGGCGTCGATCGTCGTGTTCGGGAGTTGGGTTTTGTACTTCTCCACATACTCCTTCCTAGCTTGCAGAAGAGGAACTCCTTCCCTAGCAACACCCATCTTTGTATTGAGCACTTGTATCGCCTTGTCCATCGCGTGCATCTTGGGCTTGTTGACGAAGCGAGCGCTGCGCCTGGCTTCGGAAGTTGGCTGCCTCTTGTTGGGAGAGGCTTGTGGCGGTGCCGGCACGGGGCAGGGAAGAAGAGGCGCCGCCGGGCGGACAAAGAGGTCGGCGACACAGGTCAGGGAGGTCCCCTTGAGCTCTAACTCGCTGTTTGCAGCCTGGTGCGTGGCCCGCTCGATTTCAGCGATATCCTCCCATGTCTCAGGCACCTCCTCCGGCGCAGAGAAGGAGAGTTGCGCAGTTGCATGCGGGGTAACCTCCATCTGCAGTTCCATTGGCGAAGGGGTCGAGGCCGGGATGGCATCTTCTTCTCCCCAAGAACTTAGAGGCGCGGCATCAACAGCCGCGTTGGGAGGAGGTGATGCAAGGCGCGATGAGCCTTCCTCGAAACCTGCAGGGACATCTTTGATCGCCAGCGTCCAGTCCCTGCAAGTCACGGCGGAGGTCGTAGGCGAGGCAGCAACAGCAGAATTACGAGCCACCGTCGAGCAGATAGTCTTCCAGGGTTGTACCGAGGCATCAACACCTTCTTCGTGCCTGTCGACCGGCACCCAGCGCTTGGAGACGTGGCGGCGTTGCCCCCCGTAACGGCTGGAGGGGCGACCAGGGGTGCGGCCGGAGCCCCGGGCACCGCGGCGTTCCTCAGCCAAAGAAGAGATCTTGGTGCGCAAGGAGTGGGAGGAAGCACGCCTTCGCTGATCACGACGTGACTCACGGTGGTCATCTTCGTCATCTTCATCCCGGCGGTGCCTCTTGCGTATGTCGCGGTCATCACATCGAGAGCTGTGGCGTGATCGATGGCCTTTTCCTTCCTCCGCTGCAGATCGTGAACGGTGGCGGTTCGAACCCCTCGAAGGTGAGCGTCGGGGGCGGCTGCGTTCTTCATCGCGTGGGCGGGAATGGCCCCGAGTTTCACGATCCTTGCGACGAGAGTGGACCTCCAGAGCGTGGCGATCATCTTGTTCATCGCGTCGAGCAAAGGCAGGTCCCAGCTCGCCCAACGCCGGGATGGGGGCCGGCATGATGGAGCCGGCGCCAGCATTGACCGGCATGCCGTTGACCGTGCCGAGGTGACACCGAGGGGGGGAGTGAGTAGCCGGCCTGAAATCGGTGATGGGCTCTCCGCCATCCAACTCAGGGGCGCCGGTGAAATCTTCAACACGATCGATATGGAGCAGGATGCGAAAAGAGATCCCTCTCTTCCATTGGTCGGGTCGGTCTTCGTCGATACGCACCCTTGAAGAGAGTCCGCCGGCGCCCTTGTTCACAAAGGTGCACCACAGAACTTTTGGGATGCGGTGTGGTGCCACCGTCCACACCCACAAGCCGAAGGAGGAGGTATCCTCCATTGTAGAGAAACCATCATCAAAGCGCTGCACCGCGCACTTTCGCCCGACAAGCTGATCAACGACTTCCGGCCGCCAAGCAAAGGGAGGGAGTCCGTCGACGACGATATGAGCGCGGAAGAGCAGGTCGGCATTGTATGCGCTGGAAACGGCGCGCCATGGCCGAAAATGGACGTCGAGGCCGTCAAGCTTGAAGTTGCACCGATCTGTGCGCATCACCTCGTTGCGCAGCTCGGCGGAGGAGAACTTGATGAGGTACTGCTCCGGGAAGTGGGAGCTCACCAGCAGCTCCGACGAACGAAGGCGAAATTTGCGGCGGAAGACGTCCTCCACGTCGGTGCGGTCCGTGCCCGACGGAGCAGCGAGCACCCATGCCACGATGGCGGTGTCTTCCCAGTCAAGACGCTCCCTGTCAAGGTCGTAGGAGGTCGCGATGTAGCAGGAGTCCTCCTCGTCTCGCGTGGAGGGGTGACCGAGGAAAGCCATGGGCGCCGGCGGAGGGTTGGGCATGCACAGTCCCCGCGAGGATCTTGGTGGCGAAGCTGGCGGTGAGCGTCTCCTAACGCGGGGTCGAGGACAGGTTGCAACCAGGTGCTTTGTGGAACTACATCGGAAGCACAGACGAGATGGTCCTCTTGTATGGAGAGGAGGCGAGGCGGCGCTGGAGGTGGAGCGTCCGCGTCCACACTCATCAAGGAGGGCCGCGGCTCTTCGTGTCTCCCGCCGCTTGCGCCGTGACATAACGACAGACCATCCGTCTTCCGTCGGCTCGGCATCCGGGCCCTGGCGTGCCGGAAAAAACGGGGCAGATGAAGCGTTCTGGAGGCGCCTGCAGGGGTGATCCGTG
Organism: Lolium multiflorum; assembly: GCA_030979885.1. Classification (NCBI taxonomy): domain Eukaryota; kingdom Viridiplantae; phylum Streptophyta; class Magnoliopsida; order Poales; family Poaceae; genus Lolium; species Lolium multiflorum. The sequence continues at coordinate 216,163,527 of CM061751.1, read as the reverse complement.
GCGTCCGTCGTAGATGTCGGAGGAATGACGAACCGGACGGACTTCCGCGTGCCATGCGGAGCCGGTGTAGTTCGTGAAGGAGCGCTCCGAAGGATACCCGTTAGAGTCGACGAAGCCGATGAAGAGACCGACGGAGTCGAGGAAGAAGAGGCCGAGCATCCCGCACGTCGCCAAGCGACCAGAGATGCGTTGATGGACTCGCTCTCCTCCAAGGCAGGCTCGTCCAGGGAGGGGCGTCCGCAGATCACGCTCCGCAGGCGAGGAGCAACAGCAGCGAGCACCGGAGCGGCAGGAGCTCGAGGACGCGCCGTCGCCCTAGCCCTTGGATCTGCAGATGACTGTGCCGATGAAGAGTCGTCGCCGAGCCGTGTTGGCCTGAAGTTCGGCGGAAGGGAGGCCGGAGGTGGTGGGAGGTGGTGGTTGAAAGGTGGATTGGAGCTGGGAGGCGCGGCCCTGCCGGAGAAGCGCGGCGGCGGCAGGCCGCGGTGGGCACGCGCGTCGCAGGAGCGCCTAACGGTCATCTCGCTTTCTTAAATGTTATCTCTATGTTCTTGTAAAGTTACCAAGGAATCTTAAACTGGTGAAAACAACTTCCTGTCAAAGAGTTGGCTGCAACAGAACAAAAGCAAAGCTTGAGCTTAAAGATATGTTCACAGTTTTTCATTTAGCTAGTCTGCAGATATTTTACTTGCAATAGAATTCTCGTATTATCAGCATTTCATCACGTACTCTAGAAGGTCTGGCCCAGAATATCTCAATCTTTTGCCACCTTGAGAATTATCATCCTATATTGACAGATCCATCTGCAACACAGCATATGGTTACAGTAAAGTACTGAATTTGAAGTACAGACTGTAACAAAAGAAAGCCACAGGATCAAAGGCAGAGATTCTGGTGCCCAAATACAAAAATATAGAATCCAGATAGCTCAAACATCTTGTGCAAGAGATTTCTTATATTGCTCAAGTAGATGGTAAATAATATAGAATCCTATGTGAGATGAATTTCTAGACTATTTGTTTACAGGGAACTCTTGAATCCAGCATGGCGTGTATGCAAAAGATTTGATCCTCTCCCTTTCATTAATTAGCGCTTTGAAATGTATATAATCCTTTGGGTATATATTTCCTAATTTTTCAATCTTCGAGCCATTCAAATGATATGCCAATCCTGTCCGGACTGATGCACTCAAGAAGACAATCTCTTTATATGGGTGAAACCCAAGTACCTCAATATCTTCAGGATCTAAATTATCATAATGCTCTTCATCCAAGTAACATTCTCCAACCATATCCAAGTCTTCATCATTGTCAGAGTTCCATTCAAATGTATTCTCAATTGTTGCTTTCTTGTGGTCTTCTGGAGAACTAGATGAAAGGAACAGGTTGTAGTTAATATCTTCTAAGACCCATTGAACTCGTTGATAAAACCGATGAGGCGCTAGCTTCAGGTCTTTGTCATGCTTCAAACTCCACTCCATCCGGCCACACGATTCATTAAGGATCCACACTCGAAGCCAGCACTTCATCCGATGCCAACCCTTATCCAGCTCCACAAAGTACAACCCCCTTTTTGATCTTGCAATCTGAACATATGGATAGTAATCATCTCTGGTATCATTTTCTATATCCACTGGTGGTTTAATTACGCTGTACGTATTATTTGACACTGATATCCTGCAGAATCATGCAAGAACCCCTTTCTTAAGCAGAAATCGGTAAGACAAAAGTGAAATCAGATACAAAGCGAAGTAAGTAGGTACCTCATAACAAAATTAGCTCTGAAGTGCACGTAAAGTGTTCCTCGCAAGTAGACGGCATTGAAGCGCCCGTGACTACTCACTTGCATCTCACCATAGATCCCTGCAGCATCCCCTTCTCTGACGAAATTCTTCTCCTCCCAACATCCCGACTTTGATGAGAACACATACATCTTGCATAGGGACGGTGCCCATTCAGAGGGGTCTACCTTGTCTCCGGGACGATTCTTACCCAAAGTGGGGATCATAAACACCTCGTAGTAGGGCGATAACACTGGATCATAGACTAGATGCTCACGGTACAGCACGCTCCCGGTACCGTGCTCCGACGGGCACGTCGGCAGAGCATTCCACCATCGCGTAGCAGGGTTAACCACGCGGTGATTGCTAAGCAAGAGGAGGCCGTTGCAGTGATCCCGGATGCTGTAGTCGCGCCAATCATGGCAGTCGGCATCCCAGATATGGCCGCAGTGGGGGCTGGTGGACGGCAGGAAGCTGAGGCTGCCGCTGACCGCACGGGGCGAGGGGCGGGCGAGGAATTCCGGGAACTTGTGGTCGTCGAAGTGGATGAAGAGGCCGGCGAGGGCGAGCGGGAGCAGGTCGGCGCGCAGGAGGCGGCGGCCGTCGACGGCGTCGCGCCAGGCCCTGCTGACGCAGCGGGACGCGGCGAGCCAGCGCGGAGGGACGCGGCGGAGGACGTTGGCGAGCACGTCGCCCGGCAGTCGCGCCGGCTGCTGGTCGGTGGCTGCCGCGTCCCCGTCGGCAGGCTTCACCTCGTCGCCGGCCATCCGCCTCGCCGTGATAGTGCGATCCGGGAGATCTTTGATGTCGAAATCCCAGGGAGGCGGCCGCGGCGTATAATTGGATCTAGAGCTCGCTGGTTTTCAGGCAAAATGCTTCAAGATGGCGACGGTGACAGCAGGACAAGAGCACAGCTCCTTAGGACGTGTCGCCGGTGATGCGGCATCGGCGCCTACGGCAGCTGAATGGGGCTCGGAGGACGCCGCCGTGGCGGTAGGGAGTAGAAGCAGTAGCGCGGCTGGTTCAGCGGCGAAGGCAAGAGGAAGCGGTCGCGGTGGCTTGGGTAGCTTCAGTCTTCAGAGTTGAGACGACCGAAATTTCCCTCATCTTCCTTTTTTTACTTTTTCTTTTAATAGATTCGATTTTTTTTTGAGAAACACAGTACAAACGCAGACATTCCAGCACGCATACACTCATCATGAACGCACGCACATCCTACCTATGAGCATCCTGAGCGGGGATCTTGAAATTGACGAAGTCACTACTGTCGCCTCGCTGTCGACGGGAACGTCACCTCCCACTGAATGAATATTCCGCCTTAATGAGACACACATATGTCAAATCTGGGATTTGAACTCTAGTGGACTGGGGATTTGAAATCTGGGTTTAATAAATTCGATTTTTTTTTGAATCGATCTAAATAGAATTTTGTAGAGAACTTATCGACGTGGTGGTACCTTGTGCATCTGAAAGGTGGGAGAAAACCAGAGCGACAAGCATAGCCAACATCAGCTAGGTAGAACTTAGCCTCAGGAACTTTCAAGCCATCAGCTCTTTCAAAGTTGTAAGTTTGAATCATTGCATCATGGGCTGATCCTTCCCACCAAGTAAGCACATATGTGAATTTCATATTGAAGTCAACAACGCCAAGCATATTCTGGGTGGTGTAGTGCTTTATTCCCCTGTAAGCAAGAGACTGGCTTCTAGGCATTTTCGCTGTGATATGAGTATCATCAATGGCCCCAACACAATCCTAACACGAACATGAACAAATGATTAGGCGTTTTTGCCGTACAAATGTGTAGATCACAAGATTCACCCTCAAATAAGATGCACAAATGTGTAAATCAATTCTACAAAGTGTTGCTCACCTTAAAATATGGAAACCAACGGTGACTTTCAATGATCTTTTTGGAAGTGCTGGAAGATGCAGGTTTGATCATCTCTCCTCTCAGTTCTCTAATATCATAGAGGACTTCTTTGAAGTACCTAGAAACTGTCTGAGATGTTCTCCTCCATGTGCTATGGATGACTCAGGGTTATGTATGTGACAGACAAAGGACATCTTCAGTCATGGCATTCTCAGGGTTTTGTGACATACAAAGGATCATGTCGTCGGCATATTGTAAGATGGCAATGCCATTGTCTACCAGGCCAAGAGCCAAACCACAAAACTAACCATTTTGATGTGCTTGCAACACTATTTTAGTCAAGGATTTATCCACCATATTGAAGAAAAAAAAGGTGCCATTGATTCCCTCGCCTCACTCATTTAGCACTCTGAAAATAAGACCCCACTTCGTTATTTATCTTCACACTACGCCTAACCTAAGAACACCAAAGGGAATAAAAGCCTCCCGCCTCATGATAACTCATTAGGAAATCCCAATTCACTTTATCATAGGCTTTCTTGAAATCATGTTTCAAAATAATGCCAACTTGCTTTTTAACGTGCACATGATGTATAATCTCATGAAAAAACACTATCCATAAGATATCTATTTTTTATGAAGGCATTCTGCTGGACACTGAAAAGTTGGATGCATAAGGATCTAACCCCTGATTGTTAGAGTTTTAGTGATCAACTTATAGATGCATCTAAGTAGGCGGATAGGCATGAACTGTTGAATTTTGTTAACATCGGCCATCTTAGGAAGCAATGTTATCACTCCATAATTAATCCCTTGCAAATCTAGGGTTCCATTATGAAAATTATAGAAAAGGTTCATCACATCATCTTTCACCACCTCTGGTAAATTGCAAATCTAGTAGTATCCTACCTTTCTACATCTATTTTCATATTCTCGATACGAATACAAATGTGAATTATATGTTACTCGAATATGATATGGATGCGGACTAAATAGTTTCTCAATACAAAGTAGGTACAAATATAAAAGAATATAAATATGCTGAGTAATAGAGTCGTATCTTATTATGAGTCAATTATAGGATGATAGAGATATAAATATATTTATACAACACAATAGTTTCATGTTGACCACTTTGGTGTTTTCTCAGGTTGGTTAATTGGCTTATTGAGCTAGAATTACTAAAATTTATTAACAAAATTTTATTTGAAATTGGATATATCGATTTCTATATCCACATTTGCTTCAAAATTGAGCACCACATTTGTGTTGCACTATTTGTAAAAAGAATTAGCACATCCATTTCCATTGTTTCTCATACTACCACATCCATTTTCGATTTTTCGAATACGAATGCCACATAATTTGAACTATCCACTGCCAAATAATTTGGATTATCCACTATCATGCCCTGCCGCCGCCTGGTTTCACTCGCCGGGGAAGGAGGAGGGGACGGAGCTGGGGAGGTGGCGGCGTGTCCATGAACACCTTTTGCGTTTTCTTGGAAAGAAAATGCGTACATTTCGATCACAAGTGTACTTGTTACTGCTGGTTGAAGGCGGTGCAGTCTCGTCTGATCTCCCCGCCCCGGCCGCTCTTCACCCCGGCTCTCCCGAGCTTGACCATGGCCTCCTTGAACGCCTCGAAGAAAAGCGTCTGGTTACTGGCGAACCCCTCCACTACGGGCCGCAACGCGGCGCCGTCGTGCAGCGCCTGATCGGAGGCGAACAGCCCGAGCCCGCCGGCGAGGTTGGCGTAGTAGGTGTTGTCGAAGACGGTGGGCGTGACGGGGTCCATGTCGACGGCGATGGTCGGGCCGACATCGCGCGGGCATGCTGCCATCAGCTGCCGCGCGTACGACGCCCTGTAGTACGACGGGGCCGCCGCCGCGCTGGAGCGGTAGAGCCGGTCAGCGAAGCGCGTGCAGTGGGAGAAGCCGACGGTGTGCGCGCCCGAGAGCGCGACCATGTCGTCGACGGTGAGGTTGTTGTCGGCGAACATGGCGGCGATTGCGTCGGGCTGCATGTCCGGCCCTGGCAGCCTGCCCGTGACGTCGCTTGCCTTGGAGACGAGCCCGTCCAGCCGGCCGAGCTCCACGGTCCATCGCGGGCCGGACGACTGCCACGCCGCGCCATTGCGGTGCAGACATTTGTCAGGACGGGAGGTGCGAAACATGGCAAGGTTAAGACGGAGCGTATAGTATACCATGGTGACGACGTCCCTGGCGGCGAGGGCCAGGACGTCGGCGCAGGAGACCACGCCGGGGCAGGCCTTCTCGACGGCGGCCTTGGCGCGCACGACTGTGTCGAAGCCGTCGCCGGCGAGGGACTGGTTGTCCGGCGCGTCCTTCTCGGCGTCGTTGCTGCCGGACGCGATCATCACCGACGCGTCGCAGCCCTGGCCGGGTAGACAACAGCATCATTCTCAGTTTCAGTCGAGCTGACAATATCAAATTAACAACAACAGCACGAGCAGTAAAAGGGATCTTTCTTTCTCAGGTGAAACTGAAACCGAGGGAATGCATGGTGACGTGGACCCGAAACGGCAACGTGGCGCCTGATCTGCCAGCAGGGACTTCCGACAAATCTGGTCTGAATACTTTGAATTTCCATCAAGCCCAGTTGACAGAGAGGTCGTGCGATCACATGGCAGAAGCGACGGGCCCGTGATCGGGAGCCGATCGAGCTTCGTCCACTGGCAGCAATAATCTGCCACAGTACCTCTACCTAACCTCTCACACTGGTGGAGCAGTGTACTAGTGTAATGGTAAAATTAGGCTTAAATGGAATCAATCGATTCCTGGCAGATTAATGGGATCATCAGTACAGATGAAGACAACGAGACATGGACAAGCTGCTCGTGCTGCTGAGCTGGAAAAAAGAAGAGAATAGCAGCTGCAATTTGCAATGTTTTGCAGGGCTGCAAATGCAACTAGCAATAGCATCTATGGCCGGAAATTTGGAGAAATCCTCTTTACTCTTGATCGATTTGAAGTTCCAAGCTCTTACAGCAACGAAATCGTGGAAGCTTTTCAAGAAAGAACTGAATTCAGAAGAACCAGCAATGGCGTGGATGGTTCGATCTCACCGGCGCTCACCTGGACGAAGCAGTCGTGGAAGAAGAGCCGGAGGGTGGCCGGGACGGTGACGAAGGTCTCCTTCACCTTCCTGGCCACCGCCGCCCGCACGATCGACTCCACGCGGGGGCACGTCGACCGGTAGTAGCCCGGCGACAGCTTCGCCTCGCCGGACACCGCGGCCATGGCCGCCACCAGCGCTACGGTGAGCAGGCAGCCGCCTCTTCTCCATCGCTCCATGGTATCCGAAGCTGCTACCTCTGGGTATGTGGTGCTTGCGTGTGCTCGTGCTGGAATTTTGTTTGCTGTGGAGAGAAGGCAGCTGCTGCCTCACTGGTCACTACAGTGACTGAAAGGGATAGGAATAGGATTGCCAAGTGACAGGGAAAACAGGCCTACATATAGAGTTTTTCTTGATTTTTTCTTCTAGAACTATTGTTAATACAGATGATGATCCAATTATAGATGATGGAGGTCAGTCTTGTTTACATATTAATGCAAGATCGCTCTCCCGATAGTACCATGCAGGCCGACTACATACTGAATACTTCCTTTTTAACAAATACATACTGAATACTTGAGTTAACTTTCGGTTATTCGCTTTGGTAAAAACAGTTGGAACCCATGCACCACATAATGGTTATTAACTTCAGAAAAAACTCAGCTATGAATCACAACGCTGGATCTAGTTCATGGTAATGGCACTGATAAAAGATTCCTGGAACGATGTTAGTGGGACAACCATGCCAACTTGCCAATCATATTTGGACTTTTCAAATACCACTGCCAGTGTTCCTTTCTATGCCTATCAGTTTGAGAGGTTGTGGTACCCCAAAACCCAATCAAACCTTGGAGAGGATGCACATGGGTTCCAACTGTTTCACCTCCTTGGATTTGGCACCATCTAATCTCTTGTAAATCCAGGCAATCAGATCAAGGAATCATACCAGAATCAAAGATGCTTCAGATAACTCAAACTACATGATCTCTCATCATAGGAAACTCAGGATGACAATTAATATCATACGAGGCACGTCAATGCTGCACGGTACTGTCTTGACTGGATTACAAAATTCTTGAAGAAAAATGCAAGGATATGGGAACAGATTTAGCAAATCTTGTTAACCATACAATGTAGTGATGAAATCCAGCTGGGTTGGTGGGTATAAGGAGGGCTACAAGCCTACAAGCAAAAGTTAGACCCTGGATGCACCCAGCTTGCGCTCAAATAGGCGACGCAGCAAGTAGACCTGCGCAACACTGGCTCCAATAAGGGCAGCTGATTCGAGGAGTGCCTTGTGAACTGCCCTCTTGCTCATGTTCTCGTTTACTGCATCACAGCACAGAGCAACAGGAGATTTAGATGGTAATGTCAAATATGCACCAGAAGATTTTTGCTGAGAAGACATGGTAAATAAAAATTCTGACATCACATCAGAAATGAGTTTGACATCAGGGAGAAAGAGATGAACTGGACGAGCTCTCCTAAATTTTTTTTCTAGAACGCGCCCTGAGAAAGGTCCTGGGTCTTACTGGCTAGCAGATGAGGTGTTGAGCTAGCCAGCCATGGAAATCTGGTCCCTATGGAAATCTGGTCCCTAGTTCCTCCAAGGAACAGCCCAATCCTAAAACATGATAAAATTCTAAAACGACAGCAGAAATGAGTAGGACGGTGAAAAGACTATGCTATAACATGATGCTTACACAAAGTATAGCTTGGCATGCATTCTAAAGATCCTAAATAGTGGAGCACGCAGCTCCTAGCAATGTGCAAAACTATTTTCCATTAAGCAACAAGAAAATTACACATTGGTCAATGGTTACAAGTTGCAACTTACAGGTGTTATTCAGACAAGAGAGAAAGAGGACAAGAAGAAAGCATTAATATACTACAATTCACTAGCACTTAAATTGTAAGAGAGAATGTGAGAGGAGGAACTTACATATTGCTTGGCGGTCTGTTTGGGCCTCCAGCCAATGCTGTTCGAACTGAATGTTGTAGAGAGCTTCATCCAGCTTAGCAATTTGTTCAAACAAAGGACTAAAATGCTCTGCAATTTGTCAAGACAAATGAATCAGGTGCATGTTGCTTGTTAAATGAGTTCAAGATAACAATAAAAAAAAACTCTTACCATCTTTGGCATGCTGGTCGAAATATGAAAAATGACCAACATGCACATCGAAGTCCACAGTTTCATGGTAAGGGGACTTATTAGTGAAGCAGAAACGGTGGACACCTCTCTTCTGGACTATGAATTCGAACTTATCACTAGTCTTGTCACGAGAATCATGGAGTTGATTGCCATTAGGGTCCTTAACCTGCAATAAATCATGACCAAATCAGCTTTGCAGTGTGAAAGTTAAGAAATAGTTTGGTAAACAAGTAGTTAACTTAACTATACAAAAAAAATAAGCCAATTATTGGTTCTTGCCAATAATGCAAACACCAATTTCAACATAGTACAGTAAATTGGTGTAGTTTGCACATGGAGAAGAAGTGGACCTATATAAAAATGAAAGGAAAAGAGAAAGAAGACCGTACCACAAGATCGACACCTTCTGCGGAATAATGCCAGGGTGTTTCCGACTTGATCACAACGAATGAAACATGAACAGTGTCCCCTTCATAATCAACATTATGAGAGAAGCATTCTTCCCTATCCATCACAAAGCGAATAGCCAAGGCATGGCGCAGGAAAGGCACAAGACACAGAACCACGAAACAACCAAGTCTCAAACTCTTCCCGTCCATCATCTGACTGGCATCAACACAAAAGTGATGGAAGAGTTAGACCCTGTCCAACTACGGCTGGAGTATTATCAGATGACGGCAATGCAACATCAAGACAGTTGGTCTAACGCTTCCGAGTTCAAACCCCTTACAGTCAAGGCCACGGACTAGCATCTGCTTCTCAAATTGACATGTGGACATTTTATAAATCCATATGAACTCATGACTACCAATTCAAGATTACACTTGTTCACTAGACATTGACACATTGTGATATCAAAGAAATGCCTCAACAGAACACATGACCATTGTATTGCCGTATCCAGCCATCCTAGTCACGAGCTGATTAACAAGTAACTGATGATAATGGAGCCTGGCCCCTAGTAACGGAGGTGCAAAGGGGATAAATAACAAGTCACAGACCCCAGAACACGAAGGAGTGAACTATTATATCAGCTTCAGATGATTGCTTCTTACAAGATAGACGCAGACCAAATCTTAACTGATATATGAATTCACCCCTGGGGGTGGAGCTGGCTCTCCAACTGACTGATCCAACCTAGCAAGGAATCGAGATGGCTAACCTAGATAACCAATTATCTACGTGGAGTACCCCTTATTCAAGTGCAGCTCACAAACCACTTGGGTACTCCACTTGAACAAATCTTAACACTGATATACAAATACACGGATCCTAGGGTAAGAGTGAAAATCCCCTCCAAAACTAGGGCACAAGCGCAATGGCCATAACTACAAACCCAGGATTCCCGCTAGATCTAGACGGCGCGCCGAGAAATAAACCAGCGGGCAGCGCGTATTCTCCCTCACCACTGATCCGCGGAGCGAAATGAGAAGCCAATACACAAAAGGCGCACCGTGATTCCAGCGGAAACACTCACGACAAAGAACCACATAACAGAACGCGGGATGGCCCGAGAAATCCCACGAATCTAGCTAGAGAGAGGGCGGTTTTCACTAAAATAAAACTCTGATTCGAGTTGTCCCGCGGGGCTGATTGATTGATCGATTGATTCACAGATAGGATAGCAAAATCAACAGCTCGACAGGGGCGATGGATGGGTGGAGCTCACCTTGTGCACTGTTCCGGGGAACCTCCTCCTGTTCGTCGTCAGATCGGCGGTGAGCCGGGGAGGAGTCCGGTTTAGTGAAGAGGAGAGCGCAGGGGAGCACGAGAGGTTGTTTCGCCTTTTCGTTGGGTTTGCGTGACTTTGTTTCCTCTGGGCATTATTTGGGCCTCTGAAGCTGCGATGTACCCACTTCAACGAAGGCCCGGCCCATCTACGAGCGTGGGCTAGACCAAAACAATAGTTGTGACTAGATCTGCTTGTGATCTTTTTTTTTTGAGAATTTTTTAGGATTTCACAATATGGTTTTCATTTTTAAAGAAATAAAGGGTTTCATTCAGCCCGGGCTCCGGTAGCACTTTTCGTAAATAAAACATGAGGCATTCTCTCAAAAAAAGCTAAGAGGCTCACATTCAAAAAAAAAAAGCTAAGAGGCTCAATAATATCAATAACCCAATCAAACGAGTTTCTTTTGAGAAACGAAAACTAGCTATCACGTTGTGAGTCTTTACTGAACTCGTCGTAAACTGGAGGAAATATTTAACCATTAAAAAGTAGATAACGGATCATGCCATAAAGTAAAAGAAAATCTTACCCCTACGTGGTTTTGGTGAAGTTGACATTGTGATTACGAGACTAATAATGCAATCTACAAGTTTATACTGGGCTATTAGTTACATGTGATTAGGGGTGGGTGTTCGATCACAACGGACAATTCGACCTTTGTATTTTGGTCTATTTAAAATTCGAGCGTCTAAAAATGAAGACTAAAATATACTTGTTATTTTTACTATCCGATAGATCGAACTTGGGTTCGGTTATGACCATACAGTGTGCTCGATGTTATCAACAGAAAACTTCGACAATATTCAGTAAAAAAAGGCAGCATTTTAGCTATACTTTGACTTTTTAAAATGCATATATTGTTTTTAATTGGCGAAAATAAGGGTTCACCAATACCAAACAAAAATAAATCCACGTTATAGATGCTTGATCAACATACAACAATGCCACAATTCACGCATCACATAATTCTAGTGTTTGGGGCCATCACGCGTATAGTTCGGTTAGTTCGGTCATTAAATTTGGTCTACAAAATTTCTACCCAATTTTTTATTGGTATTTTCGGTCTCGCTCTATTTAGGTTCTGAGTCTTTTCGGTTTCGGTTTCGGTTTCGGTTTTTGGTTATCAGTTTTTATGCCCACCCCTACATATGATACAATATAAACATATAAGGATACCCCACCACGCAAAAGTATAGAACAGGTGGCAATATTATATTTCATGTACTTTACCTTTGCTTGAGCCATAGGCATGCTGCACTATTAAGAGGGGTACTCCACTTGGATAAGAGAGAATAATCAAGAAATAAATTCTATAATTAGAGAGCTAAAGTTTTCTTGAAATTTGGCGACTTGTTATTTCTCTAAATCCCAGATTCGACCTGAAAAATCTGACTAGAATTCTGAATGATTCAGATATTTCCAATTAGAGTCTTGTTGTAATCTAGACCAGTCTAGTAACTTATCAGTTGGCACGAATTCCAGCATGAAAAATTTCAGCTCACTCAAAATCCTAGCCCAGAAAGTCTGGATGAAATTTATACGGCCACAAACCATGCATAACGGCTAGGTTTTGGGGCCACCTATATATTCCCTCCTTTCATGAAGGAATAAATTGATTCCTTTCTTTCTCTCTCCACCATTGTATCACTCCACAAGCTTAGAGATATCCTAATCTCGCCACTCAAACTCAAATCCTTTGAGAGAAAGAAAAATGAGATCCTAATCTACAATCCTAGAAAACCAGAAAGTGATTCCCCTTGAGCTCATACTCATATTAGTTACTCTCTTAGGTTTGTGAGAAATCCTAGGCGTGTTTGGTGTAGGACTGGAATTCTCGGCTCGACTCACTAAAGCTCGGTCAACAATCAAGTTAGCTGGACTCGACTTGTTTAACAATCGAGTACAGATTTGATACTCGGCTCGACTCACCAAGCTTGCTAGTAACTCACGAGTATCTCATTTAAAACTTCCAAATGGAACATGTAAAACGTATAATGCATTTTTCCTGAATATTAGGGTACGAAGTGATGCATAACAATCATTAGGATTATGGTACCAAAACAATATAAACCACAACAATCAATAGATCATGAGATAAGATTGGCACGGTGTGCGCTGAAGCTGTGATGGACTCGACACGAGTGATGCCAACTTAGAGGTGGGACCACGCCTCCTCTTCTTCTCCACTGCCTTTGACTCCAGGCCGGGCTGCCTCTCCATGGAGTGGCGGTCGAGACAAGACGAAATGGAGATCTAGGGGGAGTCGAGGACGGCTGGACGGGGGGTGCCATGGTGGGTGGGAGGGCGCCGCCTCCTTGATGCGTGCAGTTGACACACGTCCGTTGGGAACCCCAAGAGGAAGGTGTGTGGTTTTTCCCTCGAAGAAAACAAGGTTTGTCGAACCAGGAGGATCCAAGAAGCACGTTGAAGGTTGATGGCGGGGGATGCGGCGCAACACCGGAGATTCCGCGCCAACGTGGAACCTGCAACACAATCAAAGTACTTTGCCAACGAAACAATGAGGTTGTCAATCTCACCGGCTTGCTCAAAGGATTAACCGTATTGTGTGAAGATGATTGTTTGCGAAAACAATAAACAACAATTATTGCAGTAGATTGTATGTAAAGAATAGGACCGGGTCCACACTAGAGGTGTCTCTCCCATAAGATAAAAGCATGTTGGGTGAACAAATTACAATGGCAATTGACAAATAGAGAGGGCATAACAATGCACATACATGACATGATAAATATAGTGAGATTTAATTGGGCATTACGACAAAGTACATAGACCGCTATCCATGCATCTATGCCTAAAAAGTCCACCTTCAGTTATCATCCAAACCCCTATTAAGTTGCAAATCAACAGACAATTGCATTAAGTATGGTGCGTAATGTAATCAATAACTACATCCTGGACATAGCATCAATGTTTTATCCCTAGTGGCAACATCCACAACCTTAGAACCTTCTGTCACTGTCCCGATTCAATGGAGGCATGAACCCACTATCGAGCATAAATACTCCCTCTTGGAGTTAAGAGCAAAAACTTGGCCAGAGCCTCTACTAATAACGGAGAGCATGCAAGATCATAAACAACACATAGGTAATAACTTGATAATTAACATGACATAGTATTCTCTATCCATCGGATCCCGACAAACACAACATATAGTATTACAGATAGATGATCTTGATCATGTTAGACAGCTCACAAGATCCAACAATGAAGCACAATGAGGAGAAGACAACCATCTAGCTACTGCTATGGACCCATAGTCCAGGGATGAACTACTCACTCATCACTCCGGAGGCGACCATGGCGGTGAAGAGTCCTCCGGAGATGAATCCCCTCTCGGCAGTGCCGGAGAGATCTCCAATCCCCGAGATGGGATTGGCGGCGGGCGTCTCTAAGGTTTTCGTGGCTCCTGCTGGGGTTTCGCGACGGAGGCTATTTGTAGGCGGAAGGGCAGGTAAAGAGGCGCACGAGGCGCCCCGGCCGGGCCACCGCGCCGCCCTAGTGTCTAGCCACCTCGTGGCCCCACTTCTCGGTCTTGGAAGCTTCGTGGCAAAATAGGACCCCGGGCGTTGATTTCGTCCAATTCGAGAATATTTCGTTACTAGGATTTCTGAAACCAAAAAAAGCAGAACAAGGCTCTTGCATCTTGTTAATAGGTTAGTTCCAGAAAATGCACGAATATGACATAAAGTGTGCATAAAACATGTAGATATCATCAATAATGTGGCATGAAACATAAGAAATTATCGATACGTCGGAGACGTATCACTCCTCCTCACTTCCTCTGTTCAAAAGTTTGTGAGTACCGGAGGGGAGGTGTCGTGGTGGTGAACACGACAGATGCCTAGGTAGGCTTAAGTTGGGGCCGATGGACTCCAGAGGATCCGGGGAGGGATGATGGGGTGAAGACCGCACACGCAAGAATCACACTAACACAACGATGTACCCAGGTTCAGGACTCTCGTGAGGAGGTGAAACCCCTACATACTGCATGTCTGACTATATATGAGCTGTATATTAGAGCTACAAAGGTGCTCCTTGAGTTGTGTCTCTAATGGCGGCAACTATGAACTGAAAAACTATCTAGAGGAAGAAAAGAGGTGAGCATATCAGGGAGTTGGGGGAGAATCAGGCCTCCATAGGCCGTCGTGGGAGCTTCCCCTGGTGCCCCTTATATAGGGATCCCAGGGGACATGGTGTCCATACGTACACTGTACACGGCACTGTTTATGATTTGACTACTGGGGTCTTGTCATATTGTTCACGTGTTATGATGGCTACTATTGCCATGTCATGAGCATGGTCTTGGCACGTCTTGTCCATCCTTGGTCTTGTCTTTATTTGCTTGTATACTACATCGATCTTATCCTCTCGTACTTGGGTTGATGAAAGATATGCCGGTCTGAGCAAGGGGCGTCCCAAGATTGGCATAGGGGGAGTATGTTGAGGGGGAGCTGCCTGGAGGAGTACTGGGTCGGGGGAGAGTGTCGGAGCAGCCTGTCGCAGGAGCACCGTACGAGCTGGCCTGGGGTCGATTGAAGTAATCCAGGAGCGAGAGAGGCCTAGCAGGGGGATGCCGGTGCAGCGGCAGACAGAACCGGAGCGGAGGTGGGCTGGGGCGAAGCGGTTGCGGCACAGGATTGGTGAAGCCGGAGCGGAGGTGGGCCGGGGCGAAGCGGTTGCGGCACATGATTGGTGAAGCCGAAGCGGAGCAGAGGTGGGCCGAGATCAGTGAAGCCGGAGCGGAGCTGAGGTGGGTCAGGATCGGTGAAGCCGGTTGGGGCTGAGCCGGTTGCTGGATAGGCGAAGCCGGTCCGGGATGGGCGAACTCGGAGCAGGCCGGATGAAGCCGTTCGCGGCCCAAGCCGGGTGAAGCCGGGATGGAAGAGATATGTCGAGGGTAGGCCGCCGGGGGAAGATTAGGCCCGCTCGGGATTCGCACGCCGACATAGGCCGAACCCGACTTTGGGCTTATGTTGGAAGGGGCTCAAGGTCGGGTTTTCAGCGTGAAGCTTGGCCAGGTTGGAGCTCAGCTGGGCCGAGTTTACTAAGTCGTTCCAGTTTACTGTTTTCTTTGTTTCTCTTATTTCTTCTTCTTCATAGAACGACTTGTGTACTCTATTCTGAATCTGTTTAATCACCAAGTTTGGTCTACCCGAGGTTATCTCGCCGATAGGAGAGGATTAGGGGAATCGCTTAGCCTTAGGGAGTTAGGGCAAATCACATGCTAGGTCTTGGTGGGTTTGGGCAGACACTACACCACTTGCCCATTTTAGGCTAGATTAATTTGTTTGGCCAGATTATACAACATAATGTTCATTTTTACCGAGCTAAACGAGCTACTCGCGAGTTCGGTGAACTCATCTCGTTTAGTTTGAATACGTTTAGCGTTAAAATTTGAAACTTGTCTCAGTTTACTATACACCGAGTTTGAGTCGCGGCGAGTCATGTCACGAATTACTCATTTTGCTCGCGAGTTTCAAGTTTTAACTCCAGGCCTAGTTTGGTTTCTGGAATCTTCCAAGTTGTGGATTTCCGCTCTAAATTTTTGTGAGGGTTTGGATGTAGCCCCAAGACCTACCACAAAGTAAGGTGATTGTACATGACGTTGGGGTCCTTTGTGATAACCAACACCTCTCCAACGTTCATTAACTTCCCAAAGAAGTGAACGGGATAAATCTTCGTCTTCATTGCTTGTATTATTTCTAAATGGCTATTTCTCTTGTGCTTTTATCTTGTAACTTCATGGTTGAAGTTGTTTATCATTATATATATTATTTTCACATAGTTGCATTACGCTCATCTATTATTCGCGAAGAGTAAAGCTTGTGAAGAAAATAAGAAAACATTTTGAAACCTGTTCACCACCCACCCCCTCTAGGTTAACCATCTCGATTCCTTGCAGAGTTTCTATAAACAAGTTATTTATCTAATCATACACTAGAAAACATTATTTAGATATTTCTTAGGTCATACGCTTAAATTTACTTTTTTTACCATAAATACATATACACTGATACATTATGCTATTGTCAAAAAAAAAAAAACTATAAAGAAACTTTGTTTATACAATACGATTTAAATTTGGAGCGATATAAAGTGCATTTTCAATGATATTAAATACAATGGATAAAAAAGTATTATAACCAATACTTAGTGACACTAATAGATATGTCCTTAACTTTGTCAAATAAGTGAGATAACATTATACTAGTTAATATTATAGAGTGTTTCAAATATTTTATAAATAGGTATAAATGTTTAATACTCCATGCACGTCACTCACAGTTTTTGCGTAGATCATCTTAACATGCCATATGAGACAAACTCAAGGTAGGTTGGTTATTATCATAGAAACAGAAAAGGTGAGCTAATGACGACTGAATGTTATATGAAGAAGAAAAATGTGGAGTGAATGTTGACCATTTTTGTAACTACTATCACAACATTATGTTATGTTATATTTTTGAGTCACAACATTAGTGAGAACCGGTCCAAAACAACCCCAAACAGGATGCCATTGGTGAAAGGAATCAAAATGGGTGTACTTTTGAATTTTGTAAGGTACATCGAAATCGAAGGGTGAGCTACCTACTAGATTGCCGCTCCCAACCACGGCAAATATTGCATTGTAGAGACGGACATAAGGAATAGAAAGGGAGAGTTGTAGTACAACTCCCACACATATACAACTGATGCTTCGAAGAAGTTAGTGCCCTAGAGGCAATAATAATACATGATTATTTATTTATAACTCCATGTTCATTGTTAAGGTTTAGCCCTTTATGGTATAAAAATTGTGGCTCTCAGAATATGAGATTCGAAGGAAAGCTCACAAGCACAAATAGATAAACACCAAGTTGTTCCTAGCTCCGCCTCTAGGACTAGCTCATGTGATGTATGATCATCATGATTTTTTTTTTATCATCGGCATAGTTAATGTAACAAGTATGCCAACAATGAGAGTACATTGTTATTTGAATAAGGGTACTAAATAGATCCAATTATGTTTTATATTGTGAGATGCTTTCGTCACATGTTATTAGTATACTTTTCAAGTTTTTATCTTGTGTATGATTCCTTAGACCTTGAGAATATCAAGTGTACTAAATATAAACCAACTTGTGAATAAATGAAATATCAATTTGCTTGGTTTAAATGTCAAAGCCATGTTCCTTTCCCATGCTCCTAAAGGATAATAGCCAAATATTTGCACATGATTTAATAGATCGACAATATTCATCAACTTGGACAAACGTTGGACACTGATCAATGGCATCAAACAATAAAGCGACTTTTGTCCCAAACTAGAAGCCATGAGGATGCTATGTCGCCGTCCTCGATTCTAGCATGAACCTGGTAGTTTAGATTAAGAAAACACAATTCATATGAATGATATTGCAGGTACTCCTTGCGTCTAAAAATATAGACGGAGGGGCTAGTAAAAATAAAATACAGATTTGCTATCAACTAAGAATTTATAAAGTCCCGGTCACCCGAAAAAGGTGCATGGGTTGCACTTGCAATAAAATACGGATTTGTTGTCAACAAAAAATTATTAAGTCACGGTTACCCAAAACACGTGCATAAGTTGCACTTGCACTTTTCTCTCGATCCGTTATGCTTATTTTTTTAACTGCAGTCGTACTTTTTTTTTAGATGAGTGAGACTTAAGAAAAGCTCATAGACATACACAGTCCCCCATAGAATAACTATTGCATGCAATTACCACTTTGAAAACCCACGTGAGACATCACGTCTTTGATCACAATGGGAGAAAAACACCAAGTTCACCTAGCGAAAAAAGAAAAGAAAACAACCTGACAACTATTTTAAACGAAAGCAAATGCTTTAGCTCAAACATGGACACTAACCACGCATCTTGAAGCTGCTAACATAAGATGCCGGCTGCTGACATGTGTATTTTCTAGCTGTTTTTTTTATAAAATAAAAAAAGTGCAAAGCTGCTCTGTCTATCAAGTTGTTACGGGCCTGGAAGTTCGGCAGCTCCAAATCGAGTTGCCTTGACGAGGCAACTACGCGGTGCGCGATTTGTTTTGCATGTGCGACCCGACTTAAACCGGCACCGACAATTGGACGGACCAAGAGATTGTCGTGTTAATTAGTTGCAGACTCGATACCGCCGCCAGATCCATCGATCGACATGTCTCCGTCGGAAAATCGCAGCCGCCCTCCGGCCCCCAGCTCCGACGACGTGGCTCCACCGTGGTCTTCTCTTCCCATGGATCTCGTCCACCTTGTCGGCTGGCGGGTGCTCACCGGAGACCTGCTGGACTACGTCCGGTTCCGCGCCGTATGCGCACACTGGCGGTCCAGCACGGTCTCCCCGCTCGGGCGTGGCATCGTCGACCCGCGCTTCCACCCGCGCCGCTGGATGATACTACCCGAGGGCCATGGCGTCCACCCCGGTGACGGCAAGAAGCGCTTCCTCAACCTCTCCACCGGAGCTTTTGCCCGCGTTCGGCTGCCGCTCTTAACCGAGCACCGAGTCCTCGTGTCGGCCGAAGGCCTCCTCCTCCTGGGGCCGCACCGCCGCCGAGACACTGGCACGATCTTGATCCTTCACCCCTTCACCGGCGACATCGTGAAGCTTCCGCCGCTCATGCCCCTCCTGGAATCATACTGGGCGATGCTTCCTGGCATGGGACGACATTACTATATGCAACTCGATTTCGTTGCCTCCTTTAGTGTGAGCGCAGATGGAACATCGGCGGTCATGATCGTGCATGAATGTATACCCTGCGTATTGTTCGCTACCACCAAGGACGAGCAATGGAGGGCCTCGTCCTGGAACCTCACACCCCGATCCCGGCCAATTTCATTCCAAGGGAGGTTATACATCTTGACGCCACCAGCCACACAGGGCAGGGAGCAACTGATTATGCTGGTCGACCCACCTCAGAATGAGCACGCTACGATGCCATCTTCTTTGGCACCGCCAAAGTTGATTGCCACGTGTCCCAAAGACAAATATCATGATCGCATCTTTCTCGGTCTAGCGGAATGTGACTCGCAGATCTTAGTGATTGGTTTCGAGGAATATTTGTATACATACAAGCCAGCAGTTTACAAAGTTACAGATCTTTCCATGGGCAAAGTTTCCCCCATGCCAAGCATCGGAGGCAACACTATCTTCCTTGATATCGAGCCTAGTAGGAGAATCCAAAGCGGTGATATTATTATCTCAAGGAGTATGACTAGCACTTGTAGGGTGATGCCAACCGTTCAGAGCGATACCATTGTATGTCGTCGTCAGAATTATCCTTGGCAGTATCACCTCGGCACTGGTAATTGTTCACGGATAATGGGTGGATGTGGCGTCCAAGATGGTTACATCATAGAAGGAGGTTGCAATTGTGGCCTCATCAACCACATCTACCACTGCTGCCATTGTCCCGATGACTGGTTGAGCACATATGTATTCAAAGTTTAGCTATCCTGCAGTCAGATGATTCTTTTGCTACGTATCGTGAGCCCTAATGGTTGAATTATATCCTATGTGTATTTAAATTTTAGTTATCCCGCAGTTAGAGCCTTGACTTTTTGCTTTTTATCGTGAGCCCAATGGTTTAATTATTAGGGAGCGTCTAGAGATCAGTCGCCTGAGATTTAATAAGTCTAAGTCGCTGAAATTAGTGTACTACTTTAATTTTAGCGTTCAGTTTTGTGCGGTCGCATTTTTCAGTAGAAAAAATAATCTGTGCAACCATTTAAGACATAAGAAAAATCTTAGTAGCAATTTACGTGTAACTGGAAAAAACTACTCAGTTGCAATCCACATGTAGGTAGAAATTCTTAGTTGGGACGCATGCGTAACTGGAAAAATCTCAATTGCAATCCACATGTACGTGGAAAATCTTAGTTGCAATATATGCGTAACTGGAAAAATCTTAGTAGCAACGCTCATGCAATTGGAAAAAAAATCAGTTGCAACCCACATGTAAGTGGAAATTCTTAGTTACGACGCGAGCGTAACTGGAAAAATTCTCAGTTGCAACCCACATATATGTCGAAATTCTTAGTTGCAATATTTGCGTAACTAGAAAATCTCAGTTGCAACGCTCATGCAATTGGAAAAACAAAATCAGTTGCAACTCACGTGTAACCAAAAAAAATCTCAGTTGTAACCCACGTGCAACTGGAAATATATCGTTTGCAACACACGCGCAACTGGAATGCGCGGTAAGCGGTTCCATGTGAGAGAAAGATGCCTTATAGATACGAACCGTCACCACGAGCCCACTTCACAAAGCCCGCAAAAAACAAGTCAGTCCGCTTACACGTCAAGCCAACAACAACACAGACACACACAAACAACCCAAAAGTCAGAGCACGAATCTACAAGCACAAAATACGAATGTCCAAGCGCTCGACTTAAACTTATTAAGTATATAAGACGCCTGATTTCCAGCAAATTTGTACTTATTATATCCTAACAGAAGTATACATAGTTTCATGACGAGATTCATACTAGACTGAACGTGAAGAAATAATAGTGTATTACGCTGGTACCCGTTCCATGCCTAGTAGTACTCCTAAGAGCATCTCCACTTGTTTGGTCTGCCCACGACGAAATCCGGACGAAACAACGGCCGGATTAGATGAAATAAAGTCGTGGGGAGTACCGTATTTCCAGTCGTCCACCCGGAGTTCGGCGGACATAGTTTAAATTCAAACAAACCGTCCTCCCGCGCTACAAATACGGCCAGTTGATCGGCAAAAGGACCAACAGAAGGATCAGCCACAGATCGGCGATCGGAGGGAAATTACACGGAAACAGACTCATCGGCAGTCCCGGTGGCACGGCGGTGTCCGACGGACCAGTTTCTTCACGCCGTGGTGAAGCGGTGGCGACGCCGAAGCAGCGGTCGACGTCGCGGCGGCAGTCCACGGACGGTGAGGAAGACGAGGTAGGAGCCGGCGGAGACGATGAAGAACTGGCCGGGGTCGGAGGATGTCCTGCGGTGGCCCTGTACCAAATCCTCGTCTCCGTCCATCGATCCATGTTCCGCCCATCGAACGCGTCGTTGTTCCTCTTCCTCGCCGCCGCGTCGTCTTCATTGGTGGCGAGCATCTCCCGCCACCTGCCGTCGAACTTGTCGTCCCCCCGGCGGCGTGCGTCTCGCGCCCAGCACTTGTCGAACGACGCCTGCAGCCTGTCGGCGGGATTGCCCGTCTTCTTGAGCTCTTTGAGCTTCTTCTGGCCGAGTTCCGGGCGCCCATCCGCCGAGCCAGCCGCCGGAGCATCGGTGTTGTACTGCTCGGTCTTGCTCTTCGAGAGGTTCTTGCGGGTTTCCGTCCACTTCTCGCACTTCTCGATGCAGGCGTAGACGTTTAGGAACTTGATACGGGTCAGCTCACGACGATCTACATGGTGCACAGCTAATCTCGGTGATGAGGAGCATACCTTCTGCTCCAAGTCGTGGCCGCTCATCAGCCGTTCTTCGACCTCCTCCGTATGCCGTGCCATTTTCAGCACGCCGTCTCTATGATCCCCAATGGGTGGCCATTGCCTTGTCTCCCCGGTTCATGTTTGTCTTGCTGAAGTAGGGATCGACGAGTTTGAGTTCGTCGAACGTCTGCTTCACTCGAAGCCATTACGTGTCGGAGGACTGATTCGCCCCGGTTATGCCGTCCATGGACACGGTCATCCAAGCTTCGGCGAGGCACACCTCTTCCTTCGGCGTCCATTTGATACGCGGTTCGGCAGGCGGCGAGTCCTTCTTCCTCTTCTTCTTTCCTTCGACAGGTTGGCGGCGGCTTTAGTTGGTGTTCTTCTTCGTCTTCTTCTTCGACGGCTTTGGCCACATCCTCCACATACTCGTTGCGCCGCGACAGCCGTGTCGCCTCCTCTTCGTGAAGAACCCCGGCTCGCAGCGGCGGCGGCCATGAAGAACCCCGGCTCGCAGCGGCGGCCATGGAGCCGGGTGATCATCTCTTGGATCTCCTCGTCGTTCGGCGCCGCCATCGCACTGGACGGGAGCGGCCCTCGTCGCAGGGACGGCAAGGTTCCCTCGTACTGATTCCCGCTGCCGACGTCGAGCTCGGGCAGCGACGGCGTGAACCTGGACGGTTGGACGTAGGCGCCCTCTTGGAACATGGCAGGCGGCGACGGCGAGTAGATCGAATGGGAGAAAGTCGACGAGGAACTGCATGTACCTTGCGTCAGCCATTGGCCGGGGAACATGGCGCCGCCGCCGTGAGCATGGCCCATGCTCATGGCCATGCTGATCTTCCTCGCTTGTTCGTCCTGGGCCGCCGCCGCCGCCCTCTTGCCGGCGGCTTTTCACCCTCTCCACCCTGCCGCTTGTTTCAACCTCGCGCCGGATCTCGTCCGCCGCCCACCTGCGACGGCGCCGGCCTTCTTCGCCCGCGGCTTCCTCTCCTTCGGCGGCATGGTGGTGGACGAGAAGACGAGAAGGAGAAGACGAGGAAGGGAACTGGAACTGGAAGACGAGGAGGAGAATGGACAAATTCGGTGGGAGAGTTTGGGGATATGCAAGCAAATTGGAGGGAAATCAATAGGATTTGGCTTTCCTGTCGCCGACTACGAGGGTCCACACGACGTTTCGCACCAAATTCTTTCGTTCGGAGTCCCCGAGCGCGCCCCGAGGGACCGGGGATGGCGTGGGCTCGCCGGATGGATGAAGGGCCAACCGAACGAGGAACCGGGGGCGCGGCTAGGCCGAATTTCGCCTCCAGATAGGAAAAACGTCGCTCGGGGGCCTCGTCGGGGAGACGAGTGGAGATGCTCTAATCTGTTTCGAAATCAGGTGCACTGTGTACATCAGCCTCAGGAGTATCAGGCTATAGCTGACTATTTTAAAGCTATGTATAAAACAAGTTGATATCCGAGAGTGGATTTTTGTAGCTCGAGCAACATATAGCTCGTTTTTTTTCGAAAAAATCGAAAACGATATTTTCAGGTTTCAAAAAAGTTAAAAAATAATCTTGAAGTAGACAAAAATTTGCAGACAAAATCCGCTAGTAGACCTTGCTTAGAGCATCTCCAACACGCGCGGCAAAAACCCCGCGTGCAAAAAAAACCGCCTTTTTGGCGCGCACAGACGCCCGCGCGAACCTCCAGCGGATGCGTGAAAAAGGGCGCGCGCTAATTTTTTTGCCGCGTCCGCGCTTTTGCGCTATCCCGCGCGGGAAAGTTGGCGCTTCGGCTGGCGTGCGCGCTATAAAACCACGCGGGCGCGAAAGCAACCGCTTGGAAAGTTTAGTTTCTCCTCCGCGTGTCGCTTCTCCTCCGCCTCTCGCCGCTCTGCCTGCCACGCCGCGCCCGCGCCGACGCTCCATCTCCGACGAAAATGCCTCCGCGCCACCGCTCCTTCTCCGGCTACCGCGGTGTTCGCGCGCAGCCGAGCAGACACTTCGACGCCGAGATCCGCTCCGGCGAGGAACGCATCCGCCTCGGCACATTCGACAAGGCGCACGAGGCGGCGCGCGCCTACGACGCCGTCGCCTGGCGCCTCGGCCGGCCCCGTCGGCACATGAATTTCGACAATGTTTGGACGCGCAAGCAGGGGAGATGCTCACGCCGCCATCGCCGGCCGTCACGGCCGAGCAACGGCGGCGCAACCGCGAGCTCGAGCAGCGCCTGCGCATCGCGGAGCAGGACGAGCGCCTCCGCCTCGAGTGGGCGCGCGCGTTCCCGGAGGACGTCGCCGCGATGGAGGCATTCTACGTGAAGAACAACGAGCAGAAGGCGAAGGCGGCGGCGAAGAAGAAGGCCAACCGCGAGAAGCGCCGAGCTGAGTCAGCGGCCAGGAAGAGGAGGAGGAGAAGGCGGCGCAGAGGGCGAGGAGGGCGAAGGAGAAAAAGAGAGGCGTCGGGCCATTGCCGAACATCCCCTCCTCCTCCTCCTCCTCCTCGTCCTCCTTCGAGTGGACGACCACTCCGGTCTCCGACACTACTCCGACCAGCGGATCATCGGACTACGACTGGGAGGAGTCCGAGAAGATTTAGGATAGTTTAAATAAAATGTCGGTGTCTGTCGAACTTTTAATACATTTCGTAATTTCCAGTTAAATTTTCGTGTTTTATTTGATTTGTTTGATTTGTTTCAAACGAAATACGAACAAACTAGTCGTTCGCGCGGCCCCGCGCGCTGCATAATGGCGCATCCGACGGAGGACCAATTTAACCGTCCGCGCACGCGCTACATTTTGGAGCATCCGGCGGGCCAAATTTCGGCCCAGCACGCGCATCCGTTTACAGCGCGGCGGAAGGAAGGTTTAGCGCGCCGATTTTTGCTGCGCCTGTTGGAGATGCTCTTAGTTGCCCTAGTGTGGTGCGCACGGACTTGTGAACGGCGGTCAATCTGGTCTTCTGGTGTCTCTGGAGGCATAGGAATGACGTGGTGTTTAATGGCGCCACCCCGGCGGTGGAGACCATTCGGCATAGGATTAGGAAGGAGTTCAAGATGTGGCGTGTAGCTAGGCTTTTCTGCTCGGAGTCTTTCGAATTTCCTGAGTCTTTTCCTTTTTCGTGGCGGGACGGAGATTAGGCTTCCATTGTTGTAGGGGAGCTGTAGTACTCGTAGCTCAGGTTTTCTTGCCCTTTATTCTATATAATTAGTACACCTTTCGGTCACTCCGGGCATAAATCCCGATACCCGAATCCCGAACCCGAAATTCCCGATCCCGAACCCGTATATCCCGAACCCGTATATCCCGAACCCGAAAAACCCGAACGCAAATTCGGGAAGCTGTTTTGAAATCCCGAATTTATATCAGGAAATTCGGGCTTGTACTGTTGTTACCCGAATATCCCAAATATCCCGAAACATTAGGAGAGAATAGCCAAAATACCACACATGAAAACCAAAAGTGCCAAAATACCACACTTTAAAACCAAAGTGCCAAAATACCACTCTTTTCAGTTTTAATGCCAAACTACCACTAGTGACTAACTGAGACAAACTTTTTCAAATAAAGACATAGATGCCCTTACCTAGAACACCATCCCAGTGCTAAAAAAAGGGGAAATTAAGGACCATTACTGTGATGGGCAATCTCCCATGGTTGACATGCCGATGGAGGCACAGCCGGAGCAAGGGATGGCGTGGTACTCCTCTTCCTATGGTTGAAGCACGAGATCGTGGGGGCGAGCAGAGAGCGGCGGCCCGAGATGGGTGGCTGGCCGGCGGTCAGAGACGGGAGAGTGGCGGCCGGGGATAGGAGAGTAGCGATGAGGCGGGGCACTAGAGAGAGGCTCACCGGCGGGATCCCAGCGGCGGGGCGTGCGGGAGCGAGGAGGTTGCGCCAGTGCCACCATGCTTGGCCTCGCAAAAGGCAGAACAGAGGCAAGGTTGGG
Organism: Lolium multiflorum; assembly: GCA_030979885.1. Classification (NCBI taxonomy): domain Eukaryota; kingdom Viridiplantae; phylum Streptophyta; class Magnoliopsida; order Poales; family Poaceae; genus Lolium; species Lolium multiflorum. The sequence continues at coordinate 216,137,555 of CM061751.1, read as the reverse complement.
GACTGGAATAGCTGGGCACAAAAGGCAAGTATCTTTTTCCTTTATTTTTTCACAGGGTAGTTTTGGTAAGTTCCAAATGCCTCACGGTTTGACTAACGGAGTTTCTCTGAGAATAGACGGTAGTGCTATTTTGGCATTGAAAAACCGAAAAAGAATGGTATTTTGGCACTTTAGTTTTGAAGTGTGGTATTTTAGCACTTTCGGTTTTCATGTGTGGTATTTTGGCTATTCTCTCAAACATTAGAGCCCATCCCATTGAAAAAGCCCAAACGCATAGCCCAACAGCCCAAGTGGAGGTAACCCTACGCACGACTGCACGAGCATCGTGTGTAGTCTTCCCACTCCCCCTTCCCCAGCCGCCACAACAAAGAGCCAGAGCAACTGTGGGCAGCTGCAGATCGGACTCGCCGTCGCCGGCCACTGTCGTATGTGGCCGCAAGCCCACAACTTCGCTCCTCATCGACACCTCCCCGTCGTTCTCGATGTTCGATGCTCGGCGGGATGCCTCCGCCCTGCATCGACGGGATGCCTCCGCCCTACATCATCCCCGTAGTGGAGAACCGGCAAGCTGCACCTTCGTTTCCTAAATTACTACTTCCGCTGCAGTCTGGGCATCAGCAAGCGAGTGACCCATATAGTTTTCTGAAGAAAATCTTCATACTTCTGCATCTGCTGTAACCTGGCCTCCGTGACACAATACAGCTAGCAGGCTACGCATGGAATAGAAAAACACTCAGCTGAATTTGTTTACTACCGATTTCAGTATGTATTTCGGGCTATTCAGGATTTCCCGATCCCGAACCCGAATTATCGAGTACCCGAATTGTCGGGAACCAAATATTATGATACATTTTCGGGTGTCATTTTCTAGAACCCGAAATATTTTTTTCCCGAATTTCCCGTCCCGAAATTTCGGGATTTCCCGAACGCCCAGAGTGACCTTTCGGTGTATTCTCGGAAAAAAAACTGTTTTCTCGAAAAAAAACTAGTTGCTGGTTCATCGGGTGGTACACCCACGACCACCGCCAACTAATGTGATCTTCTATCTTGGCCTCATCATCTGGAAAAACAAGATCATTGCCTCAATTCTCAGATTTTTTTTCCCTCTTTGGCAATAAAATTAACTGTCCCTAGCATTTTCGTTATAAAGTACCTATAAAGGTCCACAATACATCGGCGACGAAACCAGAACACACAAACTTCTAGAAAATCAAAAGAAAAAATATACATGGCAATAAGAACGTCCAAACCATCTAGCAAGAACTGATGATCCTACGCTCTGCGCAGGGGTGGCGCGACACGAGGAGATTTTGGGAGCCGCTTCATTTTCTTGGAAGGCCTCTCTTCGGCACAGACAGCTGCCCCCCGGCGTGGCGCTGAGGTGGAGATGCTGCAGATCGGAACAGAGGAGAGCAGAAGAGAGGGGCACGCTAGACTCAGTAGCTGCGTCTGCTATACAGTGGGCCCAAAGAGACTGCGGCCCAAGACGCCCTCTCGATGTTGGTCTGAGTTGTGCTTAAAGCCGACTAAAATGCAGCCCACCTAGCGCACACCATCGGTTGAACTGGACACTATGATGGATATCAACATATTTTTCATTTTATTTAGACATACTCCATATTATTCATGCGGATTTGATTGGTCGCAATTTTTTCAAGTAATAGACGGCAAGCACAGAATGTTAGATAAACATGCTCCTCCAATCTTAAAGTTTTGGTTGTCCTTAGGTCATCGCCTGCTTTCAACTTGCTATTCAGCTAGGTTTTGGCACTCAATGGCACACGCGTGCATATACACCTATTATAGAAAATAATAAAAAATAATTTTTAAAATATCAAAAAAATATAACATAATTTTTTTGGTATACATCGTGACATTCTATGTTCGTTCACAAGTTTTTGTGGAAACACAACATTTTGTGTAGAGTGTACAAAAAAGACAAAAAAAAATGGCCTGTACGTAGTCATGTTACAGCATCAAAATTTGTCTTTTTTACATGAGCCGTAGAAAAATGTTTTTTCTTTTGAAAACTTGTGTACCAACATAAAATGTCTAGATGTATGTAAAAATTTAGTTTAGAATTTTTTAACATTTTAAAATGTGGATTCACATAATGGGAGCATATGCTCCTATGAGCCAAAGTGCATTTCCCCTCAATAAAGGTCTACTGTCTACAACACATTGTTAATGAATCCAGAACACACACCCCGGTAGAAAACCATGAAGACATGGTAACAAGATCTTGTAAACCATCTACCATGACAGTGCAGTGAGCGTACAATCAACTCTGGCTCAACACAAGACATAAACCTATATAGCAAACATGGTAACATCATCTGATCTCCACATGGTCTAGGCGAACAGAACAAGAATCAGAAAACCACAATACGATTGATTCCACAGGTGCTGCTAAAAGAGTTCCAAGTTCCTCCTCAAAATCAGGACACTGAAAGGGAAACTACATGGCATATGCTCAGCATAGAAGGCTATGCTTAGGTCAACCTCTGTGCAGCCTCCTTGGCGATGAGCCTCTCCCTGGCCTTGGTCTTTGCCTGGGACTTGGAGCCCATGACGCCGCCTCCCCACTTCTTCCTGACCTCATCGAACTTGTCGTTGAAGTTCGCCTGCAGAATAGCGCAGATAAGTTAGAAGGATGGTAAGAGGACAAGTACCCGTATCAATTGTGGTGAGTGTTTCATGAGCCCCATACCTTGATAGCCTCCAAGATCTTGCTGAACTCAAGCTTGTCCTCGTTCTTGACAGTGGTCAGGCAGAGAACAGAGGCGGTCTTCTTGTGAACAATCTACAGACAGTTATAACGCAAAGTGAGCATTCATTTCTAGTTGAAGTTACAGACGTCAAAGAGTATGCAGATCAGGGAAGGCAGGAGGAAATGTACCGATCCAAGACGTGATTTCCCCTTGACAATGCAGTATGGGACCTCCATCTTCCTGCAGAGGGCTGGGAGCCATACAACCAGCTCAATTGGGTCAACATCATGGGCGATGACAACCAGCTGGGCCTTGCTCTGCAGCAAAATAAAAAAAAGATTTATCACAATATTGTTTCTAGTCAACACAACTGTAAGCTGTGATTTAAGGAAGAATTAGGTGAATCAGAAGAGGTGACTCATGTAACTACCTGCTCAATGAGGTAAGTGACATGGTTAAGACCATACTTCACAACAATTGGCTTCTTGGCCTCAACAGTCTTCCCCTCAGCCTCAGCCTGGGCCCTCTTCAAGAGGCGCTCCTTCTTGGCAGCCTTGTCCTCAGGGCGGTACTTGAGAAGCATCTTAAACAGGTTGGTGGCTGCAACAGGTGATTCATATCAGAGAGTTGCAACAAAGGTTTCACAGAAACTAAACTGAAGCCAGATAACCACGAAGTAAAAGCAAACAAATAATATGAGACTCCCAGAAAGTACAGCTACACTGCAATGGCTTTTCCTAACTGGCATCCTTACAAGAAAAACTGCCGCAAACAAATATCTCAAGTTCTTAAATTACTATACTTCTACAGGCATGGAGGCACAATCTAGTGGGGTTCCAGCTAATGTATGTCATTGAGGAAGACAATGAAAGAAGGCTCTTAGTAGTATTCTGTGCATTCTTAGCTGAGAACCAAATCCATCTTAGGTGGAGAAGTATTCAAAGATTAACACAAGAATCCATTTACTAGAAACATATCCTATGCACATTAACATGCAGATTGAGATAAACATGCATATCTTGCAGGGGGGCATAGCAGACACTTAGAAACACAACGACATGCATTGCCCTAATCATACAGGTGGAAAGCTCCCAAAGGTCAACAACAAAATAGTTCATCCTCTAACTACATGAAGGCATTGCGTATTCCTAGTCGAGTGATGCACGAATAATAAAGTTTGTGTATATATACCGAGGTTCTTGTCGAGGGTGCGTGTGAACTGGTGGAGCGCCGGGGGCACCTTGAGGCGCTGCTTGAGGATGCGGCGCTGGCGCTGGATGCGCACGACCTTGGGCCACTTGACGAACCGGTGCAGGTCCTTCTTGGGCGGCAGCGCGCCGCCGATGCCGAACTGCTTCGGCCTCTTCTCGAACAGCGGGTTCGTCACCTGCGCCTGCAACAGCAATACCAGCGCAACCGGGTCAGATCACACACGTTACGGCTTAGATAGATAACAACACGGTGATTTGGAGCAAGAACGGAGGAGGGAGCACGCACCGGCTTCTTCTTCGCCGGCACCGGGGCCTTGCCGCCTCGCTTCGGGGCCTGCGAGATTCGTCATCGACACTCTTAGACAAGATTCAAGCAATAAAACCGAAAGCATCTAAACTCCCGAGGTCGAACGAACAGATCAAAATGCGCGCGCAGAAACAGCACGCGAGGAGGTAGAGCTGAGAGGGGACCGGCGGCGGCGGCGGCGGCGTACCATTTCGCCGGCGGGGGAGCTTGGGGTTCCGAACGGGAGGCGACGGTGCGGAGCAGGCGGAGGGGGAGGCGGCGAGTGGTGCCTCGGAGCGGAGAGCAAGTTTTTATAAAGGAAGCGTCTGGGATACGTGGGCGTTTCACGAGCGTCGGATGCGGGGGTCGGGAGGTCTCGGCCGTCCGATGCCAGGATTAGGGTTTAGGAGGTCGAACATGGGCCGCAGATGGTGGATGGGCCGGAATGGTCTGGCCTGGGCCGCACGGTACGGGTAATTGTGGTTTGAGCCCATTAGTTAGGTAACTTTTCTGAGTAAACCCCTCGAGCATGCGGATACTACGTAGCTGCCCCTCCACTTCCTGCAACCTTGCGCCATGGCGAAGAGGCGGAGCGATGCGGCGAGGCGAAGCCGGGAGCCGCTGCCCTCCATTGAGCAGCTCATCCCAGGGAAACAAAAATATCTTCTAGATCACAGTACGTATGCAGTTCACGGAGTTTTTTTGCTGCGTTTCTGGCGGTGTTTCATTCGATCCCCACGGGCCAACGGCTAGGTCTTCTTAGAGCTAAGCATGACCGCGGATAGAATTGATGTTTCGGTTGGTGCTTTGTACGCGAGGTCAAGTGTTAGCGATGTTTGGGGCTTCATCCCCTGGGAATTTGGGAAAGCCGTTGTAATTTGCAGCTGGTACTATGCATTGTTTTTTACTTGGGAGGGTATAAATTTTAGGTGTTAGGTTGCAGCTGGTGCATGATTTTTTTTTTGGCAAACTAGGCAAATAGTAGTAGTGTAACCGCGCTTATGGATTGTGATCGCTGGTGCTATGCATTGTGGTAATGCTTTACATTCAGTTGTATACTGTTTCTTAGTATGGTAATGTAGGTTCAGCTTCAAGTAATTTTTTGAATTTAAAATTATTTGAATAAAGTTGCTGAATCGATGTTTTTATCAGAGACATATAACTGATCGGAGTTCCACAAGAGCTGCAGACACTATAGTATAGGTTTTTCGACATTGGAATGTTCATGCTTGAGATTCATGTGTATTTTAAAGTGTATCCCCTTGCTTCCATTGTCCAGAATTTTCCCTTTATATTATCAAGACATGTTGGTCTTCCGTATAAACTTTATTTACGGGGTTGTTTCACCAAGCTCTTGGCTCCAGCTTTTCAGATAAGTTGGAGGTGGTGAAAACAACCCAACTTCTGACTCTAGAGGGGTCAAATTAAGATGGGTCCTAAGTCATTTCGTACTGCTGACCCACACTTGTTGGTTGAATTCTCCAAAAGTTAGCACTGGATTAATTAGTCAATGATTAAGGCGATATTATATGAAGATCTTTGCATCTGCATAATGGTTCCACTTGTCCATGGGGTCAGGAAAAAAAATTGTGAAATGGTTCCACTTGTCCATGGGGTCAGGAAATGTTAGCTGCAATTTTATAGAAATGAGGTTAGAGATTACGTCTCAAGAACCCGTGGAGTACCGGTTGTTAGTTGGATCCAAAACTAATGGCTCTAGCTTCTCCATGCTATAGAATATAGAGCCAGAGATTTAAGTTTAGAAAAAAGAAGAGCCACAGATTTGACAACTGGCACTGAGAAATGGTCAAGGATGTTTATTAAGACATGGCGTATAAGCTTTATTCCCCTGCCTTCAGATACTCAAAGAATATCCCTATGTCCAGTCATGATAGTATGCTTACTGTATGCTACATGGGTCCAACTAATTTGTTGCAGAATCAAACTATAAGAAAAGGCAGGATCAATCAGTTTTTTTTTTGGAGAATTCTAATACTCAGCAATCTGCAGAGTCTGTTTATCCTTACTGATACTTGATCCCATGCTTTGATGTTCTTCAGTCCTCAAAGAATACCTGGCCTCAATAAGCTTGTCCTGATTGCAGCACATCCAATGCAGCATACCTGAATCTAAGGATGTTGCTCATTGACTGGTCCTTCAGTTCTTCGAAATGTCCCTAGCAAGTGTCAAGTGGTATTTTCTGGAAAAAGGACCTCAAGTGGCGCCTGATTCTACTGGTATGTACAGTAATGCAGTGATACTATAGCTTTGTCTTAAATAAATTTATGTACCTGGAATTCAATCCAAACCCAATATTACTACATTTATTTGCTGAAAGCCTGTGATGTATCAGTCCTTATAGATGACAATCATCATTTTATTCGATCAATTCCATGGAAAAACCATGGACGGTTGATATATATCTTCTCTATTACATCATCTACTAAACAACTGTTCATTTGTTCTCTGCATTTCTTGTAGCCATACCAATATAACCGAGATTTACCCTTTTTGGTCCTTGTCTCTGGCTAGCTTTTTTAAATATTAGACCACACAATTTATTGATGCTAAACCTCCATTGATGTGCCCCTTGTCTAGTCGGCAGATGTGTTTCTAGTGGTGCTTTGAGATTTTTCTTTATTAAAAAATCACCATATGAGTCGAGGATCTGTAATCCAGTGTGATACTGGGCTTCAGACAAATTTGGATAGCATGGATGCTTTACAGTGAACCATGGCAAAACACTATAGTTGATTAATCTTAGTGTAATTCCATCTAAATTACATGTAATTCGTGTGGGGCGATTGAATGCTCAATTCTGTTTGGGAATTACAGCATCACACCATATATGGACACAACAAAACTTACAGATTCATTATGTATCTGTATTAAGACTATCGTTGACAGTTATACAACTTAGGTGTGGAACACACATGAACATCTAACATTAACTTCCCATAAAATTAGAAAAAAAAAGAATAGAAAGAAAAAAAAATCTAGTACTGCCCAATATGTGATGCGGTTCCTTAGCATACTTTGGAATACTAACATTGTTTTCGAGTGTACATGATATTGAGAATATAAGCTCAACAGAAACTCAGAGCTCATCAACTCAGCCACCATGCAATCCAGTGCATTCTATGACTGGTCAATAATGGCCAGCCGACCACTGCCCAGCAGCCAGTAGGAGTTCCGCCTGGCAAGGTTGCGTCTCCTCCCCACGGCCATCTGCTTCTCCTCCTTGATCTGTTCCAGCACCTCGGCAAATGCCTCAGCGTTGCAGGGCAGCTCAAGCGGCCCCGCGTCTGCGTACCCGAACACCTCTTCGGCCTCTTCCAACAGCACCCGGAACAGTGGGTGGTTCAGCCACTCGGTGCGCACCACAAACCTCTGCCTCCCGGCACCGACGTACACCGAGAAGCAGCCCTCGGCTGGCTTCTGCCTTGCCGGCGCGCTCCGGCACCGGTCTAGTGTCTTGGTGATCAGCCCAGGCTTCTTCCCTCTCATCTCCATCACCTGCCTCTTCTCAGCCATACCCATGGTGCACAATACCTTGCAAGCTATCTAGTTGAAAATTTTCAGAAAATGTGTAGCAAGCTTGGAATTGGGGGCTGAGGTGAAGAAGACTGGAATGATATATATATAGATGGATCGACCAAGACGTGGTCTTCTTATCGAAAGGTCATATTTGAGATATGGAGCCGATGAGAGTGACTCAAAAGGCTTTTCTTTTCTCGCGAATACACAGAAGACTTGAGCATCAAGAGACCTTTCTTTCATTGAAAAAATAAAGGGAGATCGGGGGAAAATAGTCAAAGAATTATTGTGTATATAGAATTAAGCTTGTGCCTTATTTATTTAACCTCTGAAAGGGTACGCCTTGTAGTTTTAGTATCATTTGTACTTATAATATGTTGATTATACAGTATAACTTAATAGTAGGTTAATTAGAGTAGCATTTGGCAGCCTCAGAAGGTTACCTGAAGGAGGAGCTGCAAATGTGGAAGCCAGCATGCGTGACATCATGCCATTATGTTCGACTTGGAGCTGGAGGGGCCAACCGTCAGGGGCGTACCCAGGTTAGGCCAGCAGGAGTCACATGACACTGGGTCTATTTGATTTCTTCATGTATTTGATCAATTTGTAGTGTGTGTCACCCCCAAAATTTGGTAAAATTATGTATGCCTGATATAGTGACACCGGGTTACTTCTGCTCTAGGTCCGCCCCTGCCAACCGTCATGGCCATAATGCATTAGATTTAGCTGCAACTTAAATTAGTGAATCCTCTCTGACCTGCGTTACATGATTGGGATTAGTTTTGTGGTGTCAGACTTCCCAACCACAAGGCTTTGTTTAGCTTAGCAATGATACATGCAACGCTCCAAACTGACCGTGCCCGTGGAGCTTTGTTTTATAGATAGCCATTGGGTGTCTGCACATGCAGCAGTCTGAGATTGACACCTGGATCTAATAATACACGAAGTATACTTATTAGTGGATAGTGTTTGCATCGTTTTACTTGAACAGTTTCTAGATACATACATGTCTACAACTGATAGCTTGGCCCTGAACTTTGAATTGACATTGCCAAGGGTTTTTCAGTAAGGGAATATCCTCTAGACATATCACTTGACATTAAACTAACCCCATGTAGTATCTTTGTGTTTTGTTCCCTTGTATCCATAAATCATCAAACTGCATTACCGACATATAATGACTCGTTTCAATACACTCTGGTCTGACTTAATCACCTTAGGCTGGGATGGATTTTAGTTCAAATTCAGTGTGCATCTGAAGAATTTTAGTTATGCTGATCACTGAGTCTGGAGAAAAAACATTGAGATTGTAGTGTGTAGATATAGCTGTTGTGTTTGTAGGAACCAAGAGAAGTGACAAGGCCGCAATTCTGATTAGCTCTATTTCCAGCAATCGGTTACACACATGTATGCACGTATTCCCTAGTGCCATATCAAAATTGGGCAACTTCTTCCCTGGTATACGACCAGTTGAAGCAAACGTCTGCTTGAGTATTTTGGAATTACGGCATTACACCATATATATATATATACATCGCAAAAATTAAATTATGATTGTATCTGTATAAATCTTTCGCCGACAGTTACTGCAGCTTTGTGGGGGAATAAACATGAACATCTAACATTGCCTTCTTACAAAAAATGGAAATGAAAAATATCTAACATTTCCCAATCTATGATGAGGTTGTTCACCATAATTGGGAATGCTAATTTTTCTTTCAGTGTGTACATGATAGTCTGAGAATATAAGCTAACTCGGAGCTCATCAACTTGGCCACCATGCTATCCAATGCACATGCTAGGACTGGTTGATGTTGACAGGCCAGGCGGTGCCAAGCAGCTGGTAGGAGTCCCCCCTGACAAGGCCGTACCTCCTTCCCGACGTCATCTGCTTCTCCTGCTCGATCTGCGCCAGCACCACGGCGAACGCCTCAGCATTGCAGGGCAGCTCGAGGGGCCGTTCTGTCGCGTACCCAAACACCTCCCCAGCATCCTCCAGCAGTGCCCGGAACAACGGGTGGTTCACGCACTTGGTGCGAACTACGAACCGCTGCCTCTCAGAGCCGACGTACACCGAAAAGCAGCCCTCAGCCAGCTTGTTCCTCACTAGCGTGCTCCAGCACCGGTCCAGCGTCTTGGTGATCAGCCCTGCCTTCCTCATCACAGACTTCTTCTCAGCCATTCCCATGGTGCACAGAACTTAGCAAGCAACTTGCAGTTTTCCAAAAAAAAAGGGTGTAGCAAGCTTGGAATTGGGAGGTGAGGAGGAGAGGGTGGATTGATATATAGGCCGACCAAGACGTGGTCTGTCGATCGAAAGGCCGTATTTGAGATGCGAGGCCGGTGAGAGTGGCTCTAAGACTTTATTTGCTTATTGCCAACACACAACAGACTTCCGCATCATTTCACTCAAAACTGAGGGAAGTAGATGGAAAATAGTCAGAGAATTATTGTGTATATGGAATTGAGCTTTGCACCTTATTTGCTGAATCTTTGAAAGGGTGCACCTTGTTGCTTTATTAGTAGCTTTTACTTATAACAGATTGATGATACAGTAGCACTTAATAATATGTTAAGTAGAGTAGGATTTGGCATCCTGGAAGGTTAACAAGGAGCAGCCACGACTGTGGAAACCAGCATGCGTGACACCATGCCATCATGGTCGACTTGGAGCTGGAGGGAGGCAAGGACGTGGCCCCATGGAAATAATGCAATTGATTTAGCTGCAAAGTTTAATTAATCCTATCTGACCTGTCATTCATTATTTTAATTGGTTTTAAGGTCTCAAACTACCCAGCCACAAGGCTTTGCTTAGCCTAGGAAGCAATCCATGCAACGCTCCAAACCGACCGTGTGCGTGTAGCTTTGTTTTATGTATTCAGGATTGCTACTGGGCGCCTGTACGTGTCACAGCAGTCTGAGATTTGACACCTAATGCACAAAGTATACTTATTAGTGGATAGTGTTTGCATAGGTTTTACTTAACAGTTGCTCATCTGTATGTGTCTACAGCTGATAGCTTGAGCCCTGTTGAATTTTGAATTGCTGTTGCCAAGGTATTTTTGCTGCACGGATCTCGTTTGGAAACATCAGTTGACAAACTGAATCCATGTAGCATGTTTGTATTTTGTTGACCTGTATACATAAATCGGCAAACTGTACCATCCTGCTTTGTGGCTCATTTGAATACACAGCGATTTGACTTAAATCACCTTAGGCTGGGATGCATTTTAGTTAAAACTCAGTGGCCATCTGATAATTTTTGTGAGTTAGATCAATCACTAAGCCTGAAGCAAAAACGTTGAACTTGCAGGGTGCTTGAAAAAATAGCTGTCGTATTAGCAGGATCCAAGAGAAGGGACAGGGCAGTGATTCTGATTAGCTCTATTTCGGCGACTGTTACAGGTATGTGTGCACCTATTCCCATATGCAAACTTGGGCAACTTCCTCGGTGGTATACAACCATTTGAAGCAAAGACATCGCAAAACATAAATTCTACTTTGTGTATGTTTTGTTACAGGGAATTCTGTTGGTCTGTATAACACTCCCATCGACAGTAACTACAACTTAGAAGGGGAACATACATCAGTACGTAACATTACCTTCTAACAAAACTAGAAATAGAGATAGGAAAAGGGAAAAAGAAAATATCTAACATATACCAATCTATGACGAGGTTGTTCACCATAATTGGGAATGCTAAGGTTGCTTTCAGTGTGTACACGCTAGTTTGAGAAGCTCAGCAGAAACTCAGAGCTCATCAACTTGGCCACCATGCAAACCAGTGCATATGCTAGGATCGGCCAACGATGACAGGCCGGCCGGAGCCAAGTAGCCCGTAGGAGTTCCTCCTGGCAAGGCCCACCGCCCTCTGCTTCTCCTCCTCGATCTGCTGCAGCACCCTGGCGAACGCCTCGGCGTTGCAGGGTAGCTCAAGGGGCCCTGCGGCTGTGTATCCGAACTCCTCCTCGGCCTCCTCCAGCAGTGTCCGGAACAAAGGGTGGTTCACACACTCAGTGCGCACCACAAACCGCTCCCGCCTGGCACCGACATACACTGAGAAGCAACCCCCCGCTGGCTTCTGCTTCACAGGTGTGCTCCGGCACCGGTCCAACGTCTTGGTGATCAGCCCTGCCTTTCTTGTCGCCGACCCCTTCTCAGCCATGCCCATGGTGCAAAAAACTTAGCAAGCTAAGTTGTAAATTTGCAGGAAAATGTGTAGCAAGCTTGGAATTGGGAGGTAAGGAGAGGGATGGTAATGTCATATATATAGACGGATCGACCAAGACATGGTCTGTCGATTGAAAGGCCGTATTTGAGATATGGAGCCAATGAGAGTGACTCAAAGACTTCAATATCTTGTTGCAAACACGCAAAATACTTCTGCGTCATTTCATTTTATTTAAACAACAAAGGGAAATGGAGGGGAAATAGTCAGACAATTATTGCATATATAGAATTACAGTTGCGCCTTAATTATTTACGCATCTTGTTGCTTTATTAGTAGCATTTGTTCTTAGTATACAGTCATGATTCAGTAGTACTTTATATTAATGACATGTTAATTAGAGTAGGATTTGGCAGCCTCCAAAGGTTAATATGAGGAGCTGCGACTGTGGAAGCGTGTGTGACATCATCATGCTCTGGTGGTCGACTTGGAACTGGAAGGGGCCAATGGCGTCATGGCAAGTTGGCAATAATACACTAGATTTAGCTGCTTAGTTAGATTAAATTAATCCATCTTCTCTGACCTGCGTTTGCAGCATGATTACGATTAGTTTTGCGTTGTCAAACTCCCCAACCACAAGATTTGTTTAGTATGGAACGATCCAAACCGACGGTACCAGAGATGTTTTTCTTTTATGGGCTCAGCTTGCAACTGGGCGCCATTTTTCATCAGCATCCTGGGATCTGACACCTGGATCAAATAATGCACGAACTATATACTTGTTGGTGGATAGGGTTTCTGTGTTGGTAGATACGGTTTGGATAGGCTTAATTAAGAGTGCTAGATATATATGTTGTGTGTCCCGAGCTGATTGCTTCAGCCCTGTTGAACTCTGAATTGCAGTTGCCAAGAGTTCAGGGGTGAATCTGTTTTGGACACATCTGTTGGCATTGATGAAAATGACCCCATATCGTATCTCTGTGTTTTATTCCTTTGTTCATAAATTGTGAACTGCATTTCCACCCTTTTGGCTTGGCTACATACACTGTAATCTGGCTTGGATCGCCTTGTATTGGGAGGGATTTCGTCCAAATTCACCGTGCACCTGGAAAATCTTATAGTTATGCATACAAGCTGGAGAAGAAAAACAGTGGGCTGATGCACTTTAATACAAAGGAATTTCATAAGATCTTTAGAGAATTTGAAACCTTGGAAATTCTTTTTACGCAGATCTTTTGATATGCATGATCAGAATCTTAAGGGTTTCTATATGGATTCCTTTACGGCTTATTTGATTCAAAGGATATCCAAAGGATTTTTTTTGAGGATTCATATTCTTAGTATTTTTTTCTAACTGGGTTGTTTTGCTTTGTAGGATTTCAAGCCATATGAATATTTCCTTAGAATTTATTTGTCTTAGATGTCATATGGAAATTGGGCAACTCTATCTCCAGTAACCAGTTACAGTCATGCCTGCACCTATTCCCTGGTGCCATCTGCAAAATTGGGAAACTTCTTGCATGGTATAGACCAGTTGAAAGCAATTTTTTTCACACGAAGTTGAAAGCAATTCTCTGCTTGATTTTAGGGCATAGATAAACATTTAAAAACTTTGATTCTAATGTGTATCTGTATAACACTTTCTGTGACAGACACTGCAACTAGGAGGGGAACATGGGTCAACATCTAACATTGTCTTCTCACAAAAATAGAAAAAGGGAAAAATGATATATCTAACATTGACCAATCTATGATGAGGTTGTTCACCATAATTGCGAATGCTAAGATTGCTCCGAGTTTGTACATGGTATTTTGAGAATATGAGCTCAACAGAAACTCAGAGCGCATCAACTCGGCCACCATGCAATCCAGTGCATATGTTAGGATCGGCCCACGGTGATAGGCTGGCTGGTGCCAAGCAGACCATAGGAGTTCCTCCTGGCAAGGCCTGCTGCCCTCTGCTTCTCCTCCTCGATCTGCTCCAGCACCCTAGCGAACGCGTCGGCGTCGCAAGGCAGCTCGAGTGGACCTGCGGCCGTGTACCCAAACTCCTCCTCGGCCTCCTCCAGCAGTGTCCGGAACAGCGGGTGGTTTAAGCACTCAGTGCGCACCACGAACCGCTGCCTCCCGGCACCGACGTACACCGAGAAGCAGCCCTCTGCCGGCTTCTGCCTCACCGGCGTGCTCCGGCACCGGTCCAGCGTCTTGGTGATCAACCCGGGCTTCCTCCCTTTCATCTCCGTCGCCGACCTCTTCTCAGCCATGCCCATGGTGCACAAAACTTAGCAAGCTAAGTTGGAAATTTGTAGAAAAAATGTGTAGCAACTAGCAAGCCTGGAATTGGGAGGTGGGGTGGAGAGGGTTTGGAATGGTATATATATGGACGGATGGACCAGGGGTTTGTCATGTCGATTGAAAGGTTGTATTCGATATATGGAGCCGATGATAGTGACCCAAAGACTTCATTTTCTTGTTGCGAACACGCAAAGGACTTCTGCATCATTTCATTAAAGAAACATAGAGAAATGGAGGGGAAATAGTCAGACAATTATTATTGCGAAGCTAGAATCGCAGTTGCCACCTTAATTGTTTATGCACCTTGTTGCTTTATTAGTAGCATTTGTACTTGATAATACGTTTATGATACTGTAGTACTTAATACCAATATGTTAATTAGGTTACGATTTGGCAGCCTCGGAAGGGTAACTCAAGGAGGAGCTAGCTGCGGCTGTGGAGGCCAGCGTGTGTGCCATGCCATCAGAGTCGTCTGACTTGGAGCTGGAGTCTGGTGGGGGTGGGTTGCCAATGGCGTCATGGCAAGTTGTCAATAATGCACTAGATTTAGCTGCAAGTTTAGATTTGATTAACCAATCATCTCTGACCTGCGCTTTCTGCATGATTGCGACTAGTTTTGGGGTGCTGTTCAGAGCAACAAACGATGGATGCAACGCTCCAAACCGACGGCTCCCATGGTGGTTTTGTTTTATGTACTCAGGTTTGCGATTGGGGCGCATGTACGTGTCATCTGCAGTCCGGGGTTTGACACCTGGGTCTAATAATGCACGAACTAATACTTGTTAGAGGATAGTGTTTGTGTATTTAGTGGATAGGGTCTGTGTAGATTTAGTTAAGTAACAGCTGCTGGATGTGTGTGTCTCGAGCTGATTGCTTGAGTTCCTTCTGAACTCTGAATTTCCGTTGCCAAGAACTTTTCAGGGTCGAATCTGTCTTTGACACTCAGTACACATGAATGGAACTGACACTATGTCGCATCTTTGTGTTTTTATTCCCTTGTGTTGTATATTCATAAATTGTGAACTGCGTTTCCACCCTCTATGGCTGTATACATACACTGTAATCTCACTTAGTCGCAATAGGTTCTGAATTTTTTGTTCAAATTCACTATTCATCTGGAGAATGAGTAGTTAGATCATACTAAAATACACCGTATTCTAAATACCTAAGACAAAAGACCTTATCTACGGTGAAAGCTAAGCCTACAGACTCAAGTTTCTGGAAGGGATTGATGGGGTTAAGGACGACTTCTTTACTGAGGTTTTTTCAAAATTGGTAATGGAGCATCTACTCGTTTTTGGGAAGACATTTGGTTAAGAAAATTACCGTTAACTCAGCAATATCCAACTTTATATAATATTATGCATCACAAGAATGTAACGGTAGCTCATGTGTTAGCTCAAACACCTCTGAATATCAGTTTCAGACGGCTGTTGGTGGGTAACAAATGGACTTTGTGGTTACAGTACGAAAACTGATGATGGTCAATTTAAATGGAGACAATGATCGATTTGTTTGGAATTTGACAACTAATGGCTTGTTTACGGTTAAATCTATGTATGAGGATCTTATGAATGATCACACCCCTTTTTTTGAGAAAATACTTGTGGAAAGTTAAAGTCCCCCTTAAGATAAAAAAAATTATGTGGTTTCTGAGTAGTAAGGTTTTACTTACTAAAGATAATTTAGCTAAACGACGGTGGAGTGGGTGTACGAAATGTGTTTTTTACGGAGAGCATGAGACTATTGAACATCTCTTTATAAATTGCCCTTTAGCTAAACTTCTTTGGCGCACGGTTAATTTCACTTACAATCTTCCACCTCCAACCAATATTACGAATATGTTCGGTAATTGGTTAAATGGAGTTGATAGACAATCTAACGCATCAATCCGTATTGGGGTTTCTGCCTTATATTGGTCTATATGGAGGGCGAGAAATTATATTATCTTTTAACAAAAAAACAATCCTTTCACTTTTTGCAGATTATCCATATGGTGTCACATTGGGTTCAGCTGTGGGCTCTTCTGTCACCGGAGGAACAACGGGATGCTATGGCTTCTGGATGCACACGACTCCAGACGGTCGCTCAGGATATCTTGTGTCTGGCTGGCTGGCGGCATACTAGGCGGCTACGTTGATGTGTAGTCGTAGTCATATTTTCTTTTTCCTTTTTCGCTGGTTGATTCTTGTATCAATTCTCGGCGATGGGGGATGTATTTTAAACTCTATACTCTATACTCGTAACTTTTTAATAAAAGACCTTGTGCATCAGCATGATGCAGAAGCCGGAGTTTTATCCCCGTTTCGAAAAAAAACTAAAATACACCGTATGTAAACAATTGTAGAAGAAAAACAATGAGCTTGAGTACTTGACAAAATAGATGTTCGTGTAACAGACAAATTACCCTTAGTAGGATCCAAGAGAAAGGACAAGGCAGCGATTCTGGTCACCTCTATCTCCTGCATTCGGTTACAGAAATCTGTGCACCCTATTCCCTAGCGGCTTGTGCAAATCAGGCAACCCATTCCGTGGCATATTAGATGAAGCGCAGACCTAACCCTCTTTGATTCAAAGAAACTTTATCGGACTTTTGGAGAATGCAAATCTTTAAAATATTCCGTACGTAGATCGTCTGATTCACATGATTAGGATCCTTATTACTTCCTCTGTTCACAATTAATTCACGTTTTGGATTTAGTCAAAATCAAACTTTGTAAAGTTTGACTAAATATTTAGTAAAAAATGTTAACATTCACAATGTAAAAGTTATAGTATTTGAATCACCGTAAGCTATATTTTCATACTATGGGCATTTGGTATTATAATTGTTGATATATTTCACTACAATTTAGACAAAACTTGATAGTGCTTGACTTTTGAAAATGCCAGAACTCGAACTACTAAAAAACAGAGGGCATAGTATATTTCTTGTAGGGCCTCTTTGGCTCGAAAGGTTCCAAAAACACGGCAATGGTAAAAATAAATAATTAACAGCCAGCTATTCGGTGCAGCCGTGCAGGGGCCGGAGTGCTCGGCATGCCCATAAAGATGACTACGACCATAGATATTGCGACTCTAATTTTGCCTAATGTGTGGGTTAGGCATTTGCCTGAGGTGCGCCACGTGCCTGACCCGTCGACTCTATGTAGGATGGAAGAAGGAAGAAAAAGAATGCATATAATCGCTAGAGAAAAAGAAGCAGATGGAAGAAGGAAGAACTCAAAAGCAGAGCACATGCCACATGGGACCATGGAAAACGCCTATGGTGGAGGTGGACCAATCCGCATACATTGTTTGGAGTTTGCTCGGACTTCCCTTGGGGTTGAAAACTCATGACCTGGCCTCGGAGGATGGTTCTAGCAACATAGGCATAGTGCATCATTCCTGTCCTTGTTGGAGCACCTCTCCTGCTGCCCTCGAGTTTCCATCACATTATTGATGGTTGTTGCATATATTTCATTGATCATATTTTTCCTTTTTCTTCTTTAACTTTTTTTAATAATTTGGTTGTGTACGTCCTTGATGTCCTTACTAACTCCTTGGTATCTTGTTAGTGCAAAGTCTGAGTATAATTGGTAGCGGATATTGACACATCCACTTTATCGAAAAACAAAGGGAACAAAGAAAGGATTGCAATGTGATGACCCACAAGTATAGGGGATCGCAACAGTCTTCGAGGGAAGTATTACCCAATTTATTGATTCGACACAAGGGGAGACAAAGAATACTTGAAAGCCTTAACAGAGTTGTCAATTCACTGAAACAGACTTGCTCGCAAGAGTTTATCGAGAACAGTTTTATAGCGATAGTGAGTGAAATAACAGCAGCGAGTAACAAAGACAGCAGTAGTGATTTTAGTAAACAGATTAAAATACTAGGCACGGGACGGATGACGGGCGTTGCATGGATGAGAGAAACTCATGTAACAATCATAGCAGGGCATTTGCAGATAATAATAAAACGGTATCCAAGTACTAATTAATCAATAGGCATGTGTTCCAATTATAGTCGTACGTGCTCGCAATGAGAAACTTGCACAACATCTTTTGTCCTACCAGCCGGTGGCAGCCGGGCCTCAAGGAAACTACTGGATATTAAGGTACTCCTTTTAATAGAGTACCGGAGCAAAGCATTAACACTCCGTGAACACATGTGATCCTCACATCGCTACCATCCCCTCCGGTTGTCCCAATTTCTGTCACTGGGCCATTGGTTCCTGACGACATGTGTATACAACTTGCAGGTAAAATCATAAACAACGAATATCATGATGAAATAATAACATGTTCAGATCTGAGATCATGGCACTCGGGCCCTAGTGACAAGCATTAAGCATAACAAGTTGCAACAATATCATAAAAGTACCATCTACGGACACTAGGCACTATGCCCTAACAATCTTATGCTATTACATGACCAATCTCATCCAATCCCTACCATCCCCTTCGGCCTACAGCGGGGGAATTACTCACACATGGATGGGGAAACATTGCTGGTTGATGGAGAGCGTTGGCGGTGATGGCGGTGATGATCTCCTCCAATTCCCCGTCCCGGAGTGCCGAACGAGACTTCGGCTCCGCGACGAGTTCGCGATGTGGCGGCGTTCGGAGGGTTTCGCGACTTCGACTTCTCTTCGTGCGTTTTTAGGTCGAGGCGAATAAGTAGTCCGGGGGCGTCGGAGGCCGGCCGAGGGGCCACATGGCCGCGCGGCCCCGGCCGCGCCGCCAGTGTGGGGCCTCGGGCCTCCACTTCAATTGCCCTTCGGCTCCGTCATTATTCGGGAAAATAGGCCGTTTCAAAAATCCCGTTTCCTGAAAGTTGGATTTCTGCACAAAAACGAGACACGAACGTTCTGCTGAAAACAGCGTTAGTCCATGTTAGTTGCATCCAAAATACACAAATTAGAGGCAAAACAATAGCAAAAGTGTTCGGGAAAGAGATACGTTTTGGACGTATCAACTCCCCCAAGCTTAGCTTATTGCTTGTCCTCAAGCAATTCACAACTGAGCGATAAAAGAACTTTCACGAACACATTTTCTCATATGATGTATATATTCTCATGATATGGCTAATACTTGAGCAGTTCATAATAAGATACATGCAAATAAGATCATCCAACAGCTATGTCAATCATGAAGAGGTACCAACAATTAATAATAAGCATCATGAATCATGTATATAAGCAGGATTGCAATGTTCATAAGAGAGTATGATAAAGTGGTATCTCGCTTGCCTATTTGATCGGCAAAACATAAATGCCCGGCACCTTTGAAGTTCATAGAAAGACTAGAAGTAGTGATTGTCAAAGATAAAAGCATCAAAGTTATACCACAATCAATCATATTTTGAGACAAGCATATTATACTAAGAATGACAGTTGTGCTCTCAAGAAAGTGCTCAAAGAAATAATGGAGACACAACATAAAAGTAAAAGATTGACCCTTCGAGAGAAGGAAGGATTAACATGCGCTAGAGCTTTTCATTTGTAAAGCAGGAGTAAAATTATTTTGAGAGGTGTTTGTTGTTGTCAACGAATGGTAATGGGTTCACCAACTACCTCGCCACTTTCAAGAGCGGCTCCCATGAATTATTTGCATGTTTATGTGGCACTCCTTCCAACCTTTCTTACACAAACCATGGCTAACCGAATCCTCGGGTGCCCAACAATCACATACCATGAAGGAGTGCCTTTTTATTTTAGTTTTATTATGATGATGACACTCCCCAACCCTTACACAAGCCATGGCTAACCGAATCCTTCGGGTGCCGTCCAACAATCACAAACCATGGAGGAGTGTCTATTTATGTTAATTAATTGGGAATCCCATTGCCAGCTCTTTTTGCAAAATTATTGGATAAGCGGATGTGCCACTATTCCATATGAGAGTCCGTCAAAAGTAAATGACAAGGTTGAAAGCTAAACACCACATACTTCCTCATGAGCTATGAAACATTAACACAATTAAGAAGCATTTTGAAGATTTTAAAGGTAGCGCATGAGAATTTACTTGGAATGGTTTGAAATGCCATGCATAGGTATTTATGGTGGACACTGGAATAACTTGGTTTTCATGTGTTTGGATGCACGAGCAGCGTTCCCTCAGTACAAGTGAAGGCTAGCAAAAAGACTAGGAGCGACAAATCAAGAGAGCATTGTCATAATCATGCTTGCGGCAAAATAAATTAACGAGGCATAAAAGTGATACAAAAACTCTGAAGCAATGTAAATCATTGAGGCTTAATTGACTTTTGTTCAGTCATATGCATGCGTGAGCATGTGCCAAGTCGATATAAATGAATTATTCAGAGGAGGATACCACAATGCCATACTTACTTATGAATAAAACAATGCAAGCAAACATCCATGACATGCTACTCATATTAATAGATTGGAGCTAATCATGAGAGATCATGAACTACTAGACTTTCTTAAATAACATATACCTCATATGAACCAACTAAGCATGCTCACATGGATGAGTATATGTACAAAAATGAAAACAAATAGAGTTCATACCAGCCTCTCACCACAATCAGATTGTCGTAGATCGTCATTATTGTCTTTTCACTTGTGTAGCTTGGATAATATGAAATGAAAACCACGCTCCACCGAAGACCATTGAACTCATGATGAACTTTACAAACCAAAGAAGAACAGCAAATATTTTTGGTGTTTTCGAATTTGAGAACAAGAACAAAAGGAAACAAGCAAACAAAGCAAAATCTTTTTGGGTTTTCTTATAGCAAACTAGCAATAGCAAATAAAGCGAAACAAATGCAAGAAACTAAGATAAACAAATGGTGAAGAGAAACAACAGAAATATTTTTGGTCTTTTTGTGTTTTGGGAAAGAAACAAAGTGAAAGCAAGAAATAGCAAACTAAAAGAAAACAGAAAAGCGAGATGGCAGAAATCTGCCAAAACACAGCAAGATAAAATCGATTTTTACAAAAATTTTACGTTGCTCAGTTCGAAAAGTGTTCATCTAATGAAAGTTAGATAACAACCTGGGAACATGCACAAAATTTGCAACTCAAAATACTGTTCTGGCTGGGCGCACGAATTTTTACGGTAACAGCCCAGAATCTGTTTTCAGCAGCACTTCCCAAATATCATCTTCCTCTCATTAGAAAACCACTCAAAGAGACTAAACAAGTATATACAAGTATCCAGCAATCATTATATGCAAAGAATGAGTGATGCCGGTATACCTCCCCCAAGCTTAGGCTTTTGGCCTAAGTGGAGTTCAATCCCATCGAGGGCCGGGTTCCACGCCGGTGGATCATATGTGGAGTAGTCATAATAAGGTGCCGATGCAGAAGAAAAGCGGGGGTTCCTCATACCCAGCTTGTGGATGCGAAGAGCTTGCTGCATCGGATGACGAGTCGAGGTGTTCCTCGACCTCATCCGTGTTGTCTCGTGCACGATGGCTTCCTCCTCGATGTATGCATTAACTGCACTTTCCGGACCAATCCCCTGGAATCAAGGTTAAACGGAGAAGGTGCAAATCCTACTAATTTTTCAACTTTCTTAGTCCTTGTCCAAGATTTCTTGTAAAATGTTATTCTATAAGATAGGTTCCCTAAATTAGACGAATTAGAAAGAAATTCATGCTTAATCATGGAAGCTATGTCAAGTTTCTCCATAGGGAGCGGAATATCAAGACTGTGAGGTCTCACATTATGCATAGCTAATAAACGAGAGGCGATGAGACCTCCACAAATTCCTCCCTTCTCACGGTTAGTGGCAAGTCTGTTGGCTATCAAAGCTCCCAAGTTATAAGTCCTATTACCTTGTAATGCAGCAGCTAGAAAGGCTAGATCCGGGATAGTTATTTTACCTCCAATCTTTCTCGCTAGAACGCACTTGGTAATGAAATAAGCGAAGTAACGAATAGCTGGGAAATGAATACTACTGATTTTACCATCATCCTCTGAGAAGCTTCTTCCATGACAAATCATCTTGAAGAGGTCCAAGAGCTCTTGCGGCGATCCCTTTATTTTCTCGCATGATCCCCATTGCGGCACTCTGATTGCTGCACAAAAATCAGAATGGCAAGTTGACAGTTTTATTATAAATTTTGTACTGAACCATGGGGTTAGATTGTGACCAATTGAATTTAAAATCTTGCACTACTGACATAGTCAGCTTCACATATTGGTATGGTTGCCCGTCAACAAAATCATCCAATCCTGCACGAGAGATTAAATTTTGGACGTCCTGCAAAATCCCTGCACTTCTCATGAAATCCACACGGATAGTAAGTGGGATATACTCCTTCTTCCCGGTGAACTCTCATGACCTGTGGCACCTCCAACTCATGTTGGTTGAGTTGGTACCTACCTCCTTCCATTTTCTGAAATTTTCAACAAACAATATAAAACTTGATTTGGTGACATATAATTGAGGGAAACTACCATAGGAACTTGCTAGAGTACTAATCATGCATCAAAACTAATTTCTACCAATTAGAACAAGCATGCAAGCTCACCAAACATGTTACCTACAGCAGCAAAATATTCAAGATATACTCAACCAAACAAAATTCTACTTGGATGGGTGGAGGAGTCACATACCAAGGAGCAAATGTGCCAAATTTCAGAAATCTGAGGTGAGCAAAGAGATCGAGAAATCTGGTTCTTGAGCAAAAACGCGAGTGAGAGGAAATTGGTTCGAGTTTTTTCGGAGAGAGAAGGTCTTGGGAGGAAGAGATGGCAAAGTGGGGCAAGGAGGGGCCCACACACATGGTGGCGCGCCACCTCCTTGGCCGCGCGCCTGTGGTTTGCCCTCACAGGTCATCCTCTGTGCTCCTAGGTGCCTCGTCGAAAAATAGGACCAACGGTATAATTTTAAATTTTTGAAAACTTTGAAAAATGCACATTTGGGTATTAAGTTTATTATTACTGGCCAGGAAAATTTTTGAAATCTCAAATCAACTAAGAAACTTTGCAAATTAAAAATGCTACAGCAACTAAAGCAAGTGGAGAAAGAAAGAAATGTTGTTTACCTCCTCTATGCATATAAAAGGTATTTGTTAACAAGGTTGATCAAGTCTTGCCACCAAATAAATTTTATATAGCATATGAATAAATAAACCTCAAATCAATCATGTTACCTTGAATTGTATTGATATGGATCCAATCACAAGAGTTTGATATTCTTATTTAGGCTCATATATAGGACAATCAATAGTTCCCACTTTGATAGTTCTCACATGAGAAATAGTATTAACTCCGCACGCTTTTCAATTCTCTTGGGGAAATAGACGGTGTGTTCCTTGTCATCAACATTGAAAGTAACCTTTCCTTTATTGCAATCAATAACAGCCCCTGCGGTGTTAAGAAAAGGTCTCCCAAGAATAATAGACATATTATCATCTTCAGGCATTTCCAACACAACAAAATCAGTTAATATCAAGCAGTTATTAGTAACTTGAACAGAACATCCTCACATATACCAAAGATAGGTTTATCATTTTTGCAAAGATATATCAGTAGGTATCAACTTATCTAAGTAAAGTCTCTTGTATAGAGAAAAAGGAATAACACTAACACCGGCCCAAGTCACATAGAGCAGTTTTAACATATTATTCTTGATAGAACAAGGAATAGTTGGTATACCTGGTCGCCCAACTTCTTTGGAACTTTGCCATTGAAAGAGTAATTAGCAAGCATAGTAGAAATTTCCTCATTGGGAATTTTCCTTTTGTTAGTAACAATATCTTTCATATACTTTGAATAAGGAGGCAATTTAATAGCATCAGTCAAAGGGATTTGCAAGAATAAAGGTTTCATCCAATCACAAAATTTATTATAGTGTTCCTCTTCCTTTGATTTTAATTTCTTAGCAGGAAAAGGCATTGGCTTTTGCACCCAAGGTTCTCTTTCATTACCATGTTTCTCAGCAATAAAATCTTCTTTAGTATACTTTTTATTTTTAGCATGCTTTTCAGTTCTTTTCAACGTCTTCTTTATCGGGAGTATCATTCTTATCATTATCTTCACTATTATCATGTTCATTGCCACTTTCAGTTTCAGCATCGAAATAGAAATACTATTAGGATCATTAACAGGTTCAGAGGATTCTACAACATTTTTATGTTTCTTTTTCTTTTTCTTAGAATGAGCTCTAGGTTCAATGCGTTGAGAATCTTGTTCAATTCTTTTGGGATGCCAGGATCCTGGGTAGAGACACCACCTCTAGTTGTTACTTCATAAGCTTGTTTTTCTTTAGCATTATTTCCTAACAAGTCATTTTGCACTTTAGTGAGTTGATCAATTTGAGTTTGAATCATATGAAAATGTTTAACAAGCATCTTAACATCATTGGAGTTCTCTCCACAATATCATGCAATTGACTAATAGCTTGAGAATTTTCCATTAAATGATTCTCTACTCTCATATTAAAATTTTCTTGCTTAACAATATAATTATCAAACTCATCTAAGCATTGCGCAGGAGGTTTTGAATACGAATATCTTCTCTAGTAAAGCGTTGAAGGGAGTTTACCTCAATCATGGATGAAGGGAATTATCTCACATATATCTTCTATTGGAGGTAGATTCTTCACATCTTAATACCTTTCTCCTTGAGAGACTTCTTGGCTTCCCTCATATCTTCATCATTCAATTTAATTAAACCCCTCTTCTTCACTATTGGCGTTGGAGTTGGTTCAGGCGTATTCCAATCATCATAATTCCGGCCTTTTAGCCAATAATTTTTCAGTCGTCTAGAGTTCTCTTCCTGAAAACACAATGACACAACTATCCAGTATGCCCTAGACTCAATGGTTAGTCCACTATAAAATATATCAAGTAAATCATGCTTTTCTAAATCATGGTCGGGAGCTCTAATAAGAGAGCAAAATCTCGCCCAAGCCTCAGGCAATTTCTCTTCATCTCCTGATCAAAATTATAAACTCTCTAAAGCAGCATGTTGAGCACTAGCAAGAAAACAGCAAGTAATTCTTTTGGACTTTTAATAGAACCAGGTGGCAAACTATTATACCAAGTTTTAGCGTCATCCTTTAATGAGAATGGAAAGATTTTAGCAACAAAGTAAGTACGCTTCTTAACATCATCGAAAACAAGCTACTCAAAGTAGATAACTCAGTCATGTGTTCAACAGCACTTTCTTTTTCAGTACCACAAAAGGTGTTTTCTCAACAATAGCTATATGAGATAGATCAAGAGAAAAATCATCTTTATCCCTAATGTTTATAGGAGATGTGGCAAATTTAGTATCAGACTTTATATCTAACAGTATGTTAAAAGCAACTTTTTAATTTTTCTTGCATCAGTAGTAGCATGGCATTTTTCAATAAAATCATCATCAAGTTCCACATAATCTTCATCAAGATCATCACTAGAGTATTCAAGCTCAGGTGAATTAAGTGTAGTAACATCGAGTTTGTATTTTCAATTTGTCTAGACCTAGCAATTGTAGCATCTAGAAAAGTTCCCAATGAACCACTATCATCAAGCACAGAGAAATATTATCAATATTATGAGAGTTTTCAGATTCAGAAGTACCAGCATTTGAAGCATGTGGCGGTGAAACAAGTTTATCAATCACGGATGGTGAATCAAGAGCAGCAGAGGTACTCCGAGTTGTACCTTTTCTTGTAGTGGATGGTAATATGGCGACCTTAGTATCGCGAGTTTTACCCATGATGGAGAATTTGCAGCGAACAATATCAATCCAAGTGAACTTCCAAATAAAGCTATGCTCCCGCCAACGGCGGAAAATAGTCTTGATGACCCACAAGTATAGGGGATCGCAGTCTTCGAGAAGTATTACCCAATTTATTGATTCGACACAAGGGAGACAAAGAATACTTGAAAGCCTTAACGTGGAGTTGTCAATTCATTGCACAGAAACAGACTTGCTCGCAAGAGTTTATCGATAATGATTTATAACGATGATAGTGAAATAACGACGAGTAACAAAGACAGCAGTAGTGATTTTAGTAAACAACAGGATTAAAAAACAGGATAGAGCGTTGCATGGATGAGAGAAACTCATGTAACAATCATAGCAGGGCATTTGCAGATAATAATAAACGGTATCCAAGTACTAATTAATCAATAGGCATGTGTTCCAATTATAGTCGTACGTGCTCGCAATGAGAAACTTGCACAACATCTTTTGTCCTACCAGCCGGTGGCAGCCTCAAGGGAAACTACTGGATATTAAGGTACTCCTTTTAATAGAGTACGGAGCAAAGCATTAACACTCCGTGAACACATGTGATCCTCACATCGCTACCATCCCCTCCGGTTGTCCCAATTCTGTCACTTGGGGCCATTGGTTCAGGACAGCGACATGTGTATACAACTTGCAGGTAAGATCATAAACAACGAATATCATGATGAAATAATAACATGTTCGGATCTGAGATCATGGCACTCGGGCCCTAGTGACAAGCATTAAGCATAACAAGTTGCAACAATATCATAAAAGTACCATCTACGGACACTAGGCACTATGCCCTAACAATCTTATGCTATTACATGACCAATCTCATCCAATCCCTACCATCCCCTTCGGCCTACAGCGGGGAATTACTCACACATGGATGGGGGAAACATTGCTGGTTGATGGAGAGCGTTGGCGGTGATGGCGGTGATCTCCTCCCCCCGTCCGGCGGAGTGCGAACGGAGACTTCGGCTCCCGCGACGGAGTTGCGATGTGGCGGCGTTCGGAGGGTTTCGCGACTTCGACTTCTCTTCGTGCGTTTTTAGGTCGAGGCGAATAAGTAGTCCGAAGGGGGCGTCGGAGGCCGCAGGGGGCCACTACATGGCCGCGCGCCCACGGGCCGCCGCCTAGTGTGGGGCCCTCGGGCCTCCTTCAATTGCCCTTCGCTCGTCATTATTCTGGAAAATAGGCCGTTTCCAAAATCCCGAGGTTTTCTGAAAGTTGGATTGCACAAAAACGAGACACACGTTCAGCGTTAGTCCGTGTTAGTTGCATCCAAAATACACAAATTAGAGGCAAAACAATAGCAAAAGTGTTCGGGAAAGTAGATACGTTTTGGACGTATCACAATGTCATGCCAATTCCGATCCTACATAATTTCAAATGCACCAAAGTTTATTTGAAGTCAAAAGAAAACCAAATGATTCTAACTAAGAGGTTTGTGTGGGTGTTAGATTTCCCATGAAATCTAGTGAAAATGATTCCTTAGAAAAAAAAAATCTCAATGGATTCAATCCTACAAATCAAACAATTATCATAGAAAAAATTCTGAAAATCCAATACTCTAACATTCCAACAAAAATCCTACAAATCAAAGAACCCCTAAAGGATTTATTTGGGTCTCTTTGATTCAAGGAATTTGTGAAGGATTGTAATCCTAGGTATTTTTTCTAAGTGGGCTGTTTATTGTGTAGGATCGCATGCATACCTAATTATACACTATATAATTTTCAATCAGTTTAGAGACCCTGATAGCGATTTGGATACTGTAGAGAGGCTAATTTCCATCGATTTGTTTCACTAGCGAGTTGACACGCGGCCCTCCTCCCGATCTCTTAGCTAAGTTGGTTTTAGGTATTCTTTTTTTTGGGCCACCAGGCTACCGGCTACCGGTATCTATGCGAGTGTTTCCCGGTTGCTCTGTCAAAGCGGTTCGTTCGTCCCATTGTAGAACAATCCAGGAGCTCCACATCTTCGCTGCGTAGATTTTTAAAAGAAAAAAATAAGAATAACCTTCTCACTTCCTATCCATACGTCACGCCTCGAGCGCTCCGGCGGAATTGCCCTCCTCAGGGTCTCGCCCTGCCAGAGCAGCTGCAAGGGAGGAGCGACCCTAGCAGGGAGAAACAACCGGATCATGCCCTTGCATAGGTCTCCACGCTTCCCGAGCGACCCTGCCCCGAGTGAGTTCGCTTCTTCCCCGATTTTTGCTGCTTTTCCCGTCCCAGCTCCCCCGTTGCCACGATTTCGCCCCTGCTCTTCCCGTTCCAGCTCCCCCGTGGCTGCTGGCCTTCTTTTTCCGGTCTGGATCATGGAAAGGAGCAGGGGCGGTTGACTTGAGGCTGGAAAGGGCGCAGATCATAGGCCAATATGCCGGGGAGAGGTAGCCCTCGCAGACCTCTTCCATGCCGATGCGATAGGTGGGGGGAACTGTCCCGGTGCGGGGAGGGTACAGTAGTGCAGCTGCTGGTGTAATCCTTTGTAGGAAAAGGTCAGTTTTCTTCGTCGATTTGAATCCCTCAAATACCCCTTTTTATTGTTTCTTTTTCGTTAGGAAGAGTCGAGTGCTTCTAGAACCTCACAGTTCATGGGATGTGGGAGTTATTCTGCAATCCATAATTTCAGATTGAAGAACTTTATGAGCCGCTTTCATTTGTAAGATGCCTTTAATTTCTCCACATTTACAGTAGCCATTTATCGATAATAGAAAAAATCAAGATTAATTGCATTCGGGAAGAAATATCGCCGCTATATAATGCATAAAACGCTTATATCAGGTATTTACTTTGCCTTATATTTGATTTGCTGCCCGCATTGTCCACTTTACCTTTTAGTCTCCTTTTTATTTCTCCTCTGCTCTTTAAGTATTTTTGTTCCTGCAATGATGTGCTTCTTTTCCTTCTATCTGATGCAGGATATTGTGTGGTTAGTCAAAACACTGAAAAATATTACTCCATCAAGAGCTAACCAAGACTCATGGAGAAATATGCACCTTATTGATGAGAGGTACATTCCACATTATGTACATCATCGGCCTTCAAGTTTATCAGTGTTATTCAGGTGTATTGCATAAACGTTTACGGGCACAGTTTTTCTGATTAATTTTAGTACTGAACTGCCAGCATGCTTAGGACAATGTTATTATACTTTTTGTAGGCATGGTTGCCTCAGGTATAATGAACCAGACATGTACTGGCACATTTTTCCGATTAATTTCTGTATTAAACTGCTGGCGCTACTACTGGAATGTTATCTTTCAAGAGCACATCCTTGACATGTTGGCTTGGACAAAGTCTTCGGCTTCTCCAAGCACTTCTTCGCCAAGTACAGGCCCGGTTACAAGGTTGGCGGCGGCCACTTGGGCTGCACCTGAGCCGTCAAGGCAAAGAAGGCGAGCACAAGGGTCAGGATGACCATCAAGGTTATCCCCGAGGCAAACGTCTGATGTCATTTGTCTCTGATTATTATACCTATTTTTTTGCTGACCTGACATCAGTTTAACTGATCACGATTTTTGTGTCATATATACCATGTAGTTTAGATCAATTTTTTGGGTGCACTTGCCAAGTGATTGATGATAGGTTTGGGAGGATTTGTTTGTTGGATGAATACTGCCACTTAAATCTTTGCAAGATTTAGAGGTGCATCAGTTCAACCTCGAACGGATCCCATGGGTCATAACCACCAGTGAGGTGCTCCTCCTCGACTTCATAAGGGACAGGTACACATGCAACTTAAAAATGAAAATATCGAGAACATTTCCTATGTCTTTGTTTGATGTGTGGTCCTGATCATTTTGTTAGTATGTTGTTGTAGTTTCGATATATGGTTGCCGTTCTCATCCGATTATTTTGCAAAGCTGTCCAGGTACAGCAGCTGCCGCATCGTTTCGTAGATTGGTGTGGACACGGTGGTCATGGTCGCCGTTCCGCTGCGACTAGGCTTTCTGCACATGGTTAGACACATACAACGTGGAGTAAAAGGTTCATGATTGTTGGAGTTGGGACTCTAGAACTGAAATCAATTTTCAGCTTGGTTTGATTAAGGACGGCTTGATCTTTTATGCAGGCATGGTCTGTTCAGTGCTCATGCAGATTAGGTTTTCTTAAAAAATATTATTTTGTAAGTATCATGTGGTACTCTTAGCTACACCAATTAGTTTCTCATTTGGTACAACCGAATTTTCAATTGTTGATCATTGATTTTTTTCTATAGGTTGTTGTATAAAGAGGGCATGGACACAGGTGCGGTTCTCTGCATCTGATCTCATATATCCTGTTGGTAGTAGAGTTAGGACGTTGTCAGATCTCTAGCCAAACGGATCTTAGAAGATGGTTGTCAAGATCCCAACAGTTATTTGGGGACATTGATGATGTAGTAGCAGGTCTGCATGTGGATTTTGGTAAAATTATAAGAACACACTTAAGTGACTAAATTAAAAATCTGATGCAATGATTTTTCACGGTTGATGATACAATTTTTATACATCTGTAAAAATCAACGGTGAAAAATGTAATACCTCCACAGTAAGCATTCTAGGATGGAACAAACATGAAAGTTTAAATTGTCAAGTTTCTCCTGTTCCGATGGCATGGTATTTCTTTAGTCTTATTAAATCTCATAATGAGGAACGTCCTGTTGAGTTAGAGAAAGCGACTACAGGTTGTGGAACTGAAAAGTTAGTCAACAGATTAGAGACAAAACAAGGAGATAAGATTTTGCAAAATTATCTTGGAGAACTTGATGGCTTCATGAAAGTTACTCAAAATATCAAAAAGAGATGATGGGAATACTAAAGCATGGGTGATGAGTGTGTTGAAAGAGGTTACTGCCAACAATTATTTTGGTATCTCGAAGAGAAGACTAAATCAGAGGTAAGAAGTGTTTCCTTCCTGTTTTGCTATAAATGTATACTTGATTCTCTTTTGGAAGCTAAAATATGTTCACCGGTTTGTGGCCTGGAGGATTCCTTGGACATTGTACACGAATTGAATATGATTGGGAAAAGTAGCCCTATGTATATGGTACGGTATTATATATTGATCAAGGTAAACCAAGTACGCTGCACCATTTGTTCAGTTTTTTGTATATTTGAGATTCAATTTTGGTGTGCTTCAGAGTGCACGTCGTGATATATTTGTGTGATTGTTTCAGCTGCGAAGTGGGATTTATCTGAATGAGGAGATGCATGGCCTGGTGTGTACGCCTTTATGAGCAAATGAAACTAGGGAATGACATGTTCTTTAGAGGGCTTTCCTGATGCAGTCCGCCCATTTCTGCTTCCCTTCTTTCCATTGCCTTGAAGCGTGTTTCTTTCTAGGTATTATTCATTGGCAAACTCATTCATAGGTCCAGGAGGACATAATATCAGTCAATGTTTGTATCTTTTTTGCTTATCACACAACAATTTACAGTCATTTCCCCTTTATTTGGAATCCTCATTTTGCATTGAAGCAACCGGACATATTATCCTTACCTTTCACCTTGCATTCTGAGTGAAATAGACTACAGTTGTGCGTCATCTACTCTATATATATATACTCAGTTTATATTGTTCCCACGAACTATCTATCACCTGCTACCCAACAGACTATATCTCGCTTCTTCTGCCTCGGCAGCTATAGCAGCTACCTTTAGCATGCCATCAGTTATCATGTTAGCAGTAGTGTAGATTAGAACAGCTAGATAATTCACCCCCTCTGGAATAAAGACCCGTTGATTATATATTCCTTATAATCCAACAGAAATATATATCGTTGCCGCCCGGCTCAGTCCAGCAGGACAGATACGTACCAGCGCCGTGTAGACATCTGCTAGCGTTGTCAACTAATGTGTGTCCTAAGTATGAAGCAACTTTTACAATGTCATCGATTAAATTATTTACCTTATCATGCTTCTACTACGTAACTAAGTATTCTTTCTTTCAGTACGTAGCAACCTTGAAAGAGATGTATTTCTCAGTCATAAGACTCTGCAACTAATATCAACCATGCATACTCAAATGGTAGCTCCACGGGCGCGGCGTGCCGCCGCGCCTTTGCTTCCTAGTGATTCTTTTATTTCTCGTGATTTCATCTGTACTAGACCTCATATGCAAAAATATATCCACCTCAATCTTTTTCAATCCTATAGTATTCAGTCAAACATCTTTTGTAGGATTGCAAGCCTACAATCCTTTGTACACAGTCAAACATCTTTCCATCCTATAGTATTTAAGATGCCATGACACTCTTTTCATGTGTTTTTCATGTTCATGCGTTTTGGAAATTGTGCGAATCAAAGAGGCATTTGCACAACTGTGCTCTGTTTTGGATACACATTTCAATAATATACTCAAACCTCTTGCTACAATTTCTTTGTTTTTAGTGTGAAACACTATTTGATCCAAATTCGTGTATAGTTTTCTTATTCTGCTTTTGTCATATTGATGTGTTTTTTTTAGACAGGTGGCTGGACGGCAAGTCCATCAAGGAGATGGCGCCGGAGGTGTACGCCTTAGTACCGAAGCGTCGACGGAAGGCCCGCACGGTCCGAGAGGCATTGGTTGCACGCTCCTGGATCCCCGACATAGTTGGTGCACCGAGCACCCTGGCGCTGTGGCAGTACGTACAACTGTGGGGTAGGCTCAGGGACACCCAGCTATCGGCGGGCCCGAACAGGCTGGTTTGGCGTTGGACGACGGACGACCAGTACTCGGCCAGCTCCTGCTATGAAACCCTCTTCCAGGGGGCAGTCATCTCAGGCTCCTGGAAGCTTAACTGGAAATCCTGGGCGCCGTCTAGGTTGAAGTTCTTTATATGGCTGGCATGCCTCGACAGATGTTGGACATGGGAAAGACTGGCACGGCGCGGCCTCCCGCACGCGCCCAGATGCCCGCTGTGTGACCAATCTGTTGAGACAATGAGCCATCTGCTCACAGGATGCTCCTTCTCCAGGACGGTTTTGTTTGAGGTCCTGTCGTGGATCTGATCCACCTCAGGCCCTCCCACGGTTGAGGGTGACTTTGCGGAGTGGTGGTCGCAGGCGGTGCGGACCGCCCCTCGCCAGCTGCGCAAGGGCACTTCGTCGGTTATCATGCTTACGGCATGGTGGATCTGGAAGCATCGGAACGCGGTAGTCTTTAACAACGTGCGACCTTCGGTGACATCCTTGTTCAACGACTTAGCGGCCGAGGCGCGGCAATGGGCGGACACGGGAGCCTGGGGTGTGCGCCAGCTACTCCCCTAGATTTTCCTTTTCCTTGGGTCGAGTTGTACGGCGTGTTGCGTCCGTGCTCGAACTTGTACATAAACTCTTCTTTATCTATCAATGCATCGAAACCGCAAGGCTTTTGCGTTTTCGAGAAAAATATTGATGTGTTTTGCATTATGCGCAGCTTACACGCCTGTGCGGCGTGGCTGCCGTGGGTGTGTTGTCTATGGGTTTGTGTGAGTATTTGCAGGTTAAAATTTTGAGAATTCCTGAAAAGAGAAATGAAGCTAATAATCATGGTTACGAGTTACTACTACAACCTCAATGAACACATGGACTAGCTCCAATTACACCACCCAGAGGCCATCTAAAGTCACAAGCAGTGAAGAAAAATCTACGCACGATCTTGGCAAGAATGCTGAAATCTTCGGAAGCCGGCCGGCCGGTTCACGGCCGAGCCGCCGTTCGTTGTGGAGGCGGGAAACGTTCGAACGGGGGCGGCGCTGATGACACCGGCGCCGGCTTGTACAGCGGGAACGGCAAGAACGGTGGCTGCAGAAACGGCACCAGCCACTCCGGCACGTGGAACGGCCAAGGGAACGACACCGTCCCTCCGGCGCCCCCGCCGCCGCCCGTAGCGGGAGGGAACGGGAATCCGAACGGCGCCGGCCAGAAGAGCGGCAGGAATGGCCAGAAGAAGAGCGATGACTCGAACGCGTCGCCGTTGGAGCCACCGCCGCCATGACAGAGCGCGCCGTCCCGCTTGGCGGGGCGGAAGTTGAGCGCGTTGAGGTTGAGGAAGCACGCGGCGGCGCTGGCGGCGCCGTGGGAGCCCCGGAGCGCGATGTGCTGCGTGGAGCCGCGTAGGCCCGGGACGTTGCAGGCGGAGGAGGAGCTCCGGACGAGCGTGGCGCGGCACGCCGAGCGGAGCTCGTGGCCCTCCCGGCACTCGAAGCCGTCCACGGGGGGCACGTCGAGCTTGTACACGCCGTGCTGGTCCGTGGTGCGCTCCGCCTCCAGGGAGATCTCCTCCGGCGCCACGCTCGTGGAGTTGTTCACCTTGAAGCTGCACTTGATCAGCACCCTCGCCCCTGCATTACCATGACAGTGTCAGGGCCATCAGTGACGGATAGATTCAGAATCAGAGCTTCTTGTCAAGGAAATGGATACGCCAGAGTTTGTGCAGAATTATTTTCAGAAAGAGACGTGCATGGTTAGTAAGGTTCATGATCCCATCTGATTGCAAATTTGATTTGACCAAGGCTATGAAATCTTGTGCTCGTGAAATGCTAAGCTCAAGTTTCAATAGCAAATGTAGAGTGGCAGAGCAGGACAATCTGTGTCAGTTTCAGTTTCAGGACGAAACACTGGCATGTAATGTAATGCAATGCCTTGGCAGCTCATGCACACATGTGCAAACCTTAATGTTCTGAAATGTCATTTCGAGAAACGTTTCCATACAATGCAGTAAACATTGGGCAACACAATTAAGCTGAAGTGGACAACTCATATATAGCAAGAACCAACACAATGTATGCTCAATATTTAAGGCAATATGACCTCGTGAAACTTCAGTCAGGGAGACATCTGGTCTAGCATGAGTCTGAGCTAAACCGCATTCCCAATTTGGGAGCAGGGAAAGAATGGGCCAAACCTACAGTAAACCGGCGTGTTGGTTGAATTCGTTTGTACACGTTGGCTTCATAAGTAAATCAATGTCCTGCCAGATACTATAACCTTAACTTGTAGTGTGAATATATGTTCAGAGTTTAGTCTTGACTATTCAAAAAAACAGAGTTCAGACTTGAGTGAAACTACAGAGCACTTTTAACTCTGAAGCAACCTGTCATGGCTATAGAATGTACTGCACATTGAGCCAGAGATTCAGGGGCACACATTGCAATCAACAGCCTGCTACAAAAACAAGGGGAAAAAACTGAAACGTAGAAGTGTATACTTCAGAACTAGCACATTTTCCATTTCAGAGCAAACTACATAGAGCAACGCAGAACAAGACAGTGTTGAAATACAATGGTAAATGTAAGAGACGGCCAGCCAGAGCATGTTCTGTTCACCTTTGAGGAAGAAGCTGTGCTTGGAGAAGGTGTTGTTGGAGCAGGCGTCGCAGTAGACGGAGCCGACCACGGTAATGTTTTTGGACCTGGAAAGAAACCCGGCCTCGGCGCCGCCGCCGAACACCAAAGCCACCAGCAGCACCATCGCCATGAGGGGAGCTCCCGAGCTCGCCATTGGGGCCATGAGTTCAGCTCCGTAGCTGGCGAGCAATGGAGATGAGGTTGCGCAGAGAGGGATGAGATGGGGAGAGGAGTGTAGTGGAGGAAGGATACAATGGAAGAGAACAAATGCATGTGAATCGGCTTGGACTGGCGCGGGGACATGGAGAAGCTGGTCAAGCACTAGCTGCTGCTGTGTGGTGTTGTGGTCTCTCTTCCTACTTTTTGCATTTTCCTTTTCTTTTGCTCAGTGAAGATTGAGATACATGTAACATACAGCCGGGGTGCAAACATGTGATAGGGTTTATATATGGGACGAAGTAGGATTCTCCAGTGTGCTGTAATGGAGACATTATACTTTCTGCCTTAGATACTATCACATGATATTTGAATATTAAATATTCTACCTTAAACAAACAAGATCATCCAGCTATCACTAAATAAAATTATATAACATGCATTCACTTTGTCCCTAGTTAGATAGCAACATAAAGATAAAAACCATAATAAATCATGAATTTGGTGTCACTATTCAATTGTTGTGATATGTATATGTGGATTCCTAGCTTTCATTTCGGACTTTTGTTGTGTATGAACGTGGTATGTGGTCTCGAGTTCAAATCCCTTTCACATGGTTTTAAATCAAGCCTAAAAATTGCTGTTGTCCCCCTCTTTAGTCACCTCTGTTTCGGTGTGCTCTTCTTCTTTCACGTGTTGACTTTCTCTTCTCCCGTCACACGCGAGTGGGGGTGTTGTGATATGTATATGTGGATTGCCTAGCCCTTTCCATCAGTTCGGACTTTTGGTTCAAGTGGCTAGTGCATGAAGCTTAACATCAATAACCAGCACTGGCGGAGCATTGTGGAAGCCATACTGGGCTCCGACCCAGTCTTCTAAAAGTGTAAAAAAATTACTACTGCATCTGCCCCAAGCCCGTGCGTGCATCCGGCCAGAACTAGGACCGACTCGTCCCGTACTCTCTTCCTATACGTTGTGTTCGCCAGGATTAGCTCCAGTTCTCCCGTCTCCCCGAATCCTCCTTTTTAGGTCTTGCTTTCTTCCCCAAATCTCTAAGGTGGAACCTCCTAGGATTTGCCCCAAAACCAATTTAAAGTCCAACTCCAAAACTGGGGATTGCTCCCTTCCTTGTGGTGTGGCCGGCCAAGGTGGTGGAGTCCACCTTCGACTCCATCCTCCCTCGGTTGGTGGGCCATTCCATTGTGATTTATTCCGGATGTTTCTATAACCTTCTAGTACCTTTCATAAATGCACCGGATCATTTCCAAACTTGAAATATGACTTCCTATATATGAATCTTATTCTACGGATCATTCCGGAACTCCTCGTGATGTCCTGGATCCTATCCGAGACTCCGAACAACATTCGAACTCCATACCATATTCATATCTACTTAACAACATCAAAACCTTAAGTGTGTCACCCTACGGTTCGTGAATTATGCGGACATGATAGAGACACTTCTCTGATCAATAACTAATAGTGGGACCTGGAGATCCATAATAGCTCCCACATATTCAACGATAACTTCGTGATCGAAAGAACCATTCACTAAAATAACGATTTCCTTTGTTGCGCGATACTTTACTTATCCGAGGTTTTGATCGTTGGTATCTCTATACCTAGTTCAACCTCGTCTCCGATAAGTACTCTTTACGCGTACGGTGAGATGACATCCCTTGTGACCTAGTCACATGCTTCCAAGCTAATTGGATGGTATTCTACCGAAAGGGCCCAGAGTATATATATCCTTCATTTGGATGAACAAATCTCACTTTTGATCCATGTGCTTCAACCTATACTTTCTGAATACTTAATGCCACTTTTATGCCTACCCATTTACGAAGTAGTGTTTGATGTCATCAAAGTATTCAGTCAGTATAGGTGATTAACATGATCTCATAGTCTAAGGAATAAGTTACTATGTATCTAAAAGCTAGTAGCAGAACGAACTAATAAATGACTTGATAATATGCAATGCTTACTATGGGTGTATGTCCATCACATCATTCACTTAATGATATGACCTTGTTATTAATAACATCTAATGTTCATGATCATGAAACTATGATCTTATGTTAATCAACAAGCTAGTTAACAAGAGCCTTACTAGGGACTCTATTAAGTTTACAAAACACACAAGTATTACTGTTTCCGGATAATACTATTATAGCATGGGATGTAAACATTTATCATAAACACAAAGATATAAATAATAACTATTTTATTATTGCCTCTTGAGCATATCTCCATCAGTCTTCCAGTTGCACTAGAGTCAATAATCTAGATTACATGGTAATGTACCTAACACCCATGGCGTTCTGGTGTTGGTCATGTTTCGCTCTAGGGAGAGGTTTAGTCAACGGATCTGCCACATTCAGATCAATGTATACTTTGCAAATCTTTATGTCACCGTCTTCGACATACTCGCGAATAAAATAAAAATGTAGCTTGATGCGGTGACCCAGCATACCACTGCATGTTGTAGTATACAAGTCGTTGATATGATCTCCGTGAAGGGACTTCTTCACAATTTCCATATCCCTCAGAGTGGTACAACAGAAACATTGCATATCATAACACTCCAGATATTATTACAACATAGTCTTAACAAGTTGGTATTCTCACAGGTCCGATGAGAACTGATACGTCTCCGACGTATCGATAATTTCTTATGTTCCATGCCACATTATTGATGATATCTACATGTTTTATACACATTATATGTCGTATTTATGCATTTTGCACTAACCTATTAACGAGATGAAGAGCCATTGTTGTTCTGCTGTTTTTGGTTTCAGAAATCCTACAAAGGAAATATTCTCGGAATTGAACGAAATCAACGCCCGGGTCCTATTTTTGCACGAAGCTTCCAGAAGACCGAAGGGAAAAGGAAGTGGGGCCACGAGGCGCCGCCACAACAGGCGCGCGGCTGGACCCCGCGCGCGGCCCTTGTGTGGGGCCCTCGTGTGGCCCCCGCGTTGCCCTTCCGCCTACTTAAAGCCTTCGTCGCAAGCCCCCAGAGAGCCACGATGGAAAACCTCCGAGACGCGCCGCCAATCCCTTCTCGGTGGATTCGGAGATCGCCTCCGGCACCCTGCCGGAGAGGGAATCATCTCCCGGAGGACTCTTCACCGCCATGGTCGCCCCGGAGTGATGAGTGAGTAGTTCACCCTGGACTATGGGTCCATAGCAGTAGCTAGATGGTTGTCTTCTCCTCATGTGCTTCATTGTCGGATCTTGTGAGCTGCCTAACATGATCAAGATCATCTATCTGTAATTCTATATGTTGTGTTTGTCGGGATCCGATGGATAGAGAATACTATGTTATGTTGATTATCAATCTATTACCTATGTGTTGTTTATGATCTTGCATGCTCTCCGTTATTAGTAGAGGCTCTGGCCAAGTTTTTGCTCTTAACTCCAAGAGGGAGTATTTATGCTCGATAGTGGGTTCATGCCTCCATTAAATCTGGGACAGTGAAGTTCTAAGGTTGTGGATGTGCTGTTGCCACTAGGGATAAAACATTGATGCTATGTCCGAGGATGTAGTTATTGATTACATTACGCACCATACTTAATGCAATTGTGCATTGTTTGCAACTTAATACCGGAAGGGGTTCGGATGATAACCTGAAGGTGGACTTTTTAGGCATAGATGCATGCTGATAGCGGTCTATGTACTTTGTCGTAATGCCCAATTAAATCTCACAATACTTATCATATCATGTATGTGCATTGTTATGCCCTCTCTATTTGTCAATTGCCCGACCGTAATTTGTTCACCCAACATGCTATTTATCTTATGGGAGAGACACCTCTAGTGAACGTGGACCCCGGTCCATTCTTTACATCTGAAATACAAATCTGCTGCTATGGTTCTTTACTGTTCTTTGCAAACAATCATCATCCACACTATACATCTAATCCTTTGTTACAGCAAGCCGGTGAGATAGATGATGTCTACGGGAGCTTCTATTCTTGTAGACAGTGTTGGGCCTCCAAGAGCAGAGGTTTGTAGAACAGCACCAAGTTTCCCTTAAGTGGATCACCCAAGGTTTATCGAAGTCAGGGAGGAAGAGGTCAAAGATATCCCTCTCAAGCAACCCGCAACCACAAAGCAAGAAGTCTCTTGTGTCCCCAACACACCTACTACACTTGTCAGATGTATAGGTGCACTAGTTCGGCGAAGAGATAGTGAGATGCAAGTAATATGGATGAGTATGAGTGGTAATAGCAATCTGAATAAAATATGGCAGCTAGTAAACATGCAACAAAAGTAAACAAACGGAGATTCGATGCTTGGAAGCAAGGCCTAGGGATCCCGCTTTCACTAGTGGACACTCTCAACAATGATCACATAATAGGACTACTCTACACCCTCTTGTTGGTTGATGAACACCACTAACTGCGTAGGATTACACAAACCCTCAATGCCGGAGTTAACAAGCTCCACAATATTCAATGTTCATATTTAAATAACCTTAGAGTGCAAGATAGATCAACACAATCACACCAAGAACTAACATAGCATGCACACTGTCACCATCACACTATGAAGGAGGCATAGATCACATCAATACTTATCATAGCAATAGTTAACTTCATAATCTACAAGAGATTACAATCATAACCCGCCAAGTACTACACGATGCACACACTGTCACCATTACACCGTGCAGGAGGAATAGACTACTTTAATAACTTCACTAGAGTAGCACATAGATGATATTCAACTAGATCACATAAGAGAGATGAACCACATAGCTACAGCGGAGCCCTCAGCCCAGGTGAATTACTCCTCCTCATCATGGAGACAGCGATGGCGGTGAAGATGGCGGTGGGGACGGTGGAGATGACTCCGGGGCAATTCCCCGTCCGGAGGCGAACAGAGACTTGTCCCCCGAATTGGAGTTTCGCATTGTGGCGGCGCCCCAGGTCTTTCGGAGTTTCGTCAAGAGGTGTCGAAGTTTTAGGTCACGACGGCTTAAATAGGCGAAGAGTCGGAGTCGGAAGAGTCCCGAGGGGACGACACAATAGGGTGGGGTGACCACCCTCCGGCCGCGCCGCCTGGGAGGAGGCCTGGGCCTCCCCCGGCTTGCCCTTCGGCTCGTGAGTCTTCCGCGAAATAGAATTTCTGTAATTTTTAGTTTTTCCGAGCACTTTGGTTTTTGGGCCTTTTCTGCAATAAACAGACATAATAAACTGTGTGGCATCTTGTTAATAGGTTAGTCCAATAAATGCCATAATATGATATAAAGTGCAAGCAAAACATGTAGGTATTGTCATAAAACAAGCATGGAACATCGAAATTATAGATACGTTGAGACGTATCAGCATCCCCAAACTTAGTTCTGCTCGTCCGCGGTGTAAATAAAATATAATTTCTGAAGTGACATGCTACCAACATAATCTTAATCATACTATTGTAAAGCATATGAGATGAATGCAGCGATTCAAAGCAATGTTAATGCGATGAGTAAACAATTGAACCATATAGCAAAGACTTTTCATGAATAGTACTTTCAAGACAAGCATCAATAAGACTTGCATAAGAGTTACTCATAAAGCAATAAATTCAAAGTAAAAGCATTGAAGCAACACAAAGGAGATAAAAGTTTCAGCGGTTGCTTTCAACTTTAACATGTATATCTCATGGATAATTGTCAACACAAAGCAATATAACAAGTGCAATAAGTAAACATGTAAGAATCAATGCACACGTTGATACAAGTGTTTGCTTCTAAGATAGAAAGAATAGGCAAACTGACTCAACAATAAAGTAGAAGATAGGCCCTTTGAAAGCATTGATTACTATATTTGTGCTAGAGCTTTATTTTGAAAACATGAAACAATTTTGTCAACGGTAGTAATAAAGCATATGTATCATGTAAATTATATCTTACAAGTTGCAAGCCTCATGCATAGTATACTAATAGTGCCCGCACCTTGTCCTAATTAGCTTGGATTACCGGGATCATCTCAATACACATGTTTTAACCAAGTGTCACAAAGGGGTACCTCTATGCCGCTTTGTACAAAGGTCTAAGGAGAAATTCGCATTTTGATTTCTCGCTTTGATTATTCTCAACTTAGACATCCATACCGGGACAACATAGACAACAGATAATGGACTCCTCTTTAATGCATAAGCATGTTGCAACAATTAATGTTCTCATATGAGATTGAGGATATATGTCCAAAACTGAAACTTCCACCATGATTCATGGCTTTAGTTAGCGGTCCAATGTTCTTCTCTAACAATATGCATGCTCTAACCATTAAGGTGGTAGATCTCCTTACTTCAGACAAGACGGACATGCATAGCAACTCACATGAAATTCAACAAAGAGTAGTTGATGGCGTCCCCAGAAACATGGTTATCGCACAACAAGCAACTTAATAAGAGATAAAGTGTATAAGTACATATTCAATACCACAATAGTTTTTAAGCTATTTGTCCCATGAGCTATATATTGTAAAGGCGAATGATGGAAATTTAAAGGTAGCAATCAAGCAATTTACTTTGGAATGGCGGAGAAATACCATGTAGTAGGTAGGTATGGTGGACACAAATGGCATAGTTATTGGCTCAAGGATTTGGATGCACGAGAAGTAATCCTTCTCAATACAAGGCTTAGGCTAGCAAGGTTATTTGAAGCAAACTCAAGTATAAAAGGTGCAGCAAAGCTCACATATGCACATATTGTAGCTATTATAAGACTTTACATTGTCTCCTTGTTGTTCAAACACCTCAACCAGAAAATATCTAGACTTAGAGAAACTAATCATGCAAACCAAATTTTAACAAGCTCTATGTAGTTCTTCATTAATAGGTGCAAAGTACATGATGCAAGAGCTTAAACATGATCTATATGAGCACAACAATTGCCAAGTATCACATTATTCAAGACATTAAACCATTTACCACATGCGGCATTTTCCGTTTCCAACCATATAACAATTAACGAAGCAGTTTCAACCTTCGCCATGAACATTAAAAGCTAAGAACACATGTGTTCATATGAACCAGCGGAGCGTGTCTCTCTCCCACACAAGTATTTATTCAAACAAAAATAAAAATAAAAGCACACAGACGCTCCAATTAATGTACATAAGATGTGGCCGAATAAAAATATAGTTTCAAGAGAAGGAACCTGATAATTTGTCGATGAAGAAGGGGATGCCTTGGGCATCCCAAGCTTAGATGCTTGAGTCTTCTTGAAGTATGGGGTGAACCACCGGGCATCCCCAAGCTTAGACTTTTCACTCTTCTTGATCATAGTATATCATCCTCCTCTCTTGACCCTTGAAAACTTCCTACACCAAACTCGAAACAAACTCATTAGAGGGTTAGTGCATGATCAAAATTCACATGTTCAGAGGTGACACAATCATTCTTAACACTTCTGGACATTGCCCAAAGCTACTGGAAGTCATTGGAACAAAGAAATCCATCCAACATAGCAAAAGAAGCAATGCGAAATAAAAGGCAGAATCTGTCAAAACAGAACAGTCCGTAAAGACGAATTTTATTGAGGCACTAGACTTGCTCAAATGAAAATGCTCAAATTGAATGAAAGTTGCGTACATATCTGAGGATCACTCACGTAAATTGGCATAATTTTCTGAGTTACCTACAGAGAATTAGTCCCAGATTCGTGACAGCAAGAAATCTGTTTCTGCGCAGTAATCCAAATCTAGTATGAACCTTACTATCAAAGACTTTACTTGGCACAACAATGCAACAAAATTAAGATAAGGAGAGGTTGCTACAGTAGTAACAACTTCCAAGACACAAATATAAAATAGAGGTACTGTAGCAAAATAAACACATGGGTTATCTCCCAAGAAGTTCTTTCTTTATAGCCATTAAGATGGGCTCAACAGTTTTTATGATGTACTCGCAAGAAATAGTATTTGAAGCAAAAGAGAGCATCAAGAAGAAAATTCAAAACACATTTAAGTCTACCCCACTTCCTATGCAAAGGAATCTTGTACACAAATGAATTCATGAAGAACAAAGTGACAAGCATAAGAGGATAAAACACGAACTTCAAGATTCTCAACATAAAGAGGGAAACTTAATATTATTAAGATGCATATAACCATGTTTCCCTCTCTCATAATAACTTTCAGTAGCATCATTAATGAAATCCACAATATACCCATCACTTAAAACATTCTTATCATGGCTCATATGTATAGAAGTATCATTAATTTTGGCATAAGAAGAGTTCTTCTCATTAATAGTAATTGGAGCA
Organism: Lolium multiflorum; assembly: GCA_030979885.1. Lineage (NCBI taxonomy): Eukaryota > Viridiplantae > Streptophyta > Magnoliopsida > Poales > Poaceae > Lolium > Lolium multiflorum. The sequence goes on along the minus strand of CM061751.1, from coordinate 216,093,941 downwards.
AGATTATTATCAAGAATTTGAACATGGTAAACAAGTTGCATATTAAGGAATTGTTTTTGGTAATCCAATCATGACTATGACAAGTTTCATAAGGATAGTTATAACCTATATCATAGCATTCTTTATAATAATCATCAAATGTCGGAGGCACAGTGTCATCATAAGAAATAGAATAGTTATCTTTCACAGTCGGTTTATCGTGACCATACCATCATTGTTATTAGAAGGAGATGTATCAAACACATAATGATCAGTAGCAAAAGGATTTTCAAACACCTCTTCCCCAAGCTTAGAGCTTTCTATATCATTACGGGAGGAAGCATGGATAGCACTGATACTATGGCAATTATTATCATCATCATTTTCAGAATTAGTTTCCCAGAGATTTGGAATATCAAAAGTAGTGTGCTCATTCAAATCATGATCACTAATGTATGTAAAGGGCATAGGAAGATCATTGTATTCAGATTCATTATCATAATAATCATTAGGAGCAACATACTTACGGTTACCTAGCGTTATCTCATTCACGGGGGGATATGCCGTTACCTCTTTCTCTTTATTCTCCTTCTTCTTCTTCTCCTCCTTCTTCTTCTTCTTCTTCTTCTTCTTCTTCTTCTTCTTCTTCTTCTTCTTCTTCTTCTTCTTCTTCTTCTTCTTCTTCTTCTTCTTTCCTTTCTTCTTCTTCTCGTTCCTTCTTTAGGAGAAGAGGCTTGAAGGGTGGCTTGTCGCATAACCTGATTTACTTCGAAACAATAGAAGAAACTTGGGAGGATTCCTCCTTTTCATTAATTAGTTCAAAACACACAGCGGTCCTATCATATTTTGGCAAGGTGTCATCTTCTAAAATATTTTGTATGTAAGTATTTGTATGGCTATTATCAATGCAATAAGAAAAACACCCATGCAGGACATCATCAATATCAAGATCATTAATATCTAACAAAGAAATTTTCCTTGATAACTCTTCACACCACAAAAATAAAGTGAGTTCATCATGCTGATTAGGAGTAATTTCATCATCACAATACAAATTTGCAGCACTCATTGGGTTCAAATTATCATTGGTGGAGCATTGAAAATTAAAATGACCCACTTCATGGCAAACTTCACAAATAAAAGGATAGAGGGCACAAACTTTTTTACCAAGATCATCTAGAGCCCTAACCCACTTTCTAGTTTTTCATTAATATGATGGATACAATATTCATCTTTGATTTGATTAATTCCACAAGGTCTATGCATTCCACAAAAATTAACATGCTTATAGGAAATAACATTCTTAGGAGTTTGAGCATGCTTATTGCAATCATTAACAACAATTTCATCCTTCATGCAAGCCTCTTTAAAAGGTTCATGATACTTATCAAAATTCTTTTTAGGCAATTCAAAATGAGAAGCAAAGGCTTTATAAAGATTTGCAGCAACTTGAGAGTCAAGACCATAAGTAGCACTCATATCTCGAAATTTCGGTATCCATAAAAGCTTCAATGCATTCATAATCATAATTTATACCCGACTCTTCACCTTTGTTTTCTCCCATCCTTCAGCATTCTCCTCAATCCGATCAAGAAGATCCCACCTAGCTTCAACCTCCTTGCTTTTGAAAGATCCCTCTGGAAGCATCCAGATAGTCCTTGTTTGTCTGAAAGCCTCGCATAAAATTGTTAACAATAACATTACGGGAGCTCATGAATGGGACATTTGAGCATTAGTGACTTCAATCTCCCCCACGCTTGAGAAATACTCTCTCCATCACGAGGATAAAAGTTATAAATGTAATTCCTATCAATATGCACTTCATGAGGAGGATAAAATTTAGAATAAAAGAGAGGTACAATTTCCTCCCAACCAAGAGAATGACTATTCTTCAACAATTTATACCAATGCGCCGCTTTACCAGACAGCGAAAAAGAGAATAGCTTCTTCCTCACTTCATCCATAGAGATACTGCACACTTGAATAACCCGCATAATTCATGCAAAAACAATAAATGATCTCCAGGATGGACAGTTCCATCCCCTTCATAGCGGTTATCAATAACACGTTCAATAATTTTCATGGGTATCTTGAAAGCAGCAGTAGGTGGATTTAAAATATCACAAGCATCATTAGAGTTATCGCATATGGGAGATAAAGCATTATCGAACAAATTTTCTCCTAAGGATGGGAAGCTAAAAAGATCACAAAAACTAGCTTCCCCAAGCTTAGACTTATCCATAGCATTAGCAGTGATTGCGTTCATACTAATAACATTGCTACTAGCATGCAATTGAGGCTCCATAGGTTCTTTAATTTTCGCATCACACAATTCATGTCTTAACTTAGGAAATAAATTAAAAAGCTCATAGTTGTATTCCATTATGCCTTACTAGTGTAAACAAGAAACAAAAGATGCAATTGCAGGATCTAAAGGAAATAGCTTCGAGTACTTATAACGGCGAAATAGCTTAGTAGCCGAGATCCGGAGTGTGAGTACCTTTTACCTTTCCTCCCCGACAACGGCGCGAGAAAATAGCTTGATGTCTACGGGAGCTTCTATTCTTGTAGACAGTGTTGGGCCTCAGAGCGGAGGTTTGTAGAACAGCAGCAAGTTTCCCTTAAGTGGATCACCCAAGGTTTATCGAACTCGGGGAGGAAGAGGTAAAGATATCCCTCTCAAGCAACCCCTGCAACCACAAAGCAAGAAGTCTCTTGTGTCCCCAACACACCTACTACACTTGTCAGATGTATAGGTGCACTAGTTCGACGAAGAGATAGTGAGATGCAAGTAATATGGATGAGTATGAGTGGTAATAGCAATCTGAATAAAATATGGCAGCTAGTAAACATGCAACAAAACAGTAAACAAACGGAGATTCGATGGTTGGAAGCAAGGCCTAGGGATCCCGCTTTCACTAGTGGACACTCTCAACAATGATCACATAATAGGACTACTCTACACCCTCTTGTTGGATGATGAACACCACTGCGTAGGATTACACAAACCCTCAATGCCGGAGTTAACAAGCTCCACAATATTCAATGTTCATATTTAAATAACCTTAGAGTGCAAGATAGATCAACACAATCACACCAAGAACTAACATAGCATGCACTGTCACCATCACACTATGAAGGAGGCATAGATCACATCAATACTTATCATAGCAATAGTTAACTTCATAATCTACAAGAGATTACAATCATAACCCACGCCAAGTACTACAGATGCACACATGTCACCATTACACCGTGCGGGAGGAATAGACTACTTTAATAACTTGAGTAGCACATAGATGATATTCAACTAGATCACATAAAGAGAGATGAACCATATAGCTACAGCGGAGCCCTCGGCCCCGGTGAATTACTCCTCCTCATCATGGAGACAACGATGGCGGTGAAGATGGCGGTGGGGACGGCGGTGGAGATGACTCCGGGGCAATTCCCCGTCCGGCGAGGTGCGGAACAGACTTGTCCCTCGAATTGGAGTTTCGCATTGTGGCGGCGCCCCTGGAGTCTTTCTGGAGTTTCGTCAAGAGGTGTCGAAGTTTTGAGTCACGACGGCTTAAATAGGCGAAGAGTCGGAGGAAGAGGGGGCCACACAATAGGTGGGGTGACCACCCTCTAGCCGCAGGCCTGGGAGAGCCACAGGCCTCCCCCCATGCGGCTCCGTGAGTCTTCCGGCGAAATAGAATTTCTGTAATTTTTAGGATTTTTCCGAGCACTTCGGTTTTTGGGCCTTTTCTGCAATAAACATACATAATGACACAGCATGGCTGTGTTAATAGGTTAGTCCAATAAATGCCATAATATGATATAAAGTGCAAGCAAAACATGTAGGTATTGTCATAAAACAAGCATGGAACATCAGAAATTATAGATATGTTGGAGACGTATCAATTGACAACCTCACTGTTTCGTTGGGGCAAAGTACTTTGGTTGTGTTGTGCAGGTTCCACGTTGGCGCCGGAATCCCTGGTGTTGCGCCGCACCATCTCGCCGCCACCAACCTTCAACGTGCTTCTTGGCTCCTCTGGTTCGATAAACCTTGGTTTCTTTAGGGGAAAACTTGCTTGTACGCATCACACCTTCCTCTTGGGGTTCCCAACGGACGCGTCTTGTACGCGTATCAAGCATATTTTCTGGCGGTTGGTGGAGATCAAGACACGCTGCAAGGGAGTCCACAATCCAATCTCTCTACTTTGTTTTTGTCTTGCTTTATTTTATTTACTACTTTGTTTGCTGCATTATATCAAAACACAAAAAAATAGTTGCTAGTTTTACTTTATTCTTGTCTTGCACTCTATATCAAAAACACAAAAAAATTAGTTACTTGCATTTTACTTTGTTACCATGTCTATTACTGTTACTTCTTCTTGAGGAATTAGTCTTCACTTTTAACAAGGGGATGAGGAGAGTTTTAAAGATGCTTGGTCCAGAATTTTTACTTTTATCGTAAAAGAACCTCAAATGACTCTAAGTTTGCTCCTTAGTAATTTTTATTTTGGTCTTATGATTCGCTATAGATATGCCTTGGATGCTTTAGTGAGAGATTTCCTTCATTGCAATGGGATCAAGCTTTTAATGCCATAAAGAAGTTGGTTGCATCACATGATTCAACTTTGATTCAGCCCTTATTAGCATTTACAATAGATTAAACACTCTTGAGACAAGTGCATCTCGCTTGAATGAAAATTATACATATGTTCGTAACCGTCTTGATCAAGTTTTAGTGAACTCTGAACCTTCATTATGGGATCTTACTATTAAAATTGTTATCGGTGACCAAACTCTTCATGCCAATTGTGATATTATGTCCGAATTTTGCCTAATGCCTAAGAGTATTCATGAATCTTTGAAACTTTGGGGATTTGTTGAAGGGGGAGAAGGAATAACCCTTATTGATAACTCTATTATAATTCCTGAAGGAATAGCTACGGGTGTGCATACAACCATTCTTGGAGAACAATATCCATTGATTATCTTGTTATTGAATGTGCAGGAACAGGACAAATCACACTCGGAAGATCCTGCCGAAACTATTGGGGCAGTCATAGATATGGGAGAAGGCACCTAAAATTCACCTCTACACCGGGGGTAGACATATATTCCTAAATCAAAGAGTAAGAAAAAGAACAAGAAAGGTAAGGGTAAAGCCCAAGGTAATGTTGATAATCTGCATCTCTTGATAACACTTCATGTACACTTTCTGCGCCTAGCTGAAAGGCGTTAAAGAAAATCGCTTATGGAGACAACCCATGTTTTTACTACAGTACCTTTATTTTATATTTGAGTCTTGGAAGTTGTGTACTACTGTAGCAACCTCTCCTTATCTTAGTTTTTTGCATTGTTGTGCCAAGTAAAGTCGTTGATAGTAAGGTTCATACTAGATTTGGATTACTGCGACAGATTTCTTTGCTGTCACGAATCTGGGTCTAATTCTCTGTAGGTAACTCAGAAAATTATGCCAATTTACGTGAGTGATCCACAGATATGTACGCAACTTTCATTCAATTTGGGCATTTTCATTTGAGCAAGTCTGGTGCCTCGATAAAATCCATCTTTACGGACTGTTCTGTTTTGATAGATTCTGCCTTTTATTTTGCATTGCCTCTTTTGCTAATGGATGAATTTCTTTGTTCCATTAATGTCCAGTAGCTTTATGCAATGTCCAGAAGTGTTAAGAATGATTATGTCACCTCTGAACATGTTAATTTTTATTGTGCACTAACCCTCTAATGAGTTGTTTCGAGTTTGGTGTGGAGGAAGTTTTCAAGGATCAAGAGAGGGAAATGATGCAATATGATCAAGGAGAGTGAAAGCTCTAAGCTTGGGGATGCCCGGTGGTTCACCCCTGCATATTTTAAGAAGAATCAAGCGTCTAAGCTTGGGGATGCCCAAGGCATCCCTTCTTCATCGACAACATTATCAGGTTCCTCCCCTGAAACTATATTTTTATTCCATCACATCTTATGTGCTTTGCTTGGAGCGTCGGTTTGTTTTTTGTTTTTGTTTTTGTTTGAATAAAATGGATCCTAGCATTCATTGTGTGGGAGAGAGACACGCTCCGCTGTTGCATATGAGCAAATATGTCCTTAGGCTTTACTCATAGTATTCATGGCGAAGGTTGAATCTTCTTCGTTAAATTGTTATATGGTTGGAATTGGGAAATGCTACATGTAGCAATTCTAAAATGTCTTGAATAATTTGATACTTGGCAATTGTTGTGCTCATGTTTAAGCTCTTGCATCATATACTTCGCACCTATTAATGAAGAAACACCTAGAGCTTGCTAAATTTGGTTTGCATATTTGGTCTCTCTAAAGTCTAGATAATTTCTAGTATTGAGTTTTGAACAACAAGGAAGACGGTGTAGAGTCTTATAATGTTTACAATATGTCTTTTATGTGAGTTTTGCTGCACCGGTTCATCCTTGTGTTTGTTTCAAATAACCTTGCTAGCCTAAACCTTGTATCGAGAGGGAATACTTCTCATGCATCCAAAATCCTTGAGCCAACCACTATGCCATTTGTGTCCACCATACCTACCTACTACATGGTATTTCTCCGCCATTCCAAAGTAAATTGCTTGAGTGCTACCTTTAAATTTCCATCATTAACCTTTGCAATATATAGCTCATGGGACAAATAGCCTAAAAACTATTGTGGTATTGAATATGTACTTATACACTTTATCTCTTATTAAGTTGCTTGTTGTGCGATAACCATGTTTCTGGGACGCCATCAACTACTCTTTGTTGAATATCATGTGAGTTGCTATGCATGTCCGTCTTGTCTGAAGTAAGGGAGATTTACCACTTTATTGGTTAGAGCATGCATATTGTTAGAGAGAACATTGGGCCGCTAACTAAAGCCATGAATCATGGTGGAAGTTTCAGTTTGGACATATATCCTCAATCTCATATGAGAACATTAATTGTTGCTAAATGCTTATGCATTAAAGAGGAGTCTGTTGTCTATGTTGTCCCGGTATGGATGTCTAAGTTGAGAATAATCAAAAGCGAGAAATCCAAATGCGAGCTTTCTCCTTATACCTTTGTACATGCGGCATAGAGGTACCCCTTTGTGACACTTGGTTAAAACATGTGATGCGATGATCCCGGTAATCCAAGCTAATTAGGACAAGGTGCGGGCACTATTAGTACACTATGCATGAGGCTTGCAACTTGTAAGATATAATTTACATGATACATATGCTTTATTACTAGTTGACAAAATTGTTTCATGTTTTCAAAACCAAAGCTCTAGCACAAATATAGCAATCGATGCTTTCCTCTTTGAAGGCCTTTCTTTTACTTTATGTTGAGTCAGTTCACCTATCTCTCTCCCCTCAAACACTTGTGTGAACTGTGCATTGATTCCTACATACTTGCATATTGCACTTGTTATATTACTCTATGTTGACAATATCCATGAGATATACATGTTACAAGTTGAAAGCAACCTTGAAACTTAATCTTCCTTTGTGTTGCTTCAATACCTTTACTATGAATTTATTGCTTTATGAGTTAACTCTTATGCAAGACTTATTGATGCTTGTCTTGAAGTACTATTCATGAAAAGTCTTTGCTTTATGATTCATTTGTTTACTCATGTCATTACCATTGTTTTGATCGCTGCATTCATTACATATGCTTACAATAGTATGATCAAGGTTATGATGGCATGTCACTCCGAGAAATTATCTTTGTTATCGTTTACCTCGGGACGGCAGAATACTTGGGGATGCTGATACGTCTCGATGTATCGATAATTTCTTATGTTCCATGCCACATTATTGATGATATCTACATGTTTTATACACATTATATGTCGTATTTATGCATTTTCCACTAACCTATTAACGAGATGCCGAAGAGCCAGTTGCTTTTTTTTTGGTTTCGAAATCCTACAAAGGAAATATTGAACGAAATCAACGCCTGGGTCCTATTTTTGCACGAAGCTTCCAGAAGACCGAGGGGAAAGGAAGTGGGGCCACGACCACCAGCAGGCGGCGCGGCCGGACCCGGCGCGCGGCCCTGGTGTGTGGGGCCCTCGTGTGGCCCCCCGCGTTGCCCTTCCGCCTACTTAAAGCCTTCGTCGCGAAACCCCGTGCGAGAGCCACGATACGGAAAACCTTACTAAGACGCGCCGCTAATCCCATCTCGGGGGATTGAGATCGCCTCGGCACCTGCCGGAGAGGGGAATCATCTCAGGACTCTTCACCGCCATGGTCGCCTCCGGAGTGATGAGTGAGTAGTTCACCCCTGGACTATGGGTTTCATAGCAGTAGCTAGATGGTTGTCTTCTCCTCATGTGCTTCATTGTCGGATCTTGTGAGCTGCCTAACATGATCAAGATCATCTATCTGTAATTCTATATGTTGTGTTTGTCGGGATCCGATGGATAGAGAATACTATGTTATGTTGATTATCAATCTATTACCTATGTGTTGTTTATGATCTTGCATGCTCTCCATTATTAGTAGGCTCTGCCAAGTTTTGCTCTTAACTCCAAGAGGAGTATTTATGCTCGATAGTGGGTTCATGCCTCCATTAAATGACAGTGAAAGTTCTAAGGTTGTGGATGTCTTGTTGCCACTAGGGATAAAACATTTATGCTATGTCCGAGGATGTAGTTATTGATTACATTACGCACCATACTTAATGCAATTGTCTGTTGTTTGCAACTTAATACGGAAGGGGTTCGGATGATAACTGAAGGTGGACTTTTTAGGCATAGATGCATGTTGGATAGCGGTCTATGTACTTTGTCGTAATGCCCAATTAAATCTCACAATACTTATCATATCATGTATGTGCATTGTTATGCCCTCTCTATTTGTCAATTGCCCGACCGTAATTTGTTCACCCAACATGCTATTTATCTTATGGGAGAGACACCTCAGTGAACTGTGGACCCGGTCCATTCTTTACATCTGAAATACAAATCTTTGCTATTGTTCTTCTGTTCTTTGCAAACAATCATCATCCACACTATACATCTAATCCTTTGTTACAACAGGTGAGATTGACAACCTCTTTTTCGTTGGGGCAAAGTACTTTGGTTGTGTTGTCAGGTTCCACGTTGGCGCGGAATCCCTGGTGTTGCGCACTACATATCGCCGCCATCAACCTTCAACGTGCTTCTTGGCTCCTCCGTTCGATAAACCTTGGTTTCTTTCTGAGGGAAAACTTGCCGCTGTACGCATCACACCTTCCTCTTGGGGTTCCCAACGGACGCGTGCTGTATGCGTATCAAGAACACCCTAAAATATTACTTAAGTACTATTACAACTCACATATAGATGAAAGAGAGCTCAGCAACTTATTTAAGTAAGTTCTATGCTGCTCGGCTCGATGATACTAAAGTATGTCACTACTCCTCCGCCTCATTTTCGTTGGGTCCGTAGACTATCCAATAGTCTATGCCTTCCACTCCTCCGGTCAGATCAGGTTCTTCATAGACCAGCTCGTAGCCTCCTTCCGGCGCTCCGTCGTTGGCCTCCACTTCCCCATCACAGTCTAGCAAGGGTGTCGAAAGAAAGTGAGTACAGAGGTACTCATCAAGTTCAAAAGAGAAAAGGTGTTTGATGCACTAGCTACGACCGTTGATCAGGAAGTTTCAGGTCAATGCATGTGTCGAAAACATTTCTTCAAAAGATTGCTTTTATATTGAAAAACTATGCCCGCCGGTCTTCACAGGTTGACCAGAACTTCATGGAGTTCCTTTCCTGCCGCGTTCGTAGTTCCCTTCCCGGAACTGGGAGTGACAAGCCACAATTTTATATACTCTGCAGAGGTGCGTTACTTTTCCCATAAGAGACCTTATCCTTTCTGCCAGCCGCAGGAACTTGTCCCCGTCCACACTTCCTTGGCGTGAGGCCAGAAATAAGATCCAAGCCCACACCGCCTTTTCCGCGACCCCGCAGACCCACCCTTTTGTAAGTCTGTCATCTCCTATATCTATGGGTAGACCGACCCAGGCCTTTGTTCCCACCTATACCATTAAGGTAGACCGTCTGAACAACTCATGTGCCCTATCCTATACACCATAGATAGACCGATCTGGACAACCCTTACAATCCTTCATAGACCAATAATAAGTCTACCCTCTCCTGTATCTAATGGTAGACCGTGACGGACCACATGTCCCCGCCTTTACCAAAGATAGACCGATACGGGCAACCCTTATCACCAATCCGTTGGCATGCGAGAGGGCCAAGATACAGCTGGCTTCCCTAGATCCATTATAGATCTTATGGTCAACGCGTAATGTACGGCGCTAGAATCACTAGACGACATTGGTAATTAGTCCTAAATAAATAGAACCCTTGCAATGGAACCTCCACCATGTCAACACATACCATGGTTCCATTGCCAGCCACATAGTCATATTCATAATTGGAAAAGTAACATTTCATTTTCAATGCAGGAATGATAAGTATATAGATTTACGGTAAATTGATAGAAAATACTCAAGATGACATGAGCAAGGGTGAACTTGCTGTGGCGAGATAGTGCAGTTCAATGCAGTGGATGGAACCTGGACCTCGGGTTCTGTAAAGAAGCATCATTGTCCGCTAAGGACAATGTCATAAAATCCAAATAATGCAGGCATGGATGTATTATTTTATGTTGAAAGCCTTACCCCCAATATTTTATTTAAAATTTAGGGTTAAATAAGATTTATGCCTTTGGAAGTAATTTACAATTACTTTTAAGTTATAAAATCACTTTATTTTTAGAAAGGAAAGAATTTAAAAGTAATAAAATTTTCCTTTTGGAAAATATTTATTTCAAAAATAATTTGAAATAATAGAGTTTTCTCTATATTATTGGATTAAGAATAACAGAATATTTTCCTTTGGAAAATATCTTTCTTAAAAGAAATGACTTGGAATAATAGAATTTCCTTTTTAAATATTTGAACTCATTTGAAATTTTTCCTTGATTTTTACATACAAGGAAAATTACAAATTAAAACTTCCAAGTTTGAATTTAAATTCAAAAATTCCAAAATTTGAATTTGTTTTCTAATTTCTATTCCTTATTTTATTCTTGTTAAGAATCATTTTTCATTCACTGATCCAATTTTTCTTGGATTTTTAGAGGTATACTTTATTAGTTAAAATTTGGTTAAATTCTAGGACTATTTTCAAATAGAAAATGACTAAAACAACCCTTGGCCCAATTGGGCCAGCCCACTGATTTGGCCTGTTTGGGCAGCCCGTTAAGGCCTTCCCAAACTCAGTTTGGTGGAACCAAACCGGTTCAGCCCGTCACTCTCTCTCGCTCACTCCTCTCTCTCACGAAACCCTAACATTCTGGCGACTCGTGTGGCGACCGTGTCGCCGCCATGGCCGCCGCCACGCTCCGGCCAAGTCCGATCGCCCCTGACCTCGCCGTTGACACCGTCTGAACCGCCGCGTGAAGATCTACCGATCTATTCGCATGGTTTCGTCGCTTTCTTCCTCCTTCTCCAGATCTCCTCCCGGCCAGATCTGGAGACAAATCGCCTCCGGCGATTGGTGGCCTCCGGCGAGCTGTAGACTTCGTCGTCGACGCTAGCGTGCTCCTGGGACTGTCCTGGCGCGGGTGTTGTGTTGGCAGCGCCTGTGTCGTCGTCCCCCAGGGTGTTGTGCTGTTGTGGAGCTTGTCGGCGTAACGCCGGCGTCCTCCCTGGATTTGCAGCTGTTACGGCCGCGCGGGCACTGCCTCGCCATGCCGTAGCTTCTGCTTCTAGGCGCGGGTAAGCTTCTCTTCTCCTCCTCCTTCTCTTCACCATATCTGTGCGCCCCCTATGCTACTATGCTTCTTCTACCTCCGGCTCCCAGGCTTCCTAATGATCCAATGATCATACAGATACAGGGCCTTGCTGCTGTCGCCTATGCTTTCTGCGCCTCCTCTCTGCAAGCCCTGGCCGATTAACCAAGCTCTGGTTACTAGCCAAGTGTAATGCTTGTTGTTCATGGCTATTGTTGCCATCTCACTGCTTCTGCCATGCTATGTCATGCTCATCATGCTATACCATGCTACCTAGGCTTACTGGTGTGCCTTGCTTGCTTGTCTAAGTATTTTGCTATGCATTACTGTGAAACTTGTTATGCTTGTGAGGTGTTTCTGTGTCCTCTATATGAGGCAATGATTCATTGGATAAGTAAATCCTGGTGGCTAGACTCTCTGTGTTGCTTGATTTGATCTAATTGATCCATTTGATCAATTAAATGTCAGTGGCTGGTTAGTGATGGATTCCTATGCTAAATAGATGGTTTGCTTGCTTCTACTACTACTCATGCATGCTTATGCTACTGTGTGTGTGTGTGTGCTGTTGCCATCCATAGCTCCTTGGACTTGATCCAGTAGCTATGATGCAATGGTACATACTGGTGTTGCCTTACAGTGATGCTACCATATACTTGTTGCATGGATTAGTTATGTATTCATGCCTGGATAAATTATTTATTGATGAACTGCCTATGCAATGTTGATTAAATGTCTTGTTAAGCATGATTTGTTATTTCCATGATCATTTGGGAATTAAATGAAGTCTGAATCCATTACTGGATAATGATGACTTAATACTTTGCTTTAATTTGGATGGTTTTGTGTTTGTTGTGACCTTAGTAGCATTGCTACTGACTGGTTGCTCACACAATTGGTTGGGTCTTGTTGGCTACTCATCTTTGCTTGCATAGTTAGGAATCATAATTAATATGAATGCAATTATGCTTGCCTGTGAAGAAAATCTAGGGTTTTCCTGATGGTTACTTGCTTAGGATCTCACTGGGTAGTCCTTGGTAGCTACTATTTCTAGTAATCCATCTACTGGCGCTATCTGTGCATGTATACTTGCTGGTGTGCACATATGTGCATGTGTTCTAGTTTATTTGCACAATATTTGTATCTGGATGGCCCTACCTCTAGTGGTTTTCCTCTTCTGCCAGTGATCCTTGGTGAAAACCAAGTGATGATCACCCCTTGAGCATCTGCTCACTCCCATGACCTGTGCCATGCATGAATAATGGATTGGATCCACTGGATCCACTCCAGGAACTAGGTATACCTTGTTCCAGCTCCTAGAAAGAAATATTGTGTTGATGCAATGCTTCTGGTTGGTTTATGTTCACAGCCCTTCACCTCCAGCTCTTGGTTGATCTCCTCCTTATGTCACCATTCTTGTTGGTTGATTACTTGGTGGTTTTGGTTGGATGGTTGGGTTCTGTGATGGTCGGTGCTGTTCTTGAGCAAGAACAGGATGAACTCTATCCTATTTCTTTATCTGGTTGCCTGGTGAATGTTTATCTGGTCGACTATGCATTATTTTTAGGGTTTGTGCACCATTTATACCCTGCCTACTTCTTCTCTGGCCATGCCACACAAGCCAGGCTTGGCCTGGTGACTAAGCCATGCCTTGCCTTGTTGTTGCTTGCACAACAACTCATGAGCAGTGTGCTCGTATGTTGAAACTTGAGCCCCTGAGTGTGCTCAGGTTTGGTCTGCTCCATCTTATCCTTGTGTTGTCCCTGGTTTTGGACAAGCACAAGTGTACATGACACTTGGTTCCCACTACTTTCTGGCTTTCTAATAAACCCCTGAATAGTATTTCTGTTTTGTTTTGCAGGTTTTGAAGGTGAATATGACTACAGAAGCATTTCTTCCAAGTCATTAGTCTAGGATTTTAGTTTAGGATCAAACAATGTAATCTTCCTTTTATTCTGTTAATTTTTCATTCAATTCTTGTATCAAAAATATTGTAAAGACAATGTATGTGTGTGTATATTAATAAAGCTCAAGGTTTCTCTAAGAGCTTAATTATACTTGTAATAATTCTATTTCTAAATATTTGTTGTATTCATATTTCAATTTTAAATTCAAAGTCTTTTGAATTTATAAGTTGTATTAAATTATGATTTCATTTTGCATATTCACTATTACTTATTGTTTATTCTTGAGTTATCAATTTCAATATTACTTGTCAACTGAAATCAAATTCCAAAAATCAACAAGATACAAAAGAGTTCATGTCAAAATTCATAACTCAACTTTTCTATGTCCTATTTGATTCGAAATATTATTGTTATTTACAAAAACATTGTTGTAATAACTTGAATGATTTTATTATGTGCTTGAAAGTACTATTCGGTGTTGTAATAATAATTAGAATGATTATTGTTTCCTTCAAACTGTTGTGAGATGATGAAATTTATGATATGTCATATGACAGTTTGAAGGGTTGGGATTGGTGCAAAGACTAGAACCCTCAAACCCAACCCTTATAACGGACATTCCGTTATAAGGGTTGGGTTTAAGGGTTCTAGTCTTTGCCCCAATTTTTCAACCTCTAAAAGTGTCAAAAAATGCCCAATCTCAACCCTTAAAATGGTTTGAGGGTTTGAGAGTTTAGGGGTACTACTAGTGATGCTCTTAGGGAGCGAAGGCCAACCTAGAAAAAGCATGCTCGTCCTCACATACTCCCGCTGGATCAAATCAATGGGAAGTAAATAATGGATGAAAGATAAAGGTATTTGTCATTTGTTCATATATGCCTGACCAGTGACCACTACTATCCCATCTCAAGAATATAGGTGGTGGCGACGGATGGGGATTTAGTGACTGGTTGTAGGCCAGTCACGCGGTAACTGGACGTTGCATCCGCCGGACGTTCTCCATCCAACGGCCTCTAATCAGATGATTCGAAAATTTTGCTAATTTGTCTTTTTTGCTGCGTTGAAAATACAAAGTATTTTTGATTGAAATTTTTTCGTAGTTACAACATGATACGTTGGTAATATGTATATTTTTTGTTTTGAATTTTTTGATAATTTTGAATTTTCGTTTTCAAAATCATCAAAAAATTCAAAATAAAAAATGTACATATTATCAACGTATCATGTTGTAAGTACGAAAAAAATTCAATCAAAAATACTTTGTATTTTCAACGCAGCAAAAACACAAATTTGCAAAATTTTCAGATCATTTGATTAGAGTCCGTTGGATGAAGAACGTCCGGCAGATGTGACGTCCAGTTACCGCGTGAGCCAGTCACTGAATCCCCATCCGGTGGCGACGGCAGCTCAAGGTAGCGAGCGAGGCGGGCACTTTTTTTTTCCTTTCTCCGTTTTAGAAAAAAGAAGTTTGGGGCTGTTCCTTCGATACTTCGAAAACACCACAGTTCAAGGGATACTAAAGTATCAATACTGCAGTTTTTAGTCACAGCCAAACACATCAAAATATTTGAAACTGTGGTAGTTTTGATAACTATGATATTGCTCAAATACTTCTGAAAAAACTTTGCTACCAAACGCAGCCTACACTTTCTACCTTTTTTTTTTCTGTTTTTTTTTGCGGGAACTAGACTGCATCGCCTTTGCCGGCCTACCTCTCGTACATTTCCCAGTGACATTTTGAATATGCATCTACCGATGATAATAGTAAACACGGGGATTCGTAATAAATATCTCTTTTTAATTAAAAAGCTCTCGCTCCCGATCTCATTGAAATGAAACCAAAAGGTATCCAGCATATTACAATTCCCTCCCACTTGACGTACTCCTCACCTCCAGGATACAACAAATTCATACAAGCTACTTCATAGTAATAAATAGCTAGCAACAAAGGCATCATTCTGATAATCAGTTTATTAACCAGGGCACTTAGATTGGTAGGTAGATATTGCATACCCAATATATCAAACCTTCGACGACAACACACGAATGTAAACGTCCCAATATATCAAGAACAAACGACTGAACTCACAACATATACGTATTGTTATTGGTCGCCGAGTTGCCGATCATCAGTAGTGGTGAGTAATGTCCTGCATGCGTGCGCTGCACGCACGGTTGGGTAGTCAGAATGCCTTGATGTAGCCCCTGCGCGGGGTGGGCGTCCCGATCTCCAGCTCCATCTTCTGCAGCTCCGCCAGCACCGGCAGCGTGCTCACCGTGAGCATCGCCACTGCCGGGTGGCTGCTCGCCGACGCCTCGGCCACCGCCTGATCCGCCGCTTCCTCCGCCGCTGCCGCTGTGTCGGCCGCGTCATCGATGGACGTCGGCAGGACCAGCGCCGACGTGCCGGGCTTCCGGTAGCAGAAGTAGAGCGTCATCTGGGCGATCCCGAAGAAGAAGCCGCCGACGTTGGGGAGGGTGACGTAGATGTCCTTGGTGAAGAGGCCGTAGAAGAACCAGGCGACGGCGCTGAGGGTCAGGAAGAAGGAGAGGGAGAAGGGCATGTACTCGGCGCTCTTGGTCTTGATCACCACGAACTGCATCCAAAGAACATGAACCTGGCTTGTCAGACAGATCATCTGACATCGACGGCCTCACTCAAACATGTAGAATAATGGCTTACGATGACGCTGAGGGGCGCGACGAAGACGGCCATGGAGAAGGCGAGGCAGACACTCCCAAGAACCTTGACGCGGTTGGGCTGCGGCACGAGGAAGACGGTGACGGCGACGATGAGGGAGAAGGCGGCGACGTTGAGGAGGAGGAAGGAGGCGAGGGTGCGGAGCCTGGCGGCCTTGGGCGCGTAGATCAGGTACATGAGGATGTAGGCGGACTCCACCACGCAGCCGAAGGCGTTGATGGTCAGCAGCGGGCTGGAGTTTGTCTTGACGAGCCCGTACAGGATCCACAGCGCGCAGCTGAAGAGCGCCACCACGTACGGCACCGAGCTGAACCCCTCCGTCGACTTCTTACGGTACACCCGAAGGAACGTCGGTCTGTGCATTCATGTATGTGTGCATTCAGTCAGAAAAGGTACTAATCAAACTCATGCCGATCATGATCACAGCAGAAAATGCTAAAGAATGTAATCTGAATGTGTTACACATACATCGGGGCGAGGAACACCAGGAAGGAGATGATGTTCCCTGAAGGAAAAAGGAAGCAGAAATGGCAATTTATGTCAGTAAGATTCATGTAACAAAACAAGGGTTTGTGAACTATGTAGTACCAAGCGAAAACATGCATGGTCAACACTTGCATGTCAACACCTCAACAGCATGCATGCCCAGAAATTCAATTCGGCTCCCGGGTGCGTATGCTCCCTCTACCAAAAAATCTTATTTCGAAGTGTCAAAAAATTTTGACAAAAAATTCTACATGTACATCTTCATAATATATGTGTGTTTGTCAAGTTTCAAAAAAAAACAAACATTTTTTGTGGACTATGTAAAAAAGAGAAATTTTATCTTGTAAAAAGCATTATTTCTAGCACTGAGTTTTGTCTTTTTTACACACGTCACATGACAAGTCGATTTTTTATGAAACAACTTTGTAAGTGTGTAGCAGGAGAAGATGTACGTGCGAATTTTTCGTTTCAACTTTTTTGAAATTCAAAATGTGTTTAAGATGCATTTTAAACTAAAGGGAGCATATGCTCCCATGTTCCAAAACATCACTCCCATGCATGCCTACCTACCTAGGATGCCAAAGACAGAGGCCCACGGGTTAACCATGGAGAAGAGCGCTGCCATCCTGACCACACGAGCAACCGACTTAACCAGGTAGTGTAAGACACCGTAAGAAGATCAATGGAGATCGACGAAAGTCCGATATGTGTTATATCTCTGTCTGTTCTTCTCCTTCCCAGCTAACTCAGCGAAGGCAATGCTTGTGTGGTCTTTCCTAGGGGAACGGGTCATGTTTATATAGCAGAGGGCCTCGACCCCGCTCCTCTCTCCGGCCAGCTAGCCCTCTACCATCGATGACTAGTGGAATTCCAGGGCAACATTATGCTAGCTGCGGCCACCATTGGTGAAAAGTTCAGAATGCAAGTGTGTGTCTCCGGCTCTCCGCCGCGTGTATCAGCATTTGGACATTACCAGAAACCAAAAGGCTCATCAGTTACTTCCATACTACATGTACCACGTGTAAGCACGTAGCCCTTACGAGGACATGTGATAGAATTTGAAGTACAGTAGTACTACCATATACAAACGTGCACATTACATGACTGATCTACAGCTAGCATGCAGTTAATCACTTCTGGAAATTCGGCGTGTACAATAGCAATGCCATGATGCAGACTTGGTGTTACTACTGTGTCCGTTCACTGAACATGCACCCAAACCAGTGGATCCATGATCTGAATCACCAACAGAATATGATCGACATATCCCACTCAAAAAGATACGCATGCAGCTACGGGTAGCTGAAACAGAAACTTGCAGTGGCCGGCGTAGTCAGGATTAGGCATTTTCTGTTTCGGTGCATCTGTGGCCTAACTCACAGCTAGACTCGCCAAGGGCAGTCACCTTACTTCAAACTTTTATTAGACGCGTTCGATGAATTTATCAGATAGTGAAAGGGTTTAAAATTTGCATCTGCTTTAGTGTTGTTTCATTGGGTATAATTGTGTTTCAAAATCCACCCCGACGTTTCATTGTGCTTCTAAGTTCAGATACTGAATCTTGTCAAACCAAACCCATTTTAAAAGACACCATCGGTAGAAATAGACTAAATCAAATGGGATGTTAATCTAATCTATATTAACACATGGGGCCCCTTCAAATTTAGGACTGAAAATTAATACGGTGTTCTAATTGATTGGAGAGTGAGTGCTAGTGGTGTCGCAGGCATAGTATCATGTACATGAAAAAATACAGAAAGATACTTTCATGTGTCATACCTTAGGGTTCTTTCCCGGCCGAGATTTCTGAAATCTCACCGAAAACTGGTTATTCCGGTTACCATAGAGAAATCTTTGTATCGAACGAAATATACCGGTATTTATATAATTTGCTCGAATTTTTTTTAAAAGAGAAATTTTGGACAAATGTATAATTTTTTTTGACAAATTTCGGACGGTATTATGACTGGTATTTCTGAAAACCAGCAATACCGGTGCCCACCGTTATTTTTTGGCAACCGAGAAAAAATATCTTGGTCATGCCACAATAAAATCATCAACGGTTGCATGCATGGTATATATATAGCTAGCGTGCATGATACAGAGCATTTATCTCACCGTTATACATACTCATCCGCTCAGTAGTTGGCCCGTACACAATAGTACAACATACTGTTATGCAAGTTCATATCGTTCCACAAGTGCAAAACTGTCAAGTGTGAATTCACAGGCAAGGACAATGTTGGAGATAAACCCGAATCATCCTTGTACTAGTGGAGAAACTGCTTTGGACTTTCTCCAACACATCTAAAGTTGCTCAACTTGGTGCCTTCTGTATCAAAGAGAGAAGTGCATTACAATTACCCGTCGCCATCTCGATTAAGTTACCCATCACCATCGATATCGTCCGATAGGCATGCATGCATGCATGCACGAACTTGGGGTTTTTTTTTTTTTTTTTGAAAAACACACGTTATTAATTTATCTCGTGATTTTTGGTCTCGACTTTGATCTCTATTATATCTTTACTACTATTACATCATATCGAGTGGGAGCAAGGTTAGCTGGCACGGAGAGACGTACGTAACATGTATAGTAGAGTTCGCGCGTGCGTGCCAATTGTGTATATGCATGTACGGGTCTTTTCTAGCTCGTTGCAACTGGCAAGGTGAAGAAACGGAAATGCTTGGGTGCTAGTTTCACTGGCATCGATCGATTCACAAGTGCCTGATGATCTATCTACAGTCATCTAGCAGTATGCTGACGATGGCCGAGTTGATGTGATCATCACGTGAATAATGCAGCCGCAGGGCACAAAGTGCCGGCTTTCTCCGAGAGAGAGAGATCGGTCGACCGGCCGGGTGGCGAAGTTGATGATGGTGACGGAGTGCATTGGGTTGGTCAAGCATGGTAGTAGTGGGGTTCGTCGTGTGCAACTAACCTCGGAGAATCTCTGCCGGCGATCGAGATCGATCATCCAGCAAGTGGAGATTGTCTACTGTACTGAGGCAAAACTGCGTCACTTGCATAATGGTCTCTGAGCAAGATGTGCGTGGGGTAAAAAGCGGCCGGATCGAGCTAGCTAGCTGATTAATTTCCACTGCTCCCTTCCTTCACCAATCCAATGTAAGATCTTTTAGTTTTTTTTTTTCGTAAATGCGTGTATGTAAACTCGTTTTAATCTGTAGATTAACTTTATTTTGGCATGCATCTGGTTTATTTTGAAATATCTGATAAATTTTACAATAGTTAAATAACGGAAGTATTAAACTGAGTGATTTGTCTCCGGAAAAAAAAACTAGTGAAGTGAGTGCGGCAAGAAAAACTTACTTTCCACGAGATTGCAGAGTCCGACCAATGATACTTTATATGTCTTGTTTTCGTTAAGAAGAGGAGCATACACGATAACTTTTTTATGTAAAGAATATGGCAAAAATAGTTGCACACAAGAGAAATAAGACATATATCTTCTTCAAGCTTAACATCCGCAAGGTCTTTGACTTCATTGAAAACATATTTTTAACTTAGTTCAAAGAAGAGGCTTCCCTAGTAGATTTCGTGATTGGATTGCCATCATATTCACCACCTCTTCCTCGTGGATCCTTCTCAATGGGGTGGCCGGACCTCCGTTCCCTCATGGTCAAGGCTTTCGGCAAGGCGATTCACTATCGCCCCCTTCTCTTTGACATTGGAATTGACCCCCTACGACAAATCCTTGACATTGACTCTCATGGTTTGCTTCACAATATTTGGGGGTGTGGCATTTTGAGAACCTCGATCTATGGCAATGATGCAGCGGTTTTCGTGGCTCCGATCAAAGATGGCATACAAAGTCTATCAACCATTCTTAGTAGTTATGGCAAAGTAACCGGCCTATGCACCAACTTTCGAAAAGCCCGGTTGTCCCAATCTATTGCAATAACGTTGACTTGGATGACATTTAGACGGGTTACCGACGGAGTGGGCATCCTTCCCATTGAAGTATCATGGGCTTCCTCTCTCATTTTGGCGCATCCGGAGAGTTGACTTTGAATATAATGAGGACAAGATGGTGATGAAAATTCCAACCTAGAATGGCAAATACGTCAACATGGCTGGTTGTACCACTCTTGTCAAGTCCGTTCTTGACTCCCAAGCAATTTATCACTTGACACCGCTCCTTGTACCACCGGGGGTCACCGGCAACATGGAAAAAATAGAGAGGGTATTATTATGGGCGGCTAAGGACAAGGTCGCGGGGACGTAATGCAAAGTTAACTGGACAGTCTTGGCATCCTTTGTATGAAAAAAAAAATCTAGAGCCTTACGTATTAGATGGCTATGGCTAGAGTGGAAAGAGCTGAACAAGATTTGGGCGGGGTTAGGAAACCCATGTACGCAAGAGGCTATGGACCTATTCTACACTGCAACGGAAAGCAACGGGAAAAGGCACTGTTTTGGAATCCCCTTGGTTGAACAGTGAGAAGCCAAAAGACATCGTGCCCCTAATACACATTAGCTCCTCGAGGAAGAAATGTAATGTAAAAAATGCCTTGAATGAAAATGGGTGGGTAAGGAAAATCAAGAAGGATGACCTTACTGTTGCCCACATTGAGCAATTTGTGAAGCTTTGTTCTAAGCTACAAACATTCCAACTCATCAAGGATTTGGAAGATGGCATCAGTTTGACTCTTTTGACGAGTGGTCAATGCTCGGCAGCCTTCGCTTACAAGGCGCAATTTCTACCAACATGAATAAAATGGTTTGGAAGATTTAGGCACCTTCTAAGGTTAAGTCCTTTGCGCGGCTCGCTCTACAAAATAGGATTTGGCCAGCGGATGGACTAGAGAATAGAGGAATGCCAAATTGTGGCTTAAGCCCTTTGTGCAAAAGATCAAAGGAGACGGCGATGCACTTGTTCTCGCATTGCCGTTACACCATTACCTATGGGGTCTCATCAAGGAGTGTCTCGGGGTCTATTACCTCGAGAATTGGTGTCGTAGGATGACCTGTTTTCCCTCCCAAACCGAAAAGCTATGGGCTCACTTACTTTGTTAGCAACTTTGGAGATTTGGAACGTAAAAAATACAAGAGTTTTTTCACAACAAGCAAGTGCCAACAATCAAGAAAGATGTGAAGCTTTAGATCTCTGCGAGGGCAAAGTGTTTGAGTGAAATAATAGGGGGAGAGCAATCCGTTTTGTATGCACTTTTATGGTGCTTTCGTTATAGCTTGTAAAACTTTTTCTTAATTAATAGAATGAGACAAAGTTTTTGCCTTGATTTTAAAAAAATACTTCGCCTATCTCTGAAGGTGCAGCCAGAATGATATAGTGCGAGGCATGGCGACATGGCGTCATGGATATGGTTGATGCTGGCAGCACATACCTACGTCATAATTAAGGTACGGTGTATAGTTCAAGTTTGACACGAAGCAAACCACCAAGTCAGGAATAACTCGGGAGTACCTCACGTGCTTCCTAAAATCCAAGCCGTTTACCTGATCCCCCTGAAGCGACCTGCCGGCCCTACCACTCCCATGATCGATCGAGCTCAGTTCGACTGAACAGGAAGAATATCCTGATCGTTTTCTCTAGCTTTCATCTTCTTCCAGCCACGAGCCCACGATCGACCGGGCCGGTGGAACAGCACCTTGCGAAGAAGACATGGACGGTACAACTGTACAATGATAAGCTGGCCCTAGGCGCGAGTGCGTATATCTAGTCTAGGCTATCTAGCTCTGGTACCTTCGCAACTGCAGCACAGCAAGCTGCTGCGCTCACCGTTGCTGCAGCAAAACAGACTCACACAAAGTAGAGGCGGCTCTTTGGAGCGTTCCCTGCGTATATGGGTTCAATAATATCGCAAGAGTAGGCTTGTGGTCTCGAGCTCTTTGCTCGGTTGTAATATCAAATGTGTAAACTCCTTTCTTATTTAATAAGATGAGGCAAAGATTTTACCTTGGTTTTCTTATCAAAAAATAAGTAAGTGTCCGGAGATTTATCTTGTGAGCTCGGTGCACCTACCACCATCTCGCTAGAGCTCGAATGGTCCATGTCAATCCATGTGTGTATCTTCCGTCTACTTTCTGCGCAAGTGTCTGTTCTGCAGAGGTAGATGGATGGATGGATGGATGAGTCTAGGTGCCACAGTGAAGCTCATTTGCTTTTCCTGTGAACAAAAGAAATGCGGTGTCCGTTTGCAATTTTTGCTCCAGGGTAAGACTAGTTGCAGACTGGTGGTGCTGCTCGAGCTGGAGGCCAGTACAGTAGTAGCAGAACACTCCACTACAACTGCGCTTGCTCTACCCTGCAGCCGGGCAGGGAGCAGAGATATTTTTCATCGCTTGTCCTTGCTTCAACTGAACTCTCCGCTGTTTTTTTTTCACGTCGAACTTTATCTGCAGGAGAAAAAACAGAAGTACTACTGTATGTTACTTGCCCAATTATTGGAATGGGTTTGATAGGGTAGCTATCCACTAACAAATAAACTTGTGAGCTAAGCAAGTGCCGACAAATGACAAAGCACCACAAACACAGTCGAAAGGAGCTGCAAGTCGAGTGATTTTTCCCGCTATAAAATACCAGAGCACTTCATGATCTCTTCTCAGTCTGGGCATCCAAAGTTCCAAAAACTCTGCACAATTGCGCTGGCAATGGTCGGGCAAAGCAAGTCGCAGCTCGCACCACCGAAGTTCCAAGCAACTGCTAGGGTCCTAGGAACCCATGCTACAGGAGCTGGAAAGTGCGGTAGAGCATTGACCTTTCGCGTTGGAAAGTAGCAGCACTGTATGAGCTGTGGAATCTCTATACCCAGTGGATCGCCTTGAGGAACAAACGAAAGAATGAGATAATATACCCAATGAGATATCCAGACTAAACAATAGCTGGAACGATCTGGCTTTTGTTAAGACATGACCCTGCAACCATGCAAACATTATTCCAAGGAAGCAGCCTACACGACTCCAAGAATTGCAACCATAAACTAGAGGGATAACAACAATTACATTAAAATCGAGGCCAAGAAATTACAGGCGTGAAATATTCAAGCAGCAAACCAATCAGGGGACACTTTCTTACAGACTGATCCAATAATAATATATACAAGCAGATAGATAATCCAGGCCATAGAGTTAAAGCTCTTCTGTTATTTTCTTTGATTAAAACACCAAACAGGAAGCACGTCAGAAGAACTGATGCCCTTCCAGCTCGAAGTTACACAAAGGCTGGTTCTTCATTTGGAGATCAGACAGGGTTGTTGTTCACTGTTGAGATCAGACCCAATAGTGTCAGGAAGTGGAAGTGCAGTTCGCTAATGAGTTCCACTGGTTGTGCCGTGGCCACTACTAATCGATCCCCAGGTAGCTTCAGTTCCCATTTGCACAGCGATGCTGTCCATCGACTCTGAGGTCCCACTTCTGTGACCCCAGCTTGATCGTCTCGAGTGCATACCAGCCCTGCCTTCCATAAGGTCAGACGGAAGGGCTTCTCTGCTCAGGTCCGGGGATGCATGGGCTATTCTGCCCTCTTTTTCATCCAACATGCCCCCCATACCAACTTCTAAATCTCTAATATCTGCCCCTGACCGAGGTTCGTCCCATGATACTGGCTTCCTGCCCAATTCAAGATCGCCAACAGGTTTGCCCATGTTTGGGCTCATGAAACCTCTAGTTGGTGCACGTGATTGCTGCAAACTTTGCTCTACTGGGACCCTTGCTCGGAAATTGTTCTTAGAAGCAGGGACAGCAGTGCAGAAGGTCTCCAGGAAGTTGTTCACAACACCTCTATTATGTGGGTTAGCCCGTCGGTCATACCGATACCTAAAGTTCTCATAGGTAGTCTGCAAAGGTAAAAAGATTGGGTGATTAGCAAGTTATGGAAAAATGCTTCGAACACCAATTACTTCCAAGTGTTAAAATAGGAAAGGGAAGCAACCTGGTTGGTGCTTATCAGGTAGAAATGGAAGACAGAAAGACCACCGACAAACCACACACAAATGAAGCAGTAGATGATCAGAACCATGGAGGCTGGTGTCTTCAACATTGCCTTCCAAATCGATGAATCTTCTGCGTCTCTGATCTTGATTATGTACACCCAGCAGAAGCCAAATACGTAGAGGCAGAGTAATGTAGTTGAGAATACAAACATATAGAAGAAACGATAATTACGCTGCACCAGAGAATCAGGTAATTAGCATTGAATAATAATTAATCGTAGCAATTGAAATAATCCACCATGCAGATTCAGATAACAAATGACATACTGAACTGTGAGGCATCAAGATACTTACCAGTCCTATGCATTGACCAACCCAAGGACAGTGATGATCAAAACGCTCCACACAGTTGTTACAGATAGAGCAATGAGAGCATCGAGGTGGTCGATACAGCATGCAGGTGTCGCAGTACTTGACCTTTACAACGACTCCATTTACATAAACATCCTTCGTTCGTGGCAAGCGTAGTTGTTGTGGAGTCTGACCATTTCCAGTGTCATTGTGCAAATCACTGGGTTCAGGTTCAGGGGGATGGGTGTTACGAGGCACTATACCAGGATCTCTACCAGAGGTAAGAAGCAGCAGGGTCAAATCCTGGAAAACACAAGAAAGGAGGTTCAGACAAGTGTGAACTCTACAAAAGTGCATATTCATACGAACTGAGGTTAAAACAAAATTTATCAGCTTTATCCTTTAATTCAATCATCATGTTCCTCTTCTTGATCTTTAGAGTAGCAGTGGCAAACATTTTCTCTTTCTTTTCTTACATATACTGGGCTTATATTAAAAGGATCCAAGCGTTTCACAGGTATGCCCAGAAAAGGAACCATGACTAATGCGGAAACATATTCGGAGTGCGGTTAATCAACGGAAACATTAACAGAATGTATGGTTTGGGCTCATCTAATCCAGCATCAGTAAACTAATCCTGTAAAGAGTACTGACAAACCTTGATCGCTGAACAAAAAATTGATTAGATGGAAAAAGTTGCAGCTCATCTATATCTATTGTTTCAAAATTAATTGAAAAAAATCTTCCGTATGTTTTTTACTCGGATAATCAGATCATGCCTTCCAATAAATCAATGATTGGGATCAGCTTCCATTCCAGCAACTGACATTTAAAAAACCTAATTGTACAGTTAACATGGCACAAGGGAAATGGTGAGGCTCCCTTGGTCACCATTTCCGAGAAACAGGGAGCCCATATCCATCTGAAGACGGTTTTTAGGTTATCAACAGCTACTTGAGGTACAATTGCCAGAAAAAAACATGGAACACGGAGCTGGGGTGGAGATGAAGGACAGGAGGAGGTAATCTGAAAAATACTCATTATCGAATATGTAACATGTAACAGTATAACCTTGCATTTTTAGACACTCATCTTTGTATTCATTGACGGTCACCTCTGACAGACTTGTGCAAATTTTTATCTAAAAGAGAATGGACTAACAATTTTTCACCAACCAAAATAAGGCCTGAAAGTTGGGATCCCGCGTATATAATAATTTGTTTTCCATCCATTTAATAATTAGTTATGTGTAAAAAATCCTTGATTGACATGCAAGGGAGCATGCTGTAAATGTGAATATGAACAGCGCAACTCCAGACTAGCTGGTTAAAATTGCTCTAAAATGATCACAGATAAACAGAAACAAAGTAATAACAAACACTTACATATACTGTGAAGACAACCACTACAACCACAACTGAAATCCCCCAGTTATTAGGAAAGTCATTGATTAGATGTCTGGCCACAAATATACAGAAGACCAACACTGGTGCAAGAATGAGGAATATAGTGAGAAACAGTGATCTCACATCTGGTCCAAATATGAACCTCCCTTGCAAAAGAAACTCCTGAAAGAACATTCAAAGCTGTCATCAACAAACACTAATTGATGAAAGTGAAAGTGACAATTGCAAATGAAGAAGCGATTAAACTCAAATTAGAATCTTATCTATGAAATATGGTATGGTTTGCACAACACATTAAGGTTAGCCACTGCTAATGGAAAATAAAGACAGGGGAAAACTATAAGCTCCAGAGAGCAAACAACTATCCAAAAGTTCTAAAAAAAAAGTATACCGGTACATGCACGTGTACACCTCTTCTTGCGCATGCACTATAATCCTTAACATGTGTCCTGTTACCTCAAGACTCAATAAAGGATTACTGAGGACTCTTAACTTGGCAACCTCTCTATGCAAGGCAATTTGCAAACTCTAAAAGCGCTGCCTCCCAAACACACACACCCTCCTTGATAATTTTATTCTTTCCTGAAAAAAGTATTAACCTCCTAGAAATAAGTTTAAACCCCTGATTCTTTGCAAGTCCATGACAATTATACAAATATAAGAAAAACATGGCTAATGCATGGCCACCAAAAAGAAATTATTCTCAAGCACCATAGCCTACATACAGTGAAGCCCATATGGCTCATTTATACTCCTTCCATTCCTAGATATAAGGTGTATCATTTTTTGGCACGGATATTAAAGAATGCAAGTTGAGGAAAAATTACACCTGGTTTGGGCGGGATTACACCTGGAAAATTGACATGAGAAAATAGAGGAGTTTGCAAAAGATAAGTGAACACAATAAAATCCCTAAAAAAAAATTGTCCAGACAAGTTGCGCAATGCAATAGACCTTGTATTATGGACTTTTTCTCAAAAAAGTATACACCTTATATCTAGGAACGGAGGGAGTAATATTTATTAGCGCCGTGGAGCATCAACCAATAAAGGGTACTGGAATAGAACAATAGGAAAGAGGTAGATGTATGAGGATTTGTCCATGTTCAAATGCCTACGTCAACTTAGTTCAATAGATGGAATACAGATATACATTAATTTATTGGCAGTACACGTGTCCGAGCAAAACAGGGGCTGCACATAACACGTGCAGGGAGGGCACCACACACGTGCATTTTCTGTACAGATAAGGTGGATTTACACTAGCAAGATTCCATGTGAAGCGCATTAAAAGGCAGTTAAACATATCTCCAGCTGGAGAGTACTGCAATCCAACGTAAGCTAGTATTTACCCTGCAAAGCATTATCAATGCACTGCAAATATAAACCTCTCATGCCAAATGTTCTTAAAGCCCTGATTCTATACAAGCTCACGAAATTACACACACACAAAAAAGGGCTAATGTGTGGTTGGCAACAGTTTTATGTATCAACCATGCAGGATGTAATGCATTCCACCTGCCCAGGAGCTTGCAACTCGTAGTGACGTAGCCTACATACAGAGAATCTCATAATGCTCACTGACAACATGTATTAGCTCCATGGAGCAGCAACGAATGAAGGATTACTTAAACAGATCACCGATCAAAGCTGGTTAACTACCCCAATCAGCTAGTCAAGATACGTACAAAGCATCGGCATAATAGGCAAGAGGTAGATACAGGAGAAAATGACAACTGAACAATGACTTTGTCCAAAAGACGGATCATAGACGTACATTAATTTATTGGCATCACACATGTCCGAGAAAAACAGGGGCTGCACATAACACGTGCAGGGGGGAGCACCACACACGTGCATTTTATGTGCAGCAGATAAGGTGAATTTTTACCAGTAGCAAGAAGCAAGTTATTTCATGTGAAGCACATAAAAAGGCAGTTAAACGTATCTCCAGCTGAAGAGTATTGCAACCCCACTTAAACTAGTATTTACCCCGCCAAGCATTATCAATGCACTGCAAATATAAAGTTCTCATGCCAAATGTTGTCAGACTAATGTACAGTCGTAAGAAAGCACACGGATCTCCTAGTAGATGGCAATGACACATCGTGATCCATACAATCATATACCAGAGCAAAGCCAGGTTCACAAAAAGTTGAACGTTTCCAACAAAAGGATTTGACATGATGCAAACTAGTATCTCCCATGCAAGTTGTTTAAAACACAGCAACTATACTAACTCTTTACACTCCATGTAGTCAGTGCTCATTTCTAAAGATTCCGACCAACATTCCATATGTGTAGCGCAACACAGACGCGACACGCTAACATGTCGTCCACTACTTTTCCAATCACCCAGAGCAACATTTCCCGACAGATGAAAAGTAGTAGAGCATCATAAAGTTGGGTTTAACGCAACCCAGTTTCGTCGCCATCCAGGTATGCTACCCCGAGGATTCGAAACCTAGCCAGGGCAGGGTGGCAAAGAGGTGAACCGAGGGGACACTAACGAAGCATCTAATTCCCCGGCCCGCCCAGTGGAACGGAACGGAATCGACACCGGAAAAGGCTAAATCCACACGCAAACCCCCTAGCTAGCCAGCCAATCATGTCGCGCGCGCGCGCGGGGACGGCCAGATCCAGATCCGATGTTACGCGAGCACACGGCGCCGAATCGAGGGAGGGAGGGAGGGAGGGAGGGAGAGCGCTTACGTTGCTTCCCCGCCAGACTTGGTAAACCCTAGGCTGGTCCGCGGCGGAGGCGGAGGCGGCGCCGCGGGACGACTGCGGCGCGTACATCCTCGTGCGCCGAAGGCTCCCGCGCCTGCTCCCGGAGAAACGGTAGGCCGCGTCACTCCGCCCAGCAGCAGCGCAGTCACGACGGCGCGCGCAGCAGCAGACCCCGAGATCCCGCCGCACGGAGCGCGCCCAGACACAGCGCGGCCGAGAGCGGAGCACCTCCCGCGCAGCCCGCGGAGGCGAAGAGGCGGCGGCGGCGGCGGCGGCGAGGGGCGAAATGGGGAAGCGAGCGGAGGGTGGGTGCGGGAGGGAACGAATAGTCTTGGTTGGAGAGGAGAGCAGCCGCGGCTCGCGATGCGAGAGAGGGAGATGGGTACGGTGGGCTTGGGGGACAAGGCGGCGTGCGCGTAGCAGCAGCTGCCTGCCTACCGCGGCCACCGGTGGGGCCGGGGTGTCAGCGAGGCGGCGGGACCGTTGGGAAACCGGTGGGGGTTGAAGGCGGGGGGAATTATTTGACCTTTTCTTTCAGCCGTGGTAGTGTGGTACGCTGCTGCTGACTGGTGTGGGTGTGGCGGCGAGTGGGTGAGCGGCTGATGATGGTGGTGACTGATGAGGGATCTCTCTTCGTTTGATGCCGTCCTTTGACCGGCTTGTGCTGCTGATCTCAGATAATTTTCACCGTTTTGTTTTTGGTGGTACAAGGAAATGTGAAATGGGAATTTTAATTGGTGGGTTTTGATTTTCTTGTATAGTTGGAACGAATGATCGGTGGCGGTGGATCTGGGAGGAGGAGTGGGGAGGAGAAAGGCGGGGGAGGAGTTGGAGAGGATGTAGCCGTCGAGGTGATCATAGCGTTCATGGGGGCGTCACTAGTCCTAAACTGTTAAGACAACTCGTTGTGGACTTTTTATGGGACCTTATCGATGTGCTAGCTACCATGGTTTTTCATGGTTTTTGCCGTCGTACAGAAAAGGAGTGAGGAGAGGCCGAGATGCGGATGCGTCACGAGGAGGGAGATGATGGAGATGATAAAGGGTCGCATCTCCCAAGTGAAATTGCTAGTCCACGTATCACCACCAGGACTTGAACCACCATTACTAGTCCACGTATCTAAGCTTTCACGCCATTCTCCATGCAATCCATTTATCTATTCATGATCCAAGTTACTATTAACCAAGCTCAAAGTAAATCAATGGCAGAGATGTGCCATGTAAAGAACTGAAATACGGAAAACCACAAACTGGAACTTTGCACGATATATTGTACTTACTGTTCTAGTACCATGCTTTTCATAAATATTTCTTTGTGTAAATAAATATTACCTTAACCCTAAAAGATTGTTGGTCATTTTTTGCGAAAAGTCTATTGATCTTTTGATAATCATCAACCCATGGGTCTCATTCGTTTTTTTTTTTTCATATACTCATTGGACCACCTAGCGACGATTACAATTAGACGAGCAAGCCAAAGGCTTGCACTATCCTTGCAACTCTCTCACTGAAACGGTGCGAACCTTGTTATAGTATAGTAGATATATGGAAAGCCATCGTGACAAGGTCCCAGAGAACCAACGCACGAGTAACAAACATCACCAATAATAGAAATCATAGGTTACAAGAGATAAACCTACAACTACACCAACTGTTATAATCGAGATGCACAATAAACGAAGAACGAAAGTAAAACACTGCAGGGGACACGAGATTTTAACGTGGAAAACCCTTGCAACACACAAGGGAAAAACCACGGGCGCCGGCCAGCAAAACTTCACTATTTCGGTGGTGTTTACAAACGCCGTGGGTGTACAATGATGCGATGAAACCTAGCGGCGGCTTACAGGGAATATTTATAGACGGTGACGCTTCGGCCCAAGCCTCCGAAGCCTCGCTCGCTTCGAAGTTAGCCTCTTTAGTATATGAATTTGGATCACAATATAACAAACTCCACCTTGAGACAAATTCCTTGTAGCATGAACTTCAACAATCACCTGAATCAACAAAGAAAACACTTGCCGCCAATAGCACTTGGGCTAAACAGTTATACCAACCAAGCTTGAGCAAAGCTCAAACTTGGACACAGGGACAGGCTTAGTCATCATATCAGCGGGATTATCATGAGTACTAATCTTGCATACCTTCACTTTACCTTTTGCAACCACATCTCTGATTGCGTGGTACTTAATATCAATGTGCTTTGTCCTCTCATGGAACATCTGATCTTTAGTAAGATAAATAGCACTTTGACTGTCACTGAACAACTTAATGCAAGAATTATCTCCACAAAGCTCGCATATAAACCTTTCACCAAACAGCCTCTTTACCGCCTCAATAGCCATGTACTCCCTCGGTAGTAGATTGTGCAACACATCCTGCAAAGTAGCCTTCCAACTAACGACATCCACCAACAGAACACATAACCGTGAGGGACCTTCTCTTATCCAAATCGTCAGCATAATCTGAATCCACATATCCGGCGAGCCCCTCACCAATCCTGCCAAACCTCAAGCAAGCTTTTGATGTGCCACGAAGGTACCAAAATCCAAACACTTTCCAATGTTCTTTACCGGGATTAGCCATGTATCGACTGACCAAACTCATAGCATATGACAGATCAGGACGTGAACAAACCATGGCATACATCAAGGAACCAACAGCACTAGAATAGGGAACTCGAGACATGTACTCAATATCATCTTCGAGCTAGGACATTGCAAAGCTGACAACTTGAAATGAGAAGCAATAGGAGTAGTAACTGACTTTGCATCATGCATATTAAAACGATGAAGAACTTTCTCAATGTACTTTTCCTGACTAAGAAACAACAAACTAGACTGTCCCTTTTAATTTCCATGCCTAGTATTTTCTTAGCAGGACCAAGATCCTTCATCTCAAACTCACTACTTAATTGATTCTTTAAAATGGTGATCTCTTTCATGCTCTTGGCAGCAATCAACATATCATCAACATATAGCAGCAAATAAATAGGTGATCCATTAACAAACTTGATATACACACAACTATCATATGAGATCTCTCAAAACCATGTGTAAGCATAAATGAATCAAACCTTTTATACCACTGTCGTGGCGACTATTTCAGACCATAAAGGGACCTCTTTAATTTGCAAACAAGATCCTCCTTACCAGGCACAACATAACCTTCAGGTTGGTCCATATATATCTCCTCCTCCAACTCACCATGCAGAAAAGGTCTTTACATCTAGCTGCTCAAGCTCAAGATCATGCATAGCAACAATACCAAAGAAAGCACGAATAGAACTATGCTTCACAACCGGATACATCATTATAATCAACACCTGGAATTTGACTGAAACCTTTTGCTACTAACCTTGCCTTAAACCGTGGTGGCTCATTAGGAGACAAACCTTCCTTTCTTTTAAATATCCACTTGCATTGACCTTCTTTTGTTTAGGCAAGTGCACAACATCCCATGTGCCATTCTTCTCAAGCGATTGCATTTCTTCTTGCATCGCACCTACCACTTCTCTTTATCAACCGAAGCAATGGCTTCAGTATATGCTGGTTCAATATCATGCTCCACCTGTTCAGCAACTCAAAGCATAATCAACAATATCACATTCTTGAATTAATCGGGTAGGAGGTGTAATATTTCTCTTAGGGCGGTCAGCAGCAATAGACCGTCCTTGTCGCTGAACAAAAGGTGGTGAAGGTGGAACATCATTATCATCATTGTTGATTTCAGGTACCACATTTTCATTCTCCTTTGCGTGCTCCACCGCACGCCAATTACCTCATCATCGAAACATCGGAGAATCAATAGCATCGAAATATCAGAGACGGACTATCATTAAACATAACCGCCTCATTAAAAACGATATTCTCTGCTCAACACAATTTTCTTAGTTTCAGATTCCATAATCTATATGCCTTAACTCCTGAACCATAACCAAGGAAGATGCACTTAACAGCCCTTGGCTCCAACTTTCCATTATCAACATGAGCGTAAGCAGTGCAACCAAAAACTCTCAAATCTGAATAATCAGGCGATCCAGACCATACCTCAATTGGAGTTTTCTTATCAAGTGGAACAGGTGACCTGTTGATGAGATAACATGCGGGAGCTTCAAAAAACCTCTATGCATCTTTGCATTAGACAACATGCGAGCCCTCGAAATAATGGTCCTGTTCATGCGTTCAGCCACGCCATTCTGTTGAGGGGTGTACGGAATGGTATGATGTCTTACCATCCCATCATTGCTGCAAAACTCATCAAATTTATTTGAACAAAATTCCATACCATTGTCAGTACGGAGTATCTTAACCTTCTTTTCAGTTTGGGTTTCTACCATAACTTTCCACTTCTTAAAAGCATTAAAAACATCAGATTTATGTTTCAGGAAATATGGCCACACTTTCCTTGAGTAATTATCAATAATAGTAAGCATGTAATTAGCACCACCATTAGAAGTTCTACGGGACGGACCCCAAACATTAGCGTGAACATAATCTAAAATGTCTTTGGTGGTATGAACGGAAGCATTAAATTTTACTCTTTTATGCTTACCAAAGATGCAGTGCTCACAGAACTCAAGGTTACCTAAATCGCAGCTATCAATTAGCTCTCTCTTTGCCAATTCTGCCATGCCAAGCTCACTCATATGTCCAAGACGCTTATGCCAAAGGTTAGTCTTACTAGTTTCATCAGAACTAACAGCAGCAGCAATACCAGGCAAAGTACTACCTCTAAGGACATATAGTTTCATAGAATTCATATCACCAATCATAATAATGAGAGAACCTGATGATACCTTCAAAAGTTTGTTCCCACCTTTGTACTTGTACCCGTCACAATCAAGGGTACTCAAAGAGATCAAATTCCTCGCCATGGAGGGTATGTGTTTCACTCCTGTCAACGTGCGTGTCATCCCATCATGGGTCTTGATCTGAACAGAACCAATGCCAACAATCCTGCACTGGTTGTCATTCCCCACACGCACAAAATCTCCACTCTGCACAGACTCATAAGAACTGAACCAATCTTTGTTACAAATATGAAACGAACATGCAGTATCAAGAATCCATTCATCATCACGTGAAACACATGCAGTCAAGACAGCTAAGCAATCTCCATCGAACTATCACTACCAGCAACAACACAGCCTCACCCTTACCGGTGACAACGGCAACCTTACCATTACCATCATTATTTTTCGGTTGGTAAGTTCCGTTCCTTTTCTCCTTGTTTTGCAGCTTCCAACAATCATCAATATTGTGGCTAGATTTCTTACAATACCTGCAGAACTTGTCACGTCCTTTGTACTTTGAGCGACCTCTGTCGCTCTTGCTCTTATCTCTTGTTGTGTAGTAGTTATCTCGCTGCTCAGGCCTGCCACGGACCTCTAATGCCTCCACCTTGGAGGACGAACTTTCAGCCGCACCATAGATTTCATTTTCTCCTTTTGTTGGAGAGCATCATAAACTTCCGCGAGAGTTAGTTTGTCGCGGCTCAATAATATGGTGTCACGAAAATTGAAAGAATTAGGCAGCGAGCATAAAAGAAGAAGACCTAAATCCTCATCCTCATACTTAACTTCTATAGACTGCAAATCAGAAACAATCTCTTTCCAGGAAGATAGGTGATTCATTACCGAACCTCCCTCTTGCAACTTATGCGAGAACAGCTTCATCTTCACGTGCAATCTGCCCGTGAGATCCTTGGACAAACAGATCTCCTCTAGTTTGACCCATAACTCGCGGTGGTTTTCTCCTGCAGCACTTCCTGAATATTATTGGACAGATGGAGTTGAATCAACGATAAAGCCTTACGGTCTTTCCGCCGCATCGGTCCAGGTATCCTTCGCTTTCTCGCCGAAAGCATCGATCGCTTCATCCAGCGAAGATTGGGCGAGAATCGCCCTCATCTTCACTTGCCACAAAGCAAATCTCGTGGTGTAGTCCAGCTGTGGTAGATCGAACTTCAGAGACGACATCTCGAAAACCCTAGATCCAAAGAACACGGGCTCTGATACCACTTGTTATAATCGAGATGCACAATAAACGAAGAACGAAAAGTAAAACACTGCAGGACACAAGATTTTAACGTGGAAAACCCTTGCAACACACAAGGGAAAAACCACGGGCGCCAGCCACAAAACTTCACTATTTCGGTGGTGTTTACAAACGGTGGGTGTACAATGATGCGATGAAACCCTAGCGGCGGCTTACAGGGAATATTTATAGACGGTGGCAACGATCGTACCGCGGAGGCTGCCGCCCCCCGCACCCCCGAGGGGCGCACGTATGGGCTAACTTCGACTACGCTACGCTTCGGCCCAAGCCTCCGGCGACGGGCCTCGATCCGCTCGTCGAAGTTAGCCTCCCTTTAGTATATGAATTTGGATCACAATATAACACCGACCGAACCGAATTTCATAAGATCCACCGAACACTGTACATGGAATAATTAATTTACCGCAGCGAAAATACATAGAGGCATGAGCTCTACTTGATGCATTATGCTACTAGCAGTATCTTGCTGTGTTGATCTCAAAAAAGTGCCTTGCTGTGTTCACACATCGGTCTGATCCAACTCAAAATGTAATAGAAAACTAAACAAATCCGTACCATATTATACGTCATTTGCAGCAAATGAGCTATGAGCAACCTGCAGACGCAGTAGTTGCTGACAGCATTAGACTAGATCTAGTCTAGGATCAAACTGCGAGGAAATGGCATACAAGTATAATTTTCAACGAGGAGTAGTGTGCATGTGATTGACCTCGTGTGTAGAAACTAATCTGTTCAAAATGGAAGTGATGAAAATGCTGACAACACATGCGCAAAAAAGTAGTAGACATATAAGCATATGTGTCTGATGATTGCAGCATCTCCAACGACTTTGCCGTCGGATCGACTTGGTAGTATAATTTTCTTTAGCCTTTAACCAGAAATTGGAAAGAAAAGGAATAATAGGACAGGGCAAGGCTCTGAAAAGTCAGTGTTTTGACCGTGGTCTACATGTACAACGGGTATCATCAACGGCAAAAGTCAAGCACACAAGTGCTCATTAGTTTATTTGTTTGTCGGGATAAAATAAAGAGCGGCCTCATGGCGACAAGTCGGCAAGTGCCAGGCAATATTCCATTCTCACGAGCTGTATAAACCAAACTCAGACCAGTTCTCCTTATTTTAAGTCAGTATAATGATATCTGAGATTGAACTGTGCTAGTATGACTCGGCATTAAGCGAAAACAATGATTAGATAGTTCCCACCTGATGGCATATTATCAGGGGGAAATCATACGATTAATAAGCACAAATTAGCAATATCCTCTGTTGTTTAAATTTAAATTAAAACGGTACAAGGCCTCTTCCCAAAAAAACAAAAACGGTACAAATTGTCGCGGATCCAGGACGACAACATCAAGCAAGATTTCTTTCGCATTCAAGTAGAGCTTTGTGACATCATCTATCAAGATGTCATTAGAAGCTCGGGGGAGTTCTACAACGGCTATCAGCCGTCAAACAGTGACATAGACACAATGCTTCAAATGCAGGGTGATGACTACCGCTCATGGATGTGCTTGGCGAAAGGCGGCGGTTTTATCCACGCTCCGGCCGAGTAGAAAGTCTTGATGTGCTATCCTAATTATGTAGTTCCGAACTATCGACGAGCTTGTGTTGTAATAAACTTTATCCAGTACTTTACTTGCATGTCTCTTTAATTAGTTTTGACGGTCGTTGAACTTATGTGTAATCGATGCTATTAATTACTAGTTCGGCTATGTTTGTGAACTTATAAATATGGCTCTCTAGTTTCGACAGTTGTTTTGCGCATTTGATTTGGTATTTAATTTTATTTGCACTTGCCGATGATTAGAATGTTTGGTCACTACAATTGGGGGAGGGGCAAGTGAACCTGGTGCGATGGCACAAATATCAATCTCTTGTGCATCCTACTTGGTTTCACTTACACCTTTCCTAAATGTTAATATTTGTTTCGACCAACAATGTACTACCTCCGTTTCAAGGAATAAGGCGCCCTCGTTTTACGAGCTTTTTGTTTGACCAAGAATTACTTCAAATAGATAAAGATTGTTTATATGAAATTAATATCATTAAAAAGTTCTTTTCAATACGAATCCAATGATACTAATTACATATAATATAATAAAGATTTTGTTGCTCAATTTTTATGGTCAAAGTTCGTCTTGAAATGCGCGTGCGCCTTATTCCTTGAAACGGAGGTAGTATGAGGCATGCCATTTAGTACATACTACTTCGCTCTTATTTGAGTTGACACTTCTTAATAAATTGCATTGGCCGATGATTTGAATGTTTGGTCACCCGTACACTCTGGGGTGGAGCCAGTGAACCTGGTGTGATGGCATAAATATCAATCTCTTGTGCATCCTACTTGGCTTCACTGACTCCATCCCTGAATGTTAATATTTGGTTCGACCATCCTACGTATGTGTCATTATATGAGGCCCTTGTCATTCCATTTGCTTTGGTATTTCAGAATGCCGATTATTAGAATGTTCGGTCACTACAGTCGGGGGGCGCAAGCGAGCCTGGTGTGATGGCAGAAATATCAATATCTTGTGCATCGTATCTGACCTCGCTTACGCCGTCCCTGAATATTAATATTTGTTTCGACCAACAATGTATGAGGCAAGCCATTTAGTTCATCTACTTGGCTCTAATTTGAGTTCGCCTTGTCATTCCATTTGCTTTGGTATTTTAGAATGCCGATGATTAGAATATGGTCGCTACACTCGGGGCGGCGCTAGAAAGCCTGGTGTGATGTCACAAATATCCATCTCTTGTGCATCCTACTTGGTCTCACTGACGCCGTCCCTGAATGTTAATATTTGTTTCAACCAACAATATATGAGGCATACCATTTAGTTCATACTAGGCTCTAATTTGAGTTCGCCTTGTCATTCCATTTGCTTTGCTTTTCAGAATACCGATGATTAGAATGTTCGGTAACCCGTACACTCTGGGGTGGAGTAAGTGAACCTGGTGTGATGGCACAAATATCTCAATCTCTTGTGTATCCTACTTGGTTTCACTTCATTCCCGAATGTTAATATTTGTTCCGACCAACAATGTGTGAAGCATGCCATTTAGTTCATACTACTTGGCTCTAATTTGAGTTCGCTTGTCATTGCATTTGCTTTGGTATTTCAGAATGCCGATGATTAGAATGTTTGGTCACTACACTCGGGGCAGGTAGCGAGCCTGGTGTGATTGCACAAATATCCACCTCTTGTGCATCCTACATGGTCTCGCTAACACCGTCACTGAATGTTAATATTTGTTTCGACCAATAAAGTATGAGGCATATATAATATTTAGTTCATACTACTTGGATCGTATTTGAGTTTGCTCTTATTCGTTGCAAAGACCTATGAGTGCGCACTAATATTTCATTGGCTTGTGCATATATGCAGAGATGCCGTGGTATGTCATGTACAAGGGCAAGGTTCCCGGAGTCTACGACGACTGGGAGGAGTGTTGGAGACAGGTTCACCGTTTTAGCGGTAACAACTACAAAGGATACACCACTAGAGCGGAGGCCGAAGACAGATACACACGCTATCTGGCGGGAGAGAGGAGGGAGCGAAGGAGGAATCAGATGAAGACCACTTTCATCGGGATAATGCTCATAGTGACTGTAGCTCTCTTCTATGTGATGGTAGTTTAGATGATCGACATTGTAACCTAGCTCGATCATGACCTTGTAACCTCGTAACTTGTCTAATATTTGGAATTTTGTGAATTTGGAGGCTAATGTGAAGAACTAGGTATTGATATATTGTGATGTTGTCTATATGCATTATATATCATGTATTGTGCTATTATATATCCTGTACTGTGCTATATTACAACCTGTACAAATACCAGAAATACAAATAAATTTTAAAAAATCGAATTACCAGCAGTGGCGCACCAAGCAACCATCAGTGGCGCACCACTCCAAACGACCAGTGGCGCACCCCTAGATACAACACTGTGTGATGCACTTCTAAAGACTAGCAGTGGTGCACCACTGTAGGCACAAATGGCGCACGCCTCCGAGCCAGCAGTGGCGCACCCTCACACGCAGCAATGGCGCACCCCTTTGGCACAACAGTGGCGCACCAAAAAAAACAGCAGTGTCGCACCAACCATAGACAGCAGTTGCGCACCAGAAAAACTAGCAATGGCGCATCCCTTTGGATCAACAGTGGCGCACCACATGAGTTAGCAATGGCGCACCACATGAGTTAGCAATGGTGCACCAACACTTTGGATATCAGTGGCGTGATAGTAGTAGCGCACCTCAGTGTTAATCTGTGCCACTGACAGCCCATAGTGGTGCGCCACTGATTAGGCATTTCTTAGTAGTGAAGAGTGCGTTAGTTTAGAAACTGGGTGATATGCCAGGTTTGAAAATTCCCCAGAACCTATTCTTGTACTCACTCTCTCTAAAGATAATTTGCTCAACTTTTTGTAGATACGAATGTATCTACATACAAGGAATATGTCTAGATTATCTAGACAAACTTGATCAACTTATATTAAGACGGAGGGACTACCTCCAAATATTGTTGAATAATAAAGAAGGATTTTAAGCTAAAAAACAAGGTTTTTTTCTTCCGCTAAAAACAAGGTTTTTTCTAAATTATTTTGGACCATAATAAGGGCACGTGGCTCAGATTATCCTTCCGCAGGCATGATCCATAATATGGTAACTCAGCCATGAACGTCACTTTGCATGCATACGGCTAAATAAATTTCTTTTAAATTTAAAGTTTTAAATGTTTTGTCTTTTAAATCAGTAGTAATTCAAATTTATTTTAACTATTGGCTTTGTAGTTGCTATCCTTGGGAGGAAGATTGGTACTCATTAATTCGGTACTAACAAATATGGTACTGTATATGTTATCATTCTTCCTTATACCAAAAGGAGTTCTGCACAAACTCGATTATTATCGATCCAGATTCTTTTGGCAAGGGGATAGCGAGAAAAAGAAATATCGACTGGTTAAATGGAGTGTAGTTTGTAGTCCTAAAGATCAAGACGGGCTTGGTGTTCATGACCTGGAAGTCAAGAATACAGCCATGCTGGGTAAATGGCTTTTTAAGCTACTTACCGAGGATGGGATTTGGCAAACCATACTCCGGAGAAAGTATATAGGCTCCAAGACGTTATCTCAGGTGGTTTGGAAACCTGGAGATTCACACTTCTGGGCTGGTCTAATGGCGTCAAAAAATGTCTTTTTTCGCCATGGCACTTTCTCAATTAAGAATGGAACACAGATACGTTTCTGGGAGGATGCATGGTTAGACAATGCCCCTCTAAGTGAACAGTATCCTGCGTTATATAGTATCGTTCGTCGCAGGGGAGATACCATTGCTACAGTAATGGCTACCTCTCCCCCGAATGTGACGTTCCGACGTGTTTTGCTAGGACAAAGGCTAGCGGCATGGAACACTTTAATTCAGAGGTTGGGGGATGTTATCCTATCACCTGAACCAGATGAATTTAGGTGGAATTTACATGTAGATGGCTCTTTCTCAGTAAAATCCTTATACACCACCATAATCCATTCTGATTTACCGGTTGATAATAATAAGAAAATTTGGAAGATGAAGATACCATTAAAAATAAAAATATTTGGATGGTACCTTCGTCGAGGAGTCATCCTCACCAAGGACAATCTTGTTAAGCGGAATTGGCAAGGAAGCTCTCGATGTGTTTTTTGTCATCATGATGAAACTATTAAACACCTCTTCTTCCAGTGCTTCGCGAGATCTATTTGGTCTGTCCAAGTAGCGTCTACCTTGTATCCCCCACTAGTGTGGCCAATGTCTTCGGTAATCGGCTTCATGGTATAGATTCAAGGTTTAAGTTGCTTCTTAGGGTGGGGCGCGCAGCATTATGGGCGTTTTGGTGAGTAGAAATGACAAGATATTTAATGACATTAACTCCTCTTTGTTGCAGGTTATCTACAGATGTACGGGGATTCTTCGTTCGTGGTTACCTCTTCAGCGTATGGAGAACCGAGACCTATTTACGGAGGTCTGTACACGATTGGAGGCTACGGCGAGGGATACTTTTTCCTACATGGGTGGCAGCATAGTCTACGGATTGAAGCCCCATCCACACCTTAGGCGTTATATGATTCATCGTTCCGATATGTATTTCGCCTAGTTTTTTAGTTTGGCATCTTCTTTTGAACTTAAGACTCAATAACGGCTGTGTGCATCCTGGTTACGCAGAGGCTGGATGTAATTGCTTTCACAAAAAGTAATAAAGCATCCTTTATCGAAAAAAATGTCGACGTGTTTTAACAAGTTTTTTTTACCCTAGTTATCATTATAGTTATTTGGTTATCAGGTTATAGTAAACATGCTTGTTAGTTTATAGTCAAATGCTTACCAGATTTTCTGAGCTTCGCTCCTCACCAAAGCACTACATGATGGCAATGCATCTTTTACATGTTCAGTATCGAATACTCACTCTCTAGACATGCTTACCAGACTTTTTGAAGTTTGCTCCCGGAAATTCAATTCGGCTCCCGGCGGGTGCGTATGCACCCTATACCAGAAAATCATATTTCGAAATATCGAAAAAATTTACCAAAATTTTTACATGTACATCTTCATAATATATGTTCATTCGTCAAGTTTCATGAAAAACTACTCCCTCCGGTTCATATTAATTGACTTTAATATGAGTGTATCTAGACATATTTTAGTTCTAGATACATCCATATTGGAGTCAATTAATATGAATCGGAGGGAGTAGTATTTTTTGTGGTCTATATAAAAAAGAGAAAACTTATCTTGTGAAAAGTATTATTTTTAGCACCGAGTTTTGTCTTTTTTACACACGTCACATGATAAGTCGATTTTTTATGAAACAACTTTGTAAGCGTGTAGCACAAGAAGATTTACATGCGAATTTTTGGTTTTATTTTTTTTTAAAATTCAAATATGT
The DNA here is from genome assembly GCA_030979885.1 of Lolium multiflorum. Taxonomy (NCBI): domain Eukaryota; kingdom Viridiplantae; phylum Streptophyta; class Magnoliopsida; order Poales; family Poaceae; genus Lolium; species Lolium multiflorum. The sequence goes on along the minus strand of CM061751.1, from coordinate 216,051,719 downwards.
GTAAGATGCATTTCAAAATAGAGGGAGCATATGCTCCCATGTTCCAAAACACCACTCCCGTTTGCTCCTCACTAGTGTAAGCATTGCATGATGGTAATGCATCTTTTACATGTTCAGAATTGAATAATCACTTTTAGACATGTGCATCATTCTAAGAAAAATAACATGTAAAACTTATCTGATAAAAGAGTATTATTTGGGTGGTACTGTTAACTAGTAACATGACAATTATGCAAAGTGAGCTGATGTGATGCAAACATATTCCTAAACCACAATGTCCTCTACTCAGGACATTCTCCATGTGCTATCAATATCATGGTATCAATATCCATTCTTCTTTCCCCATTTCCAAATTTGCTTATTTCTTTGATCTTGCTGCATAAGGAGAAGGCAACATGGAAATTACTTCGGGCTTCTTTCATGATCATGATTGAACATCAAGCTATGTACCAGCAAACTATATCTATTTTTCGCTAGAAACAACAAAGTATTTCTTGGAATAAGAAGCCAAAAAGTAGAGATATGCAGCCAACAAACATCAATACAGAGATGAAACAATTTTAACATCTTGTGAGGAAAGAAGGGCACAAGAAGAGCCTTCCATTACTCGTCCAAATCATTCTTAGAAACAAAAAAATCACAGAACTATAAGCACTGGGGCTTTAATCAGTAAAGCAATCTGATGACAACGCAATTCCTGATTACTTGGTAAGCATGCAGAACTGATTGTAATTTTCTGTTAAGCAATTAATAGAAAGGGGACTAGCACAGTTGGAAAAAGAAATTACATGAACTACCAACCAAAATAATGATACCACTACGTATCTGCCTGGAGATTCAGGATATACTCTGTAGTTATATCTCAGGGGAACTACTTGGTAAATAAGTTACAAATTCTGGGGGAAAAAGTGTTGTTGCTAAAAGTAAGAGAACTACTTTATGTTGAGTTTTGAAACCATGACCTACCATTGCTAAAATACTGGGCGTCAACTCAGCTAAGATGACGAGAGCATGGCAATCAGCTCCGTCACAAGAGAAGGGCAGCTCTTATACAAATGCTGGAAGCCATCAGTAGCCACAACTGCTCTCCGATGTGCCGGGGAGCTGAGAAAATCAAAGCATGCCTTCTTCAGTCCATCACAGTTGTGTTGGTCAGCAAGCGCTAGGATGGTCGCAACGGTGCGCACATCGAGATACTCGCATAATATTTCCTCGCAGATCAGCTTTAGCCTCTGCATATCATACCTGTCCGCGGCAACTAGAAGATGCTGACACATCACTTCTTCCTCATCTTTTTTTGTCTCTGACAGTGAGTCGGTGTAGGCAAAGTAGAGCAATGCCTTGAACACCCGTGCGTCCATGTCATCTATGCGTATGACAGTGGTTGTGTCACCCTCCTTCATTACACCAAAGAGCTCAGCATTGAAGACTGAAGATCGGGATGCGAGCACGTACCGATGAGCGGCAATCGTCTCACCACCTACCTCAAACACCACGTCAGTGCCCTTCTTTGTCTTAAGGAGATCGCCGAGGTGCTGGTTCAGTTCAGGTGGGGGCACAGAGACATACTTTGGAGCGGTTGTCTCCTTGGTGGAAATGTCATGGATGACCACGACGTCACAGCTGATCGTGAAAGAATCGTCCTTGAGATGCTTCGACTTCTCCAATTCTTCCCTTTTGATGAACTTCGGAAATCCCCAGATACTCAGTTTACTGTATATATATAGGTGTCTCGATGTCCACGTCGGTTGTTTCTCAACCGGGTTTCCGAAATAAATTATAAACTGCACCTGCACATCCTTGGTTACAATTTCATCGAGCTGGAGGTAAACGGATATGTAATCCGCTGAGTCGGATGTATGGCCATTGGGATAATAGTAGATGCGCCAGCGATGGCCGCCGACGGTAAATTGACTGGATTTGAGAGCTTCACCAGTGGGGGTTCCCATGGTGCGCGAGTAACCTTCGATCTTGAGGACGTGGTATCCGCTCGTCGAGTTGGCGACGATAGCGGAGGCGGACCCTGACGACTTGCCGCCACCGGCCATAGCGGATGACATGGTTTTGAGAAAGCGGCGAGCTGGAAACTCTACGGCGGCGTGCTGCGGCTACTCAATGTTTTCTCGTCCTGAGAAGATTGATCTCCGCGTACTGCTACAGCTCTCCTGTCGTAGGGTTTTGCTAAAGCGTGGAATTTGGGAGGAACCGAGGTAGAAGAGGAGACGAGGCTTCCTCCAGGATATTCGACCGGATTCTTTTCATGGGCCTTCCTAGCATTGTTGAGCAGTGTTGAAATTGTTAACAAAGGAACGCTTAATTTATATTTGGGCCGAAATACAAGTGCTGCATAAGCCGACACCATATGGCCCATTAGTAGGGGAGCGCCTACTCTCCGCCTTAAGCGGGAGGCAGCGTTCGCTCCGCCTGAAGAGGTTTCTCGAGGGCCGCTCCAAACCTAGGCCCAACAAAAGGTACTCCTCCTTTTTCTTTTCTTTCAGTTTAGATCTTTACAAATGTTTAAATTTTAAAAATGTACAAATCTAAAAAAGTTCAAAAAAAATCGAATTTAAAAATTTAAAGATTAAAAAATGTATGAATCTCAAAAAGTTCAAAATTAAAAATGTTTGAATTTAAAAATGTTCGAATTTTAAAAATGTTCGAATTTTAAAATACTCAAATTAAAAAATGTTCAAATTTTAAAAGTGTTCGATTCTGAAAAGGTTTGAATCTCAAAAAGTTTGAAATTCAGAAAAGATCAAATATAAAAATGTTCAGATCTATAAAAGTTCAAACTTCGAAAAATTTCAAATTTCGAAAAAAAATTAAAATTATTTCTTAGATTAAAAAATAATTGAAGAAAAAACAACAAAATAATTAAAAAAGAAAAAACGTGAGCCTTGGAGCCACGAAGGCCGTGAGCCGCGTGTCGCCAGCTGACCTGCGGCGCGTCCGGGCGCTCAGCCTTGGCGACTACGTCGTGTCCGGGCAGTGGTTGGGCCGGGTGGTCGAGGTGTCCATGGACACGGAGATCACGTTCGACGACGGCGCTGTCTGCAGAGTCGCCGACGCGGCGTCCGGGAAGATAAAACCAGCTAAGACGCATGCATACCTCCCCCAGACTAACACCGCGCTCTACCCGGGGGCCCGTGTCGTCATCAACCAAGAAGACTCCTCAGTCGTCTTCATGGAGGAGCGGTGGCTAAGCGGCCAGTGGAAGCCGGACCACGCAGAAGGCACGGTGACCAATGCAGACCACACGGACGAGCAATTGTCGTCGTCGTCATCGCCGGTCACAATGGCCATCTCCCTCACCTGCACCTCCGTCGAGGTGCTGTGGCAGAACGGCACGCGACAGACTATGGCACTCTCGGCCGTCGAGTTCGCGAGCGACCTCGACTTTTTTCCGGGAGAGTATGTTATTGACAACTCTGTTGCCGACGATGATGCCATCGATGCCATGGCCATGGGTGCTGCCAGTGGATCGAAGAGGCGCGTCGGCATGGGCGGACGCAGCGGGGGGGCCGTGGGCCACCCAGAATTCTGCCGGCCCAAACCTATACCGCATAGAAAAAATGAAGAAAGGCCCGATTCTTCGCACTCGACCACGCCCCAACGCCATCGATTCCGCACGCAGCCGCCACCCGCCGCCCCGGCCCCGGTGCCGCCCACCGTCTGCCACCCCATCCCGCGCGCCGCCGCGACCCCGGCCGCCGTTCTCTGCCGAGTCCGGCGTTCGCCCGCCCGAGCTGCGTGCCTGCGTCCCGTCCGCCCCCCGCCCTCTACACCCTGCAGGTTTGCCCTCACTGCTTCCGCACCGCGCTCGCGATGACCGCCGGCCGCCGGCCGCCGGCCGCAGCACTGAGCCACTGACCATTGAGCAATTGACCATTGAGTCCTATTCCGCTAATGACCTATTCAGCACATATTGATCTCTAACTCTGTTCAGCACAGTAGTATGAATGAACTGCTAGTGCATTTCAGCTATTTTCATATAAACTGCTCTCTGTACATATGTATGTTAAGTCTTATACGATGAAGAACACATAAAATTGCTAAATTAGCAATGTTTGAATGTTTCAATTGTGTAGAAATGAAGAGAAATAGCCATATTGCGCTACTTTTTCAGAAACAAGCATCAAAGAAGATTGCATCTCCGGTCAAATCCGATATTGTACACGATGAAGAAGTCGAATCCGATATTAAATTCCAATTTCCCTGGGTGAAGTTCGGGAGGAGAGGGTCGCAGCCTTTGCAAATTCCAACAAAACTAACCGAAGACGGATTGCTTCATGGGCCGTATTTAGCAAACGCAGGCAATGTGGCCATGTCCAGGCGGCCCCCTTGCATGGTCGTGTGCCACGCCCCTGTCCCCCTGTCTTTCCCTCCCAGCGCCAGCCGCCTTTCTCTGCCTCGCCCGCGCCGCCGCCGTCCCGCAATCACAGCCCGTGCCGCCGTCGCCAAGGTGAGCTACTCCATGGCCTACTCCTCTCCTTACGCCTCCTCCCTCTCGCCGCAAGTACCCCTCCTCCTATTTTCCTACATCCGATTTTCTCTGTCCAGCCGTTGTCCTTCCGAGTCTCCCGGATTGACGTGCCGCCGCCGCTTTCTAATCCCTCTATTCGCTCGATCTCTACAGTCACAAATGCATCCTCCCTTAACTCTCTCTATGCGCTTATCTTACCGTTCGTCGGTGGCCCTCTCTCCAGCCGCACCGCACAGCTCCGGCCCCAACCTCCTCTGTGCCACGCTCTGCTAGCAGGCTAGCAGCAGCAGGTCAAGGGCAAGTCTTGTTGACCCCAGCCCTGCATGTTAAATCGTGCATACATCGACAAGTGTGATTGTTGTAGTATGCTAGTTATGTTTTCGTTACAAATTGTATATAACCATAACCAAACAATGGGGTGATGAATTAACCGCGTATTTTCGTTGTACTAGTGGCACAACTGCATTGTTTTTTTTTTATCCGGAACTGTGGTGGAATCTCTGAGTTGTGAAGAAATTTTGAACCTCTGATCCTTGGTGCGATCTGTACGCAGGTCTAATTAAGTAGCCATGGTATGCTAGTCCCATAAGCCATCTCAGCTTTGCTGTTTCACCTTTGCAGGTCGTGCGCTTGTTTTCATCTGATGGACGACAAGAGTAATGTGAAGAAGGAAATAGATGGATCCCTTGCACCCCGTCCTCGCAAGGTTAGTGTTAACGTTGGTTGTCTCTCATATTGGTTTATTTCAGTTTGATGGTTACTGTATTTTGTTTCCTGCATGTTAAGGGAGGACTTAAATTCGCACCCAGGAAGCCTCCAAAGAAACCTGCAAAGGTCATTCCGAAAACGTATGTGATTTGGTCCATGAGAACACCCAACTATCTTTTATTGAAGATTCAATTGATAGGCAGGTATAGTGCCATGTCATGGACCTAACAGTTACTGTGATTCTCCAGGGAGCCTGTTGAGGAGAGCAAGGATGAAATCATTGATAAGGAATTGCTGATGAAACTCAAGACATCACAGGTGCGTATATTATTCTATTGGCCATTGTATATGCAAAGCTTATTGTTCGATGGTTGGTTGGTATGTGCTATATATCTTGTTCCATTTTGCAGAGCACTGATCCCTTTGGAAGAAGACCGAAGATTGAGAAAAAGGGTAATTGATCTGTTCTGTGCTCATACTAAATTCATAGCTGTTAAGTGATTGTAAATCCTATTATTTGAGCATGCTCAAGGCTTAGTTCCCCGTTTGTCTCATGAGTCTATTCTTGTAAAAAAATCTCATTCTAAGTTCTCAAACTTAAATATACGTAAGTAGTCATCTTGGAGGCTGTCAACTGGCCATTTAAGTATGGACTTCTTTGAACAATCTCTGATTACTAGGTTATGTATCTCCCCTTTCTTGTCTAATATACAAATCATTGTTCTACTAATACACCAATGCTTCAGAGCTGGCCAAGTACAAGTGTGTGGTTTTGTTGGCCTCTCATGAAAATTTATTGCAAGTAGCAGTTGCATGTATATATGGTTTGTTTCGGACCCTACTCTGATCAGTACAAGGAAATGGTCAAGATGCTCATCTTCAGAAATGCAGACATTGCACAGGGGGATACGTGAGCACCCCCTAGATACCGTTAGATTTGCTTTTAGATTCGCTCTCCGCGAGTAGCTGCTAACGGAGATGAAACGGCCGTGGAATCCTCTCGTTCCATCCGCATCCCAACTCCCTCGTGGGACGCCCTCCACCGGCGCGAGGCCGCCGCGCCCACCCTGCAAATCCCTCACCGATGAGAAGCTCGCGCGCCGGCCTAGCTCCTCCTGCCCAGACGGGAGGCCGCGCGGCGCCCCTGCTCCTCCTGCATCGGGCGAGGGGCGCGACCGATTGGAGAGCAGCGACGGGGGAGCAATCCCGTCCCTGGCCCTCGCCGCCGTTGACCGCCCGCGAGCGCGAGATGGGGACGAGTCGCGCGGGGGACGGCCAGATTGGATGGCGGCGCCGCCGCTTGGGACGACCCCCGCTCGATTTCCCACGCTGGTGAGATCGGCGGCCTCCCCAGCGCGCCCGTGCTGCAACAGCGGTCGATGTCGACGGTGGTCAGCGACCACAGCGGTCGAGGTCGACGGTGGTCCGTCCTCCGCCGCCGCGTGTGTCCGTCCTCCACCACCGCGCGTCGTCCGCCCGGTCGGAGGGCAAGGATTCCTCATGTGGGCGTGGAGGTGCGGCCTGAGGCGAGCACTGCACGACGGCGGAAGACCAGTGCGGCCCCGTCCTATCGGCTGTGAGCGCTCGCCGCCGTGCCGGCCGCATCGGTCCATGCCCCTGCGAGCCGCCGCACCGGTCGATTTGAGCAGGAGGATGGCTCTGCAGGGGACGGGAGCTGAGCTCCTCCCGATGGATGCAGGGAAGAGACACATCGGCGGGGGGACGGGCCCACCAGGTTGTCTACTATCCACGCGCTGAAGGGATGCGTGTCAGGCGAGCCATGCGGAGGAACGAACACGAGTGATCTGTAACGGATAGTAAACGGTGTTAGACACGTGGCAGCCAGTCAGGGGGTGCTCACGTACCCCCCTGTTCACCGAGGTTCATCCGCAGTAAAAGATACCTTAAGACTGACTTAGGGTAGATATTCATAAATCTGTCATAACTTAGCCCAACTAGTTTGGCCTTGCTGGTGAATGTACCAACTATTTCTAATATAACTGGCATATTTTTGTAAAACGGATGTATTGCTATTGATATATGAATGTGTTGCCTTTGCAGAAAACCATACAGAGGTCGCATTTGGACAAGGGAATTCTTCCTATGCAAGATCGTTTCCTACTCGACATTATGCAGCAGGTATCGTTCAAGATTTTTATCTCGGTTGTTCTTTATTTAGCTAAATACTCCCTCCGTCCCAAAATATAAGGCGTCTAAGGATTAGTTAAAAGTCAATGTTTTTAAAGTTTGACCAAGTTTATACACAAAAATATAAATATTTACAATACTAAATCATTATCAATAGATTCACCCTAAAGTATATTTTCTTAATATGTCAATTTGATATTGTAGATGTAAATATTTTTTTCTAAATATTTGGTCAAAGTTTGTAATATTTGACTTTTGACCAATCCTTAGACGCCTTATATTTTGGAACGGAGGGAGTATTCTTCTAAGTTGTTTAATATATGTTTGTGAAAATTGGGTAAAGACAACACATTGTACTCTTTTGCAGTTTGTTGTCTGTCAATACAGTCTTGTGTCTCTTTTACAATGAAACATAGAAAACTTAGCGCTTTACTTAGTTGTGCGCATTGCTGTATTTGTATCAAGAACTTTGTACACATTTCCTTATTAATACCTTTTTTTCATGGGTACTCCTGATGGTACAGCACCAAAAGAACCAAAAGAATATGTCGATCCATGGGTGAGTGAAGATACCATGTGAATTTTTTCCCCTTGCTCACATTATGTGTTTTGATTAATTTCCATCTTTATACAGGACTATACACATAGCGATTATCCTATTACTCTCCCACTTAGGAGGCCCTACTCTGGGGATCCTGGTATACTGTTGGTCCTTCTGGTTTATGTTGCAATTTTGTTCCTTCAACCATCCCTTAATTCTGTCCTACGTTCCTAGTGCAGAAATTCTTGATGAAGAGGAATTTGGAGAGTCTTCTGCCAGCAGAGCTCAGGATGATGAATTAACTCCAGCAGACGAACTTGGATTAATGGTAATATATTGTTGAATTGTTACAACACTCTCATTTCTGGCCCTATGCCTTTAGATCAAAATCACTTGCTAGCAGAAATTTAAATTGACATATTATCAGCATGCAATCTGTAATTTAGCTGCTTGAACCTTTCAGGAGTCTTGGATGCTATGGCTGCCTCTTATATTTATTGTTGTGTTGACAGGAACGGTCCGACACACCGCAGTTACTCTTCTTTCAGTTACCTTCATCTCTTCCTTTACCAAAGAAGACACAAGTTGAAGAGACAGATATGGGCTCCGAGGAGAATGCTGAACCTCAAAACGCAAGCTCTAAAGTGGCACGCAATCAAAGAAGGCCATCGTCATTGCCTGGCTCTAAGATCAAAGATTTACCAGCAGGTCACATGGGGAAGATACTCGTATATAAAAGCGGTAAAGTGAAGATGAAGATCGGAGATGCTCTGTTTGATGTGAGTATGAAACTGTTTCATTATGCGTTTTTGCATAAGATTCCCGTGCATGTGCTAAAAATAACAACCTTTGTAGGTATCTCCTGGCTCAAACTGCATGTTCGTCCAGGAGGTTGCAGCGATTAACACCAGAGAAAAACACTGCTGCACCCTTGGAGAGATCAGTAAGCGTGTGGTTATCACCCCGGATGTTGACTATCTGCTGGATCCTACTGATAAGATGGAAGAATAATCCCATCCTCCCATGGGTTTTTGATGAGAACAACTTACGAGTATGATTGCCCTTCCAGGGCTTCATTCTAGGAGGGAGGCAAATAGTTGATGAGAGCAACTTACCAGTCTTTTTTCCTCTCCGCATGCCAATCTTCGGTTTTCGATGAAATGCCTTGAACAATAGTTGAGTTGGTCAGTCAGTGACAAATAGATCACTGCTGAAGCGAGGGGGGCGAAATAAGGTCGTGGTTTTAATATGAAAGATAAGCTTCTGGAGTGCATTGTTCAGGTCTTTCGATCAAGTTTTCTCAACTGAAGGTACTTATATTTGCAAACAACGTTTTCTTTTCTTACCATGGATGATAGTAAATGCAATGAATGTATAAGAGGAAAAGGCATTATGCTACTTTATTTTTTCGTCGCCATTGCATTTTCTGGAAGAAGTTACTCGTGCCACGCTTCAATCTTCATAAACGAACAAATGAAATACCAAGAAGTGCAGTAGGATGAGAAGTAGTGCAGTACAAAATCAATAAATGGAAAACAAGTACTCTACAGTACTTTAGAAATTAGAATTAGGTGTATGCTTTAGAGAATTAGGAGATTAGTCCTGAACCAATAAATGACCAAGTACTCGTAGAAATTAGCAACACTTATGCTGAACTAATATAAATGAGCCAGAGAATGAGGCACGTGTATAAACAATTTGACCACATCACAAGTCGTGAAGAATGAACCCTTGGCGTGGACGCAGGCTGCAGGTATTATTTTGAGACATCTTTCCATCTACATTAACTGAAAGTGAAAGGCCCCGGCAAAAGAGGAGGAAAGCTACAGGCAACTGAAAGTTGGATGAGGGTTTGGATCAGAAGTTCAGAACCACCACCAGCGAACCGCAACGACCCTTGGGAAGTTGACCACCGTTGGGTAGGCTGCCCTTTTCCGGCTCAAATTTGGATGAGGGTTTCGATCAACTGCATTGCCGATGGAGTTGATCGCTGGTAGGTCACTCGCGCGTGCTGTTCGGGCCAGCTCCACCACCTGCTCGGGCGACTAAGGGCATGTGCAATGGTTGATAAGACTGATAAGGCTGTATCTTAATCCCGCTATGTAATCTAGATATAACAATAAAACATGATGTACAATGGGTTAGTTTTTAGTCTTATCTTTAGTAATGAGACATCCTAAATTTGTGGTGAGAGAGATTATGCTAAGAAGTGATCTCTTAGCTAAGAGAAGGCAAAGTCTTTTTTCCTTTCTCTTTCCTCCACCTCAGCGTTTATCCTACGTGGCACTGCTAAGATATCACCATTGTACATACCCTAATTCATTCGCAACAATCTGGGGATCTCGTTCGTGGGATATGAGGCGAGTGGAGCTCGCAAAGGGAAATGGGTCCGTGGGAACCTTGAATGGCAAGAGGTCGCAGAAAATGTTTGGACTGACCAGACGCTAATTTGACCAGAACCAACGACCTCAGATTTTCTAAGGAACATGCATACGTCGATTGCAATTTTTTTAAGTCTCAGCTGATTCACAAAGATAGAACTTCAATATTCAATTGGAATTTAAGAAGATCTCAATTGATTTAGACAAATTTTGGTTACAGACCAATCTTCTCATTTGTTTTTTTCAAAAAAGCTCCACCGAATTAAGTAGAGAGAAAAGTTTCGGACATTTCCTCAAAAACACAGAAACGTTATGAAATGGCGAAGCAGAGGTGGAAACGGATATTCCATTTCCTCCTAATATAGATTTTCAGTGTTAGGGTTTGATGTGCATGACCCAATCTAGTAGCATCGGTATGTGGGCTTGTCAAGCCGAACAGTCGAAGCTTCCATTGTTCGACCCTTCTCTATCGGTATATTCAATAGTCATATTAGGGTTAGGGATCAGGGTTGTTGGTTCCTTGTGTTTCTTAATTTTCTTATTCATAATTCAACTAGTCCCTTGATTCTGACAAACATCCATTTTCCGTCTCGTTTCGCATATGCTTCCGAAAAATTTGTGTACTTGTTTTTAGGGTTCATGCATTCGTTTCCACCTCTGCAAAAAAATAAAATAAAACAAATATACTGCCATTCAGTTCTATATGTTTTCGCTCCATTTTCATTCCTAAATAACAATATAAGAAATCCTAAAATTGATACAAATTATAAATAGGTCACCGAGCCACCTAGCGATGACTACATGCACTAGATCGAGCCGAAGGCACGCCGCCATCTTTGCCCCTCCTCATCGCAGTCGGATAAAAACTTGTCTTAATAGTGATTGTTCTAGTAGACAAATAAAAAGTCATCATGCAAGATCCAAAGGACCAACGTACCAGAGTAGCAACCATCGCTAAAGATGAGAATGGTAGATCGGAAAGGGTCAGTCATGCAACTACACCAACTAACATGCACATCGACTGGATCCCACCAAATTCATTGGGAAGAGAACTCCGCACGCCCGTTGTCGGCTCTAGGCGCACCGCCACAGTTGGATATGCCAGGAAGGAACTTATTCATACTTAGGGTTGTCACCACTACCTCGATCACCATTCTGAAGAAGACAATGAAAATACCTAAAAAAACATGAACCCTTCCACCGGCGAGGGGTCGTGGTGCGCCGTACCTCCAACTCTCCAAGTCCAAAACGCCAGCGAGGCGAGGAAGATTAGTGGCATCACCAACGAGAGGGGCAAAATCCTGGATTGCTTTATTATTATTACCATTATTATTATTATTATTATTATTATTATTATTATTATTATTATTATTATTATTCCTAAGTTGGACCGGATGCCTTATCCTTGCTATTATTGAAAAGTGGGTTCAACATATCAGATTTGGTATCATAAGAAAATCTTGGATCTTGTGTGAATAATTAGCTCAAGAGTTGTGAAAAAATTCTAAAGATGTGGTAATAAGTTGTTCAAAGTTGTAAATTGTGGCAAGGCGTTTTTTGCACCCAGAAGCATATGCTTCTTTTTTTTCTAATTGAGTTTTAAACACCGTTTAAAATGCTAAAAAAATCCGATAAAAAATATTGTGCATATATCTCAATGTTCTATATGTTCGGAAAGTCGTTTCATGAAAAATATATTTTCTATATAGTGTGCAAAAAGATAAATTTTGTGCTAAAAAAGAAAGAGCTCTTGAGGGATATGTATTTTTTTACACATGATACAAAAATATCATTTTCCACGAAACATGACGTATGGATACAAAATATGGAGATGTAAGCATGATTTTTTTTTCATTTTTAAATATTTTTTGGGTAGCAGCCAAGATTTGAAGTGGATTGCCGTCTAAATTGCGGTTTATGAAATTCTGAACAGCCCTCGCCACTTGGACAGACCCCACCTGCCAGGGACAGGGAGCAGCGGAGCATGGGCGCCAGCAATCCGCGTCCGTCAGCCTGCCCGTCGCCATCTTCCGTCCGCCGCGGCCGCGCCGTCCATCTCCTCCCGGACGCGGCGGCGCCACCCCTAAAATCCACCCGTTTTGACCGGGCCAACCTCACTCCTTCCTTCCTTCCACCCGCCGTCCTGCCCCCCTCGCCTCCCAAATCGAGACACGCTCGCCTTCCTCTAGAAGCGGATCGAGGCCTTAACAATCATCTCCCTCGCCAAGGGGATCGAGGCCTCGCTCAACCCTGTGCCTCGGATCATTACCCCGACGCAGATGATCGCCAATGCAAGTGAGTTCCTTGCTCAAATTTCGTTAACCATATACCCGATTGATGCTTTATTTTGGTCGCATACAACTGATTGTTGAGTTGCTCATTTCATTTCATCTTCTAGTACCGGCAATGTTTGTGGAATTATGCCCTACTCATTTAAACCAACATTTACTAGCCGCTGAGCTGAATGAAAATACACTTCTGTGGAATGTTTCTAATGAAATTTCCTGCATAATCTCGACCTGTACCTAGTTTCCTTCATACTTATTGCACGCTTATACGTGGCACGTTCTTTATGTCTGTTGTTGAATATTCCAAGGGCTAGTTAGTGCTTTACCACTAAATAGTTTGCCGTCACTGTCCATCCATATCTCTCTTTGCAACCCCTTTAGCCTTGAGGTGGTGCAAGCAAGTGCATACATATTGTACTATCACTTTGCCAGGCTTTATCTGCATTACAAAGTACTGAACCCTTCATTTCTAGTTTGCACTGTTGTTTAAGACAGTGGTTTCTTTTCAGTGAAATGTTTTACTATCTGCATTACAACGTACTGAACCTTTCATTTCTAGTTTGTGTTTAAGACACTGGTTTCATTTCAATGAAATGGAGACCGGGGAGGCGGCTCTTTGTTGATCTAAAATAATAATACTGAATGTAGCAATTTACTTTTTTTTCTTTACACTAAATGTTGTGATAGGCTCCATGTCTTTTGTTCAACTGAATTAGAATTCCTGTGCTTTGCTTATATGTCAATTTATCGTGTACCTTTGTAAGCTTTTCTTCGTACTACACCTGTCACTAGTTTTTCTGACCATTGTGTGTTGGTCCTGAATTTTATTTTAGCTGGGGTTCCATTGGAGAACATTCTTTATCTTCGAGGCCCTAACATTGCTTCGGAAATTTACAACAAAGAGTATGCAAATGCTCGCATATGTGGAGCTGACAAGTGGAGGAAGCCTCTTTCTATCTTTTTGAGGCAGCCTCATTTCATTGTATGGGATAATAGTGATCTCATTACTCATGAAGTCATGGGTGGCTTAAAGAACGTATATGCCATTGGTGCTGGTAAGTTTCCGCTCTTAACTACTTTTTTTTTTGTTGAGCAAATGAGAACTTGAACATGCCTCATAATATGTTGACCGGAAAATTTAAATTATGATTTGGAGCCTTAATGTTCAAACTCAGGTGGAAAAAAATTATGCCCATTTTACACAAAACCAGAAATAGTCAGAATCTTATGTTAAACACTCTACACTTATCATGGAATATGTTATTTTAACCTGATGTATCGTGCACTGATGTTACTCTTTCACACACTGCTTGCTGCTATATGCAACTTTGTCAGAGCTACCAGCGTAGCATTCTAATTTATATGTAAATAGTCTGCAGAGCCTACATATAATAGAGTAGATAGGGTGAATTCAGTACATACCAAAATACGAGACTTGGGATATGTGGTTCACTGGTTCCCCTATGCGCACATCTTCTTATCATATCCTACATTACTATTTCGGGGCATAATATTGCAATGGTTTTGCTGAAGACCACGTTTTCTTGTAGGTATGGTGGCAGCACTGACCAATGAGAGTGCAACAAGCAAATCGGTTTACTTTTCACTTTGCACGTCTGAAATGATATACATCACCCACCTCCTACCGAAGGAGCCTGAGAAGCTTGCTGGACCATTATTAGCGGATACTTACGTCACACTGCTGAAAGGTCGTAATGCGTGGTATGGGCATAAACTGGCTAAGGGAGAACTGACTCTGGAAATGGGGGACAGCATCAAAGGCAAAGGGACTATACAGGTTCGTGGCTTATCCTTAATTAATAAAGAACAGTTTGCGTAACTGTATGGATGAGTTTGTGCTTTGCGAGAGTGTGATGCTAAGTTTATGTGATATTTCATTTTTAGGTTGTCTCTGCAGTCAATGCATTCTATGAACTCTTGAGTCAAGGAAGCTTAAGTGTGACGCATGCAGAAACCAAGAAGCATGTTGCTCCTGTCGAGTTGTGCCCAATACTCAAAACACTTTACAAAATATTAATCAAGAGGTTGACATGCTCTTGGATTATCAACTTTGCCTTATTTTGCGTACTGTCTTTTGCCTTTACAGCTGACTTAATGTGTTTTCTTCTACACTTGCAGGGAGCTTGGTACCAATTCATTTCTCCAGGCGATACGAGATGAGTCAATGTATGATCCAAGGGAAAGAATTGAGATGGCACAGCGTCAATCACTCTACCGGCCGTCTCTCCTTGGTCTACCTAAAGGTGACACCAAGGCTTAGAAGCATTCTTTCTTTGTGCAGATTTGTTGAGAACTTGCAGGATTTGTTGATCCTTCTGGCTGTACCGGCAAGTGCATGTTGTTTGCTTATATGTATACTAGTGAGTTCAGTGATGAGATGTTGTAGCGTGGCGAGATAAACTTCGTAGTGTCCAAGTTGATGTCCAGCTGTATATAAACCCTTGGCGATTTAGTTTAATTTTTTGTAGATCGGAAAAGAGAAACATGTAATTCTCTTGAACTTGTAATTGTTTGTCCCTTCTTAATTGAGAAGCAGTGCTCATGTTGTTCAAGAAAACACCTGTTATTCTGTATATGTAATGCTTTTATGGGTGCGATAGCACACCTGCACAACTAGACGAAGTATCCCTCATACCTGCACCACTGGCTGAAGTGTGAGTTCCCAAGCATCCCTTTATTTATGAAAATTTGGAAATTATGTTTATAAGTTTTATAGGAGTACAAAAAAAAATTGTGGGTACACATGATGTGATGTATTCTACAGATGTACATAATCTCAGTTCGAAATAAAAAAAAAGTGAATAATATGGATATGATATAGTGAATAACATGGTCGATCTGGAGGTATTTTAGTTGGTATCAATTCTGACATGCTTGAGGTACTAAAAGTGAGCACTGGAGATTTTTGTGTAAAACTCCATATTAAGTGTAAAAAGGATGGTTTCGAATGGATTCTAGTGCCTGTTTATGGGGCTGCTCAAGACGCACATAAAGCTGAATTCTTAGCGAAATTAGTCAGAATATGTGAGGTTGAAACATTACCTATGTTGGTAGGTGGTGATTTCAATATTATTCGAAAGCGAGAAGAAACGAATAATGATAACTTCAAAGCTCGCTGGCATTTTGTTTTTAATGCAATTATTGAACATTTGAACATGCGTGAGATTGCTCTATCGGGGAGACAGTTTACGTGGGCGAGTAGTCGGGAGGAAAAAAATTATAAGAAGCTAGATAGAGTGCTTGCCTCCATTTCTTGGGAACAAAATTTTTCCTTAGTCACTGTTCTTGCATTGACAAGAGCGGACTATGATCACACACCGATTCTTATTGACTCAGAGGTGAAAACACGTTTGGGTAATAAGCCAAAATTTTCCTTTGAGTTGCATTGTTTGCGACAAGAGGGTTTCTTTGATATGATTGAAAAGGAATGGAATTCAATAATGGTGGGTTTGAATCCAATGGATGTTTGGTTGAATAAACCTAGGCATATCAGAAAATTCCTTAAAGGATGGACTAAGAACCAAAGCGAAAATTATAAAAAAGAGAAGGATGATGACCCACACGTATAGGGGGTCGCAACAGTCTTCGAGGGAAGTAAAACCCAATTTATTGATTCGACACAAGGGGAGCCAAACAATATTTGTAAGCCTTAACAACGGAGTTGTCAATTCAGCTGCACCTGGAAAGACTTGCTCGCAATAGTTTATCAGTAGCAACAGTTTTATAGCAGTAGCAGTAGTGAAATATAAGCAGCAGTGTAATAAAGACAGCAGTAGTGATTATAGTAAACAACATGATTAAAATACTGTAGGCATAGGGATGGATGAACGGGCGCTGCATGGATAAGAGAACTCATGTAATAATCAAGGAAGGACATTTGCAGATAATAATAAAACAGTATTCAAGTACTAAATAACCATAGGCATGTGTTCCGTATATAGTCGTACGTGCTCAAAATGAGAAACTTGCACAATATCTATTGTCCTACCAGCCGGTGGCAGCCGGGCCTCTAGGGAAACTACTGGTAATTAAGGCACTCCTTTTAATAGAGTACCGGAGCAAAGCATTAACACTCCGTGAACACATGTGATCCTCATATCACGCCTTCCCCTCGGGCTGTCCCAATTTGTCACTTTGGGGCCTCGGGTTCCGGACAGCAATATGTGTATACAATTTGCAGGTAAGATCATAAAACAATGAATATCATCATGAATCAATAACATGTTCAGATCTGAAATCATGGCACTCGGGCCCTAGTGACAAGCATTAAGCATAACAAGTTGCAACAATATCATAAAAGTACCAACTACGGATACTAGGCACTATGCCCTAACAATCTTATGGCTATTACATGAACAATCTCATCCAATCCCTACCATCCCCTTCAGCCTACAACGGGAGAATTACTTACACATGGATGGGGGAAGCATGGATGGTTGATGGAGAGGCGTCGGTGGTGATGATGGCGATGATCTCCTCCAATTTCCCGTCCCGGCAGGGTGCCAGAACGGAGTTTCGATCCCGAGACGGAATTTCGCGATGGCGGCGGAGTTCGGATGTCTTCGGCAAATTGGTCGAACCCCGTGCATTTTTAGGTCAAGGGCTTTAAGTAGTCCAGAGGGGAGCGTCGGGGGCTGGCCGAGGCGACGCCACCATAGGCGGCGCGGCCCGGGCCGCGCCGCCAGGTGGTGTGGGCGCCTCGTGGCCCCCTCCGTCTCGTCTTCGGCTCCGTAAGTCTTCTGTGAAAATAGGCCCATTGCAATTATTTCCGGGGATTTTCCTGAAGTTGATTTTCTGCACAAAAATAAAACACCAGGGCAATTCTGCTGAAAACAGCATTAGTTCGTGTTAGTTGTATTCAAATACACAAATTAGAGGCAAAACAATACCAAAAGTGTTCGGGAAAGTAGATACGTTTTGGACGTATCAACTCCCCCAAGCTTAGCTTATTGCTTGTCCTCAAGCAATTCAGTTAACAACTGAGTGCGATAAAAGAACTTTCACGAACACATTTGCTCATATGATGTAAATATTCTCATTATATGGATAAGTACTTAGGCAATTCATAATAAGATAAATGCAAATAATGTCATCTAATAGTTATGTCAATCATGAAAAAGATACCAACAAACTAATAATAAGCATCATGAAACTTATCTATCAGCAGGATTGCAATGCTCATAAAAAGGTATGATAAAGTGATATCTCGCTTGCCCGTATTTGTACAGCAAAACATAAATGCCCAGGTACCTCTGAATTTCATGGAAAGACTAGAAGTAAAGATTATCAAAGATAAAGCATCAAAGTTATACCACAGTTAACCATATTATAGGACAAACATATTACACTAAGAATGACAATTATGTTCTCAAGAAGGTGCTCAAAGAAAGGATGGTGACTCAACATAAACATAAAAGATTGACCTTTCGCAGAGGGAAGCAGGGATTAACATGTGCTAGAGCTTTTCATTTTTTTAAAACAGAAGTAAAATTGTTTTGAGAGGTGTTTGTTGTTGTCAACGAATGGTAGTGGGCACTCTAACTACCTCGTCAACCAGACTTTCAAGAGCGGCTCCCATGAAGGACGTTATCTCTACCAACAAGGTAAATCATCCCTCTTCTCTTTTGTTTACACATGTATTTTAGTTTCATTATGGATGACACTCCCCCCAACCTTTGCTTACACAAGCCATGGCTAACCGAATCCTCAGGTGCCTTCAAACATTCACTACCATGGAGGAGTGTCTATTTGCAAATCAAGTTGCTTACTGATAAATCAGGGCAAAATATGTGAAGAGAATTATCGATGAAAGTTAATTAATTGGGGCTGGGCACCCCGTTGCCAGCTCTTTTTGCAAAATTATTGGATAAGCGGATGTGCCACTAGTCCATTGGTGAAAGTCTGTCAGGAGTAAATGATAAGGTTGAAAGATAAAACACCACATACTTCCTCATGAGCTATACAACATCGACACAAATTGAGAAGGACTTCGAAGGTTTTAAAGGTAGCACATGAAAATTTACTTGGAATGGTTTGAGATGCCATGCATAGGTATTTATGGTGGACACTTTGGAATAACTTGGTTTTTAGGGGTTTGGAAGCACGAGCAGTATTCCCGCTCAGTACAAGTGAAGGCTAGCAATAGACTGGGAAGCGATAATCAAGAGAGCAATAACTGTCATAATCATGCTTACGACAAAATAAAATTAACGGAGGCATAAAAGTGATACGAAAACTCTGAAGCAATGTAAATCATCGAGGCTTAATTGACTTTTGTTTTTCAGTCATATGCATGCGTGAGCATGTGCCAAGTCAATTCAAATGAATTATTCAGAGGAGGATACCACAATGTCATACCTATCTATGAATAAAACAATGCAAGCAAATATTTATGACATGCTACTCATTATTAATAAATTGGAGCTAAACATGGGAGATCATGAACTACTAGACTTTCATTAAATGACATATACCTCACATGAACCAACTAAGCATGCTCACATGGATGAGTTGAAGGAGATATGCCCTAGAGGCAATAATAAAGTGGTTATTATTTATATCTTTATGTTTATGATAAATGTTTATATATCATGCTATAATTGTATTAACCGAAACATTAGTACATGTGTGATATGTAGACAACAAGAAGTCCCTAGTATGCCTATTAAAACTAGCTTGTTGATTAATGGATGATTAGTTTCATAATCATGAACATTGGATGTTATTAATAACAAGGTTATGTCATTGTATGAATGATGTAATGGACACACCCAATTAAGCGTAGCATAAGATCTCGTCATTAAGTTATTTGCTATAAGCTTTCGATACATAGTTACCTAGTCCTTATGACCATGAGATCATGTAAATCACTTATACCGGAAAGGTACTTTGATTACACCAAACGCCATTGCGTAAATGGGTGGTTATAAAGGTGGGATTAAGTATCCGGAAAGTATGAGTTGAGGCATATGGATCAACGGTGGGATTTGTCTATCCCGATGACGGATAGATATACTCTGGGCCCTCTCGGTGGAATGTCGTCTAATGTCTTGCAAGCATATGAATAAGTTCATAAGAGACCACATACCACGGTACGAGTAATGAGTACTTGTCGGGAGACGAGGTTGAACAAGGTATAGAGTGATACCGAAGATCAAACCTCGGACAAGTAAAATATCGCGTGACAAAGGGAATTGGTATCGTATGTGAATGGTTCATTCGATCACTAAAGTCATCGTTGAATATGTGGGAGCCATTATGGATCTCCAGATCCCGCTATTGGTTATTGGTCGGAGTGAGTACTCAACCATGTCCGCATAGTTCACGAACCGTAGGGTGACACACTTAAAGTTGGATGTTGAAATGGTAGAACTTGAATATGGAATGGAGTTCGAATATTTGTTCGGAGTCCCGGATGAGATCCCGGACATCACGAGGAGTTCCGGAATGGTCCGGAGAATAAGATTCATATATAGGATGTCATTTTATGTGAATTAAAATGATGCGGAAGGTTCTATGGAAGGTTCTAGAAGGTTCTAGAAAAGTCCGGAAGAAACCACCAAGGAAGGTGGAGTCCACATGGGACTCCACCTCCATGGCCGGCCAACCCTAGTGGGGGTGGAGTCCCAAGTGGACTCCCTTAGGCCCCCCCTATGGGAGGTGGAACTCCCACCTCTAGTGGGAGTCCTAGCTTGGGTAGGTTTCCCCACCATATGGAAGGTTTTTGGTTGGGTCTTATTCGAAGATTTGGAGACCAACACTTGGGGTTCCACCTATATAATGAGAGGCCAAGGGGAGGGGGCCGGCCACCCAAGAACCACCAAGGTGGCCGCACCCCTTAGTGGCCGCGCCCCCTCTCCCAAACCCTAGCGGCCTCTCTCCTCCACCACGTCCCGCACGCTTAGCGAAGCTCCGCCGGACTTCTCCACCACCACCGACACCATGCCATCGTGCTGTCGGATTTAAGAGGAGCTACTACTTCCGCTGCCCGCTGGAACGGGGAAGTGGACGTCGTCTTCATCAACAACCGAACGTGTGACCGAGTACGGAGGTGCTGCCGTTCGTGGCGCCGGAAGCGATCGTGATCAAGATCTTCTACGCGCTTTTGCAAGCGGCAAGTGAACGTCTACCGCAGCAACAAGAGCCTCATCTTGTAGGCTTTGGAATCTCTTCAAGGGTGAGACTCGATACCCCCTCGTTGCTACCGTCTTCTAGATTGCATCTTGGCTTGGATTGCGTGTTCGCGGTAGGAAATTTTTGTT
The DNA here is from genome assembly GCA_030979885.1 of Lolium multiflorum. Lineage (NCBI taxonomy): Eukaryota > Viridiplantae > Streptophyta > Magnoliopsida > Poales > Poaceae > Lolium > Lolium multiflorum. The sequence continues at coordinate 216,030,888 of CM061751.1, read as the reverse complement.
TTCTATGCAACGTTATCCTACAGTGGTATCAGAGCCGTGTCTATGCATAGATGGTTGCACGAGTAGAACACAATGGTTTTGTGGGCGTTGATGCTCTTGTTATCTTTAGTTTGAGTACTTTGCATCTTTGTGGCATAGTGGGATGAAGCGGCTCGGACTAACTTTACATGACCGCGTTCATGAGACTTGTTCCTCGTTCGACATGCAACTTGTATTGCATGAGAGGTTTTGCGGGTGTCTGTCTCTCCTACTATAGTGAAGATTCAATTTACTCTTCTATTGAAAACATTAGTATCAATGTTGTGGTTCATGTTCGTAGGTAGATTAGATCTCTCTCGAAAACCCTAAACCACGTAAAATATGCAAACCAAATTAGAGACGTCTAACTTGTTTTTGCAGGGTTTGGTGATGTGATATGGCCATAATGTGATGATGAATATGTATGAGATGATCATTATTGTATTGTGGCAACCGGCAGGAGCCTTATGGTTGTCTTTAAATTTCATGTTGAGTAGTATTTCAAAGTAGTTGTAATAGTTGCTACATGGAGGACAATCATGAAGACGGCGCCATTGACCTTGACGCTACGCCGACGATGATGGAGATCATGCCCGAAGATGATGGAGATCATGTCCGTGCTTTGGAGATGAAGATCAAAGGCGCAAAGACAAAAGGGCCATATCATATCACATATGAACTGCATGTGATGTTAATCCTTTTATGCATCTTATTTTGCTTAGATCGCGACGGTAGCATTATAAGATGATCCCTCACTAAAATCTCAAGATAATAAAGTGTTCATCCTTAGTAGCACCGTTACCAAGTCTTGTCGTTTCGAAGCATCTCGTGATGATCGGGTGTGATAGAATCAATAAGTACATACAACGGGTGCAAGACAGTTTTGCACATGCGGATACTAAGGTGGCCTTGACGAGCCTAGCATGTACAGACATGGTCTCGGAACACGTGATACCGAAAGGTAGAGCATGAATCATATGGTTGATATGATGAACACTTTGAGTGTTCGCCATTGAAATCACACTTTTTCTCGTGATGATCGGGTTTAGGTATGGTGGATTTGGTTCGTGTGATCACTAAGACAATGCGAGGGATATTGTTTTGAGTGGGAGTTCACCTAGATTTTTAATTATATTGAATTAAAATTTGAACTCAATTTTTCATAAACTTAGTCTAAACTTTTGCAAATATATGTTGCAGAGATGGCGTCCCCAATCAATTTTAATCAGTTCCTAGAGAAAGAGAAACTTAAGAGCAACGGTAGCAACTTCACCGACTGGTTCCGTCATGTGAGGATCTTCCTCTCGGCGGAAATCTGCAATATGTGCTTGATGCACCGCTAGGTGACCCTCTGCAGAAACTGAAACCGATGAAGTAAAAGCTGTTTACGAGACTCGAAAAATTCGGTACTCTCAAGTTCGGTGTGCCATCCTGTGCAGTCTGGAATCCGATCTTCAAAAACGTTTTGAGCACCACGATCCTCATGAGTTGATGAAAGAGCTGAAAGCTATTTTTGAGACTCATGCGGCCGTGGAATGCTATGAAGCATCGAAACAATTCTTCAGCTGCATGATGGAAGAAGGCAGCTCCGTTAGTGAGCACATGCTCGCCATGACCGGCATGCGAAGAAACTCAGTGACTTGGGAATAGTGATTCCTAACAGACTGGGGATAAATCGTGTCCTTCAATCACTGCCACCAAGTTACAAGAACTTCGTGATGAACTACAATATGCGAACATGAACAAGGAGTTACCTGAACTTTTGGCATGCTAAAAGCTGCTGAGATTGAGATCAAGAAAGAGCACCAAGTGTTGATGGTCAACAAGACCACCGGTTTCAAGAAACAGGGCAAGTCTAAGGGAAAATTCAAGAAGGGTGGCAAGAAAGCTGCCACGCCTCCTGTGAAACCTAAGAACGGCCCTAAGCGATGCTGAGTGCTATTCTGCAAAGGAGAAGGGACAGGACGTAATTGCTCCATTATCGGCTGATCTGAAGAGCGGCCTTGTCAAGAAGAAGAAAGAAGGTATATCGATATACATGTTATAGATGTTCATTTCACTGGTTCTCGTTCTAGTACCTGGGTATTTGATACTGGTTCGGTTGCTCACATTTGTAACTTGAAACAGGAACTAAAGAATAAACGACAACTGCTGAAAGATGAAGTGACGATGCGCGTTGGAAACGGATCCAAGGTCAATGTGATCGCAGTCGGCACACTTCCTCTACATCTACCTTCGGGATTAGTTTTAAGCCTAAATAATTGTTATTATGTACCTGCGTTGAGCATGAACATTATATCTGGATCTTGTTTAATGCAAGACGGTTATTCATTCAAGTCTGAGAATAATGGTTGTTCTATTTTTATGAATAATATCTTTTATGGTCAAGCACCACAAAAGAATGGCTTATTTCTGTTAGATCTCGATAGTAGTGATACGCATATACATAACGTTAATGCTAAAATTAAATTAAATGATAATTCTACTTATATGTGGCACTGTCGTCTTGGTCATATTGGAGTGAAACGCATGAAGAAACTCCATACGATGGATTACTTGAATCACTTGACTTTGAGTCACTTGATAGATGCGAAGCATGTCTAATGGGAAAAATGACTAAGACTCCATTTTGGTATGATGGAGCGAGCTACGACTTATTGGAAATCATACATAGCGATGTATGCGGACCAATGAGCGTAGCATCGCGCGGTGGTTATCGTTATGTTCTAACCTTCACAGATGATCTGAGTAGATATGGGTATATCTATTTCATGAAACATAAATCCGAAACTTTCGAGAAGTTTAAGGAATTCCAAAGTGAAGTAGAAAATCAACGTAACAAGAAGATTAAATTTCTATGATCTGATCGTGGAGGTGAATATCTGAGTTATGAGTTTGGCATGCATTTAAAGAAATGCGGAATACTTTCACAATTGACACCGCCGGGAACACCTCAACGAAACGGTGTGTCCGAACGTCGTAATCGAACTCTCTTAGATATGGTTCGTTCTATGATGTCTCTTACTGATTTGCCGTTATCATTTTGGAGTTATGCATTAGAGACAGCCGCATTCACTTTAAATAGAGCACCATCAAAATCCGTAGAAACGACACCGTATGAATTATGGTTTAATAAGAAACCTAAGCTGTCGTTCCTGAAAGTTTGGGGTTGCGAAGCCTATGTAAAGAAGTTACAACCGGACAAGCTAGAACCCAAAGCGGAGAAATGCGTCTTCATAGGATACCCTAAGGAAACTATAGGGTACACTTTCTATTACAGATCCGAAGGCAAAATCTTTGTTGCTAAGACGGAACCTTTCTTGAGAAAGAATTTCTCACTAAAGAAGTGACTGGAAGAAAAGTAGAACTCGATGAGATTGATGAATCTATACTCGTTGATCGAGTAGCGCAGCGGAAGTTGTACATGTACCGCCTACACAACAGAGGAAGCTAATGATAATGATCATGAAACTTCGAACGAAACTACTGAACCTCGCAGATCGACAAGGGAACGTGCCACTCCTGATTGGTATGATCCTTGTCTAAATGTCATGATTGTAGATAACAATGATGAGGACCCTGCGACGTATGAAGATGATGATGAGATTCCAACAAATGGCAAGAAGCCATGAAATCCGAAATGGGATCCATGTATGATAACAAAGTATGGACTTTGGTAGACTTACCTGATAGCCGAAAGGCTGTCGAGAATAAATGGATCTTCAAGAGAAAAACATATGCTGATGGTAATATTACTGTCTATAAACCTCGACTTGTCGCAAAGGGTTTCCGACAAATTCAAGGAGTTGACTACGATGAGACTTTCTCACCTGTAGCGAAGCTAAAATCTGTGAAAATTTTGTTAGCAATAGCTGCATTTTTCGATTATGAGATTTGGCAGATGGATGTCAAAACGGCGTTCCTTAATGGAGACATTGAGGAAGAGTTGTATATGGTACAACCCAAAGGTTTTGTCGATCCTAAAAATGCTGACAAAGTATACAAACTTCAGCGTTCAATCTATGGACTGAAGCAAGCATCGAGAAGTTGGAACCGACGCTTTGATAAGGTGATCAAAGACTTCGGGTTTATACAGTGTCATGGAGAGGCCTGTATTTACAAGAAAGTGAGTGGGAGCTCTGTAGCATTCCTGATATTATATGTAGATGACATATTATTGATCGGGAATGATATAGAACTATTAAGCAGTGTTAGAGGTTATTTGAATAATAGTTTTTCAATGAAAGACCTTGGTGAAGCATCGTATATATTAGGCATCAAGATTTATAGAGATAGATCAAGACGCCTAATAGGGCTATCACAAGAGTACATATCTGGACAAGATTCTAAAGAAGTTTAGAATGGACGAAAGTAAGAAAGGGTTCTTACCTATGTTACTAGGCAAAGTCTTGAGTAAGACTCAAGGACCGGCTACGGCAGAAGAAAGAGAAAGGATGAGTAAAATCCCCTATGCCTCGGCAGTAGGATTTATCATGTATGCCATGCTATGTACTAGACCGGATTGTAACATCCCTGTTTTGCTAAACATAATTAGGAGTTGTTTTGTGCATCATGAGCATCATCTAATTTGCATTAAGAAAAATTTGCAAATAAATCAAAGTGGAAATCCTAGGTTTATGCACGTCTTTCTCTATTTGATACGCCTTACAAATGTTTCAAACATTCAAAATCTTGTTATGTGGCATTTTAGAAATAGTCAAATAATGCCACACAATATTTGTACAAAGTTTGAGTTGTTTTGGTTTTGCAAAAGGGGTTCAATATAGCAAAATAGAGTTGATTTAAAGCCTGTTTTTAAATCTCAAGATTTTTTCCCAAAAGCCAGGGGGTTATGGGCAAATTTGCCCATATCTTCTTCTACCAGGCAGGCACACACCTGCGTGTGGCTGCCCCCGCCGTCGATCCCTGCGAGGGGATGCTCGCCGTAGCTCGCCGCCCCTGGACGGGGATAAGGCCGCCACGACGCCGCCCCTCTCCCTTATCCTCTCCCTCCCTCACGCGCCCTCTTTCCCCTACTCTCTGTGAGCCCGCGCAGCAAACCCTACCCGCCCGGAGACCTCGCCGGCGCCGCTGTTCTGGCCACCCCCGTGCCTAGCCGCGCCTCCCATCGGCTTCGCCTCGCCGCCAGCAACCTCCCCCTCCAAGGAATCGAGCCCGCACGCCCTCAATCTCCGCCGCCACCCTCTTCTTCCGCGCGGCCGGGAAGGATTCCGACGACCACTGCCGCCGCTCCCGACCTTCCCCGCCGTTGCCGCCTAGCCTGCAAGCTTCAGGGTGAGCTGCTGGTGCTCCGGCGCCCCTCCTCTTCCTCCCTACCCTTCTCAGTCACTGCCGCGACGCGCGCCCGCAACCACCGCCGCGCTGCTCGCCGTGGTCGCCGCTCCGGCGACCATCTCGGGGCGGCGCCGCCTCCCAGAGGTCTCCCGCGTCGAGGCGCTCCTGAACCGCCCGCTCACGCTGCCCCGCGCGCCTCCAAACGCCCAGGCCATGCCCTGAACTAAATCGATCGTTGTTTGCCTGCTGTTTTAGTGTTTCTTACTCCGATCAGAAACAAATAGATTCTGCTGCTTGTGTTTGTATGCCTAGAAGCACACGTACTTCTGCTTGTACTCACACATGCTTCAGTTTGTAGTTCTGATCAGAAGTAGAAAAGGTCCAGTTTTGCATGCTCCTGTATTGCCAATACGTATCAGGTTCAGTCACAGCTAGTACAGTATGTAGAATCTCATAGTTTGCTACACACACTTTTTCTGTAAGCACTTGTTTCTATCATTACCATCTGCTAGTACTAAATATTTGAGTGATGTTTAAACAAGATCAGAACTGAATACTAATGTCTAAATATGCAGTAACACATGCTCTGAATTTTAGATCTGCCGTAGCCTTTCTCTGTACATGGTCATCTTGGTTAGCTCAGTGTCAGCCACACTTCCTGTAGATTGTGTTTTATCACTATTTCCAGAATATGCTTGAGCATGTACAGTCGAGTCCAGGTTGAACCATATCAGTCGCACACATCTGAGCTGAGAACAATACATAGTTTCTGTTCTTCTTTGAAAATCATTTTCTTTGTTTCCAGAAATTTCAGGAAATGCGCAAGCATATAAAATTCGTAACTAACTCGTATTTTATCCAAAAATTACATATGAGGTATCAAAAGGTTCAGAAAAATGAAACCTATCTATTTATGCTATCATCATGCATATTCGAACAACTTCAATTAACATTTATGTTAGAACAACGAAATACCACTTTATGGAGGTCATCGAAATGCAATGTTTTATGCATTCGAATTCCATTTAAAATTGATGATGTCTTAGGGTTAGTATCAATACCTTTAATCTGACATATCATTCATACTTGTATGCGCATTGCATCGATGCCATGTGTTGATTGTTATTTCTCTCTTTCTAGTATTTGCTTCTTCGCGATCGATAGAGCACGAGTTTGAGACGATGAAGATCGACAACACCGAAGATCAATAATTGTTCACCGACGAACAAGTCAAGCATGCATCGAAGATCCACTTTGCTTTGTCAGGGACAAAGGCAAGCCCTAGCCTGGTTCATATAAGTTTTACAAATTCTTTCATTCTGGTTACTTCATATTGCATGCGATTCAACTGTCTTTTACCGATAGATAGAGTTACCCTATCTGTTGCATGTCCGACCTTTGTAGCCTCGATACCCTGATCCACTGCTCCTAGCATAATTAGGTTTGGCATGTGTGCGTCGCGAGAGCCTTTATCTCTTATGCTTAGCCATGCTTAGTTTGTTACGCTACTACTCCGGTCTTCGGACTGGAGCCTTACAATGAAATGAATCTAGCATGACAGGTTGACGTGGTAAGTATGGAGATGATGATAAACATGATTAAAGGCTCAGACGAGAGGCCACATTGGGATGTGGTGGGTTGTTTCGTTTCTGCCGACCCTAGGAACCGAGTTCTCGCCTCTTGAACCAAGACCGAGCGTACAACCACACGAGGCCCTATTATGGTACCCTCTCGACTCACTAACTTGCCTAGTAGATTCCATGAGTCACATAGTTTGCGCGTTACCTGGTCATATGCATTGCATTTTGCTTGGGGGTTAAAGGTACATAACAGGTAGGTAAGCGTGGCCGTGGTGGCTGGGGTTGCGGCCCTGGGGAAACCCACCTCGCCTCACATCGTTAAGGACCGACTTCGGGACTTGACCCGTTACGGCGGAACAATCCTTAGCGCGTGACTCATGGTCTCGGCGACAGCAAGGTAAAGGTCGTGGTCAACCACCCTCTGCCGGCTTTCCAAGGAAGAGAGCTTAAACGTTGGCACTAAGAGTCGGTTGGCGCGTGTGGGTAAAGTTGTGCACCCCTGCAGGGTTGAATCTTTTCGAAAAGCCGTGTCCACGGTTATGGACTTGGGAACGGACGTGGAGATCATAGAGAACATGAACCTAATCGTAAAACTTGGCAAACAATGTGTGTTTACGGACACCTTCTTCGGGTGTTGAGGGGGTGATCCGAGGATAGTGGTTCGAGATGATGAAGATTGGTGGATACAATATGATGATCAATAGAGATAGAGATGTCGCTCTCTTATCCCTTTTTAAAGGTTCTGAGTAGTCGAGCTTCTTCTCCCTCCTGTTTATCAAAGGAAAACTGGCTTTACGCAAAAGAAGCTCCACAGAAAGCCCGCATACCCGCTTTGCTAAAAGGTTGTACTAAGTCTTGCCGAGTCCCTGTACTCAGCTTTGCATGCTCTTGTTTCAGACGAAGTCGCTCCAACAGATGGTGGTTTCTAGTCGACATCGACGAGTAGCTTGGGGTTCCCAGGTGGCAGCCTGGAATCTATGGGCTGGGACGTCGCCGTTATGCTCCTGGCCTCCTAGGCCTTTTGCTATCTTGCTATGTCTAATAGCATAACTTCGCTTCCGTTGATTGATGTATGTCAGGTCAGTGACCTCTGCTTGTATGCTTTGGTTCTTCGCTCAGTTATGAGCTTGTATTACTTTTGAGTCATAGAGTCACTGTTGTGTTACCGATTCTCTCACTGTAGTCTCTCGAGCTCTAGGTTAGGCTTATGTCAGACGAAGATCTGGTATTTGTCTAACCCTGATCCCGGGGTGCCACAGGTTTTGGTATCGAGAGCGGCCTGTAGGAAGCCCTTTCTACTGGTCGATGTTGAGTCTAGTGTTTGTGAAAACTATTTGAAAGCTAAAAATATTTGCGAAAATCTGATTAGGCTTCTTTTTACTTCTTATCTGGTATCGCTCTAATTCTAAGGTGCCTTACCTTGTGTTGATTTGAAAATTTTCCTATCGTTTCTAGTCTTTCAAACTTAGGTGCCTCGAAGGCATGTCGTTCCTAAACCAGTTGACCTAGTGCAGAGTTCTCTAGAGTTGAGTGTGTTCTGTGCATCCTCCTTGTTTTGTTTTAATAGAGAGATTTCTTTCCATCATGATCTCTCCATTTTGTGGGTTCCACATCATTCTGTTCTAGGCTTCGAGGTTTCCTTTTGCCTTGTATGTCTCCTTTTTATTTTCTTGGGTACTTCGGAAGCTATGCAATGCTTCTGGAAGCTACATCGTGATCACTACCTCGTAGTGTCCTCCGTGTCACTCGTTTAGTGGTTACCCTTTTCTCGGGTTTTAACCCTCGGATTTGAACCGAAGGTCCCCGATTGTGCTAGATTCTAGTATGCGAATCTTAGTACATGAAGCTGGCCTTTAATCCAAGATCCATTCCGTTGAACACCGGTGTTAATGTTCAAACCTTACACTGGGATGGCTAAATTTACATCAAGCTATCCTTAAAGCTTGTGGTTACTTGTCGTGATTGAATTGCGGCAACAAAGGACTTCCCCTTCCACTAGCTATCGCAGAGGTTCTTTCACTGAACCAAATGGATCACGACACGAGTGCTCTTTGTGAGTCTCGCATCTATGTCCGTGACTCTGCCACATCTCCCTTTTCAGCATAAGTTTGACGAAGTGTTATCTTGTGCATCTACCTCTCAGGAATTCTGTTCCTGATTGTGTCCCTCCTCTTTAGTCGCTTTCAGACCTTGTCTGCTAGTTAGCAGCCCAGTTATAAATGTGCATTGGTGTTCTTCAGTGTATATTACCCTTGTGGTTAGTCAAGATATTCCACTTCAGTATGTCAGGAGAAACAAACTCCAGTTGTCCGTTTCTAAGACTTGGTCAAAGTGTTGTAATCCGCAGATAAAGAGGCCTCGTTAGCTTCTGTTCTGTTCTACCGTAGAGTATCACCCTCTTCTATATCATGAGGTCGTGCTTTGTATCATGGCCTTATTGATGAAGTGATGCTCTTACCTATCTTTACTCGCCCTTCCTCTGAGCTGTCTGTGCTTGGGAATGTTGGGGTGTGCATATTGATGTGGCCATCCGAGATTCCAAGCAATTTTCATTGCTTCGAAATCCAAGGACATTGATGTCATTCTTACCATAATTGGTTCGCCAATTATTAAGCAAAGTTTGATGGTGTGTTGCCAAGTCCATTTGTTCAGGCGCACATATTCGGTCAAAGAGTTAGGTTGATACCGAAGCTCTCAAGACCACATCGATTTATTTGTAAAGCAAGTTTCCCTCTTGAATGCCATGATATACCAGTGGTTCGTGATATTCTAGTTGTCTTATAGAAGTATCACCATGTTGTTACATGACCGTGTTGTCGAGTTCATGAGTACATTGGTTCGTTGAACTACTCCTTCTCAAAAACCATACTGGATAACCCTGGACTAGTTGGTTGAGCTTAATCAACAACTTGGAGAGTTGAAAGACAAAAGGTTTATCCGACTTGTTCCTTCATAAAAGGGATGTCTAGTGTTATCTGCGTTGAAGTTAGAAAATATCTCCTTTATCGATATGCTATCTTCCCCATATTTGATTTGAGTTTGGGCTATCGTCAAATCAAACTCAGTACCAAGGACTATCTTGATGATTTTTTTTTACTCATGGTGTTTCGCATTCGTACACCATCATGTCTTTGGTCTTACAAATATTTATGTCGAGTTCATATAGAATATGAGTCCCTCATTGGAGTATCTTGATAAGTTTGTTATTGAGCCCATCGATGACATTCTTATTTCCTCCATGCTTAAAGAGATTCCGATTGAACAGTTGGCACTAATATCGCAAACTTTTGAGAACCATCTTTGTGTCATCATGAAGTATGTGTTCTGGATGTTGGAATTGACCTTCTTTGGTTCACGTGCATTTGCTGAAAGATGTCGCCGTGGATCCGAGTTGAGTTCCCTTTGTTTTCCTCGGGAATCATCGCAAGTCGGTCAGACATATGCGAAGTATTCTTGAGATGGAAGGTTGTTACCTCCATTTGCTTGAAAATTTCCTTTATGCACACTAAGCCACTGATTGGTTTGTTCAAGAAAGAGAAGAAGCTTAAGAGCTTCAGTATCTTCTACGGTATTCCCATAAGGACTCACTTATGTTACATTGTAAGTTCATATGCACGCAATTGTCTTCGACAGTCGCAACCACATGGATTACGCAATTTAGCTCGATCTTTTGGAGCTTGACATGGTGGTATATATCTTGAGAATCTAGCAACTTTACCTTTGTGGTAGTTGTTGCAATTTCTATTCGTACATTCTGAGTCTGAAATATCTTTACACCTAACCTAAGTTGAATCTCAAGCGGCAATGATGGTTAGTGTTTCTCAAGGATTTTTGACATAGGTCTCTTTGTAAATCCGACAAGGTTGATGTCGTGGTTAACACAATTAGTCGGAAGGCCTAATGCCATAATCTCTTGAATCATCAAGAATAACCACTCTCCATAAGGATCTTGTGCGACTTATTCTAGGAATTGCCCTTATGATGTCTTTTCAATTCCGAAGTTTGACCTTCATTTGATGACCTATTGAAGGCTAGTCAATAGCCTAATATTGGTGTCTAGAACATCAAGGAGAACATTATACGCAGAGTTGCTAAATGTCTGTCGGTCAATCCCTCGAAATCATTTCCCTGGTGACAACAACTTTGTCCGGAGAAATTTCACTCCCGGTGATCTTTGCTATGTCGATCGATAATGATTTTCCCCTTCCTTTGGCTTATACTTGAAGTTCTTTTTAATTCACACGTTGTGTGAATTCGTCAGTCATCTAGGCCCCAACCTTTTGAGTAGACTCTAATCATTTCATGTCCTATGCCAAAAAAAAGTGACTATGATTCTTAAATCCAAAGTTGCTATGGTTGGATAATCCTTTGTGCTTCCACGAGTCACCCTCTCTAAGAGTGCCTCGTCATGGTATCAAAGGCAGTTTAACTCCTCTCTACTTTGTCCTTTCATATTCTTCACAAGCGTGGAGCAATTGCCTATCAAATTTGAAACTTCTTCAGTCTCCTCCTTTACCTTGATGTGTTTCATGTTTGTTAGCTCAAGAGTTGTTCTTAAACACTCCTTCCATGAGTTGACCATGAGATACTCGATCTTCTAGAGATCCCTTGTCCTAGAGTTATTCCCTCTTTCCTTCAGGTGTAGTTGAGCAAGAACCTCAAGGGAAGAAAAATGAAGCGCTTCATTCATAGTGTACTGGATCAAATTCATTCATGGTGTCATGGATCAACTTCTTCAACAAAGAAGATCATCCTGCTATCGACAAGCTTGTTCAAGACCGGTGTAGTCTTTGTTACTTTATCTTTTCCTGCCTTAGGAATCTCGGGGACGAGATTCTTGTAAGGGGGATAGAGTTGTAACATCCCTGTTTTGCTAAACATAATTAGGAGTTGTTTTGTGCATCATGAGCATCATCTAATTTGCATTAAGAAAAATTTGCAAATAAATCAAAGTGGAAATCCTAGGTTTATGCGCGTCTTTCTCTATTTGATACGCCTTACAAATGTTTCAAACATTCAAAATCTTGTTATGTGGCATTTTAGAAATAGTCAAATAATGCCACACAATATTTGTACAAAGTTTGAGTTGTTTTGGTTTTGCAAAAGGGGTTCAATATAGCAAAATAGAGTTGATTTAAAGCCTGTTTTTAAATCTCAAGATTTTTTCCCAAAAGCCAGGGGGTTATGGGCAAATTTGCCCATATCTTCTTCTACCAGGCAGGCACACACCTGCGTGTGGCTGCCCCCGCCGTCGATCCCTGCGAGGGGATGCTCGCCGCAGCTCGCCGCCCCTGGACGGGGATAAGGCCGCCACGACGCCGCCCCTCTCCCTTATCCTCTCCCTCCCTCACGCGCCCTCTTTCCCCTACTCTCTGTGAGCCCGCGCAGCAAACCCTACCCGCCCGGAGACCTCGCCGGCGCCGCTGTTCTGGCCACCCCCGTGCCTAGCCGCGCCTCCCATCGGCTTCGCCTCGCCGCCAGCAACCTCCCCCTCCAAGGAATCGAGCCCGCACGCCCTCAATCTCCGCCGCCACCCTCTTCTTCCGCGCGGCCAGGAAGGATTCCGACGACCACCGCCGCCGCTCCCGACCTTCCCCGCCGTTGCCGCCTAGCCTGCAAGCTTCAGGGTGAGCTGCTGGTGCTCCGGCGCCCCTCCTCTTCCTCCCTACCCTTCTCAGTCACTGCCGCGACGCGCGCCCGCAACCACCGCCGCGCTGCTCGCCGTGGTCGCCGCTCCGGCGACCATCTCGGGGCGGCGCCGCCTCCCAGAGGTCTCCCGCGTCGAGGCGCTCCTGAACCGCCCGCTCACGCTGCCCCGCGCGCCTCCAAACGCCCAGGCCATGCCCTGAACTAAATCGATCGTTGTTTGCCTGCTGTTTTAGTGTTTCTTACTCCGATCAGAAACAAATAGATTCTGCTGCTTGTGTTTGTATGCCTAGAAGCACACGTACTTCTGCTTGTACTCACACATGCTTCAGTTTGTAGTTCTGATCAGAAGTAGAAAAGGTCCAGTTTTGCATGCTCCTGTATTGCCAATACGTATCAGGTTCAGTCACAGCTAGTACAGTATGTAGAATCTCATAGTTTGCTACACACACTTTTTCTGTAAGCACTTGTTTCTATCATTACCATCTGCTAGTACTAAATATTTGAGTGATGTTTAAACAAGATCAGAACTGAATACTAATGTCTAAATATGCAGTAACACATGCTCTGAATTTTAGATCTGCCGTAGCCTTTCTCTGTACATGGTCATCTTGGTTAGCTCAGTGTCAGCCACACTTCCTGTAGATTGTGTTTTATCACTATTTCCAGAATATGCTTGAGCATGTACAGTCGAGTCCAGGTTGAACCATATCAGTCGCACACATCTGAGCTGAGAACAATACATAGTTTCTGTTCTTCTTTGAAAATCATTTTCTTTGTTTCCAGAAATTTCAGGAAATGCGCAAGCATATAAAATTCGTAACTAACTCGTATTTTATCCAAAAATTACATATGAGGTATCAAAAGGTTCAGAAAAATGAAACCTATCTATTTATGCTATCATCATGCATATTCGAACAACTTCAATTAACATTTATGTTAGAACAACGAAATACCACTTTATGGAGGTCATCGAAATGCAATGTTTTATGCATTCGAATTCCATTTAAAATTGATGATGTCTTAGGGTTAGTATCAATACCTTTAATCTGACATATCATTCATACTTGTATGCGCATTGCATCGATGCCATGTGTTGATTGTTATTTCTCTCTTTCTAGTATTTGCTTCTTCGCGATCGATAGAGCACGAGTTTGAGACGATGAAGATCGACAACACCGAAGATCAATAATTGTTCACCGACGAACAAGTCAAGCATGCATCGAAGATCCACTTTGCTTTGTCAGGGACAAAGGCAAGCCCTAGCCTGGTTCATATAAGTTTTACAAATTCTTTCATTCTGGTTACTTCATATTGCATGCGATTCAACTGTCTTTTACCGATAGATAGAGTTACCCTATCTGTTGCATGTCCGACCTTTGTAGCCTCGATACCCTGATCCACTGCTCCTAGCATAATTAGGTTTGGCATGTGTGCGTCGCGAGAGCCTTTATCTCTTATGCTTAGCCATGCTTAGTTTGTTACGCTACTACTCCGGTCTTCGGACTGGAGCCTTACAATGAAATGAATCTAGCATGACAGGTTGACGTGGTAAGTATGGAGATGATGATAAACATGATTAAAGGCTCAGACGAGAGGCCACATTGGGATGTGGTGGGTTGTTTCGTTTCTGCCGACCCTAGGAACCGAGTTCTCGCCTCTTGAACCAAGACCGAGCGTACAACCACACGAGGCCCTATTATGGTACCCTCTCGACTCACTAACTTGCCTAGTAGATTCCATGAGTCACATAGTTTGCGCGTTACCTGGTCATATGCATTGCATTTTGCTTGGGGGTTAAAGGTACATAACAGGTAGGTAAGCGTGGCCGTGGTGGCTGGGGGTTGCGGCCTCTGGGGAAACCCACCTCGCCTCACATCGTTAAGGACCGACTTCGGGACTTGACCCGTTACGGCGGAACAATCCTTAGCGCGTGACTCATGGTCTCGGCGACAGCAAGGTAAAGGTCGTGGTCAACCACCCTCTGCCGGCTTTCCAAGGAAGAGAGCTAAACGTTGGCACTAAGAGTCGGTTGGCGCGTGTGGGTAAAGTTGTGCACCCCTGCAGGGTTATGAATCTTTTCGAAAAGCCGTGTCCACGGTTATGGACGACTTGGGAACGGACGTGGAGATCATAGAGAACATGAACCTAATCGTAAAACTTGGCAAACAATGTGTGTTTACGGACACCTTCTTCGGGTGTTGAGGGGGTGATCCGAGGATAGTGGTTCGAGATGATGAAGATTGGTGGATACAATATGATGATCAATAGAGATAGAGATGTCGCTCTCTTATCCCTTTTTAAAGGTTCTGTAGTCGAGCTTCTTCTCCCTCCTGTTTATCAAAGGAAAACTGGCTTTACGCAAAAGAAGCTCCACAGAAAGCCCGCATACCCGCTTTGCTAAAAGGTTGTACTAAGTCTTGCTGAGTCCCTGTACTCAGCTTTGCATGCTCTTGTTTCAGACGAAGTCGCTCCAACAGATGGTGGTTTCTAGTCGACATCGACGAGTAGCTTGGGGTTCCCAGGTGGCAGCCTGGAATCTATGGGCTAGGACGTCGCCGTTATGCTCCTGGCCTCCTAGGCCTTTTGCTATCTTGCTATGTCTAATAGCATAACTTCGCTTCCGTTGATTGATGTATGTCAGTGACCTCTGCTTGTATGCTTTGGTTCTTCGCTCGTTATGAGCTTGTATTACTTGAGTCATAGAGTCACTGTTGTGTTACCGATTCTCTCACTGTAGTCTCTCGAGCTCTAGGTTAGGCTTATGTCAGACGAAGATCTGGTATTTGTCTAACCCTGATCCCGGGGGTGCCACACGGATATAGCACATGCTGTTAGTTTGACTAGCAGATATCAAAGTGATCCAGGAATGGAACACTGGACAGCGGTCAAGAATATCCTGAAGTACTTGAAAAGAACTAAGGATATGTTTCTTTGTTATGGAGGTGACCAAGAGCTCGTTGTAAGTGGTTACACCGATGCAAGTTGGAACACTGATCCTGATGACTCTAAGTCACAATCTGGGTACGTGTTTATATTGAATGGTGCTGCAGTAAGCTGGGCAAGCTCGAAGCAGTGCACGGTGGCGAAGTCTTCAACAGAATCGGAGTACATAGCGGCTTCAGAGGCTTCAACAAGCGGTATGGATGAAGAGGTTCATTGTAGAGCTCGGTGTGGTTCCTAGTGCATTGGACCCATTAATCATTTACTGTGATAACATGGGTGCCATCGCCAATGCACAAGAGCCAAGGTCACACAAGAGGCTGAAGCATATCAAGCTGCGTTACCACTCGATTCGCGAGTACATCGAAGATGGAGAAGTAAAGATTTGCAAAGTACACACTGATCTGAATGTAGCAGATCCGTTGACTAAAGCTCTCCCTAGGGCAAAGCATGACCAACACCAGAATGCCATGGGTGTTAGGTATATTACAATGTAATCTAGATTATTGACTCTAGTGCAAGTGGGAGACTGAAGGAGATATGCCCTAGAGGCAATAATAAAGTGGTTATTATTTATATCTTTATGTTTATGATAAATATTTATATATCATGCTATAATTGTATTAACCGAAACATTAGTACATGTGTGATATGTAGACAACAAGAAGTCCCTAGTATGCCTCTTAAAACTAGCTTGTTGATTAATGGATGATTAGTTTCATAATCATGAACATTGGATGTTATTAATAACAAGGTTATGTCATTGTATGAATGATGTAATGGACACACCCAATTAAGCGTAGCATAAGATCTCGTCATTAAGTTATTTGCTATAAGCTTTCGATACATAGTTACCTAGTCCTTATGACCATGAGATCATGTAAATCACTTATACCGGAAAGGTAATTTGATTACACCAAACGCCATTGCGTAAATGGGTGGTTATAAAGGTGGGATTAAGTATCCGGAAAGTATGAGTTGAGGCATATGGATCAACAGTGGGATTTGTCCATCCCGATGACGGATAGATATACTCTGGGCCCTCTCGGTGGAATGTCGTCTAATGTCTTGCAAGCATATGAATAAGTTCATAAGAGACCACATACCACGGTACGAGTAAAGAGTACTTGTCAGGAGATGAGGTTGAACAAGGTATAGAGTGATACCGAAGATCAAACCTCGGACAAGTAAAATATCGCGTGACAAAGGGAATTGGTATCGTATGTGAATGGTTCATTCGATCACTAAAGTCATCGTTGAATATGTGGGAGCCATTATGGATCTCCGGATCCCGCTATTGGTTATTGGTCGGAGTGAGTACTCAACCATGTCCGCATAGTTCACGAACCGTAGGGTGACACACTTAAAGTTGGATGTTGAAATGGTAGAACTTGAATATGGAATGGAGTTCGAATATTTGTTCGGAGTCCCGGATGAGATCCCGGACATCACGAGGAGTTCCGGAATGGTCCGGAGAATAAGATTCATATATAGGATGTCATTTTATGTGAATTAAAATGATGCGAAAGGTTATATGGAAGGTTCTAGAAGGTTCTAGAAAAGTCCGGAAGAAACCACCAAGGAAGGTGGAGTCCACATGGGACTCCACCTCCATGGCCGGCCAACCCTAGTGGGGTGGAGTCCCAAGTGGACTCCCTTAGGGGGCGCCACCCCCATATGGGAGGTGGAACTCCCACCTCTAGTGGGAGTCCTAGGTTGGGAAGGTTTCCCACCATATGGAAGGTTTTTGGTTCGGGTCTTATTCGAAGACTTGGAGTCCAACACTTGGGGTTCCACCTATATAATGAGAGGCCAAGGGAGGGGGCCGGCCACCCAAGAACCACCAAGGTGGCCGCACCCCTTAGTGGCCGGCGCCCCCCTCTCCCCGGCCCCTCTCCTCTCCGCCCCCGCAGCGCGCCGGACTTCTCCACCACCGACACCACGCCGTCGTGATGTCGGATTCAAGAGGAGCTACTACTTCCGCTGCCCGCTGGAACGGGGAAGTGGACGTCGTCTTCATCAACAACCGAACGTGTGACCGAGTACGGAGGTGCTGCCCGTTCGTGGCGCCGGAAGCGATCGTGATCAAGATCTTCTACGCGCTTTTGCAAGCGGCAAGTGAACGTCTACCGCAGCAACAAGAGCCTCATCTTGTAGGCTTTGGAATCTCTTCAAGGGTGAGACTCGATACCCCTCGTTGCTACCGTCTTCTAGATTGCATCTTGGCTTGGATTGCGTGTTCGCGGTAGGAAAGTTTTTGTTTTCTATGCAACGTTATCCTACATGAGTATATGTACAAAAATGAAAACAAATAGAGTTCATACCAGTCTCTCACCACAGTTGAGTTATCGTAGATCGTCATTATTGCCTTTCACTTGTGTGGCTTGAATAATATGAAATAAAAACCAAGCTCCAACCACCGGAGACCGCTGAACTCCATAATAAACTTTACAAAACCGAAGAACAACAACAAATATTTTTGGTGTTTTTGAATTGGAAAAAAGAACGAAAGTAAAATCTTTTTGGATTTTCTTATAGCAAACCAACAATAGTAAATAAACCAAAATAGGAACAAGAAACCAAATAAATAAATGATAAAGAGAAACAACAGAAATATTTTTGGTCTTTTTGTGTTTTAGAAAAGAAATAAAGCAAAAACAAGAGAATGGAAACTAAAAGAGTCACACAAACACAAGGTGGCAGAAATCCGTCAAACTTGACAGCAGTACAGTAATCATTTTTTTCGAAAATCTTCTGCTATTCAACTCGAAAAGTGCTCAACTAATGAAAGTTAGATGATAACCTGGGGAACATGTACAAAAATTGGCTGCTCAAAATAACGTTCTGGCTATTTTTAGGAATTTTTTTAGTATCAGTCCAGAATCTGTTTTATAGACAGCACTTCCCCAAATATCATCTTCCTCATATTAGAGGCAACTATCGGCACACAAATGAAATACTTCCTCTGTTCCATTCTATAGTGCCTATTTTTTTTGGCACGGAAATTAGCGCAAGAGTATTTTTTACACAAGATCCCTTGCTGAAAGATTTGAGATCAACGAAAAATTTGCTAAATCGATATCTTTCTAACTTACCATAACAATTTTTGGGAGCTGAACGATTTGGGAGCTGAACGGGGAGGGGTAATTGACAAAAAAGCTAAGCTACAACCTTATATTCTGAAACAAATGCCGAAAATCTATATGCACTATATAAAGGAACGGAGGGAGTAAAAAGGTAAAAGTAAAGGTTACTACAGTAGTAACAACCTTCAAAAACTAAAATAAGAGCCTACTGAAATAAAAATAACCGAAAGAGAATCAACCAAAAGAAGCGAAACAAGTATATACAAATGATCGGCAATTGTAATATACAATGAATGAGTGATGCCGGCATACCTCCCCCCAAGCTTAGGTTTTTGGCCTAAGTGGAAATCAATCCCACGGTGCCCATGAGGTGGCACCTCCGTAATATGATGAAGGAGGATCCTGTCCTTGGTACAAGCTGGAGGACGCACCAGGGTACGTAACAGTGTACCCGTCGGAGGGCTCGGTGTCCTCGGAGTCGTGCTGCTGGTGAAAGCCAAGTATCCTCAGCTGCTCATCCACCTCTTCCTTGGATCGCGACCACAGCCTCCTGCGAACACTGAACAAATCGGCCCGCGGCAAAGGGATTTCCCTCTCATCCCCGTCAATAAACAACATTCTATAGGCAATATTTTATAAATCAGAGTTAGTTGTGACAAATTGGTGACTCTTCATAGCAGCAATATCAAGCTTAATAGGAATTAATTTCTCATCACTAGGATCAACAGAAAGACCTAGATATGCAACAATACGTGAAGCAACAATTCCTCCATAAATAGGTCCCTTACTAGCCAAGCGACGAGCAATGAGAGCACCAAGATGATAAGGTCTACTTCCAGTAAGTGCGGCAACCAGAAAAGCAAGATGATAACTAGAAATGTTGCTAGTGTTCTCCCTACCAAGAATGCTAGTAGCAAGATAGTAAGTGAAATATCTAATGGCAGGGAGCTGAATGTTTCTTATCTTGCCGCGCTGAATGGTACGGTCATCATCGTTGGTAATTTCTCGATAGAGTTCCATCAAAGCTTTGGGGCGGTTCTCGATCTTCTTTGCTGTACCTATAGGAGTAATGTCCAATGCAGCACAAAAATCACCCAACTTCATAGTAATAGGCATATCATAAATCTTAAATTTAACTGATGGTGTGAAAGGTGAGTTGCTGAATTTAAAGCTTTCAACAAAGATTTTAGTTAGCCTATAAAATTGATCACTCTCATCTTCCATATAGGTAGACAAGCCCACCCTATTAATGAGAAACAAGAAGTCATCAAGTAGCCCTGCATTACGCAAAAAGTCAGTGGAAAGGATGAAGCATTAGGAATCCCATTGTCCTCATCATCTTCAAAGCTAGGTGCAATGACATCCTCATCATAGGATCGCCTAACTCGAGTAGCTGCCCTTGAAGGCCTTGCCACTCTTGTCGTATCCCTCTCGAATACTTCTCCAAAGGTATGGTTATGCATTTTTCCTTTTCTGAATTTTTTCAACAATCATTATAAAAGTTGATTTTGAGACATATAAATGAGGGAAACTACTATAGGAACTTAATAGGGTACTAAACATGCATCAAAACTAATTTTTACAACTTTGAACAAGCATGCAAACTCACTTAACATGTCACCTACAACAGCAAAATACTCAAGATATACTCAACCAAACAAAATTCTATTTGGATAATCGGAGGAGTCACATACCGGAGAACAAATACCCCAAATCTCAGCAGCAAAGATGGGCTGAGCAAGGAGATCGAAAATCTCGAGCAAGACCAGCAAGAAACTTTGGTTTGAACAATGGTGGTGTGTTTTCCCATGAAAGAGAGTGGAGTGGTAGGTGGATGAGTGAGTGGAGGGCCAGGTCGGGCCCTCCCCATAGGGTGGCGCGCCCCCCTTGCTGGTCGCACCAGCACATGGGGTGCAGCCCTGGGGTGCCCCACTGGTCAGCCCCAGGCACTCCTAGGTTGCATTTTGAAAAATAGGACCAGTGATATATTTTTTGTAAATTTTTTAAAACTTCGTAAAATGCACATTTCTGGGTGTTAAAATAACTATTACAGGGCAGAAAAAAATTTCAAACTTCTAAACAACTAAAGCATCTTGCAAAACAAGTAGTACTACAGAAAGTAAACAAGTGTGGAGAAAGAAAGAAATGTTGTTTAGCTCTTCTATGCATATAAAATGTACTTGTTAACAAGGTTGATCAAGTCTTGCCACCAAATAAATTTTACATGACATAAAAAGAAATAAACCTCAAATCAATCATGTTACCTTATATTGTATTGATATGGATCCAATCATAATATTTTGATATCCTTGTTTAGGCTCATATATAGGACAATCAATAACTCCCACTTTGATAGTTCTCAAATTAGAAATTGTATTAACTCCATATACTTTATCAATCCTCTTTGGAAAATAAACAGTATGCTCCTTGTCATCAACATTGAAAGTAACTTTTCCTTTATTGCAATCAATAGCCCCTGCAGTGTTAAGAAAAGGTCTTCCAAGAATAATAGACATATTATCATCTTCAGGCATTTTCAACACAACAAAATCAGTTAATATTAAGCAATTATTAGCAACTTGAACAGAAACATCCTCACATATACCAACAGGAACAGCAGTAGATTTATCAGCCATTTGCAAAGATATATCAGTTGGTATCAACTTATCTAAATAAAGTCTCTTGTAAAGAGAAAAAGGCATAACACTAATTCCTGCTCCCAAATCACATAGAGCAGTTCTAACATAATTATTCTTGATGGAACAAGGGATAGTCGGTATACCTGGGTCTCCCAGCTTCTTTGAAACCTTGCCATTGAAAGAGTAATTAGCAAGCATAGTGGAAATCTCCTCATTAGGAATTTTCCTTTTGTTAGAGACAATATCTTTCATATACTTTGAATAAGGAGGCAATTTAATAGCATTAGTCAAAGGGATTTGCAGGAACAAAGGTTTCATCCAATCACAAAATTTATTATAGTGTTCTTCCTCCTTTGATTTTAGTTTCTTAATAGGAAAAGGCATTTGCTTTTGAACCCAAGGTTCTCTTTCATTACCATGTTTCTTAGCAATAAAATCTTCTTTAGTGTACTTTTTATTTTTAGCATGCTTTTCAGGTTCATCTTCAACCTCTTCTTTATCAGAAACATCATTCTTATCATTATCTTTATCATGTTCATTACCACTTTCAGTTTCAGCATCAGAAATAGAAATACTATTAGGATCATTAACAGGCTCAGAGGATTCTACAACAGTTTTATGTTTCTTCTTCTTTTTCTTAGAAGGAGCGCTAGTTTCTTTAGTTCGTTGAGAATCTTGTTCAACTCTTTTGGTATGCCCCTCAGGATATAGAGGATCCTGAGTAGAAACACCGCCTCTAGTTGTTACTTCATAAGCATGTTTTTCTTTAGAAGTATTTCTTAACAAGTCATTTTGCACTTTAGTGAGTCGATCAATTTGAGTTTTAACCATATGAAAATGTTTAACAAGCATCTTAACATCATTGGAGGTTCTCTCCACAATATCATGCAATTTACTAATAGCTTGAGAATTTTCCATCAAATGATTCTCTACTCTCATATTAAAGTTATCTTGCTTAATGATACGTCTCCGACGTATCGATAATTTCTTATGTTCCATGCCACATTATTGATGATATCTACATGTTTTATGCATACTTTATGTCATATTTATGCATTTTCGGCACTAACCTATTAACGAGATGCCGAAGAGCCAGTTGATGTTTTCTGCTGTTTTTGGTTTCAGAAATCCTAGTAAGGAAATATTCTCGGAATTGGACGAAATCAACGCCCAGGGGCCTATTTTCACACGAAGCTTCCAGAAGACCGAAGAGTCAACGAAGTGGGGGCACGAGGCGGCCGAAGGTAGGCGGCGCCGGTCTTGGCCGCGCCGACCTGTCTCTGGGCCCCTCGTGACGCCTTGACCTGCCCTTCCGCCTACAAATAGCCTTCGTCGCGAAACCCCCCGAGAGCCACGACACGAAACCTTCCGAGACGCCGCCGCCAATCCCATCTCGGGGGATTCAGGAGATCGCCTCCGGCACCTGCCGGAGAGGGGATTCATCTCCCGGAGGACTCTACGCCGCCATGGTCGCCTCCGGAGTGATGAGTGAGTAGTCTACCCTGGACTATGGGTCCATAGCAGTAGCTAGATGGTTGTCTTATCCTCATTATGCTTCATTGTCGGATCTTGTGAGCTGCCTAACATGATCAAGATCATCTATCTGTAATGCTATATGTTGTGTTTGTTGGGATCCGATGGATAGAGAATACTATGTTATATTGATTATCAATTTATATCTATGTGTTGTTTATGATCTTGCATGCTCTCCGTTATTAGTAGAGGCTCTGGCCAAGTTTTTGCTAGTAACTCCAAGAGGGAGTATTTATGCTCGATAGTGGGTTCATGTCTCCGTGAATCGGGGTGACAGAAACCTCTAAGGTTATGGATGTGCCACTAGGGATAAAACATTGATGCTATGTCCGAGGATGTAGTTATTGATTATATTATGCACCATACTTAATGCAATTGTCTGTTGTTTGCAACTTAATACTGGAAGGGGGATGATAACCTGAAGGTGGACTTTTTAGGCATATATGCATGCTGGATAGCGGTCTATGTACTTTGTCGTAATGCCCAATTAAATCTCACTATACTCATCATAATATGTATGTGCATGGTCATGCCCTCTCTATTTGTCAATTGCCCAACTGTAATTTGTTCACCCAACATGCTATTTATCTTATGGGAGAGACACCTCTAGTGAACTGTGGACCCCGGTCCAATTCTTTACATCTAAAATACAATCTACTGCAATACTTGTTCTACTGTTCTCTGCAAACAATCATCATCCACACTATACATCTAATCCTTTGTTAGCAAGCCGGTGAGATTGACAACCTCATTTCGTTGGGGCAAAGTACTTGGTTTGTGTTGTGCAGGTTCCACGTTGGCGCCGGAATCCCTGGTGCGCACTACATTTCATCGCCATCAACCTTCAACGTGCTTCTTGACTCCTGGGTTCGATAAACCTTGGTTTCTAACTGAGGGAAACTTCTCGCGTACGCATCACACCTTCCACTTGGGGTTCCCAACGGTCGCGTGCCGTACGCGTGTGAAGCTAAATTTGCGCCGTTGCGGGAGATCAAGACACGCGCAAGGGGTCTCCACATCGCAATCTCTTTACTTTGTTTTTGTCTTGCTTTATTTTATTTACTACTTTGTTTGCTGTACTAAATCAAAACACAAAAAATTAGTTGCTAGTTTTACTTTATTTACTATCTTGTTTGCTATATCAAAAACACAAAAAAAATTAGTTGCTTATATTTGCTTTACTTATTTCAACATGTTTCCTTTTAATTTTACTGTAAAAGACATACCGGTAGGACGTGGGTCTATAATTGGGAGAAATAATATAGAAGAATTTTTCAATCATGTTAGTACCGTTGAATATTTTGAAGATAGACACTTGGTAGAACTTGTTCCTACGTATGAAATTGCTGCTGCTGCTTTAGTTCGTATGTTGGAAACTAAATTTGTTAATCTCAATCCTATAATCCAACACATGTTTCTTACACTCGGTGATATGGAAGAAGGGGAAAAGAAATATTTTGTTTTAGAAACCCTTCTTAGAGAATTTGGTGGTATAGCAAGAGAGGCTAGAAAGGTCTTTATTAAATATAAGATGCTTGGTTCTTATACCAATTTTGTTAGTATCCTTGAAAAGATGGACATGGAGAGAGTAAGGTACACTAATAATATTAATGATGGTGGGGAGATCAAAGCACCAATACCATGTAAGCTCCTAGCGATGAATGAAGCACTAGAAAATAACTATGCTTGGCTTGTTCCTGAAAATTTGTTTGATGAGAGTAGTAAGCCCAAGACTAATGAAAAGGGAGCTGCTGAAACTTATGTATCCAATATACTATGCATGGTTGAGAAAACTCCACACCCCGCTGTAGATGCACCATCCTTCGATAATACTTGATACACACTTTCTGCGTCTAGGCGTTAAAGAAAAGCGCTTATGGGAGACAACCCATGTTTTTACTACAGTACCTTTATTTTTATTTTGAGTCTTGGAAGTTGTTTACTACTGTAGCAACCTCTCCTTATCTTAGTTTTGTGTTTTGTTGTGCCAAGTAAAGTCGTTGATAGTAAGGTTCATACTAGATTTGGATTACTGCGCAGAAATAGATTTCTTTGCTGTCACGAATCTGGGCCAAATTCTCTGTAGGTAACTCAGAAAATTATGCCAATTTACGTGAGTGATCCTCAGATATGTACGCAACTTTCATTCAATTTGAGCATTTTCATTTGAGCAAGTCTGGTGCCTCAATAAAATTCGTCTTTACGAACTGTTCTGTTTTGACAGATTCTGCCTTTTATTTCGCATTGCCTGTTTTGATATGTTTGATGGATATTTCGATTCCATTAACTTTCAGTAGCCTTGTGCAATGTCCATAAGTGTTAAGAATGATTATGTCACCTCTGAAAATGTATATTTTGATTGTGCACTAACCCTCTAATGAGTTGTTTTGAGTTTGGTGTGGAGGAAGTTTTTAAGGATCAAGAGAGGGAGATGATACAATATGATCAAGGAGAGTGAAAGCTCTAAGCTTGGGGATGCGCCGGTGGTTCACCCCTGCATATATCAAGAAGACTCAAGCGTCTAAGCTTGTGGATGCCCAAGGCATCCCCTTCTTCATCGACAACATTATCAGGTTCCTCCCCTGAAACTATATTTTTATTCCGTCACATCTTATGTGCTTTGCTTGGAGCGTCGGTTTGTTTTTGTTTTTGTTTTGTTTGAATAAAATGGATCCTAGCATTCATTGTGTGGGAGAGAGACACGCTCCGCTTTGCATATGGACAAATATGTCCTTAGGCTTTACTCATAATATTCATGGCGAAGTTTCTTCTTCGTTAAATTGTTATATGGTTGGAATTGGAAAATGCTACATGTAGTAATTGCTATAATGTTTTGGATAATGTGATACTTGGCAATTGTTGTGCTCATGTTTAAGCTCTTGCATCATATACTTTGCACCCATTAATGAAGAAATACATAGAGCATGCTAAAATTTGGTTTGCATAATTGGTCTCTCTAAGGTCTAGATATTTTCTAGTATTGAGTTTGAACAACAAGGAAGAAGGTGTAGAGTCTTATAATATTTACAATATGTCTTTTATGTGAGTTTTGCTGCACCGCTTCATCCTTTTGTTTTTTTCAAATAGCCTTGCTAGCCTAAACCTTGTATCGAGAGGGAATACTTCTCATGCATCCAAAATACTTGAGCCAACCACTATGCCATTTGTGTCCACCATACCTACCTACTACATGGTATTTCTCCGCCATTCCAAAGTAAATTGCTTGAGTGCTACCTTTAAATTTCTATCCTCTACCTTTACAATATATAGCTCATGGGACAAATAGCCTAAAAACTATTGTGGTATTGAATATGTACTTATGCACTTTATCTCTTATTAAGTTGTTTGTTGTGCGATAACCATGTTCCTGGGGACGCCGTCAACTACTCTTTGTTGAATATCATGTGAGTTGCTATGCATGTTTGTCTTGTCTGAAGTAAGGGAGATTTACCACTAAAATGGTTAGAGCATTGCATAATGTTAGAGAAGAACATTGGGCCGCTAACTAAAGCCATGAATCATGGTGGAAGTTTCAGTTTTGGACAAATATCCTCAATCTCATATGAGAAAATTAATTGTTGCTACATGCTTATGCATATAAGAGGAGTCCATTATCTGTTGTCTATGTTGTCCTGGTATGGATGTCTAAGTTGAGAATAATCAATAGCGAGAAATCCAATGCGAGCTTTCTCCTTAGACCTTTGTACAGGCGGCATATAGGTACCCCTTTGTTGTTGGAGATATGCCCAAGAGGCAATAATAAAATGGTTATTATAATATATCTTTGTGTTTATGATAATGTTTACATACCATGCTATAATTGTATTAACCGAAACATTAATACATGTGTGTTATGTGAACAACAAGGAGTCCCTAGTAAGCCTCTTGTATAACTAGTGATGCGGGGTGGCCTTCGGACACCTCCACCTCAAGACCGTCAAGTGCAGCCCCGCCTATCGTCGACACCACACCATGGCCAAGGAGTCCCCCAAGTGGACCAACAACACAAACCCCCGCCATATATGTCAAGGTGAACTCTTTCCTCTCTATGGTCGACCTCAACACCAACTTGAATGGTATGCTACCTCATGCCTATCATCATTGTGTCTATAGGTGCCGACATCGACAAGGACCAAGAGAGAAGGAACTCCCATGGTGCAAGGAAGAGAGAAGAAGAAGGAAAGAAGAGAAGAAGGAAGAGGGAGAAGAGGCGGGAGGAAGAGGCCCAGCCTGCCGGTCCAGGACCCGGTCAGACCGGACCCACAACCGGGTCATCCGGTCCCAGGCCCGGTCAACCGGGCCCCAACCGGATTCCCCCTCGTGAAAACTTCGCAAGTTCCGGTTGGCGCCGGTCGACCGGACCCAGGACCGGACCACCCGGTCACAGGGCCGGTCAGACCGGCCCAAACCGGATTTCACGGGTTCGACTCGACCGGGACGGCCCGAGTCGGTCCACCACTTACCTGTTCGACCCAAGCTGCCTTGTATGCCTATATAAGCACCTAGGTCACCCCCTTAGCTCCTTAGACAAGATTTAGGCTTAGACATGAAGTTGAGCTTTGTCTCCCTAGGGTTTCATCCCCTTTGTATCAAGGCTACCCTTGTTGGATGTATGGATTTGTGAGTGTGAGATTCTAGTGCTACCCACTCTCTCTCCCACTCCTAGATTCATCTCCCTCACCAATCTCTCCGCTCGGAATTCTACCGCGTGTCTCTTCCGGGTTGATTCTATTGGCGTGGTCCATCGAGCCACGGGGTAAGTATCGATTGTATCGGGTTGGTGTGCGTGCGTGAGTTCCTCGTGTTCTTCGTGTTCATCGTGTTCTTCGCGCTCTCACTCACTTCCCTCTTTGGATTTCGGGTCAACCGCAAGATCGGGCCACAAACGGGGTCTTAGACCTCATCATATGGTATCAGCAGCTCTTGGTTACCGCGGATTTGACCCTCCACCCACCCGATTTCGTTTCTAGAAAATTTTCCAAAAAATCCCCAAAAATAGCCCCAAATTGCCTCTTGACCGATCTGTGATTTGGTTGCGTTTTGAGTGGTTTTGGTCCATGGATTTGGTGTTGGAGTGCTTGATCTACTATCTCCCCAACTTTTAGCCCCCAATTCCATCATTTCCCTTCGTTTTGGTCGATTTGGCTTGATTTCGCTCAAGAACAGGAGAGAGAAAAACTGTGCCCCGCGAAATCCGGTCGACCGGGCGCCAACCGGGCCAGTGACCGGACAGCCCGCCGGTCAACCGGGCGCCGGACCGGCGCCAACGGGCGCCAACCGGGCGCCAACCGGGCGCCCCGAACCGGTCAACCGGGCTGTAGACCGGCAGGCCGGTCCAGGGCCTGGTCAACCGGACGCCAACCGGGCGCCACCTCCACCACCACCTCCGCCAACCACCGCCACCCTCTCCGCCGGCGGCAAGCACCGCCACCCTCCCAAACCACCGGGAAATCACCGCGGCCCCATAACCTCCGCCGCAACCGCAAGGGCATCGACACCACCACCGGCTTACCACCGCCACCGCCGCCAAGCTACTTTGACCCATTTCTTTCGCTAACTTGTGTTTGCTTGTTCCGGTTTGAGTGCCTTGTTTGTACAACTAATCCGCAGCTACGAAGCAAGCGACGACATCCTCGGCACCCCGGACTTGCAACCGTACTCTTGACACCACCACCTTCATCGCAAGTTGTGTGTTCATCACCGCCTAACATCTTAGGTATAACTTGCATTCCTTGTAACCCCTCTTCTTTTGCGATCTATCCTATCGAGCATTGCTTATTGAGTGTTGCGAGACATTGCACGTGGCCCCGATTGTGAGGTGGGTGTGTAGTGTGGAGTCAAGCTTCTAAGCAAAACTCGAGTGGCAAGATAGCAAAAGTGAGCTAACGCTAACATAGAGCGTGAAAAAGAAAGAAAAGCACAAAAAGAGTGCAAGTGCCATCATACATACAAAAGTGTACAAAGTGCCACCATAGATACAAAAGAGTGCAAGTGCCACCATATACAAAAGAGAAAAAGCTTTTAAGCAAAAGAGAGATAAGAGAAGAGAGGCCGCGTGTGAATCTTGTTGTCTCCTCGTTTGCAACCAAAGCTTTGATCTCTTCTTGTGTTAGTGTGACACCGAGCACTCTTGCTTAAGGGCTTCATCCACTTTTCCGCTCATTCCTTGGTCGCACTAACCCCATTCATCTCGTGTGTGCGTTCCACATCTTTTCCGTGTTTATAGTGATCATCGCTTTGACATTTGAATTTTTGGATTTCACCCACTCTTGACAATACACTTGATCTTGGATCTCGTCTTTTGGCTTTCCACCATACTCACCTAACACCATGTTTGCTAGCTTTTGCGTGTATTTGTGTGAGTACCCGATACAATTGTTCTAACTCTCGGTTTGTTGGATCACCCCAATCTTGTCATACCACGGTAAGGTTGCGGGGTAGTGTTCTTCCACTAACATACACCATATAGATATTGTCGTGCTAACATGTATAGCGACGAAGAAGATACGGAGGAGTACACGGAGCACTTCGAGGAGGATTCCTCTTCAAGCACCGCGGATGTGGAGGAACATGTCCGACTATGGCTCCGCGAGCATCACCGACATGACCGACATCGAGGAGCTCTACATCGACAATGGCTCCTCAAGCATGGACGACATGTTGGAGCGCCACCTTGAGGACGACTTCGACGAGCTCTACATCGACAATGGCTCACCAAGCATGGATGACATGGTGGAGCAACATCACGACTACGACATCGACGACATGGTGGAGCAACACCACGAGTACGACATCGACACCATGGCGGAGCCTCACCTCGACTCCACCTTGAGCAACGCCTACTTGGCCAATGGAGCTACATATGAGGATAGAGGACCTCCACGATGGCACCATCATATGGATCATCAAGAGCGTCCTCATCATGATCGTCATCGACACTCGTCTTCGAGCTCCACAAGGCGCCACCATGAGAGTGCTTATGCACAAGATCGTCGACTTCAAGTACACCATATGGAGCATCAAGAGCGTCCCCATCATGAGCGTCATCGACACTCTTCTCCAAGCTCCACAAGGCGCCGCAAGCAACATGACAAGTCACATGAGCCATCATCTAGGCATGGCAAGGACCGTCATCGACATACATCACCACATGAGCTTCGCCGCCACAAGCCACTTCATGATCGCCATCGACCAACATCTCCCACGAGTCTTCGACGGCACCACTCAAGCCATGGTGATGATGCACGAAGACGAGAGCCTCGACATGAAGGCGACAAACACCATGATAGGGTGCCTACCACTCCAAGGATGGCAAGTGCACATCGAGCATACCTTCCTCATAAGGCGACTTCCACCTCTTGTGCCACCACCACAATGGCCTCTACCTCGTCACGTGCCTATGGACTCCGATGCTACAAGTGCAAGCAACAAGGCCACCCTCCACGGGAATGTCCCAATCTCCTATGTGAGGTGTGCAAGGCCAAGGGTCACGTGGCATGGCAATGCACAACGCCAAGTGCCAAGACGCTCTACTTCGACAAGCTACAAGCACAAGTCCCCAAGATGCCTATTGCGCCAACACTTCAAGATGAAGATTGCCAAGGTGAACTCAAGGGTGAAATTGAGACGAGCCTAGCTCTCATCAACACTACGGCGCCACCGCTTGAGGATGACTTGGGAGGCGATGGAGTTGAGCATGGTGACCATGGGATTCTCCCTTCACCTACGGAGGCGCATGGAGTTGAGATGGTTGGGCATGGGAATTTCCCTTCAACCAAGGAGGCGCATGGAGAT
Organism: Lolium multiflorum; assembly: GCA_030979885.1. Taxonomy (NCBI): domain Eukaryota; kingdom Viridiplantae; phylum Streptophyta; class Magnoliopsida; order Poales; family Poaceae; genus Lolium; species Lolium multiflorum. Next base: position 216,000,354 of record CM061751.1, on the reverse strand, counting down.
GAGTGATACGTCTCCGACGTATCGATAATTTCTTGTGTTCCATGCCACATTATTGATGATATCTACATGTTTTATGCACACTTTATGTCATATTCGTGCATTTTCTGGAACTAACCTATTAACAAGATGCCGAAGTGCCGGTTCTGTTTTGCTGTTTTTGGTTTCGAAATCCTAGTAACGAAATATTCTCGGAATTGGACGAAATCAACGCCGGGTTCCTATTTTGCCCGGAAGCATCCAGAACACCCGAGAGCCACCAGGAGGGGGCACAGGCCCACCAAACCCTAGGCCGCGCGGCCGGGGGCCGCGCCACCCCTATGGTGTGGGCACCCCTTCGACCCTCGGCGCCGCCTCTTCGCCTATTTAAAGCCTCCTTCGAAAACCCGATACGTTCGACGAAACCCACGAAACCTTCCGGAGCCGCCGCCATCGCGACGCCAAGATCTGGGGGACAGAGTCTCGTTGGCACGCCGCCGGAAGGGGAAGTGCCCCGAAGGGTTCTCCATCGACACCGCTGCCATCTCCACCGCCATCTTCATCACCGCTGCTGCTCCCATGAGGAGGAGTAGTTCTCCATCGAGGCTCGGGGCTGTACCGGTAGCTATGTGGTTCATCTCTCTCTATGTACTTCAATACAATAATCTCATGAGCTGCCTTACATGATTGAGATTCATATGATGATGCTTGTAATCTAGATGTCGTTATGCTAGTCAAGTGAATTTTACTTATGTGATCTCCGGAGACTCCTTGTCCCACGTGTGTAAAGGTGACAGTGTGTGCACCGTGTGGGTCTCTTAGGCTATATTTCACAGAATACTTATTCACTGTTATGAATGGCATAGTGAAGTGCTTATTTATATCTCTTTATGATTGCAATGTATTTGTATCACAATTTATCTATGTGCTACTCTAGCAATGTTATTAAAGTAGTTTTATTCCTCCTACACGGTGTAATGGTGACAGTGTGTGCATCCGTGTTAGTACTTGGTTTATGCTATGATCATGATCTCTTGTAGATTGCGAAGTTAACTATTGCTATGATAGTATTGATGTGATCTATGCCTCCTTTCTTAGCATGAAGGTGACAGTGTGCATGCTACGTTAGTACTTGGTTTAGTTGTGTTGATCTATCTTACACTCTAAGGTTACTTAAATATGAACATTGAATTGTGGAGCTTGTTAACTCCGGCATTGAGGGTTCGTGTAATCCTACGCAATGTGTTCATCATCCAACAAGAGAGTGTAGAGTATGCATTTATCTATTCTGTTATGTGATCAATGTTGAGAGTGTCCACTAGTGAAAGTCTAATCCCTAGGCCTTGTTCCTAAATACCGCTATCGCTGCTTGTTTACTGTTTTACTGCGTTACTACTGCTGCAATACTACCACCATCAACTACACGCGTAAGCTATTTTCGGCACCGCTACTGCTCATATATATTCATACCACCTGTATTTCACTATCTCTTCGCCGAACTAGTGCACCTATTAGGTGTGTTGGGGACACAAGAGACTTGTTGCTTTGTGGTTGCAGGGTTGCATGAGAGGGATATCTTTGACCTCTTCCTCCCTGAGAGTTCGATAAACCTTGGGTGATCCACTTAAGGGAAAACTTGCTCTGTTTCTACAAACCTCTGCTCTTGGAGGCCCAACACCGTCTACAGGAAAAGGAGGAAGTAGACATCAAGCTATTTTAAGGCGCCGTTGCCGGGGAGGAAAGGTAAAAGGTACTCACACCGGATCTCGGCTACTAAGCTATTTTCCGGCGTAAGTACTCAAAGCTATTTCCTTTAGATCCTGCAATTGCATCTTTTTGTTTCTTGTTTACACTAGTTTGGCATAATGGACAAGAATGAGCTTCTTATGCTATTTCCTGATTTAAAACATGGATTGTTTGATGCGAAAATTAAAAAACCTATGGAATCTTATTTGCATGCTGGTAGTAATATTAGTATGAACGCTTTGAACACCATTGTTGATAATGATATAGAAAGTTCTAAGCTTGGGGAAGCTGGTTTTCATGATCTTTTTAGTCCCCCAAGCATTGAGGAGAAAATTTTCTTTGATGATACTTTGCCTCCTATTTATGATGATTATAATGATAGTAGTCTTTTGTTACCACCTGTTATGGAGGATAAATCTGATTATGAATACAATATGCCTCCTATATTTGATGATGAGAATAATAATGATAGCTACTTTGTTGAATTTGCTCCCACTACAACTAATAAAATTGACTATGCTCATGTGGAGAGTAATAATTTTATGCATGAGACTCATGATAAGAATGCTTTATGTGATAGTTATATTGTTGAGTTTGCTCATGATGCTACTGAAAGTTATTATGAGAGAGGAAAATATGGTTGTAGAAATCTTCATGTTACTAAAATGCCTCTCTATGTGCTGAAATTTTTGAAGCTACACTTGTTCTATCTTCCTATGCTTGTTACTTTGCTCTTCATGAACTTGTTTATTTACAAGATTCCTATGCATAGGAAGCATGTTAGACTTAAATGTGTTTTGAATTTGCCTCGTGATGCTCTCTTTTGCTTCAAATATTATTTCTTGCGAGTGCATCATTAAAACTGCTGAGCCCATCTTAATGGCTATAAAGAAAGAACTTCTTGGGAGATAACCCATGTGTTATTTTGCTACAGTACTTTGTTTTTATTTTGTGTCTTGGAAGTTGTTTACTACTGTAGCAACCTCTCCTTATCTTAGTTTTGTGTTTTGTTGTGCCAAGTGAAGCCTCTAATCGAAGGTTGATACTAGATTTGGATATCTGCGCAGAAACAGATTTCTATCTGTCACGAATCTGGGCTGTTTTCTCTGTAGAAAAATCAGAAAAATATGCCAATTTACGTGCGTGTTCCTCAGATATGTACGCAACTTTCATTAGTTTTGAGTTTTCTGATCTGAGCAACGTAAGTATTTATTAAAAATTCGTTTTTACGGACTGTTCTGTTTTGACAGATTCTGCCTTTTATTTCGCATTGCTTCTTTCGCTGTGTTGGGTGGATTTCTTTGTTCCATTACCTTCCAGTAGCTTTGGGCAATGTCCAGAAGTGTTAAGAATGATTGTGTAACCTCTGAACATGTGAGTTTTTGATTATGTACTAACCCCTCTAATGAAGTTTATGAGAAGTTTGGTGTGAAGGAAGTTTTCAAGGGTCAAGAGAGGAGGATGATATACTATGATCAAGAAGAGTGAAAGCTCTAAGCTTGGGGATGCCCCGGTGGTTCACCCCTGCATATATCAAGAAGACTCAAGCGTCTAAGCTTGGGGATGCCCAAGGCATCCCCTTCTTCATCGACAAATTATCAGGTTCCTTCTCTTGAAACTATATTTTTATTCGGTCACATCTTATGTGCTTTGCTTGGAGCGTCTGTATGTTTCTATTTTTGTTTGTGTTTGAATAAATTAGATTACATCATGCTTGTGTGGGAGAGAGACACGCTCCGCTGTTGCATATGAACACATGTGTTCTTAGCTTTTAATATTCATGGCGAAGTTTCTTCTTCGTTAAATTGTTATATGGTTGGAATTGGAAAATGATACATGTAGTAATTGCTATAAATGTCTTGGGTAATGTGATACTTGGCAATTGTTGTGCTCATGTTTAAGCTCTTGCATCATATACTTTGCGCCCATTAATGAAGAAATACATAGAGCATGCTAAAATTTGGTTTGCATATTTGGTCTCTCTAAGGTCTAGATAATTTCTAGTATTGAGTTTGAACAACAAGGAAGACGGTGTAGAGTCTTATAATGTTTACAATATGTCTTTTATGTGAGTTTTGCTGCACCGGTTCATCCTTGTGTTTGTTTCAAATAGCCTTGCTAGCCTAAACCTTGTATCGAGAGGGATTACTTCTCATGCATCCAAAATCCTTGAGCCAACCACTATGCCATTTGTGTCCACCATACCTACCTACTACATGGTATTTCTCCACCATTCCAAAGTAAATTGCTTGAGTGCTACCTTTAAAATTCCATCATTCACCTTTGCAATATATAGCTCATGGGACAAATAGCTTAAAAACTATTGTGGTATTGAATATGTAATTATGCACTTTATCTCTTATTAAGTTGCTTGTTGTGCGATAACCATGTTCACTGGGGACGCCATCAACTACTCTTTATTGAATTTCATGTGAGTTGCTATGCATGTTCGTCTTGTCTGAAGTAAGAGAGATCTACCACCTTATGGTTAAGCATGCATATTGTTAGAGAAGAACATTGGGCCGCTAACTAAAGCCATGATCCATGGTGGAAGTTTCATTTTTGGACAATATCCTCAATCTCATATGAGAAAATTATTAATTGTTGTTACATGCTTATGCATAAAAGAGGAGTCCATTATCTGTTGTCTATGTTGTCCCGGTATGGATGTCTAAGTTGAGAATAATCAATAGCGAGAAATCCAATGCGAGCTTTCTCCTTAGACCTTTGTACAGGCGGCATAGAGGTACCCCTTTGTGACACTTGGTTAAAACATGTGCATTGCGATGATCCGGTAGTCCAAGCTAATTAGGACAAGGTGCGGGCACTATTAGTATACTATGCATGAGGCTTGCAACTTGTAAGATATAATTTACATGATACATATGCTTTATTACTACCGTTGACAAAATTGTTTCATGTTTTCAAAATCAAAGCTCTAGCACAAATATAGCAATCGATGCTTTTCCTCTATGGAGGACCATTCTTTTACTTTTATTGTTGAGTCAGTTCACCTATTTCTCTCCACCTCAAGAAGCAAACACTTGTGTGAACTGTGCATTGATTCCTACATACTTGCATATTGCACTTATTATATTACTCTATGTTGACAATATCCATGAGATATACATGTTACAAGTTGAAAGCAACCGCTGAAACTTAATCTTCCTTTGTGTTGTTTCAATGCTTTTACTATGAATTATTGCTTTATGAGTTAACTCTTATGCAAGACTTATTGATGCTTGTCTTGAAGTACTATTCATGAAAAGTCTTTGCTTTATGATTCACTTGTTTACTCATGTCATATACATTGTTTTGATCGCTGCATTCACTACATATGCTTTACAAATAGTATGATCAAGGTTATGATGGCATGTCACTCCAGAAATTATCTTTGTTATCGTTTTACCTGCTCGGGACGAGCAGAACTAAGCTTGGGGATGCGTACGTCCGACGTATCGATAATTTCTTGTGTTCCATGCCACATTATTGATGATATCTACATGTTTTATGCACACTTTATGTCATATTCGTGCATTTTGGAACTAACCTATTAACAAGATGCCGAAGTGCAGTTCTGTTTTCTGCTGTTTTTGGTTTCGAAATCCTAGTAACGAAATATTCTCGGAATTGGACGAAATCAACGCCCGGGTTCCTATTTTGCCGGAAGCATCCGAACACCCGAGAGCCACCAGGGAGGGGGCACAGGCCCACCAAACCCTAGGCCGGCGCGGCCGGGGGCCGCGCCACCCTATGGTGTGGGCACCCCGACCCTCGGCGCCGCCTCTTCGCCTATTTAAAGCCTCCTTCGCGAAAACCCTGATACGTTCGACAAAACCCACAGAAACCTTCCAGAGCCGCCGCCATCGCGACGCCAAGATCTGGGACAGGAGTCTCTGTTCCGGCACGCCGCCGGACGGGGAAGTGCCCCGGAAGGGTTCTCCATCGACACCGCTGCCATCTCCACCGCCATCTTCATCACCGCTGCTGCTCCCATGAGGAGGGTAGTTCTCCATCGAGGCTCGGGGCTGTACCGGTAGCTATGTGGTTCATCTCTCTCCTATGTACTTCAATACAATAATCTCATGAGCTGCCTTACATGATTGAGATTCATATGATGATGCTTGTAATCTAGATGTCGTTATGCTAGTCAAGTGAATTTTACTTATGTGATCTCCGGAGACTCCTTGTCCCACGTGTGTAAAGGTGACAGTGTGTGCACCGTGTGGGTCTCTTAGGCTATATTTCACAGAATACTTATTCACTGTTATGAATGGCATAGTGAAGTGCTTATTTATATCTCTTTATGATTGCAATGTATTTGTATCACAATTTATCTATGTGCTACTCTAGCAATGTTATTAAAGTAGTTTTATTCCTCCTACACGGTGTAATGGTGACAGTGTGTGCATCCGTGTTAGTACTTGGTTTATGCTATGATCATGATCTCTTGTAGATTGCGAAGTTAACTATTGCTATGATAGTATTGATGTGATCTATGCCTCCTTTCTTAGCATGAAGGTGACAGTGTGCATGCTACGTTAGTACTTGGTTTAGTTGTGTTGATCTATCTTACACTCTAAGGTTACTTAAATATGAACATTGAATTGTGGAGCTTGTTAACTCCGGCATTGAGGGTTCGTGTAATCCTACGCAATGTGTTCATCATCCAACAAGAGAGTGTAGAGTATGCATTTATCTATTCTTTATGTGATCAATGTTGAGAGTGTCCACTAGTGAAAGTCTAATCCCTAGGCCTTGTTCCTAAATACTACTATCGCTGCTTGTTTACTGTTTCTTGTTACTACTGCTGCAATACTACCACCATCAACTACACGCCAAGCTATTTTCGGCACCGTTGCTACTGCTCATATATATTCATACCACCTGTATTTCACTATCTCTTCGCCGAACTAGTGCACCTATTAGGTGTGTTGGGGACACAAGAGACTTCTTGCTTTGTGGTTGCAGGGTTGCATGAGAGGGATATCTTTGACCTCTTCCTCCTGAGTTCGATAAACCTTGGGTGATCCACTTAAGGGAAAACTTGCTGCTGTTCTACAAACCTCTGCTCTTGGAGGCCCAACACTGTCTACAGGAAAAGGAGGGGGAAGTAGACATCAATGAGAAAGTCGAGCCTAATCCCCTATGCTTCATTGATGAGTTGGTACCAATCCCATGTGAGCATGAGAGCCACTTAGCCCACTTGAGTGAGAGTGATAGTGAGTTGAGTGACTTCCACCCCATATGTGAGTTTGAGTGCTTCCGTTTGGAGGACATGAGTGATACACAAAGTGAGTTGAGAGAGGTAGATGATAGGTCCATGGAGGACATCGCTTTTGCTAACACATTAACCTCTCCCTCGTTTGTGTCTTCTTATGTTGCACTAGGTTCCACGGAGGACGAGTTCCCGCTCATGGAGACGATGTACATGGTGCATGAAGATGATGATATCTCACCATGCTTGCTTCAAGACGGACATGTCGACCACATGGATCCTCCTACCTCCACAACACCTACCTCAAATGAGTCGGCCTACAAAGGTAACAACATAGGCGTTGATGATGCCATGATCCCACTAGTGGACATGATGACTTATGAGTGCATGCATGATCTTGATGATACATTTGCTACTTTCATTTTCCCATGCGATACTTTGCTTGTTAACATTGTTGATCATGTGGAAGTGAATGCTTGTGATACCATGACCATGCCATGCTATGAGAGCTTCAATTTTTCTACCATTGCTTGCAATATGTCGACCACTTGCTCTTTCCCATGTATTGCTTGCAATGATAATGACAAGGATGACATTAGCTTCCGCATGCTTTGCCCCAAATGTTTACACCATTCCATGATCCTTGCATCCAAGATTGTGAACAATTGCTCTTTCTTATGCTTGATATGAAAGAATTCTTATTTCATTGTCCACGAGATGGCCCCCATAGCCTTCTCACTTTTTGATGATCATGAGTTACCACATGCCATGAATGCACCTTCTTGCCATATGCACCATCGCCATGCATTTCATACTATCTTGATTGACACTAATGGTGATGTGCACAAGACATGGACCATCATGATGGATGATGCGTTCCTCTACCATGCACACACGCTTTTTGTTTTCTCTTTTGTGTGTATAGGTACCCGAATGACAACTTCCACCGCTACGGAGCATGAGCTCACGAAACGCGCAATTGAGAGCTACCCCAACACGGACGAGATACATGATCCAACCCATGGGATTCACGCCAAAGGGTATGTTCCCAAACGCCTTCGCCCTCGTGTGTTTCCGGCTTGTCTTGTCGAGCTTCCGGTTTGGACCAATGCCTCGTCACCTCTTTTGCCTCTTATGCAACATATCTTGACACATCTTGTTGGCACAATGGTTGTTGTATGTCTTGATGTTATCATCATACACTCCGAGAATCTCAAGGACCATGTCATACATGTGAGAGACCCCTTATGCATCTTGTGCCATTTGTCACTCATAAAGTTTCTCTTCTTTGGATTTCTCATTTCATCTTTGGCAATTGAAATGGATTCTTTGACACTTGATGATACCCATACTTGGCTCACGCCAACCATACTTTCCCAAGATAGAAGTTTCCATCTCTTTGCCATTGCACATAACAATTTTGCCCAAAATTTTGCCGCCGATACTTGCCTTTTGATTGTTCCATTTGTGTGGGACAATGCTACACATCACATTTTTGACACTTTACAAACCAAACTTTTACATGCACAAACTTTTGCCCCACCAAATTTTGGATACATCGACACTCTTTTGGTTCCCATTTTTGCCAAATGCCTCTTGGAGAAACGACTTGATGCTTCGTATTTGATTGAGAGCCTCTTGTTCGCCGATCACAAAATTGGCATCCACAAGTTTTCCATTTGCAAGTTGTTTTTCCCCAAGCTCTTCTTCGACCACGACTTTATCCCTATACCACAACATGGGACAACCGTCATGAACTACACCGTCGGTGAGGAGGAACAAGAGTCGAGGACGACTCTTCCCCATGGGGGGGGGAGATGATGCGGGGTGGCCTTCGGACACCTCCACCTCAAGACCGTCAAGTGCAGCCTCGCCTATCGTCGACGCCACACCATGGCCAAGGAGTCCCCCAAGTGGACCAACAACACAAACCCCCGCCATATATGTCAAGGTGAACTCTTTCCTCTCTATGGTCGACCTCAACACCAACTTGAATGGTATGCTACCTCATGCCTATCATCATTGTGTCTATAGGTGCCGACATCGACAAGGACCAAGAGAGAAGGAACTCCCATGGTGAAAGGAAGAGAGAAGAAGAAGGAAAGAAGAGAAGAAGGAAGAGGGAGAAGAGGCGGGAGGAAGAGGCCCAGCCGGGCCGGTCCAGGACCCGGTCAGACCGGACCCACAACCGGGTCATCCGGTCCCAGGCCCGGTCAACCGGGCGCCCAACCGGATTCCCTGCCTCGTACCGGAAGGCGACCGGAAACTTCGCAAGTTCCCGGTTGGCGCCCGGTCGACCGGACCCAGGACCGGACCACCCGGTCACGGCCCGGTCAGACCGGCCCCAAACCGGATTTCACGGGTTCGACTCGACCGGGACGGCCCGAGTCGGTCCACCACTTACCTGTTCGACCCAAGCTGCCTTGTATGCCTATATAAGCACCTAGGTCACCCCCTTAGCTCCTTAGACAAGATTTAGGCTTAGACATGAAGTTGAGCTTTGTCTCCCTAGGGTTTCATCCCCTTTGTATCAAGGCTACCCTTGTTGGATGTATGGATTTGTGAGTGTGAGATTCTAGTGCTACCCACTCTCTCTCCCACTCCTAGATTCATCTCCCTCACCAATCTCTCCGCTCGGAATTCTACCGCGTGTCTCTTCCGGGTTGATTCTATTGGCATGGTCCATCGAGCCACGGGGTAAGTATCGATTGTATCGGGTTGGTGTGCGTGCGTGAGTTCCTCGTGTTCTTCATGTTCATCGTGTTCTTCGCGCTCTCCCTCACTTCCCTCTTTGGATTTCGGGTCAACCGCAAAATCGGGCCACAAACGGGGTCTTAGACCTCATCAACTAGCTTGTTGATTAATAGATGATCATGGTTTCGTGATCATGAACATTGGATGTTATTAATAACAAGGTTATGTCATTATATGAATGATGTAATGGACACACCCGATTAAGCGTAGCATAAGATCACGTCATTAAGTTATTTGCTATAAGCTTTCGATACATAGATACCTAGTCCTTATGACCATGAGATCATGTAAATCACTTATACTGGAAAGGTACTTTGATTACATCAAATGCCACTGCGTAAATGGGTGGTTATAAAGGTGGGATTAAGTATCCGGAAAGTATGAGTTGAGGCATATGGATCAACAGTGGGATTTGTCCATCCCGATGACGGATAGATATACTCTGGGCCCTCTCGGTGGAATGTCGTCTAATGTCTTGCAAGCATATGAATAAGTTCATAAGAGACCACATACCACGGTACGAGTAAAGAGTACTTGTCAGAGACGAGGTTGAACAAGGTATAGAGTGATACCGATGATCAAACCTCGGACAAGTAAAATATCGCGTGACAAAGGGAATTGGTATCGTATGTGAATGGTTCATTTGATCACTAAGTCATCGTTGAATATGTGGGAGCCATTATGGATCTCCAGATCCCGCTATTGGTTATTGGTCGGAGAGATGTCTCAACCATGTCTACATAGTTCGCGAACCGTAGGGTGACACACTTAAGGTTTGATGTCGTTTAAGTAGATATGGAATATGGAATGGAGTTCGAAGTTTTGTTCGTAGTCCAGGACATCACGAGGAGTTCCGGAATGGTCCGGAGAATAAGATTCATATATAGGAAGTCATATTCCAAGTTTGGAAATGATCCGATGCATTTATGGCAGGTTCTAGAAGGTTCTAGAAAAGTCCGGAAGAAAGGCACTATGGAAGGTGGAGTCCCGGAGGGACTCCCTAGCATGGCCGGCCAAACCCTAAGGGAGGAGTCCCAGGTGGGCTCCACCTTGGTGGCCGGACAGCCCCACCTCAAGGAAAGGTGGGAGTCCCACCTTGAGTAGGACTCCCCCTTGAGTAGGTTTCCCACCTTTGGGAAGTTTTGGTGTTGGGGTCTTATTCGAAGACTTGGACTACAACTCTTGGGGCTTCCACCTATATAATGAGGGACAAGGGGAGGGTGGCCGGCCACTCAAGCCTCCACCATGGCCGCACCCCTCAAGGCTCCCCTAGCCGGCGCCCCTCTCCCCAAACCCTAGCACCCCTCCTCCACATACAACTCCCGCATACGCTTAGCGAAGCTCCGCCGGAGTTCTCCATCGACACCGCCACCACGCCGTCGTGCTGCCGGGATTCCGAGGAGGATCTACTACTTCCGCTACCCGCTGGAACGGGGAGAAGGACGTCGTCTTCATCAACACCGAACGTGTGACCGAGTACGGAGGTGCTGCCCGATTGTGGCACCGTCAAGATCTTCTACGAGCTTTTGCAAGCGGCAAGTGATCGTCTACCGCAGCAACAAGAGCCTACTCTTGTAGGCTTTGGAAATCTTCAAGGGTGAGTCTTGATCATCCCCTCGTTGCTCCCGTCTTCTAGATTGCATCTTGGCTTGGATTGCGTTCTCGCGGTAGGAAATTTTTTGTTTTCTATGCAACGAATGCCTACAGTGGTATCGGAGCCGTGTCTATGCATAGATGGTTGCAAGAGTAGAACACAATGGTTTTGTGGGCGTTGATGCTTATGTTGTCTTTAGTTTGAGTACTTTGCATCTTTGTGGCATAGTGGGATGAAGCGGCTCGGACTAACTTTACATGACCGCGTTCATGAGACTTGTTCCTCATTCGACATGCAACTAGTATTGCATAAGAGGCTTTGCGGGTGTCTGTCTCTCCTACTATAGTGAAGATTCAATTTACTCTTCTATTGACAACACTAGTATCACCGTTGTGGTTCATGTTCGTAGGTAGATTAGATCTCTCTCGAAAACCCTAAACCACGTAAAATATGCAAACCAAATTAGAGACGTCTAACTTGTTTTTGCAGGGTTTGGTGATGTGATATGGCCATAATGTGATGATGAATATGTATGAGATGATCATTATTGTATTGTGGCAACCGGCAGGAGCCTTATGGTTGTCTTTAAATTTCATGTTGAGTAGTATTTCAAAGTAGTTGTAATAGTTGCCACATGAGGTGAACAACCATGAAGACGGCGCCATGGACCTTGACGCTACGCCGACGATGATGGAGATCATGCCCATTGATGATGGAGATCATGTCCATGCTTTGGAGATGAAGATCAAAGGTGCAAAGACAAAAGGGCCATATCATATCACATATGAACTGCATGTGATGTTAATCCTTTATGCATCTTATTTTGCTTAGATCGCGACGGTAGCATTATAAGATGATCCCTCACATTAATATCAAGATAATAAAGTGTTCTCCCCTCGTATGCACCGTTGTACAGTTCGTCGTTTCGAAGCATCTCGTGATGATCGGATGTGATAGACTCAACGTTCACATACAACGGGTGTAAGCCATGTTGCACACGCGGAATACTTGGGTTTGCTTGACGAGCCTAGCATGTACAGACATGGCCTCGGGACAACGGAAACCGAAAGGTTGAACACGAGTCATATGGATGATATGATCAACATGTTGATGTTCACCATTGAAGCTACATCATCTCACGTGATGATCGGTTTTGGTGTAGTGGATGTGGATCGTGTACCACTTAACAACTATGAGGGATGTTGTATTAAGTGGGAGTTCATTAGTAATTAGATTAAAAACATGAACTAATTATCATGAACTTAGTCTGAGTAGTATTTTGAATTAATTTTGTAGTATTGGCATCCGTTTTCTACCATGCGCTAGTCTTGTAATTGAGATAGAAATACTGTTAAGTCTGACAAGAAACTTTACGGATTGGTACCGTATTGTTAAAGAATCAAGAATTGATTAAGTCCTATTGCAAACTTTTAGTAAACCTCACATTGTTGATTCAAAGAGCTATGGTTTCAATTAGTACCTAAAGTTATCTTGTCTCCGTGAAACTTGAAGTTCAAATCTGTTTGAAAAGTAAGGAGCTGAAAATTTAGTTTTCAGAAATAATCAAGGTATGAGATATATGTGATATCTAAGACCTTATTGCAAGATGATAGAATATAATTTAGTGAGACTACATAAACTCATAAGTTTTATGGGAATGTATGAAGGTTGAAGATGCCAGGCGTCACAATCCTCCAACTATTGGGGCACTAATAATATTCGCATATCCATGAAGTTATCGTCCTTAGTATGCACCGTTGCTAAGACTCGTCGTTTCGAAGCATCACGTGATGATCGAGTGTTATAGATTCTACGTGTGCATACAACGGGTGCAAGCCAGATTTGCATATGCGAATACTAAGATTAAACTTTATGAGCCTAGCATGTACAGACATGGTCTCAGAAAGTCATCATGAATTGATGGATAAAATTATGAATGAAATTGTTCATCATATTACAAAGTTACTAATAGTGAAATCTAGAACACTTGTCATATGATGATCAATTTCAAAGTAAGAACCTCAAGGTTATTGGTATTTGACCAACAAACTTAGAAGTTATTAAAGATGAAGTGTTTTTCTGAATAATGAGGAAAGCTAAAAGAGAAATTAAAAAAGATATTTTGGCAGAAAGAAAGAAAAGACTAGAAAGTCTAGCTCAGGTATATATAAATGATATACATGTTGTGGTTGTATTCCTAGTTAGGTCACACTATGAAATTCTTGGGTATTAGTACTATATTGGTTGGTATGAAGTGTCATACAAAACAACGCAATACAAGAATACAATGGCCTAAGTGACTGACAAGGAATATGATAGGAATGCACGTCTGGAACAAAATAAAGTGTTATTATGTTCGTCGTTGGCATTCTATCTAGCCCTTAGAATTTATAATAAAGAACTTAATAATTGTTATTTTGCTCTGGTCAAATGAAAACAATAAGTTGTTCAAAATATGACATTACTCCATATACGATGGATAAGTTATTATAAATCTTAATGGTGAAACACACACACATAATACTGATGCTAAAATGCCATAAGACAAATGATTTGAATTCCACTTATTTGTGGAACCGCCATTTAGGTCATATTAGAAAGGAACGCATGAAGGAACTCCATGCAAATGGATTTTTGGAGTCATTTGATTTTTGAATCATTTGGCGTTTGCAAATCTTTTCTAAAGAAAATGACTAAAATACCGTTCATAGGCCAAGAGTTGAACAGGCAACTAACTTAGTGAAAACATACATGATGATATATGTGGTTCACTGGGCATAGTTGTGTGCGGGATATTCTTCTACTTCATGAAAACTTCCAACAATGAATTGAGTATATATATGTGGATATATTCGATAAGGAAGAAGTTTGAAACATTTGAATGGATTCAAATAAATTTCAGCATGAAGTGGAAATCATCGTAAAATCAAATATCTATGATTGGATCATGGTTGAAACATTTGAATTACGAGTTTTAGCGAACATCTAAGAGAGTTATGAAATTGTTCTACAACTCACGTTTCTTGGAGTATCATAGTGATGATGAAGTATCCAAGAGATGTATCCAAACCTTGTTGGGTCAATGATGAGATAAAATAAAGCCATTATATTTTTGTGGATTATGCTTTAGAGACTACCGCTTTTACACTGAATAGAGCATCATCATGATCCGTAGAAATGACACCATACGCGTTATGGCATGGGTATGCACCCTAATAGTCCTTTCTTAAAATTTTGGTATGCATAGCATAAGTAAATAAGTTTACAACCAAAATCGGATGAATGTCTTTGTTGGTTATCCCAGAGAATTGATTGGGAATTCTTCCCACTATGGAGACAAAGACAAAAGTGTTTGTAAATGTTTCTTATTTCCAAGAAATTGTTTCTAGCGAAGTTTTTGAGTGGGAGGACAATAGAACTTGATAAAGTTTATGAACCTGAGCATAATGATCAGAGTAGCGCAGCATCGGAATTGGTTCCGGAAGCGGCCACGACGATCATGGCTCCCATGATTACAAAGTGTTTTAGCCATGGAGATCGAAGTACATATTGAACCTTGTAGGTATGGTTTACTTTGTGATCAAATAAATGATTTGTGGACAAAGGATTGATTTTGAACAATGATAAACCAACTACAAACAAATAAGTTATGATGGGCCCTGACTCCGTTAAAATGGCTATACGCCATGAAATCCAAGATAGATGAATACTTTTTGAAAGTAAATGGATCTATAAAAATTGATGAAGCATGACTTGTCGAAAAGTTGTTTACGACAAAGTTCAAAGAGTTGACTACGATAAGATTAGATCTTCCGTAGCAATGCTTGTAGTCTATGTGGATTATTCTAGTAATCACTACATATTTCTTTTATGAGATATGCTAGTAGGATGGCAAAATACATTACTTATCAGACGTGTGTATTAAAGGTGTATACAAGATACAACCAATTGTTTTGCTAGTCCGTGGAATACTAAATAGGTATACAAACTTCAATTGGATGAAGTGAGTATCATGGAGTTGGAATCTTCACCAGATGAAATAGTCAAAGAGTTTTTGATTTCATCAGAGACGATGAAGAGGCTTGCATTTGCAAGAAATTAAGTGGGAGCGCTGAGACATATTTATAATACTTTATGTAGATGACATATAGTTGGTTATAAATGATGTAATTATATACTTGATTAAAAGTTTTCATTGAGAAATTAACTTCAATGAAAGGATATGGACTGAAACAAATTTAGTGTCAAGATCTATGAAGATAGATTGAAACACATAATAAGTTTAAGTCAAAGTACATAGAATAGATATTGAAGTAGTTCAATATAGAAATATTAAGAAAATGTTCCTGTCATGTGAAGTTTTAACAAGAATTAAGTGTATCTGACACTCAATGAGTAAAAACACATGAGTGATCATAGATCACAAATAATATGTACACAATCAGATGACATGTACTCTTAAAAATGTTATGAGCATGTACCAGAATGATTCATGTGATGATCATTGAAAAACAGTAAGAATATTCTTGAGTACTTGAGAAGAACCAAGGATATATATATATAGTTTTGTATGGAGAAATGACAAACAAATCGCTGTAAGGTGTTGCACCAATATTTGTTTTGTCACATATGAAAATAAAATTTCAATCTCAAATTAGACTAAGTGTTGTTTAAAAGGTAGCACAATGAACTAGAAGTTGTCTATGCTAGATTTAGAAGAGTTCTAAATATTGTGAAGGATTCTACAAAAGAAGGCAGAATATGTCATTGTTTTGACAATGACAAAGGATGTTAAAGTCAAGAGGTTCTTTGAGAACTTGGTGTAGTTCCGACAGAGTTAGAACTTTGAAGCTATATTGTGTGAGACAATATTAGTGACATATTTCAGACCGCGGAATTAAGGTTCCACCAGAAGACCAAACATATTTAATGCCGACTCATTTGGAAATGAGTGATGCGTTGAGACACAAATGAATTACAAAATACATACGTTTCTGAGCGAGTCAGATCCGTTGACTATAACCTCTCC
Organism: Lolium multiflorum; assembly: GCA_030979885.1. Taxonomy (NCBI): domain Eukaryota; kingdom Viridiplantae; phylum Streptophyta; class Magnoliopsida; order Poales; family Poaceae; genus Lolium; species Lolium multiflorum. The sequence goes on along the minus strand of CM061751.1, from coordinate 215,984,037 downwards.
CGTCAGCAAAAACATGATAAAGCACCGGAAGGCCAAGGTGTTATATCTTTACAAATGTAAACTAGATTATTGACTCTAGTGCAAGTGGGAGACTGTTGGAGATATGCCCAAGAGGCAATAATAAAATGGTTATTATAATATATCTTTGTGTTTATGATAATGTTTACATACCATGCTATAATTGTATTAACCGAAACATTAATACATGTGTGTTATGTGAACAACAAGGAGTCCCTAGTAAGCCTCTTGTATAACTAGCTTGTTGATTAATAGATGATCATGGTTTCGTGATCATGAACATTGGATGTTATTAATAACAAGGTTATGTCATTATATGAATGATGTAATGGACACACCCGATTAAGCGTAGCATAAGATCACGTCATTAAGTTATTTGCTATAAGCTTTCGATACATAGATACCTAGTCCTTATGACCATGAGATCATGTAAATCACTTATACTGGAAAGATACTTTGATTACATCAAACACCACTGCGTAAATGGGTGGTTATAAAGGTGGGATTAAGTATCCGGAAAGTATGAGTTGAGGCATATGGATCAACAGTGGGATTTGTCCATCCCGATGACGGATAGATATACTCTGGGCCCTCTCGGTGGAATGTCGTCTAATGTCTTGCAAGCATATGAATAAGTTAATAAGAGACCACATACCATGTGTTTGTTGGGATCCGATGGATAGAGAATACTATGTTATGTTGATTATCAATTTATATCTATGTGTTGTTTATGATCTTGCATGCTCTCCGTTATTAGTAGAGGCTCTGGCCAAGTTTTTGCTAGTAACTCCAAGAGGGAGTATTTATGCTCGATAGTGGGTTCATGTCTCCGTGAATCTGGGGGAGTGACAGAAACCTCTAAGGTTATGGATGTGCTGTTGCCACTAGGGATAAAACATTGATGCTATGTCCGAGGATGTAGTTATTGATTACATTACGCACCATACTTAATGCAATTGTCTGTTGTTTGCAACTTAATACTGGAAGGGGTTCGGATGATAACCTGAAGGTGGACTTTTTAGGCATAGATGCATGCTGGATAGCGGTCTATGTACTTTGTCGTAATGCCCAATTAAATCTCACTATACTCATCATAATATGTATGTGCATGGTCATGCCCTCTCTATTTGTCAATTGCCCAACTGTAATTTGTTCACCCAACATGCTATTTATCTTATGGGAGAGACACCTCTAGTGAACTGTGGACCCGGTCCAATTCTTTACATCTGAAATACAATCTACTGCAATACTTGTTCTACTGTTCTCTGCAATCAATCATCATCCACACTATACATCTAATCCTTTGTTACAGCAAGCCGGTGAGATTGACAACCTCACTCGTTGGGGCAAAGTACTTGGTTTGTGTTGTGCAGGTTCCACGTTGGCCGGAATCCCTGGTGTTGCGCCGCACTACATTTCATCGCCATCAACCTTCAACGTGCTTCTTGACTCCTACTGGTTCGATAAACCTTGGTTTCTAACTGAGGGAAACTTACTGCTGTACGCATCACACCTTCCACTTGGGGTTCCCAACGGTCGCGTGCTGTACGCGTGTCACTTAACAACATAATTATCAAATTCATCTAAACATTGATCAGGAGGTTTTGAGTAAGGAATGTCTTCTTTATCAAAGCGTTGAAGAGAATGTACCTCAATCGTGGATGAAGGGGGAGTTATCTTACATAAATCTTCTATGGGGGTAAATTCTTCACATCTTCAGATTTAATACCTTTCTCTTTAAGAGATTTCTTGGCTTCCCTCATATATTCATCATTTAATTCAATCATACCCCTCTTCTTCAATATTGGTGTTGGGGTTGGTTCAGGTGTAGTCCAATCATCATGATTTTGGCTTATTCTAGCCATTAATTCTTCAACTTCGTCTGGAGTTCTTTTCCTGAAAACACAACCAGCACAACCATCCAGGTATGCCCTAGACTCAATGGTTAGTCCACTATAAAATATATCAAGTAAGTCATGCTTTTCCAAATCATGTCCAGGCCGAGCTCTAAGAAGAGAGCAAAATCTTGCCCAAGCTTCAGGCAATTTCTCTCCATCTTCCTGGTCAAAACTATAAATTTTCTGCAAAGCAATATGTTGAGCACTACCAGGAAAATACTTCCGAAAGAAAACATCAAGCAAACCATTTGGACTATCAATAGAATCAGGAGGCAAACTATTATACCAAATTTTAGCATCATCCTTTAATGAGAAAGGAAAAATTTTAGCAACAAAATAAGTACGCTTCTTGGTATCATCGGAAAACAAGCTACTCAAAGTAGAAAGCTCAATCATGTGCTCTACAACACTTTCTTTTTCAGTACCACGAAAAGTGTTTTCTCAACAATAGATATATGAGATAAATCAAGAGAAAAATCATAATCCTTATCCTTAATGTTTATAGGAGATGTGGCAAATTTAGGATCAGGAGACAGTTTATATCTAACAGCACGTTGTGCAAGAAGCTTTTTAATATTACTTGCACCAGTAGTAGAATTACATTTATCAATAAAATCATCATCAAGTTCCACATAATCTTCATCAAGATCATCACTAGAGTGTTCAACAGTCTCAGGTGAATTAACAGGTGTAACTATATTTTCATTAGGAATTTCAGTATTTCAATTTGTCTAGACCTAGCAATTGTAGCATCTAGAAAAGGACCTAATAAACCATTATCATCAAGCACAGTAGAAGCATCATTAAAATTATAAGAGGAATTTTCAGATTCAGCAGAAGTACCAATGTGAAGCTTGTGGTGGTGAAACAAGTTGACTTATCATAGATGGTGAATCAAGAGCAGCAGAGGTACTCAAAGTTGTACCTTTTCTTGTAGTGGATGGTAATATGGCGACTTTAGCATCGCGAGGTTTACCCATGATGGAGGATTTGCAGCGAACAATATCAATTCAGGAAAACTTGCAAATAAAGCTATGCTCCCCGGCAACGACGCCAGAAAATAGTCTTGATGACCCACAAGTATAGGGGATCGCAACAGTCTTCGAGGGAAGTAAAACCCAATTTATTGATTCGACACAAGGGGAGCCAAAGAATATTTGTAAGCCTTAACAACGGAGTTGTCAATTCAGCGCACTGGAAACAGACTTGCTCGCAATAGTTTATCGCAGCAACAGTTTTATAGCGAGCGTAGTGAAATATAAGCAGAGTAATAAAGATAGCAGTAGTGATTATAGTAAACAACAGGATTAAAATACTGTAGGCATAGGGATGGATGAACGGGCGCTGCATGGATAAGATAACTCATGTAATAATCAAGTCTAGGCATTTGTAGATAATAATAAAACAGTATCCAAGTACTAAATAACCATAGGCATGTGCTCCGTATATAGTCGTACGTGCTCGCAATGAGAAACTTGCACAACATCTTTTGTCCTACCAGCCGGTGGCAGCCGGCCTCTAGGGAAACTACTGGTAATTAAGGTACTCCTTTTAATAGAGTACCGGAGCAAAGCATTAACACTCCGTGAACACATGTGATCCTCATATCACAGCCTTCCCCTCCGGTTGTCCCAATTTCTGTCACTTTGGGGCCTCGGGTTCCGGACAACAATATGTGTATACAACTTGCAGGTAAGATAATAAAACAATGAATATCATCATGAATCAATAACATGTTCAGATCTGAAATCATGGCACTCGGGCCCTAGTGACAAGCATTAAGCATAACAAGTTGCAACAATATCATAAAAGTACCAACAACTGATAGTAGGCACCATGCCCTAACAATCTTATGGCTATTACACGAACAATTTCATCCAATCCCTACCATCCCCTTCAGCCTACAGCGAGGGATTTACTCACACATGGATGGGGGATCATGGATGGTTGATGGAGAGGCGTCGGTGGCGATGATGGCGATGATCTCCTCCAATTCCCGTCCCGGGGTGCAGAATGGAGTTTCTGATCCCGAGATTGGGTTTCGCGACAGCGGCGGAGTTCTGGATGTCTTCTGGAAAATTGGTCGAAGAACCCCCCGTGCGTTTTTAGGTCAAGGGCTTTAAGTAGTCCAGAGGGGCGCGTCGGGGGCTGGCCGAGGCGGCGCCACCATAGGGCGGCGCGCCGGGGGCCCACCGCGCCGCCATGTGGTGTGCGCACCTCGTGGCCCCCTTCGTCTCGTCTTCGGCTCCGTAAGTCTTCTGTGAAAATAAGCCCATTGCAATTATTTCCGGGGATTTTCCAGAAAGTTGATTTTCTGCACAAAAATAAGACACAAGGGCAATTCTGCTGAAAACAGCGTTAATCCATGTTAGTTGTATCCAAAATACACAAATTAGAGGCAAAACAATAGCAAAAGTGTTCGGGAAAGTAGATACGTTTTGGACGTATCATGACCGCGAGCTTCCGCACTGCCATGGCCCCGAAGCGGGAGTTCCTCCCGTCTGCGAACGACCACGAGGCCGGCAGCAGCCGGCGAATCGCGCCGGCGGCGTTCGACATGGGGCCGCCGGCCTCCGGCCCGCGACCGGATCTACGTCACCGTAGCGGTGGCGCAGATGTTCTGGGACGCCGTGTCCCAATGCCGTGGGAGGACGTGCACCTCCCCACGGCTGGCACCCGGCCGATCGAGTGCCGCCCATTCCGGCTCCGCCGCGCCGCATCGCGGAGATCCGGAGGCACCGCGCGCAGCTGCCGGCGGACCTCCGGGAGCACCCCGCGTACAGCGACACTAGTCCCAACTGGGACTTGTGGTTCGAGGTGGAGCACGACACGCGCCGGTGCACGTGCTTCACGTCCGCGACGGCGCGGCCTCGCGCGCAGCCGCGCACGCCTGCAAGGCGGGCTGGCCACCGCCCCGGCGGCCTCCACATCGACGAGGCCGCGTCGGCGCCACAAGCCCAGCCCCAGCCCGAGCCCCAGGAGGAGGACGACCCCGAGCTGCAGGCGGCGCTCGCGGCGTCCCTTGAGCAGCGCGACCTCGAGGAGCTGGCCAAATGGCCGCACCTCGCGGAGACGCTGCGCACCTCCGCGCTGGATGAGATGGCCAGGAAGGCCCAGGAGGACGCCCAGGCGGAGGCGTGGGCCTTCCTCGAGATGGCTCGCCAGGAGGAGGAGGCCACGCGCCAGGCGGCGCTCCGGGAGGAGATGGAGCGCCGGGCCGCACTCCGGGCGGAGGAGGAGCGCCAGGCCGCGGTCCGGCAGGGGGCGGAGCTGCAGGCCGCAGCGGTGGAGTATCTCCGAAAGGAGTACGCGCGGAGGGCACGGCTGCGCAGGCCGGCGAGCCCTCCGGACCCGTACTCCGCCAGGGAAAGGGCGCAGTGGTCGCCCTGGCCGGAGTCCCCGGCGCCCTCCGGCGTGTCCAGCCGGAACAGCGCGTCGCCTCTGGGGGGAGTCGTCCTCATCGACGGCGACGACGACGACTACTACTGGGAGTAGTACTGCCGGCGGCCACCGTGCTCGCAAACCCTGCTAGGGTTTGCTTTTTTTATTTAGTTTAAAGCCCATATAGAGCTTTCTTTTGTGTAAAAATTGCCCAAAATAGGGCTAAGTTTTATGAACCACTAGTTTCAATTTATTTTTTGTTGTTTTTTTTCTTTTTCATTCTTATTTTCTTTTCTTTTATTCCATTTGGGTTGCGTTCGCGCGTTGGGCGCAGAGTGCGACCCAAACGGACACGCGGACGCGGGCCGTTATCCGGGTGTCCGCTCGGCCACCCAAACGGCCTAAAACGGACGGTCCAACGCGTCCGTTCGGATCGCATGGTTGAAGATGCCCTAAGCGACTAGGGGAACTCCTGTGAAGTTCTTACACTTTTTGTTCTTTGTAAAAATAGAACACGTGATGTTGCTATTTCTTTATTTCGTGATGAGTGGTATGTTTGTGACAATGACGACAATTTTTTTTGAATTCTACGTGCAAATCAAACTTGATCAGAAGGTACAAAGATTGGACTAGTGCCAAGCGCGGCACAAGTTGCCGCATGCTTGCAAATGTCTATCGAATCTCACCCAAACGTGGCACAAGTGCAAAGAAAGGAAAAATGAAGTGGCTTCTGTACACCCACTAATATGTACACGAGCTATCATAGCTGGATATACCGTTCTTAAGATCAAAATATTTGAGCTCTTCGCCCATCTATTCAAATGATGTACTTCCTCCGTACCGGTTTATAGGGTAATTACGTATTTTGAAAAAAAGCCTTTATTTACTAATTTGGTTAATAAAATATAAAATATGTTATAAAAATCATACTATTGGAAACTTCTTTTCAATATGAATTCAATGGTATAATTTTTGTAGTGGCTTATATCTCATGTTTTGTTAACTAAATTTATAGTCAAACTTATTTTTCGAAATATGGTATGGAGGTAGTAAGTGAACATCGACCCGTATCTCCCCAATTCATTGGCAAGATTCACCCTAAAGAATAAAATGGGAGAAAAAGTTCGAGCTTTCGCTAGAAATTAACTAATACCTACCCATTCATTGGATTTCTTCTGATCCTAGATACAACACAAGTTTTCGGGCGGTCCCTTTTTCGGTGGCACGTGGGATTTCCCGACAGCCGCCTCTAAGGACGACGTGGTGGGTGGGTGGGGGAGGGAGTGACAGCCGGGGCCAGCTAGGATTTCTCCCCCGGTACCCCTAAAGGGAGGCGGCGCTAGGAGGCCCAGAGAGATTGACAACTCACACATTGATTGGATGTTTTCTTATCCTAGATCCAATAGAAGTTTCTTAGATAACTACAGATAAATACAATTGCACGCACCAACATGTCAACATACCAATAGCAGCAATATAGATCATCAAAGAGATTAAGGGCTCGTTTGATTCGCAGGATTTTGAGAGAACACACGAATATGAAAAACACAAGATATTGGAATGATATGTCCTCTCCCATCCTATAGAATTAGGAAACTACAAGATTTTGGATCCACTAGTGTTTGATTGCACAGAAAAACCAAAAAAAATAATATAAAAGGTTGGAGTAAACGGAAATTTTCCTCCAAAACATAGTGCAAATGAATTCTTTGTATGAATTTCAAAGGATTTCAGGCTGACGAATTTTGCTTAGTGTACGTGCTAGACCAAGATGTTGCATCTAGTAATATCTTACACAGATCATCATACAAAATGAGTAAAACCTCAAAATGCAATAGCTAGTGTAACCTAGTACCAAAAACTACTACTACTCATCATACAAGTATCCAACAACAGAAAGGGGAAAAAAATTAAGTAACGCAAATACGCAATCTACCACCACTGACGAACAAGCTCGCATTATCCTGTGTACACAGCCACACAGGACAGGTTCAGCACTTGAGGTTCAGGCGACGCACCCCAGGCAGCCCATCCACATGCTCCTCCTGGGGCGGCGCCTGTGGGAGGCGAGCTCCGGCGGCGGCACCTGGTACAGGTCCTCGTCGACCGGCCGCACCAGCCTTGTCGTGCGCGCCAGGCCGCAGCCGGCAGCTTCCGGCGCCGGCGCCGGCCTCCCGCTCCTTCTCCCCTTCTTCTCCAGCGACGCATCACTGTCGCCCTCCGGCACCCTCCTCCTCCTAGGCTTCTTGGCGGGCGTGGGTTTGCGCGGGGGAGGCGAGTACCTGAACCAGACGTCGCTGCAGGCCTCCGGCTCGGGGGTGGTGCCGTAGCAATACGCCAGGGCGGGCGGCGCTACCGTCTCCGGCCCGTCGTAGTGGTAGTAGTAGTTCCACTCCCCGAACGCCGGCACCTGACGCCTCCTCGCCGCCTTCTGCAAGACCAAACCGACAAGTAAGTAAAAGACAGATCAAGGCGGTGAGCCGGTGACCACCACTCCGGCATGTATGGAAAGGAAAGGAAGGAAGGAAAGCCTGGATCACACGACGCCTACCTCCATTTGGTTCCACACCACGGAGCAGGGGGAGCGCAGGGCAGACGGAATGAGGTCGAGAAGAAGAGGAAGCTGGGGCCGATCAGTGGGGCTGGAGAAGCTAGCTAAGCAGAAAGGAATGGGACCTCTCCAATGGCTGGCCGGGCGCCTGTATTTATAGCGAGGAATGGAATGGGGGCAGCACTAGCTACTCAGAACGGGCCGGTGCGTGGCGTTGAAGAAGAAGGCGGGGGCGGGGCTGCGTCGGGACCGCGACGAGGGAGCATGGAAATGGAAGCTCCTTTTCAGAGGCGCAGCAGCAGTAGCGCAATGTAGCAGCAGCGTGTGAGGACTGAGGAGCTGGCCATCAATCAATGGGCTGGGACGGTTGTCTGTCATGGCGCGATCGTGCCGGGTTCGCAGCTGACTTCCAGCCTCGTGTTATTTCGAAATCAGGACTTGCTGATGAGTAGTACTTATAGTGTAGAACTTTTAAATATATATATGTAGCCTGTCAACGCTGCCTACCAAAGTACCGAATCCTAGGTGAAATATAGTTTTTTACAGAAAATAATTTTTATAGAACCTCGTCCACGAATTTACACGTGTGAATCAACTGCAGCAATTGACACGTTGCATGTGCAGTAGTTTAGATCAAATAATAACTAAATCTTCTACGGCGAACAACCCAGTGTGGTCATCCCACCCGGTGCCCCTTATCATTTGATATAGCCCTCTAATGCCCAGTGATCCATAGGCCTTCTACGGCGAGCACGACGAGGCATGCATGGACGTGATGATCGATGGAGGCCGGCTCATCCCGGTAGACGACCTTGGGATTGAAACCTAGGGCCAAGGGTATGGCATCGATGGGGTTGTAAAATAGCGTGTTATGGTTAGCGTGTTGTGTTGTACAAGTATTGGTTAAGGTATCTCCGATATCTCCGTGTATAGTTTGGAGACCTTACGAGAGAACCGGAAACCAATCTAACCCATGTATTGTCGGTGCGATTTGCACCTATATTAACACGCAAGGCGACCCGAGACAAAGGGCAACGCTTAAACCCTAGTTACAGTTTTGATATGGTATCACAACCTTCTTCTTCCTAAAACACATCTACACACAGATCTTGATCCATGGCGTCATCGAGCTCCCTCGCCGGCAACTCTCTCAGCCGCGACGTAGCGGAGAAGCTCACGCCTGACAATTTCCTGGTATGGAAAGCTGTAGTCCTACCTGCAGTTCGTGGTGCCCGTTTGTTCGGGTACCTTGATGGATCAATCAAAGCACCGGCGGAGAAGATCACCGTCGAGAAGCTTGTTGATGGGAAGACAGTGAAGGAAGAGGAGGAGAACGCCCTCTATACAGCGTGGATAGAAAAGGACCAGCAAGTTCTGGCCTACCTCCTCAATTCAATCTCTCGCGAAGTGCTGATTCAACTCACCGAACACCAGACGGCGCATGAAACTTGGACGGCGATCCAGCTGATGTTCGCCTCCCAATCCCGCGCACGCGTTCAGAACCTCCGTCGACAGCTGAACGAGCTGAAAAAGAGGGAGATGAGCGCTGCGCTATATATCACGATGGCAATTTTATCCACGGATCCGGGTATCCATGGATATTCGACCCGTCGGGCACGGGTATGGAGGGTTGATTGTGTCCACGGATTTCATGGGGCGGATATCCGATAATTCATGGAGCGGGCACGGGCAGAGCTTTTGCTCCATGGATATTCGATGGATATCCAACTGACATGTGGGACCCACATGTCAGTGACACATGCAATTTTACCTACGATTGGTTGTCCTTTTTAGGCCCAAATCACCAAACCCTTAATTTAAGCCTTAATGATTTTATACTCTAAATAATCACGAAACCTCCTTGTGCTGGTAGGACTTCCGCCGGTCGCGTTGACTGTGGATCTTCGTTGACTGCTCCACCTCCTCGGTGATGTGATATATTGTTGCTTTGATAATCCTATGAATTATCAACATAATTATGGCTGAAATGCTACTGAAATAATGTCGAAATGCTGCCAAAATATTCATGTTAGCTTATTTTTTATGAAATGCAAGTGAAGTATTGCTGAAATGGTACTCATATTTTATGGGCATGGATATCCATGGATATCCAGGTATCCATCGGATTTGGATTTGGGGCGACATCCATGCCCATGGATAATTTCGTGGGCGGGTCAGAGCGAGGCTGATGCATTTGGGCATGGATCTGGTTTTCCTATATCCGTCCAAACCCGCTCCATTGCCATCCTTAGCTATATATCGGAAAATTGAAGGCAATTGTTGATGAGTTAGCCATGGCTGGAAAGAAGCTGGATGATGATGATATCATCAACGCAGTCGTGCATGGACTGGATGCGGAGTACAATCCGCTCGTAGAGGCAATCAATGCTCGGGTCACCTCCACCGGGATCACCCTAAGTGAGGTCTATTCCATGCTTCTGTCAACTGAAGCTCGGATTGCATCACAGAACGAAGATAATGGGACTGGTTTCTCTACTAATCTTGCCTCTCGTGGTGGCGGCAATGGTGGTTCCGGCCATCGTGGTGGATATGGAGGAAACCGTGGAGGATACGGATCCGATAACAATCGGGGTGGCTATAACAACTACAACCACTACAATAATCGTGGTGGGTATCAAGGCTATGGAGGTGGACGTACTGGACAGCAAGGGGGTCGTGGAAACTGCAATGGTGGAGGAGATAACTCACATCAGCAGCAAGGCAATCGCGGCTCCCGCTACAATGGTCCGCCATGTCAAATCTGCAGCAAACCCGGTCACCCTGCCTACAAGTGCTTCAAGAGATTCAACCGCAACTTTGTCACGCCAGAGCCACAAGTCAATGCAGCAACTACAGGTTCCCATGGGGTAGATCCCCATTGGTATATTGATACGGGCGCCACTGATCACATCACGGGAGAGCTTGAGAAACTAGCTATCCGTGACCGCTACAATGGCAATGAACAAGTCCACACGGCGAGTGGACAAGGTATGGCGATACAACATATTGGTCATGCAACTTTTCATACTCCTGATCGTCCTATCCATCTTAAAAATGTCTTGCATGTTCCTCAAGCCACTAAAAGCCTAGTTTCTGCATCCAAACTTGTCTCTGATAATGATTCATATGTTGAAATTCACCCTCGTTTCTTTGCTATTAAGGATCAAGCTTCGGGGAAAACTCTTCTGCAAGGCGCGAGTAGGAATGGTCTCTATCCTCTTCATGATGCGTCTCCACCAAACACCAAGCAAGTTCTTAGTACAAGTGCTTCATCTGCTCGGTGGCATGCGCGCCTTGGTCATCCCTCCTCAGTCATAGTTCAGCAAATCCTTAGTAGTAATAAAATTCCGTGTTCTAGTAAACATGATGAGTCAGTTTGTGATGCGTGTCAAAAGGGCAAGATGCATCAATTGCCCTATCCTAAGTCCACTAGTGTTTCTAGTGCTCCCTTGGAACTTATTTTTTCAGATGTTTGGGGTCCCGCCCCTGTTTCTGTTGGTCGCTATAAGTACTATGTGAGTTTTATTGATGATTTTAGCAAATTTACATGGATTTATTTGCTTAAGCAGAAGTCTGATGTGTTTCAGAAATTTCGAGAGTTTCAACAACATGTGGAACGTCTCTTTGATAGGAAAATTCTCGCCCTCCAATCTGACTGGGGTGGTGAGTATCAAAAGCTGAGCTCGTTTTTCTCCCGTATTGGAATTTCTCATCATGTTTCCTGCCCCTATGCTCACCAACAAAATGGTTCTGCCGAGCGCAAACACCGTCATATTGTTGAGGTTGGCCTCTATCTCCTAGCCATGCTTCCATGCCGCTAAAATATTGGGATGAAGCTTTTCTCACCGATGTCTATCTCATTAATCGCCTACCCAGTAGAGTTCTGCAAAATATAACACCTACTGAGCTCATGTTTAAAACACCACCAGATTACTCCTTTCTGCGCACCTTTGGTTGTGCGGTCTGGCCGAACCTTCGCCCCTATAACCAACACAAACTCCAGTTTCGCTCGAAGCAGTGTGCTTTCCTTGGTTATAGTGGTCTTCATAAGGGTTACAAATGTCTAGATATCTCTACTGGTCGCTTATACATCTCTCGTGATGTCACCTTTGATGAGTCTGTGTTTCCCTTTGCTCAGTTGCGTCCCAATGCCGGAGCTCTTCTCAAAGCCGAACTTTTACTTCTCCCTTCTGTTCTCCGAAATCCTTCAATGTTGAATCAGGACAATGAATTGCGGCATGATCATATGTATGTTTCTGCTAATTTTTCCCTTGAAGATAGTGTGCAGGAGATTTCTGATGCAGGGAATCATGGTGGCAATCCCAATGCTGATTCGGCTGATCATTCCCTGGCGCGTCAGACCACGTCTAAATCGGGTTCTGTGCCCTTGTCGTCCGCGTCACACGTTCCCGCCTCGCCATCTGCGGCTGCCTCTCCGCGTCAACCACGTGGAGCCTCCTCCATCGCTCCTTCGCCCGGGCCCGGTTCTCTGTCCGTGCCGCACACGGAGGTGGCCGACAGCGCGTCGTCTAGTGCGGATTCCCGCCCTGCTGAGGAATCTGCCGATTCTCTGCCGTCTGTCGCTGCTGATCCCGAGAGATCCCTGCCTAGCCTGTCTGCACACGTTGGATCTTCTGTGCCCTCTCCGTCTGTGGTTCAACCTGCACCAGTTCAGCGTATGCGTACACGCTCTTAGAGTGGGATTGTCCAACCAAAGACACTCCCAGACGGTTTTATTCGGTGGGGCAATTTCTGTGCGACTGGTGAGCCTCAAACCCTTCAAGAGGCACTTGGACATGCTAGTTGGAAAGCGGCTATGGATGAAGAATTTTCTGCCCTTCTACACAACCGTACATGGCATTTGGTTCCCTCTCCGTCTGGTGGTAATGTTATTGATTGTAAGTGGATTTACAAAGTTAAGCATCATGCTGATGGCTCTCTTGATCGTTATAAAGCAAGGTTGGTGGCCAAAGGGTTCAAACAGCGATATGGGGTTGATTATGAAGACACCTTCAGTCCCGTTGTTAAGGCCACTACTATTCGCCTCATTCTGTCCTTTGCTGTCTCTCAGAATTGGGTTATGCATCAGTTAGATGTGAAGAATGCGTTCCTTCATGGCGTTCTGGAAGAAGAGGTCTATATGAGACAACCTCCTGGCTATGAGAGTTCAGAACATCCTGACTATGTGTGCAAGCTTGATAAAGCATTATATGGACTTAAACAAGCCCCTCGTGCCTGGTATTCTCGCTTGTCCTCTAAGCTCCATGCTCTTGGTTTTCGAGCTTCTAAGGCTGACATCTCCTTGTTCTTTTATCACAAACATGGAGTTACAATTTTTATGCTTGTTTATGTGGATGATATTATTGTTGTCAGTTCCTCTAGTGCTGTTGTTACTGCACTTCTCTCTGATTTGCGCATGGATTTTGCGCTCAAGGATCTTGGCTCCCTTCATTATTTTCTTGGCATTGCAGTCAAGCATTTGCCTCATGGAGTGTTGTTATCTCAAGAACAGTATGTCTCAGAAATTTTGCAGCGTGTTGGCATGGGGGAGTGCAAGCCTGTTACCACCCCGCTTTCAACATCTGAAAAACTGTCTCTTACTGAAGGGGATCCTCTTAGTGCTGAAGATGCTACTCGATATCGGAGTATAGTTGGTGCACTACAGTATGCCACTTTAACACGACCAGATATCTCCTTCTCAGTTAATAAGGTGTGTCAGTTTCTGCATGCTCCTATGACTTTACATTGGACAGCTGTAAAAAGAATCCTTCGGTATTTGAAGTATACTATGTCTCTTGGACTGAAACTTGTTAAGTCAGAGTCTACATTAGTGAGTGCATTCTCAGATGCAGACTGGGCAGGCTGTACAGATGACAGAAGATCTACTGGAGGCTTCGCTGTCTTCTTTGGTGGTAATCTCATATCTTGGAGTGCTCGAAAGCAAGCTACGGTATCTAGATCAAGTACTGCAGCTGAGTACAAATCTTTGGCAGATGCAACAGCTGAAGTAATATGGGTATAGGCCCTGTTGACCGAACTGGGAATAAGGCATCCAAGGGCGGCATCGTTATGGTGTGATAATCTTGGAGCTACATATCTGTCAGCCAATCCAGTGTTTCATGCTAGAACAAAACATATAGAAGTAGACTATCACTTTGTTCGAGAACGAGTTGCTAGTAGGCAATTGAACATTCGGTTTGTTCCTACAGGTAATCAAGTTGCTGATGGATTCACTAAGCCCTTGTCGGTTAGACAGTTAGAGGCATTCCGTAACAATCTCAACTTAGATAAGTTTAGATTGAGGGAGGGTGTAAAATAGCGTGTTATGGTTAGCGTGTTGTGTTGTACAAGTATTGGTTAAGGTATCTCCGATATCTCCGTGTATAGTTTGGAGACCTTACGAGAGAACCGGAAACCAATCTAACCCATGTATTGTCGGTGCGATTTGCACCTATATTAACACGCAAGGCGACCCGAGACAAAGGGAAACGCTTAAACCCTAGTTACAGTTTTGATAGGGGTGCCATTGTTCTCCCAGTTTGGCCAACCAATGGACCAACACACTCCCGTGCTTGATGATGGCGAGGGTGAGGCTAGAGCGCTTCAAGGTATTGTCGGGCAAGGCCTACCACATGGTCCCTTGTTGGCTTGTGGTGAATAACGCTCCAAAGTGTAAGCTAGGATACACGATCTACATGTCAACACCCGGATTTTTAAGTCCATATGCCTATTATGTCATACATCGCAATCCCAGGAAGATTGTTGTTGCGAGACATAACGGTCGATATCATAAGTCATCATTCATTACAAACCACAATTGTCTTACAAATTCAGATCACATGATCCAATATTACACAAATAGTTCATCTAATGATCAACGAACACATTACATAGCGGAAGCGTAATAGAAGTGGACTATCTAATCCACAGGCCAACGCTTGACGTCAGAAGATACTCCTAGTTGTCGTAGACTTCCTGCTGGCCGTCATCTTGGTACTGCTGCTCTTCTTCATAGTCTGGCCATTGGAATAGCCAGGGACACAGCCGTGAGTACTTTAAAGTACTCGCAAAGTAATACTAATGTAAGTACTATCAATTTTATTGAGGGGGTGCTAAGCTCTAGTTTCATTTGCATAAAGCCAATTTTAGTTCACAAACATTTAATAAAGGACTCTTCATATGCTAACTAACTCAAGTGGGAACATTAGTGTCATTCCCACAACTCAGTTGTGATTCAAATCAAGTCACCATTCAATTCATCCTTTCTTTTCAAGAAAACATCTGACAACGGAACAGTAGGGCCTTTCCAATCGTCCATAACCGTGGACATGGCTATTCGAATAGTTTTACACTCTGCAGAGGTTGCACACTTGTCACTACAAGAAATGTGCCATAATATGATGTTTTTTTTATGACTGGAAATCAAAATGTCATAGGTTTATGACGTTCCTAGCTTTGACCATCCTTGGCCACTCCGGGGGCAAAACCCTAGAAAATCGTGACGTTATTGGGCAAAAACGTCATTGGCAATTTAGGTCAAAACGTCATTAGCAAAATTAAGTGGCCTACGACGTTTTTCCAATGCCGATTGCGACAAATCAATAGCGTCATTGGCATTTGGCTCAATACAATGGTATGTGTTTGGCTGCCATGTCATCCATTTTGCCTATGTGTCCCTTTTCGGGTCCCACGCGCCTCACACGTGTCACTGGAAGCAACTGGCTTGAACTAACTGACATGTAGGACCAACTGATACTTGTGGGACAAAGGCGTCTTGTTATTTTTTTCTCTGTGCCGTCCACCATTTTAATGGGCTGCTGGTGATATCCTCCTCTTTTGGGCTGTCCTCTACTAGGCTGCTGGCTGCTGGCCTACCCCACGCGGCCCATCCGGGGGTTGAATTGCTGGCCCGACGGCCCATCCGGGGGTTGAATTGCTGGCCCGACGGCCCATCCGGGGTTGGAGTGGCTCCCGATGGAAATAACTAGCAAAAATTGCGCTTGCGGGGACTCGAACCCTCGACCTGGCGCTGCCGCACTACCACTCCCTACCGCTTTGCTACAATAGTGTTGTTGACACAAGTATGGTTATCCATGTATATAGACATGATAGACTAATCAGTTGTCTTAAAAATCCCTCCACCTCGACCAAAATCCCTCCGACCAGGTGCATCTAGCTAGGGTTCCTCCTCCGACCAAAATCCCTCCGACCAGGTGCATCTGTTGCATGGCGGCGCAGTTCCCAGCCGCTCGGGCAGTTCTTCTAGGTCGGAGCGTCGTCGCGTCGCCGCCGGCGCACGCCCATCCCGTATCGGCAGCGGCCATTCGATTATGAGCCCGCCGACGTATGTGACTGTGGCGAGAAGATGCCGCAATGGATTTCTTGGAGTGATCCGAATCCTGGGAGAAGATACCGGAACTGCAAAATTCGCTCGGTTAGTCTTCGAGCACGCCCCCGCCCCATTCTGAATTTCGCCCGCCGTCTTCTGAAGTTTCTTTTCTACTATGGCTTACTTATCCTCTTTTGTTCTTCATCTGTCAGATTGCTGGTGGAATAGGGTGTAAAGTGTTTAAGTGGATTGATGATCCGCTGGATGCACGTCACAAAGAGTTAGTTCGTGATCTGCGTGATGCTGTTTGGGATCGAGATGAAGAAATTGAGAGGCTCCAGGTAGAAATTGAGAGGCTCCAGGAAGAAAAGTTTCTGCTTGCTGCAAGGAAACAGAGCAACCCTGAACCAAAGAAAATGGGAGGCTTCATGGTTTGGGTGCTATCTGTAGCTTTTGTCATCTGTTGTACCTGGGTGATGTGTAGGAACTGAAATTAGGGTGAATTCAGTGATCTGTTGGTCAGGAGGAGAAGAAGCTAGAGTATATGCTAGAGTTATTGTGTTGTAATTCCAACCATTTGTCTGTTCGTGCCACAATGTTTAGTTCCTGAATTTGAACCATGTCTATGTATGTGTGCAATTCTGTTCAGTTGAAAATGTGTTCTGTTGAAAATGAGTTCTGTTGAAAATGTGTAGCAGCTACTTTTGCACGGCGGCGCCGCCCATATATGGTCGTCGGCGTCAGCCATGCACGGCGGCGCCGCCCATATATGGTCGCCGGCGTCAGCCATGTATTGAAAAAATTGGGCATGGATTCCCCTAAAAATTGGGCATGGAGTCCCCAAAAAATTGGGCACAAATTCTGGGAACAAATAGCTGACATATTCAACATAAATTCTGGGAATATTGAACATAAAAATTGGGCACAAATTCTGGGAACAAATAGCTGACATATTCTGGGAACAAATAGCTGACATATTCAACATAAATTCTGGGAACAAATAGCTGACATATTCAACACAAATTCTGGGAACAAATAGCTGACAAATTCTGGGAACAAATAGCTGACATATTCAACACAAACTGCTACTCATCTTCTTCGAAAACTTGACGCTTCCTAGTCCTATTTCCTCCATCATCATCATCATCATCCTCATCGCTGCAATATTGGTACATTGTCTGATCAACCTCCTCGATTTCTTCGGGCACAACCTCTTTGCTATGTTTCTTCAGTTTGTCCACAATGACTTTTTCAAGTAGCACACGTTCCTGGTCACTTCTCGTCCTACTCCGTGCAGTGCCTTCTTTTTCTTGCACAGGAACTTGACTGGAATCTTCATCTTGATATGATAGTACAGCAACACCGGGTCCCTGTTCATTTTCTTTTACACTCCATAGATGTCTATGGTGAAATTTCTGCACAACTTGCCATTTTCCTTTCAACTTGGTGTCTGGCACATAGAAGACCTTGGTTGCTTGTGATGTCAGAAGGAAAGGATCAGTCTTGTACCAAAACTTTTCTGTGTTAACACTCTTGAAGTGTCCATCATCGTCGAGCCCGGGTTTCCTACCACCAAGGTCAAACCAGTCACACCGGAAGAGGACAACTGACCGATGGACGCCACCGCTGGAGTTGTATTGCAATCTGATGATGGATTTGAGCTGACCAAAGAAGTCAATGCTGTTGCCATCATGATCTCCCTCAGAAACGATTCCACTATTTTGTGTCTTCCTGTTCTTCTCGCGGTCAACAGTATGGTACCGAACACTGTCAACAACACATGCCGAATATAGTCTCACTCTAAAATCTGGTTTGCACGCCAAAGCATAGAGATCAGGACAGACATCATTTCGCATTTTTCCAATCTGCATAAAATCAACCGGGGGTGAGTAACACACACAGCAAAATTATATCATGAACTTTTCCAATCTTCAGAAATAAACCAGCTAAAGATCTCACATGAGTATGAAACCATCTAGCAAAGTTCTTGGCAAGCCATCTATCAACATTGATCTGACCACCTTGTTGGTTCAACTCTTGTTTGCACAGGCTGGAATGGCAACAGAAAATAGATCCTAATTATTATTTGGAGAGGCTGCAATAACCTATCTATATAAGGGGATGAAGAGAAACGTACTCGATGTATGGATCAACCTCAGGGCAACTTCGGAGCACATACCACACCATGTTGTCATAGTCCTCACCAGCAAACACATATTGAGAGGCTCCAATAAATTTCACACCGTGTTTGAAAACAGACACATCACCAATATGTGAATCATCCCGCTCCGGATTTCTGCTTGGACGGTTGAATCTTGTTTCAACATCGTCGAAGTATCTCGAGCAAAATGTCAGGCACTCATCAACAATATATGCTTCGGCAATCGATCCCTCCGGCCTGGCATTGTTCCGGACATAACGCTTCAATGTTAGCAACCTTCTTTCGACTGGGTACATCCAACCGTAATGCACTGGGCCTCTAAGCCTTGCCTCTTTTGGTAAATGGATGGCCAAATGCACCATCACGTCGAAGAAAGATGGGGGGAAGATCTTCTCAAGTTTGCAAAGAATAACTACGATTTCCTTTTCAAGTCTGTCCAGAACGTCTCTCTTCAGTGTTTTGCAGCACAGCTCTCTGAAGAAATTTCCAAGTTCAGCAACCGCTTCATATATGTCTTCATGGATTGTTCCTCGAAGGCCAGCCGGTAAGATCCTTTGAAGCAATATATGACAGTCATGGGTCTTCAGCCCTTGAAGCTTGCACTTATCAGCAGCAACACACTTGGATATGTTAGACGCGTACCCATCTGGAAACCTCACAGCTTTTATGAATTCACAAAAAGCAATTTTTTCTTGTTTACTCATTGTATACCACGCCTGTGGCATCTCAAAAGAGTCAGCTGAAACAGGCTGCAAATGCAAGTCACCTCTTATGCCCATGTCTTCCAAATCAAGCCTTGAATTCACAGTGTCTTTGGTCTTGCCTTGTATGTTCATGAAAGTACCAAGCAAATTGTCACAGATGTTTTTCTCGATGTGCATTACATCGAGATTATGCCTCAGCTTTAGATCTTCCCAGTATGGCAAGTCCCACAAACATGATCTACGGCTCCAACACTGACCGTCCTCACGTTTCCTTTTCTTCTGAAGCTTGCCTGGTATCACATCTCTAACCCTATCAAGCTGTTGCTTCAGCTCTTCTGGAGTGAATTCCGCTTCTCACGGCTTTCAGAAGCACCATCGAATTCTTTGCTATTTCTCCAAGGATGGTGCCGAGGTAGCCAACGGCGGTGCCCAATAAAGCAGATTTTGTTCCTTAATTTCTTGGAGCAATTCTCTTTGTCACAACGCACACATGCCTGGTAACCAGCTGTGGCCCTCCCTGACAATGTGTGCAGTGCCGGATAATCATGAATACACCATAAGATTGCAGCACGGAGATCAAACTTGTCTGGACTATTGGCATCATACGATTTTACACCTTTCCAGAGCTCCTGCAGCTCTTCCATCAAAGGCTCCATGAAGACATCAAAATCTTTTCCTGGAGAGGATGGAGCAATGCAAGCATGAAGTTGGACTGATCCATACATGCCCACGGCGGAAGGTTGTATGGCACCACGAATACAAGCCACATGCTGTAGGAGTTGCTCATATTCCCGTAGGGATTAAAACCATCCGTGGCAAGTCCAAGCCTTATGTTCCTGGCATCAGCGGCAAAGTCTTTATGAATATTGTCAAAATCCTTCCATGCATCCCCGTCTGCTGGATGACTGAGATCATTCTCCACGTCTTGCCGCTTCAGTTTGTGCCACTGTACTTCCTTTGATTGCTCCTTTGAAAGAAACATTCTTTGCAGCCTTGGAATCAATGGGAAGTGCCTTAGCACCTTCTCTGGGATCTTTCTCCTACCATCAGCATCTTTCCATCTGGAGGCTTTGCACTTGGGGCAATTATTCTCCTTGGCATAATCCTTTCGAACAATACACAGTTATTCGGGCACACATGGATACTCTCATAACCAAGTCCCAACCTGCCGACTATGCTAAGTGCCTCCTCGTATGACTTTGGTATTGAGCTATTAGGGTATTGCAAGGCCAAAATCAGGAGTATCGCGTTGAATGCAACGTTGCTAATCCGGTAGTACGACTTGGCCTGAAGTAACTTGACTGTGAGTGAAAACCTTGACATTGTACCCCCTGGCTGCGCGCTTGGCTTCCTCTATCAACTCAGCAAATATAGTGTCCTTTCCAGCACCTTGCGGTTCTGAGTTGTACAAATCAGCAAGCAGATCAGGAATTCTATCATCTTCGTAACCATCTTCCTCTTGCAAACCATAATAGTGTGCCTCTGCATCACCTCCACCAACATGGTGTGCCCCTGCATCACCTCCATGTCCAGCCTCAGGTTCACCTCCATGTCCAGCCTCAGGTTCACCTCCATGTCCATGTCCGGCTTCAGGTGCACCTCCTTGTCCTCCATGTCCAGCTTCAGGTACAGGATGTAATGGTTCTCCATGGAAGACCCATCGGTCATAAGTGCTTGCCATCCCAAAAAGAAGCAAATGAGACTCTACTACATCTAGAGGTTTTGTGCACCGGTTGAGATAGCTACGACATGGGCACAGCACCTGATCAACATTGGCAGCATTCAAGCGAACAAACTGCATAAACTCTGCCACTCCCTTTGTGTGTTCAGGGGAAAGCCTTCTAATTCTTGTTGTAATCCAGCGTCTGTCCATCTGCGGAAGAACAAAATGTTGCAATTAGCACACACCTAATTGCACAGCAGTTCCAATTTCAAGCAATGCACAGCAGTTCAATTCGATTTTGTGAACTGATGAAGAAGAACAGATCGAGAGGGGAGAGATGAGAGGGGTGCAGACCGGGAGATGCGGAGGGGCTCGTCCTGGAGAGGGCGAGGGGCTCGTCGTCGGCGAGGCAGATGGACAGCAGATCCCTTGCTCGGACGCAGCGCCTCACCGCCGTCACCTCGGACTCGGTACTTTAGTCCTAGTAACAGCACATATTGGATCACAGATTTCGATTGTGAACTGACGAAGAAGAACAGATCGAGAGGGGAGAGGTGAGAGGGGTGCAGACCGGGAGATGCGGAGGGGCTCGTCGTCGGAGAGGGCCGGGGCTCGTCGTCGGAGAGGGACGGGGCTCGTCGTCGGAGAGGGACGGGGCTCGTCGTCGGAGAGGGACGGGGCCGCCACCGCCGCCACCGCCGCCGCCGCCGCCGCCGAACGACTGGATTCGAATTTCTGCTAGGTTATAGGAGGGAGTTGGATTCAGAAGGGATATTTGGGCTTCTCCTGGGCGCCAAAAAAACAAAAAGAGTGAGGGCTGGGACTCGAACCCAGCACCTCTAGATGTGTCAACGTGCCAGTTAACCAGTGGAGCTAT
Source organism: Lolium multiflorum (assembly GCA_030979885.1). Lineage (NCBI taxonomy): Eukaryota > Viridiplantae > Streptophyta > Magnoliopsida > Poales > Poaceae > Lolium > Lolium multiflorum. The sequence continues at coordinate 215,962,455 of CM061751.1, read as the reverse complement.
TGGAGAGATCTTGTCAGCTTACCATCCTTTATCCTTTACATAGTGGAACTAAGGCAACTTTTTTTTTATAGTTATGGATATGATCTTGTTACATAATCTATCAGAGGGGATACTGATTTAGGACAACAGTTAATTTGTACAGGAGCATTAGCTAAGCAACATGCTAATATATGACTAATAATTAATTACGGCTAGCAAACTATATATATCTATATATACTCCAGCATATATAGACCACCAAAAGCACATTATATTACACATATATAGTGCCAGCCTTGAGCTCAATAACATAGTACCAAAAGGACACGTTAATTATAGATACTACCGAGGAGGTTCAACGCTCATTTACTTGAGCACATTACATAGACCAACAGGCCATTAGATAGTACCAGATCGATCGATAAGAGGTTCAACGCTCATATTAGTTGAGCTCATACTACACACATATATATAGTACTACTAGCTTAATTAGAGAGGTTCAGCCTGCTAGCTCATTTCTCGAGCTTCCTGACATACAACTTGAGACCGCCCCGGGCGCGAATGCGGAACCAAAACACAAAGATATCATTTGCCTTCATCTTGCTCTTCCGCACCACAGCACTCCAGTTTGTTGTGATCACTGCACCGTCAAACTTCCCTTTGCCCTGGAAAATCCTCACTTTCACACCATGTCTCTCACTGTAAGAGACAAGAAAGTCATTATCTGGAAGCTGCATATTCTTCGAGATGTACTTCTTGGTAAACTTCCGGTTGAAGTACTGCAGATTATAAGATGCAAAACTTCGTTCAGATGAAGTAATTGTCAACATATAAAGATGCAAAAACATCCTTGATCGAGATGGAGTAATTATATTTACCATTCTGGAACAGCCTTCCACGGTACTTGCACTCTTTATAGTGCACACATAAAAAGGAATTGCGGGGCGCTTTTGGTCAACAAGATATCTCAGGGTATCAACTTGTGTAGGATTCATTTCCACTAGATTGGGATACATGCAAAAGTCATCCCATTCCTCACCTGCCTCTATCCTGGGACCTACATATAAGGAAACCAGGGAATAAGGCCTAGTTTAAAGTTTTCCTAAAACTGAAGTATATCAAACCAACAGTATTTATAGAAACTGAAGTATTCCTTGAATGCTACAAATTGACTAGCTATTATGCCAAACCGAGACTAATTAAGCATTTGACCTATATCCTGCATCTATAACTACTATATATATATTTTACCTCGACGAGTCAGATGGACATCAGCAGGAGGAGGAGGAGCAACTTCCTCATGCTCAGCTGCACAATCCATTGCTGCAGCATCATCAGCTTTCTCTTGCTTGACGTGAACCCTATCTAGAGCACCATCCTCACCTTCGGAGGATGAGCTGATGTCGATGGTCTCAACGGCCTTCTTGGATGGGACCAAAATGGCAACTTCATAGTCATAGGGGTCCATGGTGTCTACCTAATAACAAGCAGTGAACAATTTGAGAACTATGAAACTATTAATTACACATTAATTAAAACTAAGTTGGGATGTTTAGGTTCAGATTGACATTCGCACTAGCAGCACTAGCACATGTTTTGAATCAATCTAAACCAGGAAAATCTACTCTAGCACTAGAATCTACTTTGAATCGATCAAACCCTAGGAAAATCGCCGCTCGGACAAAAAAACCCCAATTAAAATCCCCCGAGATTAAGTACGGCAAACCCTAGAAAATCCCCCGCTCATCCCCCAAATTAACCTGAGCTTCGGCCGACGGAGGCAGTACGTGGAGCTTCGGCCGACGGAGCTTGACGGAGCTGCTTGACGGAGCTTCGGCCGACGGAGTTGGGAGAGGAAGAGGCGGCAGTGGCGGCTGGGTGAGAGAGAGTGAGACAGGGGAGAAAGGTGCTTTTGGGTTGGGCCATTTTGGGGTGGGTGGGGCAAAATGGCACCCACTGACGTGTGGGGCCATCTGACGGGTGGGTTGGGCCATTTCCGGTAATTTTATGTGGATTAGGGGCCAGCAGGTAAAATGGACCCCTCCTCCTCTGTTTTTACTAATTATAATAAATCAGAAATTCCCTCCTCCGCCTCTCCGCTTGACGGTTCCACTCCGCTTCTTGCCGGTTCCACTCCCACTAGACGGAAAAACCCTCCTCCGCGCCAAGACGCTTCTGCCTCGCCGCTTCTGCCTCCTCCGCCGCTTCCTCCTCCGCCGCTTCTGCCTCCTCCGCGCCATGGACGCTGCTTCTTCTTCCTCTTCCTCTGTTCCGCAACCGCTTCTGCCTCCTCCGCCGTCAGCAATGCAGGCCATTACTCAGATCAGGACCTTCACCGTCCATGGCGGCAAGGAGATCGAAGTTGTCTACACAAACGAGGAGGAGACGATGAGCAAGTACCTGAAGATGTACGCGCAGTGGTATGCGGAAGAAGAAGAGAACAAGTTTGTAGGATTGGATCTCGAGTACACTCCGGAGGACCCCAACCACGAAGAAGACAACTACCTCGCCGTCGCTCAACTGTGCATGAGGAACCACGTCCTCGTCTGCCACTTTTCCTGGTTTGTAGACCTTAATCTTGCTCTGATTTACTTAATCTTGCTCTGATTTTGTTAATCTTGCTCAGATTTTAGTTAATCGCTAGTGCATGATGAACCAAGTCACCCTCGAGTGCTCTGTTTTAGTTAATCTTGATCTGTTTTAGTTAATCTCGAGTGCAACAAATTAAACTACAAACCGTGCTAGCTGCAAAACTAGTTTTGTTTCTGTGTTTTGTGTAACAAAAGCCACAAAGCATGGTGTGCTGATCTTGCAGATTGAATCTATCCATATGCTCATCTAGCATGTACTGGATTTCATTATACCAAATTAATTATATGATGCAAAATGATATTTCAATGACTAAAAAATTTGCACTTGCACATTTCATAAAAGTGTTGGTCATGCATTCTTTTAGTACCAAATGGATTATGACTAGATAATTTTCAGACTCTTGATCATGCACTTACTAAACTTATGTCAATTTTATTCAAGTTATGAGATTGCATAGACTAAACATTCGTATTCCCAAATTTTATTCAAGTGTTGATCTCGCAAGTACTAAATTTTTGCATCAAATTGAATCTATCCATATGCTCATCTAGCATGTACTGGATTTCATTATACCAAATTAATTATGACAAGCAAATTTCCGGAGTCTTGATCTTGCATTTAATAGAATTTTGTTAGTTTCAAAATTATATGATGCAAAATGAAATTTCAATGACTAAACAATTGCACTTACACATTTCATAAAAGTGTTGTTCATGCATTCTATTAGTACCAAATGAATTATGACTAGATAATTTTCAGACTGTTGATCATGAACTTACTAAACTTATGTAGTTTCAAATTTTATATTCAAGCTATGAGATTGCATATAGACTAGCTTCGTAGTCCCAAATTTTATTCAAGTGTTGATCTCGCAAGTACTAAATTTTTGCTTTCAGGACCAACGGGGAATGTCCGGCGCTGCGCTCATTCCTTCAAGATCAAGGAATTGTGTTCTGCAGCGTTGACAAGAGAGCAGATTTTATAAAGTTATATTACGAGAAGATTATAATTCCAAGGCAGAACTGGATCGATATCCAGGAAATTGTCATCGTCAAAGGTCTCAACGAGAGAGGAAACTTAATGAGGGATGGAATGGCTAGTCTTGCAACTAGCATCATCGACGAGTCGTACAGCCAGATGAAGAGCAAATTCCCTCGAGAGAGGCACAATTACTGGGAAGAGCAGCCGTTGTCTGATTTAAACCTGGAGTATGCAGCTAAAGATGCTTACGTGAGCTACCAGCTCTACGTTAAGATATGGTTCTTCCTGCGTTACCTTGTGTTTTGCCCCGGTTGCAAGAAGGAAGACGAGCTGAGGGGACGTCTGTGTTGCAAATGCAGGGTAGCAGAGATCGAAGCTGAACAGGCACAGAGAAATGCTGCAGCTGAAATAGCAAGGTTAAATGGTGAACTTGCAAGCGCGCTGGCTGAACTAGCAATCTTGAAGGCACCAGCTTCCTGCAGCGACAACACCCAGCAGACAAGTCCCCCTCATGGCAAACGGACGAAGATGAATGATGAGCAGTGGCTGGAGCGTAGTGATGCGCCGAAGAGTAGTGATTATTGGCAGAACCTGAGGAAGGTGGACTGGTGCTGATCAGAAGAGTGATGATCCGTGGACGACGGAGATGAGTGATCAGCAGAGCCCGAAGAGTGATAATCCGTGGCGGACGAAGCCAGGCAATTACTGACGACTTCTCCAAGATCCATGCCTAGTTAATTATTTGTATTTGCTTGTCAAGAAACTTTGCTTCTATCGTCTCAGATTATCAGAGAAATCATACTTTTCCTGATGTGAATAGTACTGTCAGATCTGGTTGAATATTCACACCCAGATTTATCTTTTTTGTTTCTCTAAGTGTACAAAGTGTGTTTTCTGTGGGGAACAGGAGACCATTCAACACCTTTTTATTGAATGCCCTTTAGCTAAACTCTTATGGCGTACTGTGAATTTTACTTATGCTCTCCCACCTCCCACCAATATTACCAATATGTTTGGTAATTGGTTGAATGGAGTCGATAGACAATCAAAAGCTTTTATCCGGATTGGGGTTTCTGCTTTATGTTGGTCTATTTGGAAGAGTAGGAATGACATAATTTTTAATAAAAAACCTTCCTTTCATTTTTTCCAGGTTATTCATATGGTTTCCCATTGGGTCCAACTTTGGGCCCTACTCTCTCCGGAGGGGCAGCGGGATGCCATGGCTTCTGGATGCACACGGCTCCTGATGGTCGCTCAGGATATCTTGTGCCAGGCTGGTTGGCGTCATACTAGAAGACTATGTTGATGTGTAGTCTTACTATGTGTTTCTTTCGATGGTTGATTCTTGTATCAATCCTCGATGATGAGTGATTTGTAAACATTTATACTTTAAATTTTTTTTAATAAAAGGATGTGTGCATCATCATGATGCAGAAGCCGGGGATGACCCCCATTTCGAAAAAAAAATGTCGAATTTGAATTTGAAGTTACATGTACATCTCCATAATATATGTGTATGCCTCAAGTTTCACGAGAAATCTAGGGGTAGACCCGGGGCACACGTTCCTGTTTTGGGGGAAGGAGGGGAGAACGACCGCCGGAGCACCGAACCCCACCAAATCTTGCATGTGGACCTATGATATGTGTTAAAGTGTGGTGCAAGGTCTAATGGTGCAAAAGTAGCTCCCCTAAACCCTAAACCCTAAACTCGGGAGGCTTCGAGCCCTAATCCCCTCTAAATCCCTAAACCACGACGCCGGAGCTACGGAACCATGCATCATAAACCCTAACCCTAACCCTAAACCCTAATCCTATACCTAACCATAAATACTTACCTTTAACCTAAACCCTAGCCCTACCCCTAAACCCTAGCCCTAACCCTACACCTAACCCTAACCAGTAGATCAGGCACACCCTCGATCGTGTGATAATGGCTCTAGCAGCGGGTATATGTGCCAAAGGGTCCCAATCTTGGTTCTACATGTGTATATGTACTAAACAAACCTAAAAGAATGAAAAGTTACATTGGTGCACCGCGCGGAGAAATCTAGGGTAGACCCGCACGCGTTCATGTTTTGGGGAGGAGGGGATAACGACCGCCGAGCACCGAACCCCACCAAACCTTGCATGTGGACCTATGATATGTGTCAAAGTGTGGTGCAAGGTCTAATGGTGCAAAAGTAGCTCCCTAAACCCTAAACCCTAAACCGAGGCTTTTTTGTGAAGCTACATGGCGCGCATTTCAGATCGCGCGGGACCTCCGCGCGGCGGTAGGATACCTCCTACGCACCACCTATCACATGCCGTATGCGCGCGGAAGCCATCTGGGAATCCCACCCGCTCCCGCGGTGCCCCGCCGAATCCGGAAACCGTCCGGATCTGAACGGGGCGACACTTTTCTTCGCTCAATAAATGGAGGGAAAATGTTTTTAGGTCTAGGACGCGTCATTTTATGTGCTAAATGTTTTCCGTTTCGCGACGGGTGCACGCGCGCGCCGCACGGCCATACCGCATGTCCCGCGGCCCGTTTTGCGCAGCAAAGCAAACGGAGCCAAAAATCGAGCGGAGCCCGCGGGCGTCATTTTATGTGTCCTGGTAACCACCGCAAAAGACGGAACTGGGATACGGCAATTATCTTGGAGAACCCTTCACGAACAGGGCTATCTCGTCCGAGTTCTATGGCTTTTAGGGGAAATGAGTAGGAAACGCCCGTTTCACCACATAGTTTGTCGGAACGAGGCCATATTTGGCACGTGCGTGGGCCTTAGGATGGGAAAGGCCCCGGTTGGATTTCTAATCCGAACCACGGGCGACGGTTTTTCCATTTTCGGGTGCCGAAGGGCTTTTTTTGTGAAGCGCTACATGGCGCGCATTTCAGTATCGCGCGACCTCCGCGCGCGTAGGATACCTCCTACGCACCACCTATCACATGCCGTATGCGCGCGGAAGCCATCCGGGAATCCCACCCGCTTCCGGTGCCCCGCCGAATCCGGGAAACTGTCCCGATCGAATCGCGACACTTTCCTTCGCTCAATAAATGGAGGGAAAATGTTTTTAGGTCTAGGACGCGTCATTTTATGTGCTAAATGTTTTCCGTTTCGCGTTGGCGGACGGGCACGCGCGCGGTACGGCCATACCGCATGTCCCGCGCCCGTTTTGCGCAGCTTAAAGCAAACGGAGCCAAAAATCGAGCGGAGCCGCGTGGCGTCATTTTATGTGTCCTGGTAACCACTTCAAAAGACGGAACTGGATACGGCAATTATCTTGAGAACCCTTCACGAACAGGCTATCTCGTCCGGAGTTCTATGGCTTTTAGGGGAAATGAGTAGGAAACGGCCCGTTTCACCACATAGTTTGTCGAACGAGGCCATATTTGCACGTGCGTGGGCCTTAGGATGGGAAGCAAGGCCCCGGTCGCGGATTTCCAATCCGAACCACGGGCGACGGTTTTTCCATTTTCGGGGTGCCGGAAGGGCTTTTTGTGAAGCAGCTACATGGCGCGCATTTCAGTATCGCGCGAGACCTCCGCGCGGCGGTAGGATACCTCCTACGCACCACCTATCACATGCCGATGCGCGCGGAAGCCATCCGGGAATCCCACCCGCTGCGGTGCCCGCCAATCCGCCGGAAACCGTCCTGGTTCTGAACCGGCGACACTTTCCTTCGCTCAATAAATGGAGGGAAAATGTTTTTAGGTCTAGGACGCGTCATTTTATGTGCTAAATGTTTTCCGCTGCGTTGGCGGACGGTGCACGCGCGCGCCCGACGGCCATACCGCATGTCCCGGCGGCCCCGTTTTGCGCAGTTGGCAAAGCAAACGGAGCCAAAAATCGAGCGGAGCCGCGTGGCGTCATTTTATGTGTCCTGGTAACCACCGCAAAAGACGGAACTGGGATACGGCAATTATCTTGGAGAACCCTTCACGAATGGCTATCTCGTCCGGAGTTCTATGGCTTTTAGGGGAAATGAGTAGGAAACGCCCGTTTCACCACATAGTTTGTCGGAACGAGGCCATATTTGGCACGTGCGTGGGCCTTAGGATGGGAAGCAAGGCCCGGTCGCGGATTTCCAATCCGAACCACGGCGACGGTTTTTCCATTTTCGGGGTGCCGAAGGGCTTTTTTGTGAAGCAGCTACATGGCGCGCATTTCAGTATCGCGCGGGACCTCCGCGCGGCGGGGATACCTCCTACGCACCACCTATCACATGCCGTATGCGCGCGGAAGCCATCTGGGAATCCCACCCGCTGCGGTGCCCGCCGAATCCGCCGGAAACTGTCCGGATCTGAACTGGGGCGACACTTTCCTTCACTCAATAAATGGAGGGAAAATGTTTTTAGGTCTAGGACGCGTCATTTTATGTGCTAAATGTTTTCCGTTTCGCGTTGGCGGACGGGTGCACGCGCGCGCCCGGCGGCCATGTCCCGGCGGCCCCGTTTTGCGCAGTTGGCAAAGCAAACGGAGCCAAAAATCGAGCGGAGCCGCGTGGCGTCATTTTATGTGTCCTGGTAACCACTGCAAAAGACGGAACGGATACGGCAATTATCTTGGAGAACCCTTCACGAACAGGCTATCTCGTCCGAGTTCTATGGCTTTTAGGGGAAATGAGTAGGAAACGGCCCGTTTCACCACATAGTTTGTCGGAACGAGGCCATATTTGCACGTGCGTGGGCCTTAGGATGGGAAGCAAGGCCCCGGTCGCGAATTTCCAATCCGAACCACGGGCGACGGTTTTTCCATTTTCGGGTGCCTAAGGGCTTTTTTTGTGAAGCAGCTACATGGCGCGCATTTCAGTATCGCGCGGGACCTCCGCGCGGCGGTAGGATACCTCCTACGCACCACCTATCACATGCCATATGCGCGCGGAAGACATCTGGGAATCCCACCCGCTTCGCGGTGCCCCGCCGAATCCGCCGGAAACTGTCCGGATCCGAACCGGGCGACACTTTCCTTCAATAAATGGAGGGAAAAATGTTTTTAGGTCTAGGACGCGTCATTTTATGTGCTAAATGTTTTCCGTTTCGCGCGTTGGGTGCACGCGCGCGCGCACGGCCATACCGCATGTCCCGGCGGCCCGTTTTGCTAGCTGGCAAAGCAAACGGAGCCAAAAATCGAGCGGAGCCGCGTGGCGTCATTTTATGTGTCCTGGTAACCACCAAAAGACGGAACTGGGATACGGCAATTATCTTGGAGAACCCTTCACGAACAGGGCTATCTCCTCCGAGTTCTATGGCTTTTAGGGGAAATGAGTAGGAAACGGCCCGTTTCACCACATAGTTTGTCGGAACGAGGCCATATTTGCACGTGCGTGGGCCTTAGGATGGGAAGCAAGGCCCCGGTCGCGGATTTCCAATCCGAACCACGGGCGACGGTTTTTCCATTTTCGGGTGCCGGAAGGGCTTTTTTTGTAGCGCCTACATGGCGCGCATTTCAGTATCGCGCGGGACCTCCGCGCGCGGTAGGATACCTCCTACGCACCACCTATCACATGCCATATGCGCGCGGAAGCCATCTGGGAATCCCACCCGCTTCCTGCGGTGCCCGCCGAATCCGCCGGAAACTGTCCGGATCTGAACTGGGCGACACTTTCCTTCGCTCAATAAATGGAGGGAAAAATGTTTTTAGGTCTAGGACGCGTCATTTTATGTGCTAAATGTTTTCCGTTTCGCTGCGATCGGTGCACGCGCGCGCCCGGCACGGCCATACCGCATGTCCCGGCGGCCCCGCTTTGCGCAGCTGGCAAAGCAAACGGAGCCAAAAATCGAGCGGAGCCGCGTGGCGTCATTTTATGTGTCCTGGTAACCACCGCAAAAGACGGAACTGGGATACGGCAATTATCTTGAAAAACCCTTCACGAACAGGGCTATCTCGTCCGGAGTTCTATGGCTTTTAGGGGAAATGAGTAGGAAACGGCCCGTTTCACCACATAGTTTGTCGGAACGAGGCCATATTTGGCACGTGCGTGGACCTTAGGATGGGAAGCAAGGCCTGTCGCGGATTTCCAATCCGAACCACGGCGACGGTTTTCCCATTTTCGGGCTGGGCTTTTTTTTGTGAAGGGCTACATGGCGCGCATTTCAGATCGCGCGGGACCTCCGCGGCGGTATGATACCTCCTACGCACCACCTATCACATGCCGTATGCGCGCGGAAGACATCTGGGAATCCCACCCGCTTCCGCGCGTGCCCCGCCGAATCCGCCGCAAACCGTCCGGATTCGAACTGGGCCACACTTTCCTTCGCTCAATAAATGGAGGGAAAAATGTTTTTAGGTCTAGGACGCGTCATTTTATGTGCTAAATGTTTTCCGTTTCGCGCGTTGGCGGACGGGTGCACGCGCGCGCCGTACGGCCATACCGCATGTCCCGACGGCCCCGTTTTGCGCAGTTGGCAAAGCAAACGGAGCCAAAATCGAGCGGAGCCGCGTGGCGTCATTTTATGTGTCCTGGTAACCACCGCAAAAGACGGAACTGGGATACGGCAATTATCTTGAAAAACCCTTCACGAATGGGGCTATCTCGTCTGGAGTTCTATGGCTTTTAGGGGAAATGAGTAGGAAACGGCCCGTTTCACCACATAGTTTGTCGAACGAGGCCATATTTGGCACGTGTGTGGACCTTAGGATGGGAAGCAAGGCCCGTGTCGCGGATTTCCAATCCGAACCACGGCGACGGTTTTCCCATTTTCGGGGTGCCGAAGGGCTTTTTTTGTGAAGGGCTACATGGCGCGCATTTCAGTCGCGCGAGACCTCCGCGCGGCGGTATGATACCTCCTACGCACCACCTATCACATGCCGTATGCGCGCGAAGACATCTGGGAATCCCACCCGCTTCCTGCGGTGCCCCGCCGAATCCGCGCAAACGTCCGGATTTGAACCGGGGCCACACTTTCCTTCGCTCAATAAATGGAGGGAAAATGTTTTTAGGTCTAGGACGCGTCATTTTATGTGCTAAATGTTTTCCGTTTCGCGCGTTGACGGGTGCACGCGCGCTCGACGGCCATACCGCATGTCCCGACGGCCCCGTTTTGCACAGCTGGCAAAGCAAACGGAGCTAAAAATCGAGCGGAGCCGCGTGGCGTCATTTTATGTGTCCTGGTAACCACTGTAAAAGACGGAATTGGGATACGGCAATTATCTTGAAAACCCTTCACGAATAGGGCTATCACGCCCGGAGTTCTATGGCTTTTAGGGGAAATGAGTAGGAAACGGCCCGTTTCACCACATAGTTTGTCGGAACGAGGCCATATTTGGCACGTGCGTGGACCTTAGGATGGGAAGCAAGGCCCGTGTCGCGGATTTCCAATCCGAACCACGGCGATGGTTTTCCCATTTTCGGGTGCCTAAGGGCTTTTTTTGTGAAGGGCTACATGGTGCGCATTTCAGTATTGCGCGAGACCTCCGCGCGGCGGTAGGATACCTCCTACGCACCACCTATCACATGCCGTATGCGCGCGGTAGCCATCTGGGAATCCCTCCCGCTTCCCCGGTGTCCCGCCGAATCCGCTAGAAACCGACCGGGAGGATTTAAACCGGGGCCACACTTTCCTTGGCTCAATAAATGGAGGGAAACATGTTTTTAGGTCTAGGACGCGTCATTTTATGTGCTAAATGTTTTCCGTTTCGCGTTGGCGACGGGTGCATGCGCGCGCGCCCGCACGGCATACCGCATGTCCCGCGCCCGTTTTGCGCAGTTGGCAAATTAAACGAGCCAAAAAATCGAGCGGAGACGACATTCTAGCTAGGAGAATCCTTCACGATCGAACTGCCACGTTCGGAATCTTGATGTATATAGAATGGGATAAAGCTTGCATATGCCTTATGATAAGCATATAATTAGTGTGTGCAAGAGACATATATTATTTGACCTAATTAACCAAACATTTTCTGATTTTTTTATATAATTTAATTATTAAGGATTCTAGGAGTTTCATATATCCCTATATTATTATCATTAAAGGAATGAAGGTGACACACGTTTAATTACATGATATTCTGTTTTTATAAATATTTTAACCTACACCAAATTATATGCATTATTGCGCATTTAATTATTATTGTTTTGCACAAAAAAGCCCCAAAAATTCCCTCCAAAACCCCAAAACCCCAAAACCCTCCAAAACCCCAAAACTCTCCCGCCCAGCTTCTCCCGCCAGCATCTCAAAAAAAAAAAAAAAAAGCTTCTCAGCGAAATGTTTTGAATCCGCCCGCCACTAACCTAAGCCGGAAAGGAGGGCAAATGTCCGAAACGCCACTAACCTAAGCTGGAAAGGAGGGACATTTCAGTCAAATCCCGTACGAGCTCCCTCAATTCCCACCCTCCCACTCCGGTGCGATGCGAACCCCAATTCCCCTCCCACTCCGCTCATCCCCACCCGCCGACGGCCACCGACGAGCGGCGCTCCGACGAGCGGACGAGCGGAGAGCTACCCGCCGACGACGGCCGCGCGTGCGTAGACGCTCGCCACAAGATCTTCAGGCGAGTTCCCTCCTCAACCCGACCCCTCGCCCCCACTTCTATGGCCTTTTCTTGGCCTGCTTAGGGTTTCGTCGGCCATGGCTAGGGTTACGGTTTGCTTGGCATGGCATGGTTAGGGTTAGGGATTTCGTGGCATGGCTTCTTTCCTTGGCTTGTCCAGGGTTAGGGTTGCTCGGCCTGTCATGGTTCTTGCTGCAACCAGTCCATGGTTGCTTCGGATCTTGCTTGGCATGTTCTTGCAGCAACCAGTCGATGATTGCTCGGATCTTGCCTGGCTCAGCTCTGTAGATTTTAGATTTGGTTTTCTGCAGTACCTATATGATTACCTGCTGCCGATCTTGCTTGCTATATGCAAGCAGTCCATGTTTGCTTCGGATCTTGATTGGCATGTGTCTTGCTGCAACCAGTCGATGATTGCTGCGGATCTTGCTTGGCTCAGGCTCTGTAGAATTTAGATCTGGTTTACGCAGTCCCTATATGATTACCTGCTGCCGATCTTGCTTGCTGTATCCAACCAATCAATTAGTGATGCGGATCTTGCCTCGCGTGGGTCTCGCTGCAACCAGTCCATGATTGTTGGGGGATTTTACTTGGCTTGGGCTCTGTAGATTGTACATCTAGTTTACTGCAGTCCATATATGATTAGCTGCTACAGATCTTTCTTGCTGCAACTAGTACATAATATGATTACCTGCGGATCTTGCTTGGTACAGATCTTTACCAAGGCATGCCCTTTTATATTTCGTCGATGAACATTTATATTGCCCTTTTATCCTGTGTTGATGAAACTTCTCCCAAACAAAGTTTGGGAGCCCTGTTTATCTGTACATGCCTACAGCTTTTTCTGTGTACATGTCTATTGTTGTATTAAGGGATATGTCTAATGATTATAACCTGTTATCTTCTTAGGTAATACTATCAAGGTCTGACCTACTTCAAGGAGCAAGGTGAACCAGGTGATTGTTGATCCACATGAACCTATGTTGCTTGGTTCTTTAATTGCATCCATATGTTGTATCTGCTGTCACTAATTGTTATTCTTTTCGTGCCAGCACATATCCAACCCATCAACATCAGGCATGGCAAAGACTGGGAAGAAGCAGCTGGCTGGTATGCGGCTTCATCCTAACATCATTGTGTCTAATTGATGCTTTTAATCGGGTGCTGGGGTTTTTTGGCTCTGTCTGAATATTTCTGTACCCTAGGATTAAATGAAACTAAAAGTTGAAAATTGCTATGATTAAACAATTTACCTTAGTTGTTCGAGTTGGCTTGCTTCTATGCATTTCAACCATCAATCTAATGGTTACATATTTTTCTCATACATGTAAAGAAGCGCCCCTCACCGAGATAGAGAAGGACAGGGCTAGGACAATGATGCGGAACAACCGTGTCTTACAATCCCTGGGTCTCCCCGCCGTAGTGTCAATTTTTAGGAAGTCACATGGTGGTCGAGGTGGAGGTCGTTCCACACTTTCAAATGATGAGTCATCTGCCATAACACAAGGCGAGAGCTCAGATTATCATCCGAGCAATGACCAATTGGTTGACCAGGAGGATGGGGAGGTTGAAGGGAGTATAGGGGAACACATTGAGAAGGTGCATTCTGCTTATCATCTTTGGAGCGCTGGCATTATTTGTATCTGTTTTCTTATTTCTGTTTTGCTATAACCTGTGATGTAATGCCATTTTGTTTTGCTATTTTTGCGAGGCATTGAAGGATCCCAAGAGTAGAAAGAAAAAGGCTTCTGTTAGAAAGACAAGCCCAGGGAGGAGGAGTAAGAGGTTGCAAAAGGAACAAAGTTCAATGCCTCCTGTTAGAGTGTTTGCTGATGCTCCAGGAGGGGGAAAGAGGCATCTGGAACCTGTTGCTGAAGTTCCTTCCAAAAGAGTCACCAGGAGGACATCAAGTGAAGCGTCTGCAACCAACAATGAAGATACTCCGCCCCGCAACAATTGCAGAAGCTCACCGCAGATTGATGAAAGGATCGATGAAGCAAGCACTGTTCGCAGGGACACAGGTCCTACTGCATCTGATGTCATGGTCCATCAGCACTTTGATTCTGATGGTTTTCTTGATCCTGAGGATGATGAAGGCAAGTTTTTGTTGGACAGCTGTCCACACTATCTACTGCCTTTTTTGTTTATCTTTATAAACTCTTTTGGTTGTGGGTGCTGCTTTCTGACATGATCTTTGTATGTATGCTATTCAGGTGGAACCACTGCTGCAGGTGGCCGTAAAAGGAAGGGCACCGGGCTGGAGCGGATTTGCAAGGGGATGGGAGTCAAGCTTACCATTGAGATTCCTCCAGGGCTGAAACGTCCTGAGAAGCCTTTGCCTGCTGCCAAGTTTGCATCGGAGGGTGGAATGCTTGCAAGAGGCCAGATGTCGCTCCTTCCGCATTTCAAGTTGTACAAGAGGGATGAGAATTTGTTGGCCGACTTCGTTGGAAAGATGGGGGTAATCTTCTTCATCACCAGTTCATTTGTTAGATGATAGGAGTGCTTGCTTGATTGTTCATAGTTCATGATAACTAACCTCGTCCTTGCCCTTGTTTGCTTTGTAGGCAAATTTCAACATGGACACAGAGTCGGAAGACATCCAGAAGGCTTGCTATGACGTACTGCGGAAAGTGTCGAAGAACAGGCGCTACATCCTGAAAAGGGACTACTTCGACAAAGTACCAGAAATGAAGTCAGCATCAAGTCCCCTGTTAAGGATGTCTCAGATGAAGAATGGGAAGCTCTAACTGCTCTGTGGGTAACCCCAAGACACAGGGTATGTTCTTTGCTTCAGTTGCAGTCATTAGTGCTTGCATGGTAGACATGATGCTCATCGTTATAGTGTGCACATTGCTGAATATCATGATTGTGCCCTTCTGCAGAACACATGTACCAAGAACAAGGACAGTGCTGCGGTCAAATTTGGCCAAAAGACCGGCTCTCGTAGCTATGCTGCTCATCTGTATGCAACTGTAAGAACACTCTTACAGAATTTCCTTTTGCATCTTTCTCTTGTCTCCACAAGCTTATGTTCTGATTCTTGGTGAACATCATTTCCAGAGGGAGGAGCGCAGAGGTGAAGAGCTAGATGCAGTCGACATCTTTAAGGCGACCCATCACAGCAAGAAGGATGGTTTCTCTGAGGAAGCTCTAGCTGCAATAGTAAGTGACTTGTTCATTTCACTTTTGTGAACCATTCTTGGACCTGTGCATTTCCTGAATTGATGAATCTTTTGGAAATGGATCTCAGGCTGATATGGAAGCCGAGATGGCTATTCCTGTGCCAGAAGGTGCACCGCCAAGGTCTGCAGTCGCTGTTGTTGCAAAGGTTCTTAGCAAGGAAGCCAAGCACAACACTTTCCTGAAGAATGCTGGACTTCAGCCCAGTTCCACTGTCAAGCTCAACAAGCCCACCGCAGCTGCTGTATCGGCGCATGTTCATGACCTGGAAGCACAGCTGAAGAGGTCCCAGGAGGAAGCTGAACAGATGAAGCAGCAGTTTGCTGCCATCATGGAAGAAGCAGCTGCCCAGAAGGAGAAGCAAGCGGCAAATGAAGCCGCACAAGCTCAGAGTGACAAGGACTACATGGAGCTCCTCAAGCGGACTGAGGAAAGTGATAGGAGGCTTGCTCACATGATGTCCATCTTCGGAGCATCTGCGAATTAGCTCCTGCTGCTGGTCGTATCCCTTTTTTGTGTCCCGCCATGGAACTTGGTCATATCCTGGCAGCGTGACAATAACTTCTTACTGTGAATCTGTGAACTTCTTACTGTGAATCTGTGAACTTCTTACTGTGAATCTGTGAACTTTCTTGGCATGTTGGTGAATCTGTGAACCTGGTCATTTTGCTGCTGTCACTCTGCTGTGAAATTTGCAGATTTGAAATGTTGTCTTTTATATTTTGCTGTTGAATTTCCTAATTTAATATATGCACTGTTGGGCTATTGTGGGCTCTTAAAAGGCCAAGGCCCAAAGTAGCCTAGAAATATATGGGCTCTTAAAAGGCTAGAGCCCAACAAATAATTAATTGCATTTTCGAAAAATGGGAGTTGAAAAGGCCAAAAAAGGCCGAAGCCCAAAAAACTTGCAGACCGTAAAAAGGCCAAAGCCCATAACTTTTATGGACCCAAAAAGGCCAAGGCCCAATATCTTTATGGACCCCAAAAAGGCTGTGGCCCAAAACCTCTGTGGACCCTATAAAGGCCTAGGCCCAAAATCTTAATGGACCCTAAAAGGCCAAGGCCCAAACCTGTAATGGGTCCTAAAAAGGCCACGGCCCAAAACTGTAATGGGTCCTAAAAAGGCCACGGCCCAAAACTGTATGGGTCCTAAAAAGGCCACGGCCCAAAACCGTAATGGGTCCTAAAAAGGCCACGGCCCAATGGAAATTGGCCCAGGCCCAGTAAGTAAAGCAGCTAAAAAGGCCGTTGAAAAAAAAAGCTAAAAAGGCCGAGGTAATTGGGCTACGGCCAAGGCCCAACAAAGCCGAAAAAAATAACTAATGGGCTCAGCCCATATAAGGAGCTGAATGGACCGGGCTGAATTCAAATAACGACGTTTCTAATTCGTCACAATTTTGCCACGCGGATTGCCACGCTGGACTCGGGGTGCCCATGACGTTTTGGGAACGTCATGCAGTCAACATTTTAAAACGTCACAAAGCTCTACGACGTTTTCAAGTGGAACGTCTTAAGCACTCACTGCTGACTCCCAGCTTTCGACGTTTTGAAAGTTGTCACAATAACGTCACAAGTAGCCATTAGTGACGTTTTAGTGACACCTTTATTTCGTCAACTTATGGCAGATTTCTTGTAGTGTGTGCCACAATATTTGATTACATCCGTAAGGTATAACCCTGAATCATCGTAACTCAGTACGCGGATCATCAACCATAACCTTTCACTTACATACCCTAGTATAGGTACCTCTCCCCATGAGCTTGGCCTTCCAGTGAAGACAAACCGTCAGCCTGGGAACTGCACAGGGCTTGGGCTGGACATTCACCTCCTTTCACATCATTTCACTTTCAACGGAGGCAGCCTCGGCATAACCCCTATGATGCTTGTTCAGAGGGAACCCATGCTAAGATGCATAAACTTCCAGATATGCCCTACCCATAATCAGGTATTGTGGGGGTACTAAATAATTGGAAAGGTATCGCATCCAAACCCAACATCAGTTTTTGTCAAAATTCACCATAGCATCCAAGTCATATTCACCTTCAAAGATCTTTCAATAGAATGACTCATCGTTCCAAGGTTTTCAAAGTCATTTCAAATCACAAGTTCCCATCTAGAGTAGTCGATTTTATTTGTTAGCACTAGCACTACTCATGAGGGGTGCTATCTAGCTTATAAAGCTTTGAGGCTAACTTTGATACTCTTGTAACACTCTATACTTAGACCAAAGTTAACTATAAACATAATATTTGATAAACAAAGTAAAAGCTTGTAAGGGTAAAAACTTGGGATGGAATCATTGAACCTAAAGTAAAAGTAATGGTGCCTTGCTCAAAGAGAGCTTTGCACTTGCAAGAATATTAGCTTGCCTTGGTTGATGTACTGATCAAAGTGGTTTTCTTCTTCCTGGAAGTAGACCTCCTCCTCCTGGTACTCCTCGGTACTAGCGTCTAAAAACGGATACGAGGTAACAATCACCAAACAAGGTTTAAGAGCTGGACTAAGCACACAATTGGTTCACACAAGCTATTCTAGCATCACCACACAAGTAACATGTTGGTTGAATTTGTTTCTTCTTTTAAGAAAAATAATTTCCTCTCATTACAATATTGATTAGGGTTTCTATTTAGATTTTTGAGGAAATAATTTCCTCTCATTGAATCTTGTTAAGATTTAAGTTCCTCAAATAATTAATGGATGAATCCATGTTGACCAAGGTCAACAATTCATCATTATCATTTTGGGGAAAATGATTTAAATGAGGTAAAGTACCTCATGCAATTTAACACTACCTTAATCATAAATTTAACATCATCAAATACTTCAACATGAAGTGGTGTAGACCATGGTCACTACCTCATGTTAAGTTACTTGAGACAAGATTTAAATGAGGGAAAACCTCTCATAGGATTTAATAAATAGTTTTGAACAATTTAAATGGACAAATAGCCATAGAGCCATTTCCTATTCTAGCCCATGATCATACAAAGTAACCATGTGATATTTTTACATAAACATGTAGAGTATGTGAAATGTGATTTTTGAGAGTTGGAATCAACTCAAAAGCAGTTTTTGGTTGATTTTTAAATAAAGTTTGAAGTTTGAAAAGACCCTGCCTTGTTATTTTTGTCACATTAATTCTACAAAAGATCAAAGGCTGAGACCAGTGGGGTTGGGTAGATCCTTTCACAAGCTTTCCAACCATATAAAATTCATCAAATTTGGTTTAGCCAATTTGATTCTATTTAATTTTGAAAAAGCATCTCCAAGATTTTTGATTTTAATTCTAAAATTCGAATTCAAACTTTGGGCTCGCGCGGGAAACCTAAACGGGCCGAATCAGTTCAAACGCAAGAAAGCCAGCCCACCACACGTCTCGCACGCGTGGGCTGCCTGACATGGTGGGTTCCACCTGTCAGCCTCTCTTACACAGCGAAGCGGTAAGTTTTAAACGGAGCCATGCGATTAGAGTTGGATCAGACGGCGCACGGCCATCGTCATCTCCGGCGAGAGAGGGGTACTGGCGTGGCGAGGGCAGGGGGTCGGAGCGCTCACCGGAGCTCCAGCGAGGGTTGACGAGGTGCGCAGGGTCGTTGTCGACGACGACGAACCTCCTGGTACCGGCGTTGCTTCCTGGGGCGGCTCCAATCGACGGCGACCTTCTCAGCACCTCCGCGGACTCCGGCTAGCAATTGGCGAACTCCGGTGGAAATTGGAGAGGGGGAAGTGGTCGAGGAAGTTGAGTGAGGAGAGGGAGGCGAGCTGGTGTAAAGAAATCGAGCGGGGGAGTCCCCTTTTTTATAGCGGCGGAGGGAGGCAGGGTACTGCGGCGAGGGCGTAGCGCTGTTCAGCATGTCCTGGTGGTCCTCCTGGCGGCAATGGCGCGGCTAGGCGGTGCCTAACGCGGTCGGGCGCTTGCAGTGTTCTGCGCGTCCGTGGCGGAATGCGTTTTCTTCTCCGGCGACGGCGGGCGCTGGTCGGGGACAAGTGGATATCTAGCGTGTTCCTGGTACAGTGGTGACACTCAGGGCGGAAGAGGGGGTCCAGGGGAGGTATGGAGCGACGAGGCGACGCGTGCTCTGGCACGCCCGTGGGCGGCGCCCATGCCAACCCTTGCATGCTCTGGACGTCATGGGCACGACTTGTTCCGGTCGCTGTTGCGTTCTCCTCCGACCAAGGCTAGTCCAGGCTGGTCCAGTAGAGCAAGGTGAAGCTAGGGGACAAGGTGGGCAGGGCTAGAGGTGAGAGGAGTGAGAGATGGCATAGTGCATGTGAGACATGGCCGGCATGGCAATGGCATTGCCATGTCTAGCCATTTCTAGGGGTTCAAGCTAGAGGCATTGGTGTTGGAGGGGACCATGGGACAAGTGAGAAGCAAGTGGAAATCAAATTTGGGCCAAACACTATTTGAAATAGTGAAAATGATTTGGTTTGATTTATGCCCACCAAGTGTTTGAAACAATTGTCGCATGAAATAAAATTGCAAAATTTTGAATGAAATTTGGTGGAGTTGATTCATATGATCAAAGACACACAATGGTGGTGGTGGTGTGCAAAATTAAGTTGTTTTGTGAAATTTCAAAATTGGCACTAACTTGAATCTGTTAAAAAGTTCCAACTTTGCTTGAGCATAACTTTGGATCTAGCAAGAATTTGCAGGGGTGTGCTTTACCAAAGTTGTTCACCTTGATGTGGTCTTGGATGAGGTGCAAAGATTTGAAATTGTTTGGTTTGAAAATCTCCTAATACAGAGGCTCAAAGTAGGCATCAGGTTAAAAATTACAGTTTTAACCATTAGTGCATGTGAGCATAATTTGATTTCAAATTTGATTTGATTTGAGTTTCTTTGATTCCAAAAGTGTTTGTAAGTGTTTAGTAACATTCTACAACTAATGGCACAATCCAAATTGGCCTAGGTTAAAGATTTTCAAAAAAATGGCCAACATCATATGTGAGGATTTTTGTGATTTTTCCCATTTCTTCCTTTTCTTCTTCTTTCTTCTTCTTTGTGATTTTCCAAAGGTCAAAGGTAGGGTTTGAGGTTGTAGCACATGTTACAAGGTTGCAAACATTCATCATGGCCATCATACAAAGAAATAGGTATGAGCACTATGCATGGCACATATGTAAATAAAAGTTTTTTTTGTTGGTTCTAAATTTTGAATATTGGAAAATCCTTGTCTTCATTGATTTGAAATTTGGGATGTTACACTACATGAACAACTTCAAAAACGAAAAAGCCGGTGTGGCGGTGGTCCATTGATGACGAAGACCTGGGCCAAAATGCCCTTCCATTTTTTCCACGGGGCCACAAGTCCCCTAAGATACGTTGGCGCTCCTGTTGAGCGAGACCTTGAAGACGATGATGGCCGATACACTAGAGGTCATGGACAAGAGGTACGAGAAGCGCCATCGTAAGAAGGAGGCGACCGCCTCCACCTTCATCGACCTTACTAAGCAGGGCATCCCGGTCTAAAGGATGGAAGCCATGGACAAGTTGCTTGCGGAGGAGAACTGGATCATGTTCCGACTTAAGCATCATGGATCCGAACTAAAGGGCTTGGTTCAAGAAGAAGAGGGCCATCATCTGCGAACGTGACACGTGATCACCCACATCTATCCTACTTTGCTACATTTTATTTGAACTTGTGCCCATTTTGCAACGTGGTTAGTTACTTATGTGCACTTTGTGACTGACTAAACTAGTCGTGTTATGAACTTCTATTTTAGTTCTTTGTATGGCCAATTTAGCTCATGCATTGACTATTTTCGACGAATTTGATTCAAAAACAAAAATTGACCTAACCAAATAAAATGTGTTGGGCGGGTGGGGTTACCCAACCAAAACAAACATATGAGGCAAAGAGACAATATTCATGTCCAGGATCTGACCCAAACGGACACGAATGAACACTTTTCGTGCCTGAACTGGATCATGCTATTGGAGAGGCCCTAAGAGAGTCTCTATCAGCCTGTGAAAATGGGTGTCAAAAACAGAGACCTGGACGATGATATTATCCAGCGGCTTGTCTAAAGCACCTTCTAAATATCTATATTGTCTAAATAGCAGCCACAATGTCTATATTTAGACAGTCCAGCAACAATGTCTAAAGCCTAAAGGTTAGCTCTTGAGTCTTGCATGTATGACAAAAAGTATACATGTTGTGCGTATAAACAAGCTGCTGAAAAACTAGGACTATCTAAATTGTCACACACCCTGGCGTCACGGTTATGGCGGCGAGATCTTGAACATTAGCGTCACACACCCTGTGCTAACCCTTTGCGTTTCGTCCTCCATCTCAATTGCCGACCCCGTTTCAGCGTTAGTGACGGTGGCACGGACTTTGGGAAAAAAATAAATTTTACGACAGGGTGCGTATCGAAATATTATGTCAAGTGTAAACCCATTTAGGAAAAGAGACTCCACTGCAACAAATTGTTCATTTTGTCTGAACGGATCACGGAAAAAAGATATTAATTAAGGGGCAAACGCACATCGACACAAACTGAAAGATTCAGTTTGGACAGGTCGAGGAAGGGGATTGTCGTCAGAACTCGATGAAGGTTGCGGAGACATTCAAGCGTGGCCATTCCTCTAATGACTTGAGTGATAAAACACGGGTGGAATCCGGATAGCAACATTCTCAGTAAAAATGAAGCATTTTCAAACAAAAATTCCACATATGTTTTCAATTCTATTATTATTTTTGGTGGAGCTGATTATTTGTCTTGCCCTGTGACAAAAGAATTTTTCAAAATTTGAGCCCGTGGTTGACACCACAAAATGCGATGTCGAAATTGTGCAAGTCGGTGCCAAGGCTGCCTAGCACCAAAGCAGGAATGGCGCCAAGCTATCCTGACCCGAAGCTACGTCGTCAGCGGCCCGACGTGAAGCGCAATGAAGCAAACTCCAAGAGTAGTTTCGTGCCAAATTCTCTTGGCGTCAACAAACAGAATTTTGGAACCGTCCTTCAAAGTGATGAATCATTTGAAAATAGTTTGGCAGGAAAGAAATGAGTGATTAATTTCGTCAGGGGACCAGATTTATATTAAAAAAAAACTTTGTTTTCAACACAATAGTTAAGTTTTAAAGAATTTTATTCATGAAAAACTGACGCTAGTCTCGGTCGTGGTTGTGGCGCCGAGATCTTGAACATTGGCCTCTCGAACACTGGCGTAGTGGCGAGAACGTGATGCGTGGCTGTGCTCGTTTCATTATGGTGACACCGGCCTCCGAAGTGTCAGAGATTTTTTTTTAACGTGGCAGATATTCAAAATGTCCAGTTAAATGGCGATAAAGACCATCTAGTAGGAAAATAACACAAGTACTCTAAATATATAATTTCGTGTAAGTACAGATCATGGAAAGAATATAAAGGAGACACCCGTCGACACAACAGGAAGAAGGTTACGGTGTCCCAGTGTGTGTACTGACGAAGGAAGGGTCATGTCTAAGAAGGCTGAGCACCGATTGTCAGAAGAGTAAGACCAAAGCACGTCACGAGCAGTAAGCATTCAAGCGTCGTTATTCCTCCGACGACTTGTGTGATAAGACATGCATGAAACCCGGAGCAGCGCAACATTCTCCGTGAAAAACGAAGAAAAAATTCAACGAGAATTCGGCCATGGAAGAACCGGAAAATGAATCGTTGCTCCTCCGGCCCGCATGTGCTCCTCGCCTATCGACCAACAGCTGTTGCATCTATACTGGGGGTAGGGTAGATTGACTAAGTTACGGCTGCGTGCCTGCGACCTGCAGCCCTGTTCTTTCTGAGGAAGAAGACGGCCTGCAGTGGTGCACACACAGTTTTCTTGACCTCGCTGAGTGGCTTTTGACCTTGGTCGACTTATGATTTATGAATGCCAAAAACTGGCACATGCAAAATAGTTACTGGCTCTGTATCTCTGCGCCACCGGCCTGAGACAGTGTAGTACGGGCCAGCTCAAAACCAGCAATGTGATTACCGTTAGGTCACATGCACTCATATGTGGTATAAATAATTTAACAAATATGCAATTCAACGTCTACTCGGTAACATAAAATTAGGCCAAGTGTAAAATATTATGCTTCTACTAGTGTCGGAAGTTCTCTCTCCAATTTCACATTTTTCGGGACAATAAGACATCTCTTATTTATTATCCTTAATTTTCATGCGTGTTTCTCTTCTTTGATATTTTTCGATAAAGTTTGTTTTATATTACTTATAGGTATAACAATTACACCCGGTCACACAGCCGCATAAACAACCGACGTCCAACGATACAAAAGGTAAAAACAAGGCGCAACACACATGATCAACTCAAAATCAGTATGAACACAGCCTAGCTAGGGTGGTGGAGGTCAAATCCGTAGATTACTCTGCCACCCATGCTAGAAAGAAAATGCATCGCCATGTCATCTAACTGTGTAAATACTTCCAAAAATAGGCCGTGTTTCTCCAAGCACCGAAGAGATGGCCATGAACGGAGCAAAGAAGAGCACCAATAGATAACATGCAAAATTGAACAATTTTTGTCATTAACCTAGCTATTTCTGCATAGGCACAACGATCAAATAATGGCAATCGCTCCCACTCTAATAGATATTTTAAATCTATGATCCACCCTATTTAGCCGGTTCTTCAATGTAGCACGCTGCTTTCGTTTCAATATGCCCTTTCTTTTCTATCTTCTCATTCACATGCAAAAGCTATTGGTGTGTGTTGTAATAAATGAGAAGGTGTAATTAACATTTTGGTTCTGGATTATATTATCAAACCATAAGTACAGTTATATTTTTGACATACTTGGTTAAAATTTACGAAAGTTCAAGTTTGATTTGGCTTGAACATAGTGTAATTTTGGAACAAGTGTTGGTCTAGACATGCGACAACATAAAATGTTGGAAGCAAGAAATCATGTAAATGTTTATTTATAATAAACTAAATATCGCATGTGCTAAAAAATTAAATAAGCTTTTCAACAAGTCAGATATTGAATTTTGCTAGTCTCCATTTAGAAAAAGAAATTCTATCGCAAATCCATTATCGCAGCCGAATACCAGAGGTTATGAAAACAGGACAGACACACTTCGACACGAACTGCAAGGTTACAGCGTGTACCTTGTACTTGTACATGATAGGTCATGTCCAAGAAGGCTGAGCATCGATCGTCAGAAGAGTAAAATGAATTCACGTGATCACGAGCAGTACGCATTCAAGCGTGGCCATTTCCCGGAAGAATTGACTGATAAGACGTGCATGAAGCAACATTTCCCCGTGAAAACTGAAGCATTTTCTGAACTGAAATTTGGGCGTTCAAGAACCGAAAGATTACTCGGCGCTCCACTGCTCCATTACTCGTTCTCACCCACCGCTGCTGACATCGTGTTCCTCCTTTGGTGATAGTTTTTTGGAGAGTTCCAACTGGACCTCGCTCACTGGGCTATTGACCTTGCTCGATATATCTGTGCTAAGAAGGGACACATGCAAAATAGTTACTGCTGCCGCTGTATATATGCAGATGCAGGCTGCGTGCCACAGTGTGGCATGGGCGACCTGACCCAGTACTCCCCACACGATCGAGCATTCAAGAGCACGGCCATTTCCCGGAAGATTTGAGCGACACGACATTTTCTACTAGAATCCGTTTGTGTGATGTGACACGCGTGAAACCAGGAGAGCAACATTCCCCTGAATACCGAAGCAGTTTTTCCAACGAAAGTTTGGCCTTGTGGCATCACAACCTGGAGAGCAACAAGTTGAATTATATTACTCCCTCCGATTCATATTAATTGACTCTAATATGGATGTATCTAGACATATTTTAGTTCTAGATACATTCATATTGATGTCAATTAATATGAATCGGAGGGAGTAGAATATCTAAAAAAAATTAGCATGCATGCTCATCAATAACCAAATGAATACATCTCACTCATGACATCATTTTGGGATCCTCTTCAGCTTCTCCTTATTTGCATTACTAGCTTCCACAAGATTAAACAGCGTGTATTCCAACCTGTTCTTCTACTTTATTAGTTTTTTTTTTCCTTTTTATCGTTCTCCAGCAAGTTCTTCTCCTTCTCCATCTCGTGCAACTCAATTCCAGATTGCTCCTCACAGTATTCCTTAATTTTGCCATGTCTTGCTAGAACATATCTATCCAGTTCATCACATTTCCCAATAAGTTAGCGTATTTCTTGTCCACCAAATTCTTCTCTTTAAACAAATTCTTAACCAACGCAGCATTTTGAATTTTCTACCAAATTTGAGAATTATTGCTATTCTCATACATGCCCCACAAAACAGATGTGCGCATATTGGCATCCTACAAACCCACAAACCCACGGTTGATGCCATCCTATAAATATGGTTCTGGACAAATTTGAGCAACTCATCATTGTGAAACAATATCGCATACTACTTACTTGTGATGCGAACACGCAAAAACCGGTGTCCCGCGTTTGTCACTTCGAAACCAACGACTTTGTCCCGCAAACGTTCATGTATGTGCCAACGTTGTTCCGATTCGAGGTCAGGAACATCAGTCCAAGCTGGTAGGCGATCGTCGCCGGCCGCATACTCCACCTTGGGTACTACACTTTGACGGAAATAGACACAATTCTAGGCACAATTACTTAAAATATCCTAAATTGAGACCCTAAACCCTAAACTTTACATCGCTGGTGCAATGGGAGAGGGAGGATAACTCATATCCCCAAGCCAAGACTTGCTGGAGGTCCCTCTGTTGTTTCAGCGAGATGTGGTGATTGCAAACGTCGGGAGGCAACAAGCGAGAGGTTGTGGCATGTTACTCTGTGTTAGAAGTATAATATGTAGGGGTGTATACGTAAGACTAGGAGTTATCATCTTGTACCAGGGACGGAGCTAGGGGAGGCGAGATGGGCCATGCCCCCCCCCCCATATGCTGAATTTTTTGTGTGAAAAAACCCCTATAACTTATGCATATTGATCCTTAAACTGGCTAGAATTTCCCTAAGTGGCCCCCCCAACTAAACTGACGGTTCAGTTGCCCCCCTCCATGTTGTATTCCTGGCTCCGTCCCTGTCTTTTACTTAGAAGTTTATCCCCTCTCCTTGTACCTCTATATATATCCCATGAGGGTCCAAGCAATATACACACGAAGAATTAGGGTTCTATATTTTCCACACTTTGTACAAGCCACCGAGCTTCCGATGTGTGAAATCGTTGGCAGCGGCCATTTGGCAACAATACAGAGGGTGCGAGTGTAGCCGATCAATCGGTGAAAGAAAGTGGAAAAATGGAATGGCAGGGTCGTAGCCTAGAGGGATGGCGTTGATCCGGACGAGCCGCCATCGATAACGGACCTCACCCCGTTCTTCTAGGTTTTATTTGTCTTATATTTTTAAATATTTTAGCTGGCGAAATGTGGACTCTAGCCTTTGAACTTTATGGCTAGGTCTATTTCAATTTTGATTTAAATTTCATTGCAAAAAATCTGTTTGGCGTCGTGTTTAGGGAACAGGTCTGGATACCAGCGTGCCCTAAGAGCATCTCCAGTCGCGTTACCCAAACCGTCCCCCAAAGGGATTTGGGGCGCGCGACAAAAATGCCCGTCCCCCAAAGCCCATTTTTGTCCGGCGCGGTCCGATACGGTGTCCGGCGCCCCGAGCCCGTCCCCGTCCCACAGGGGACGCACCGGGGACGCCGGACACAACGAAAAGCGAGGCGAACCGACGCGGGCCCGACCCGTCAGCGGCACAGGGAAAATTCGTCCTCACACTCCCGCCAAATCCCGCCGCTCCCGCCAAATCGCGCCTATACCGCCGCGCACAGGCCTCCCAAAACATATCCCGCCGCCGATTCATTTCTCCTATCCCACCGATTTCTTTCTCCCTCCCGTCCACCCGCCGCCCCTCTCCACATGGCGCCGCCGACAGCCCCCAAAAAGATGGCGAAGAAAGCGGCCAAGAAGCCACCGGGCAATGGGACGAAAGGGGCGACAGCGCCGTTCGCGGCCGCGAAGGCGCCGGCTGCGAAGAAGAAGCCTGAAGGATGGACCGACGATCAATGGCAGCAAGATTGCCCGCGCCCTATCGACGGCGGAGCGAAAAGGACGGAGGGCGGCGGAGCTGGAGAAGAAGGCTCAGGCGGCGCGCCGGCACCAGCACGTAATGGCCGGGTGTATCGCCGCCACCAACGCGAGCCCATGGAGTACGTCAGTGCCGGTGTACATTCCGGGAGTGATCACTCCGTCGCAAGCCGCCTTCTACAACGACGGCCCCTCCGCCACTCCCGGGTGCGTGACGCCTAACTTGTCGCCGCACTACCAGGATGCGCTGCCGCACGGCGGCTTCAACCCCAACAACCTCTACTCCCCGGCGTACGAGCAGCGCGAGCCAGAGGTCCGGACGGCGACCCTTTCACCGGCCGCAGGGGTCCGCTCGAATACGATGGCGCCGGTGCTGAGGAGGACGACAGGGTTGAGGAGGAGGACGACGAGGAAGAGGACCGGGTGGAGGAAGACGAGGAGGACGACGATGAGGACGAAGAGGGCGGCGAGGAAGAGGACGACGAGGGTGCCGGTGACGATGATCTCGTGGAGGTAGACGCGAACGGCGTGAGGACGAAGAAGAAGAAGAAGAAGAAGAAGGCGTCGGGCACACGAGGCCCGAAGTGGACGCCTCCGGAAGATCTTTGTCTGTGCGAGTCGTGGGCGACGGTGAGCCATGACTCCATCATCGGCGCCAACCAAAAAGCGGGAAGTATTGGGCGAGGATCAAGGCCGAGTTCGATGAGCGCAAGCTGATCAACGACCAGAAAGTGCCAATGAAGAGGAGCCAGAAGGCAATATCGACGCGATGGGCTATCATCCAGGCGTCGGTGAACTCCTTCCATGGGTACCATCATGACTTAGAGACCAGAGGCGATAGCGGCGCCGACGTCGCCCAACTGGTACGACTCTTTCTTCCATAATCCGTAGCGCCTACATTGTGTTCGATGAAATGACTATGCTTCCTTTGGTTAGTTTGATCGGGCCATGGATTTGTACTCGAAGAACTCGGAAGGTCACAAGTCTTTCGTGCTCATGCATTGCTATGGCAAGCTCAAAATGAATGAGAAATGGCGGTTGACGCGCTTGTCGCTGTCCAAGGGGAAGGACACCATTGATCTGGACGCGCCGCTAGCAACTTCGACAGGGCGTCCTACTGACAACAAGGCTGCCAAGGCCGCCTTGGCCGACGCTGCGTTGTCTGAGAAGACGTAGGCGTCGATCACGAAATGCCTCGCCGACGTCTCCTCGACCTTTATCTCCCGCGACAAGAAGGCCGACCAAAGGTGGGCCGAGCTGCTCAAGAGGCAAGAGGAGAAGCTGGAGCTCAAGAAACGCAGGGACGACATGTCCCTGCTGAGAACGTCGACAGAGGGAATGTCTCCCCGGACGCGAGCGGCGCACTTCTTCAAGGCCAGATCCTCGACGACATCGAAGCCAAAATGGCGGCGGCGGACGCGGCGGCCCTGGCAGCGGCACGCAGGAGAGGCGAGCCGAGCCAGTCGCTACCCACGCCGGCCGGAGGCGACGGAGAGAGGCGGACCACGGCAGTCATCGCGAGGTCATCGTGCTCCGTGCCGACTCAGGATATGACGCCGTCGCCCAACCCCTTCTTCTAATTTGCATGCACCACCGGTCTATAATATGATCGCGCGCACTTTGATCGCCGCTACTCTGATCGCGACGAATCGGCGGGAACGATCTCTTTTGAATGCATCTATTTGAATTTTTGATTGGGGGCGCCGTTTGGGGGACGCGGCTGGAGAGCGACGTCCCCCAAACGCGGCACGAACAAAATACGTCCCCCAAACGCTCGATCCGACGCGGTTTGGGAGATGGTTTGGGGGACGCGACTGGAGATGCTCTAAACGTGTCTGGCGTCGTCCCATCGATCCGGAAAATTACCCGTTGGCCGTTGGCTCCTCCGGCCCGCATGTGCTCCAGCGGCCAAAGAGGTGTTACACCTACACTCCAATTAAGTTACTGCAGCGACGGCTCACCAGCCCTGACGTAAATGTTTCTTACCATGCCATGCTGGCACGAACACATCCTCTTCTTTTTTACTCCTAGGTTTCCTCTTCCTATCTTTTCAACTCGACCTCACCTCTCTGGCTGTGGCTGGGTTTGTGAACGCTTGAATCGGAGGACGAGCTAGGCCTATGCGACCTTTTGACGTTGCTCGATATATCTATGCTAAAAACAGACAAATGCAGAATTGTTATTGCTTCCTCTCTAGTCTGTACCTCTCGCCCCGGCACGGGCCTGTGAGGCTGTGGTATGGGCGAGCTGAAAACAGCAGGCACGCGCGAGAGCCGGTTCATGAACATCATCCATCCAACTACTCGAATCAATGTTCCTGGCAGGCTGGTACGTCAGGGCCGCATACATACTCCGGCACAGGGGCTGTACCGCCTGTACGTGCTCACGTACTGTTAAGCCATTGCTATCTCTGATGAACGCACACGTGCCAAGAAACTCGTCTATCGTGCAAATCAAACTTGATCAACAGTGCAAGATAATCATCAGAGAGACGCAGCATTCTATTAGCATAATCGTCAGAGAGACTGAAGCACAAATCTATGCAGCAGAAATGGAAATTCTCTCGTCCACGAGCTCCATCGACGACTCCGCTGCACCGTCCTCCGCCACGCCTGCCCCAGGTAATTCCAACCCTCCCTCTTCCTTTGTCGCTTTCCAAGATGTGTCGGTCCAACACCTGGTTAAGGTGGCTAGAGATAGCTGCATCCTGTTTAAATCCTCGGAGGGTTCACCTGCCCAAGCGGTGACTCTTCTCCAAGCTCGCGAGCGCGCTCAGGCCGAACTGCTCTCAGCTAGGCGAAAGATTGAAGAGGAAAAGGCTAAAGACAAGGAAGAAGCTGTGCGGACAAGTACTGACCAAAGGGAGGAAAGTACTTGTCCAGAAGCTGGTTCCGAGGGGGAACCAGGCTCGGGCCTTGGCAAAACAAAGAAGACTGCAGCCAAGAAGCGAAAGATCGCGCGTAGACCGACCCCGGTTGGGCACCGGCCGTTAACCCGCCGAGCACGGGCGCTTAGCATGGTTTCCCAATGAGGGCCCTCTTCTGGAATATCAGGGGGTTCGGCCGCAGAGGGAGGCGAACCCTGCTCAAAGATTACCTCAGACTCCACCGTATTGATCTGGTCCTTCTTCAGGAAACTATTAAACAAGACTTCACGGACGCTGAACTCGCCAGCCTTGAGGTGGGAGAGAAATTTTTCTGGTCTTGGCTCCCAGCGAATGGCCACTCGGGAGGCATGCTGTTGGGAGTCAGGGATAGTATGTTTGAAGTGGGGAGAATGGACAAGGGCCAATTCTTCCTTAGCCTATCTATTCTGCATCGAGCCACCAAGAAAAAGCTGGAAGTTATTGGTATCTACGGCCCTGCGGACCATGCTCTTTCCAGAGGGTTCCTGGCCGAGATTACGGCCAAGATTGCCAACTGCGATCTGCCGATCCTCATGGGTGGGGACTTCAACCTTATCAGAGCGGCGGAAGATAAGAATAACGACAATATCAACTGGACCCTTACTGATCTTTTCAACGATAGCATTGCTTCTTGGGCCTTAAGAGAAATTCCGCGCACGGGGGCGCGCTTCACCTGGTCGAACCGTCAGATTAACCCTGTCCGCTCTGCTCTGGACCGGGTCTTTGTCTCTGCATCCTTTGAAGCTATTTTTCCCCTTTGCTCTCTTGCGGCTGAGACTTGCCTGGGCTCCGATCACACGCCTCTTGTGTTTGACACTGGGGAGGGCTTCCCTGCTCGTTCTAATAGATTCTTCTTCGAGACCAGCTGGCTTGAGCGTCCCGATTTTGTCCCACTTGTCCAGCTTACTTGGTCCAGGCTGCTGTCCAAGGTAGGCGGCCGAGACATCATCGACTGGTGGTCGTTCATGTCGGCGGGCCTCCGTCAATATTTGCGGGGATGGAATCAGAACCTTGGTCGGGACACCAAGGCTACAAAGATGGCGCTCCTCACTCAGATTGCGCAGCTGGATGTGCTGGCGGACTCCTCTGGTTTGGACGAAGACGCCTGGGCATCTAGATACCATCTCGAGGAGCAACTGCTGCATATTTATAAGATGGAAGAGGAACATTGGAGGCAGCGCGGCAGAGTCAGGTGGGCTCTGCAAGGAGATGCAAACACAGCCTATTTCCACGCTGTTGCCAATGGCAGAAGAAGAAAATGCAATATCTCTTTGTTAGTCACGGACAGCGGGACGATCACGGACCCGAAGCTCATACAACAACATGTTTACGATTTCTACCGAAACCTGCTTGGCGCGTCTGCTGAAAGGATGTGCGGGTTGGCACCTCATACCTGGGATAGGTATAGTCGGGTCTCAGAGGAGGAGAATATAAATCTGGCGATCACATTCTCTGAAACTGAGCTCGAAGCCATTTTTAAGGACATGAAGACTGATACCGCCCCGGGCCCGGACGGTTTCCCGGTTGTCTTCTTCAAGAGGTTCTGGCCGCAGGTCAAGCTGGGTATTCTGCACATTCTCAATGACTTTGTGCTGGGGCGCATTGACATCTCTAGACTAAACTTTGGTATTCTCTCGCTGATTCCGAAAGTGCCCGGTGCAGATCAAATCACTCAGTACAGACCTATTGCTTTGATCAATGTGATCTTTAAGATCGTTTCCAAGGCTTTCGCTTCTAGGTTGGATCCGATTGCGCATAGGATCCTTTCTCCCAACCAAACTGCCTTTGTCAAGGGAAGAAATATCCTTGACGGTCCGTTAACGCTGCTAGAAATCATTCATGATCTGAAACAGAGAAAACATAATGGGGTACTCCTCAAGTTGGACTTTGAAAAAGCATACGACAGGGTGAACTGGGACTTCTTGGGGGAAGTTCTTCGATGCAAGGGTTTTGACGAAGGATACATCCATAGGATCTTGCAACTTGTCTCTGGGGGACAAACGGCTATTTCTATTAACGGTGTAGTGGGGCCGTTTTTCAGAAATAAGAGAGGGGTTCGCCAGGGAGACCCCCTTTCACCGCTGCTCTTCAACTTCATTGGTGAGGCCCTGTCTGGTATTCTTTCGGCGGCTTCCAAAGCTGGACACATTCACGGGTTGGTTCCGCACCTGTTGCCCGGGGGAGTCTCCCACCTTCAGTACGCAGACGACACGCTTATCCTCATTCAAGGGTCGGATGAGGATATTGCGAACCTTAAGTTTCTGCTGATGTGCTTTGAGGATATGTCGGGGCTCAAGATCAACTATCACAAAAGCGAGGTGTTTGTGCTGGGCCAGCGGTTTGAAGAGAGGACTGCAATTGCGAACAAACTGAACTGCAAGCTGGGCTCCTTCCCCTTCATTTATCTGGGCCTTCCTATCTCTGACAGAAAATTAACCCTTGAGCAGTGGCTCTTTCTGGTGCGGAAGCTCGCCTCAAAAATCGAACCTTGGGTAGGAAGGCTGATGTCGTCAGGGGGACGACTTATCCTTTCTAATGCGTGTCTTGACAATCTCCCGATGTTTGCAATGGGCCTGTTCCTCCTTCATGATGGGATTCATGCGAGGTTTGATTCTCATCGCTCTAAGTTCTTTTGGGAAGGAGCGGGACCGAAAAGGAAATATCACCTGGTAAACTGGCCAACTGTCTGTAGACCCAAGGAGTATGGAGGACTAGGTTTACTCAACACTAAAAAGATGAATGTGGCACTGATGTTGAAGTGGATTTGGAGACTGTACCAGGAAGAGGACACGATCTGGGCGCGCATCATCCGTGCTAAGTATGTGGACGCCTCCGACTTGTTTGCGGGATCAGGTCAGGGAGGCTCCCCCTTCTGGAAAAGCCTGCACAGAATCAAGAACCTCTTTAAGGTTGGAGCCAAGCACAAGGTGCAGAACGGCAATAGAACTAACTTCTGGAAGGACTGGTGGTGGGGAAGGGGCCCCCTACTGGAGTCCTTCCCGTTATTATTTGCCATCTGTGACAATCAAGATATCTCGGTTGCTGATGCGCTATTTCAAGACGTCCTGCAAGTCCGTTTTCGCCGGTCTCTTGATCCGGAGGGTGTGCGGCAGTGGGAAGAACTCCAAAGAAGTTTGGCTGCGGTGAATCTCACCACGGGGCAAGACAAGATCTCTTGGCACCTGGAACAAAACGGAGCTTTCTCAGTAAGATCCATGTATGCCATGCTGTCGACGGGTACGACGGTGGCTCATTTCAAAGACCTGTGGGAAGCCTCAGTTCCGTTAAAAATCAAGATTTTCTCATGGCAGTTAGCCCTAGATAAGCTGCCCTCGGCGCTGCAGATCCTTACTCGCCATGGTCCGTCAAACGGTCGGTGTGCCCTGTGTGGTGCGCCGGAGGACGTTAGCCATATTTTCTTCTCTTGCTCGTTGGCGATCTTTGCGTGGTCAGTCACGCGCCAGCTGCTTGGGTGCAATTGGCGCCCCACTAACTTTGCTCAGTTCCATGATATCTTGTCTAGCTTCTCGGGCTACCCCAGAAAGCTGTTGTGGTTCCTTTTCCTTGCCCAGTCTTGGGCGTTGTGGAATGTGCGAAATAAACTTGCTATTGAGAAGAAAACTATTGCTAACCCAGCTGACATCGTTTACAAAATCATCATTTTTTTGCAGCTGTGGAGCCTAAAATGCAAGTCAAGAGAAAAGGAGGGCCTAAACTGGATGGTGTGCGAGCTAAGGGGGCTGTACGCGTCTCTCAGGCCAGCGACGTCTTGAAGGAGTAGCCCGTGCCATGGTGGGGTGCCTGGGACGGTCTGGCATGCATGAAGTCCTTCTCCTGGTTGTGTTTTTCCTGTGTCCGTCTCCTTGTCTTGGTCACAAACTCTTTGTTATTCATGTGTGCGTTGGCGAAGCTGTGATGCCCAGCAGTATGTACCTAAACCTTGCTACCTTGTTGGCTTTATTAATTTAAAGTCGGGCAAATCCTTGCCTATTATCTAAAAAAAAAAAAAAATGGAAATTCTCATCCAAATGCTAAGTGTAGTAGCACAAATGTACTACCGCTACGTACTATTGATTAAAACGCTCCCATCATCGAAATATGTTACACACATTGCACAAGACGACTGAAGAACTATCAAACACAGAGACCCAATAATAAGCAACACGAATCTACTACTACCAGTAGCACTCATGAACTGATGAACATGATCGGAGCATCCTGTCAACACGGAACAGGTTCAGGCCTTGAGGTTCAGGCGACGCATCCCAAGCATCCCATCCACAGGCTCCTCCTGGGGCGGCGCCTGTGGGAGGAGGCGAGCTCCGGCGGCGGCACCTGGTACAGGTCCTCGTCGACCGGCCGCACCACCCTTGTTGCGCGCGCTCCGTTGGCCTCCGACGCCGGCCTCGCGCTCCGTCTCCCCCTCTTCTCCAGCGAGGCATCACTGTCGCCCTCCGGCACCCTCCTCCTGGTCTTCTTGGCGGGCGTGGGCTTGCGCGGGGGCGGCGAGTACCTGAACCACACGTCGCTGCAGGCCTCCGGCTCGGACACGGCGCCGTAGCAGTACGCCGCGGCGGCGG
Organism: Lolium multiflorum; assembly: GCA_030979885.1. Lineage (NCBI taxonomy): Eukaryota > Viridiplantae > Streptophyta > Magnoliopsida > Poales > Poaceae > Lolium > Lolium multiflorum. The sequence continues at coordinate 215,927,706 of CM061751.1, read as the reverse complement.
GCGCGGCGACCTTCGGCTCGTCGTAGTGGTAGTAGTAGTTCCACTCCCCGAACGCCGGCACCTGTCGCCTCCTCGCCGGCTTCTCCAAGACCAAAACGAGATAAACCACGGGTAAGTACAAGATCAAGGCGGTGACCACCGCTCCGGCAAGTACGGAAGGAAAGATGCCTGGATCACACAACACCTACCTCCATTTGGTTGCACACACGGCACCGGTTCAGGGGCAAACAGAATGAGGTCTCGCGAAGAAGAAGGGAAGAGAAGCAAGGCTGGGGCCGGTCAGTGGGGCTGCTGGATCGCCGGAGTAGCTAAACAGGAAGGAATGGGACCTCTCCTGTGGCTTGGCCGGGCGCGTGTATTTATAGCGAGAAATGGAATGGGGCGAGCTAGCTACACTAGCGGGCCGGTTGAAGAAGAAGCGGGACGTTGGGACCGGCGACGAGGGAGCAATGGCAATGGAAGCAGCCGCCTTTTCAGAGGCGCACAGCAGCAGTAGCGCACTGTATCTTGACGCGCAAGCTTTTACTACAAGCTCGCGCATCGGCCTTCGTTTTCTTTACGCTGGCGCGTCGTCTCGTGCCGGGTTCGCAGCTGACTTGCAGCCCTATTGTCGCGCTCGTGTTATTATTTCGGAATCATTAGGCTTTGTTGTTTATCAAAACAGGGTACAAACACCACGATTATCTATTATTATATACTAAAAGTAAAATACATGGTTTTAAATAGAGACACAAGGTTAATGCACATCATCTAAATTATTTTTAGTCATTGGATCTGTAATTTGTGATCAGGATTTAATAAGATATGAATGTTTACGTAAGTGCACATATGTGACACGGACGTGAACCTGACACGTTATATACTTTTCTTGAAAAAATATCTAAACCACCACGCTTAGATATGGGGAAGTCTAAGTAATAAAGCTCCCTGAAAAAAAAAAAAAAAAGTCTAAGGAACGTAAAGTGTAGTTTAGGAAATAACATAGAAACTAGATCTCTTTCCATACGTAAAGGATTTTTTTTGCTTGACCGTAGAAGTTCTATTTGATCACGTCTAAGTGAGGTCACGTTTAGGCCAGTTTAAAAAACGTTTAGATGAGTTATATGTGTACTATGCTAGCGTAGGACATGTTCTGAGTGTAAATTTTCTCACGTTCGTAGCAATGTCTCTAGACTAGGATGTAAAATTATCCCCCCGTTCCTAAAAAACCTTGTCAACTTTATCTAGATACATATATATAGATATGTTTTAACTATAGATTTAGCCGTACCTAGAAAAAGTTGCAATTTTATTTTTATAAATTGAGGAAGTATATAAAATCAGAATTCAACTTTTTTAGTAACCACATGCCTCATAGGCCATGTCCGCAGGAGCTGACTGAGAATGCTGGTGAGGAGGACGTGTTTTGCGTCAAGTTGTTGTTGTCAACCTACCGTCAAGCCGGGTAGCCAGAAGAAGACAATGGTGGACATTAGGCTAAATAGTGTGCAGTGATTTATAATATAAATTAATTGGGTATATTTAAACAATCACAAGAAAAGTATTACCCCTCCTTTTCGGGAAGGATGTAGCAAATTTGTCTAAATTCATATGTATCTTTACACTGACACTAAATAGTGTATAGATATATCCAAATTTAGAAAAAATGTGACAACCTTTTTGGAACGGAGGCGGTATAAATTAGAGCACATGTATATACGATATATAAAAGAGTATTGTCCATAAATATTGAGCACTGATCTTCGTCCACAATTATTTAGCACGGACGATTGGATACCAAGTCTTTCTTCACAACTTCGGTTCCACGTAATACGGTCGGTCATTGCCCCAATCACACACTCATGGTGACCAGATGCTAACGTGTGTTTGTCACACATACATGTCATCGGGTCTATCCTAACTCATTCTTAAAGGGTGTATGTGGTCTCGAAGAGTGAATAATCTCCATGTTAGACAAATTAGATTTGATAGACTGCAATGTTTCGAAGAAACATGTTGAAAAAAGAATATAGATGATAAAAACATTATTATACAATTTTGGATTTAAAACTCACCGCCATATTTGGATACATTTATTTAGGGAATTTTTCCAAATAGTAATTTCAAGATAGTCAGATCCCACTTCTATGCCGCTCAACACAAATTTATAGTTATACTGATTCGGACTCTGGGTGAGAGCGTACGACGCGTTAAATAGACAACAGTTATATTTGTATTGCTAATTTATTCTTCTTTTAATACTTCATCCGTTCCTAAATATAAGCCATATAGTTTTGGGCACGTAAATTAAAGAACGCATATTGAGAGAAAATTACACCAGGTTTAGGCGGGATTACCCCTATACATTTGACATGAGAAAATAGAGAACTTTGCATAAGATAAGAAAATATAATCAATTTCTAGAAAAAATCCATACAAGTGGTGTGTGGCACTAAAGCCTATATTCTGATTTTTTTCTCGAAAAACTATATGGCTTATATTCAGGAACGGAGGGAGTACTATTTTGCATGGATTTAATTGTTTTTTTACCAAAATTTGCACATTGGCGTAAGGATATAGAATCAGGACAATATTGCTCCATGTACCTTAAGAGTTAGTTTTAATTTAGAAAGATCATGTGAACAATGTTGGAGTTATTATTTGGAATCAAACCCAGTGATACATAAGTAATCCGCTAACATAGTTGGATTAAAAAGAAAATAGGTTAATAACAATATATATATATGGAGGTGGTTTGACGGTATTTTATTAGAGACAATAATGTTGTAAGTGTAACGGTAGCAATAACAATATGGTGGATTGTCACGATAAAAATCCACTAACACAAGGTTACACCTTCATTACGGAGTCAAAAACCAGTGGACTTCTAATTACCAAAAAGTAAAATATAAATTATAGAATATGTGACATCATATTATTGGAAATGTCATTGTAACTATTCTTCACAAATACAAATGATTCAGAAATAATATCACAAATGTGATGTCTTACCTCACATAATTTTGTGGGAAAATTTCAAATTATGTTATCGTGACACCATAAATTTATATCATCAAGAGCTTTAACATGTTAAAGATGATGCCCTCGCAATTGCGAGGGCCACCTTGCTAGTTTTGATGAAAAACGGTACAAATCGTACGCAAACTCACTTTATGAATAAAAACAGGCACACCCTACTTTTATGAGTACATTTTCGAAAACACAGCTTACTTGCAGCTCTATTGTGGTGCTCGTGTTATTATTTCGGAATCATTACTCATTCCCATTAGCCTTTCGTTTTTCAAACACTACCAATACTTTTTTCGAAAGCAACCGCTGGGTAGAAATCGTGAGTGTCAATGGTTCTGTAATTTGTTGATGTCAATTATGAAACATGCTATTATCTATCTAATAGTAGTACTTCCACCGTTTCAAAATACTCCACTTATTTTAAATACGGACGCATCTATAACTAAAATATGTTTATATAGATCTGTATCTACGTAAAGTTGAGCAAATTTTTTTGGGATAGATGAATTTTTTTAGGGGACATATTTCTTTGACGGTAATTTCTCAACGACAGCGCAAGCATGATTTTTTGTTTTTTGTTTACTTTACTATGCGCCGCCTCTTTTAGTCAATGGAAATATTGTTGGCTTGTTTCTAGCATTTGTGAAAATAACTTGTTCTACAGTAACTTTGGAAAGATATACTTACTCTATTAACCATTGTATCTTTCAGTCGGAGAAAAAACTACCATTTCTTCTGTAGCAACTTCGGAAACAAATATACTCCACCATCAGCCGCCTCTTTTAGTTGAGAAAATTCTACTAACTTCTTTCTAGTTTTCTGAAAAAAAATGATCCGTTGTACGTCACATCTTTCAACCGGTGGGCATTTTCCTCGTAACGGGCACTACATCTACGGTGCAGTATTAGCCTCTCTTTTTTTCCATCGACCTAGATCATCCGATGTTTTTTTTACTACCCTCTTTTCTCATCACCTCATCATTAGGGATTCCCTTTAATTCCTTTCCTTTGAGCAGGGAAAATACAACTTGTAATACAAAGGTTATTTTTAAGATGTTTCAAACAAGTGATTTTACACTCTTTTATCGGTCATGTCTTTCCATGATAGAGGAGTTTAACCCTTCCATTTCTTTTTCTTCTTCCCGCAATTGAGATCCCTACTAGTAATTTTCAACGAAACTTTGCTAGGAAAGTTACTCACTGCTCCAGCTCGCATGCTCTCTAGCTCGAGGCGTATCGACCATTGCATATTGAAATGAAGATGCGGTGGCCCGTTGGAGATGGCATTAGAGATTATTATATGTCAAGAAGCCTTATTTCTGGATAATAATGAATCTTACAATTCCAAATATACGAGAATAGAAGAACTATATTGGTTTCTTTTGTACAAATGAATTTTTTCGATTCATATTTCTATTAAGCGTCAAATTTTCTAATTTTATTTATCCTAAAGTATTTTTAATCTTAAGATGTATTATTTCTAAAAGTACAGATTGTAGGAAACATCAGCACATAAATGTCAAAAAAAAATCAGAAGTTTTAAAACTTTTATATGTTTTACTTAGAATACCGATTGCAAAACTCCATACTCCTAATCTTGGGAGTATAATTTGTCAAGAAGATGCATGTATAAGTGAAATCAATAAGTAGTTGGCATTTCATGGTGCGAAAATGACACATTACAAAGTAATCATAGTAAAGTAAAACTCGTGTAAGGCGAGTTAATGATATGTGGTTGTTGACTTTGTTATGTTGTCTCTACATGTTGTTTAGTATATAAAACCAACTACAATAAACAGAAACAAGTCAAACAAACACTAAGATTGACAAAGACAATTTATGTGGTCATAATAGATAGTACATAATGTCAAATAAAGAGAATTCACATATTTCCAAAACATGATCAGGATGGAGGTTGCAAGAATAGAAACCTGTCCATTTGACACGAGCAAGACTATCCATAGAACCCAATTCAACTGTCTCATGCATGAATCCACTAATTACCATTCCAACTAAAATTTCCACTAATTTGAATTGTACGAAACTTGTACAAAACTCTCTCATGGAAAACTAAATTAAATATACTTGTACTAAACTTTTGTACTTAATTTTGATGGTGTATGTTTAACGAATACATGTTGCATATTACACAGTTAACATTATTAACCACACAATAATGTTTCTAAATATTATTATTCTGCTTATTGTTATATAATTGCAACCTTTATTTGAGTTGCGTGAAAATTTTGTCTCCTTTCCGCCCTTAACAAGATATTCGAATTTATCAATAAAAAATGTGAAAATAGAAAAAAGAACAAAATCCATTCCTTCGTGAATTATTATTATCGAGAATTGACAAATTATATATTGTTTATGTATATTATTGCGTGAATGTTCATCTCCATTTATCTATTATTAGATATATTGACAAATTTTTCAGAGCATACAATTCAAGAAATATCTTAATAGAGGTGTGTAATGTATAATTAGGTAAAAGGAGGACTATAGAAAGTTCTCGAGTAATAAATTAAACTACAAGCATGATCATTTTTTGTGGCCAAATGTTCTCAAATAAGTGGAGTTATGAGTAAGTGAGATAATGCCATACGTCAGCATAATAATATACTATGTTCCGTAGCATTATCGCCAAACCTGAACTCTGTTTGACAATATTTGTAAAATGCAGCCATGCAAATGCCTTGGTCACTAGGTGAATTTGAAATTTTAGTACATTGGAAGGTGGATGAGGGTTTTGTTCCTGGGAACATGATTCCGGTTGATCAATAGCTTCACAAAATACCTTCATAATGGATTTTCTGATAATATGGTAGATTTTTTATTCATATTGGTTGACCAGAGGGGTCTTGTAGTTTAGCGGTGTTGCATCTACCACGTCGACAATGGCCACGGGCAGTCTTGCTCTGAAGTTGGTTCAAACAAGACAACATTTGATATTTTTGTTGGTCTACCACCTTATTACACTTGCGATACCATTGCCGGTGGCAACATCAGTTGAGAGAGTTTTCTCAGCCATGATTATTAGAAAGATAGATCTTCAAAACAAGATAGGTGATGAATGGCTCAATATTTGATGATTTGCTGTGTTGAGGGAGAGCTATTTGCAATACTTGATGAAAACAAGATTATGCTACGTTTTCATTCCTACAAGGATCGTCGAGATCATCTACCTCGACAGTTTCATCTTGCAAGCACGAATAAAAATTAATTATTAGTATTATACTTGTGCTAAAATTTGCACTCATAATTTTGTGTCATGGTGTAGGTATTGAGATCATACAGTGGCACCCAATTGAGCAACCCAACTACCCAAGTGGCATGAGTCCATGTTAGTAGTTTCTTAGCCATTTTTATGTGTTTTTGATGTTCTTTGTAGCCGTACTTCATGAATTATGAAAATTTAATCTTATTGGACCATTTGTTTTCATAAATTGCCTTGCTTTTGTGCCTATAAAAACTAGATTCATGTGTCTGTCCTGGCTCATCTCAATTACTGGCTTCGCTGCCGCTGTGCCGCACGTCGACCTGTTGCATGTACAACGGTGTTTCGGTGATTTTGCGTGCCAAGCTAGAGTCACCAGGATGGAGGCGTTGTGTGGCACCGCGACGTCAATGGCAGCAAAGGGAAGTTTTTCAAGGGACCACCTATTCAATTAACTGCAAATGAAAGCCCACCATGAAAGAGAAAGCACTCTTTTAAAATCCATCATTTTGGCCAAATAGTAGAGGTTGTAAAAAGAGCACGCATACACGTTGACACAATCCGCAAGGTTAGAGGGCGCAATCGAAGAAGGAGAGGTCACGTCAAAGAACGCCAAACACCGATCGTCAGAGGAGTAACTCAAACTACGTCACCCCTGTTGTACACTCTTCACACGATCGAGCATTCAAGAGCACGGCCATTCCCTGGAAGATTTGTGCGACACGACATTTCCTACTACGGAGTAGCTACTATACATTTGTGTGATATGATGCGCGTGAAATCTGGAGAGCAGCAACAACATTTCCGTGAAAAACCACGCATTTCTTATTTTCAACTAGAATTTGGCCAAAGCATTGCAAGAACCGGAAAATTAACCGTTGCTCCTCCGGCCCGCATGTGTATCCGGCCAATTAAGTTACCGCAGCGACCGGTCACGTAAATGTTTTTTACCATGGCACGCTGTGTGCAAGGAATGAGACTGGAGAAGGCACGCACGCATCCCATTCTTTTTGAAGTCGACCTCGCCTCTCTCGGTTTGTCAACCCTCTGACTGAACCGGAGCACGGGCTAGGCGTCTGACCATTTGGCCTTGCTGGATAGATATATGCTGAAAATGGACACATGCAAAATAGTTACTGCTGCCTCTGCATGTGTCTCTGGCCGGTGAGGGTGTGACAGCGTAGCATGGGCGAGCTGAGAGCAGTGGGCACGCGCGAGCCGGTTCGTGAACAGCATCGTCCATCCAACTGCACGGAGGCTGGTTCGTCAGGCTCGCATAAACACACACTCCGGCACAGGGGCTGTACTTGCTCACGTACTGTTCCACATTGCCATCTCTGATAAACGATCAGGGCTCACATGCCAACGAACGATTTCGAGTACAAGTCATATTTGATGATCAGCAGTGCAAAGATGCTAGTACGTGCCCCACATAATCAACTGCACATAATACGTGGTAGAAACTGGAATTGTTAATGCTACATCTATCTATTGTTTGAAAAGAACTTGAAAATCTATCGTGCCACAATCTAGACATCATCACAATTCTCTTTTAAACATAAGGAACATTAAATTAATAAAGCCACGGATAACTGATACAAGATGCTGAAAGTTGGCAACACACACGAAGAAAGAAAATACAACATGAAACACAGCTTAAGAACGAAACCTTCATCCATTCGCGTGATCAGAAACTTTGAAGGGGAGGTTGTGGAAATAGGCACGCCACGGGAGAAACATACAGATGCACATAATTATTAAAACAAAAAAGGAAAAACGTGTGTAAATTTCGTTCGATGTGTAATTACTGAAACTTTTTGGCTGTGTGCATCTTAATTATGCAAAAACCGGGTGTGATATTATTTGAGTAATAAAGCGCTCATTATAAAAACCAGAAAGGGGGGATCAGTGTTATCTTAGGTGGTCGGCTGCAAGTGTTTTATCACCGTGAGTCCGTGACAAGGTCTTTGTTTTCTATTTTTTTTTCTTTTCCTCGTTGTGTGTATTTTATGTTTTTGTGCATCTTGTTGGTTCAGAAGCTAGGTACATTTGTATCTTCGTGAATCGTGATATTATTATATTATCTTTATCAAAAAATAAATACAAAGAGAGATTGTCATCTGAATGCTAAGTACTAAGATAAAACACGCTGATTACCAATAGCAGCAGAATCATGTGACATATATATTTTTAAACAAGTAAAAGATTTGCTATTTTAGTTAATAGAGAACAAGTTTTGGACAAGGCATTTCTGAACCAGGGTGTAAATGCTCCTAGTTGAATAAAACATTCGGAAAAATAGCAAAAAAAAATCAAATAAATTGTGAAATTTCTGGACATTGAACATGAACAAGTGTACTAACTGCACACCAAAAATCTCCAGAAAACGACATATGTAGTGGTCTGTGCAAAAAAAGACAAATCGAAATGATGTAAGAAACAAATCTAGATGTTCGAAACAACACCACATTTTGTCTTTTTTGCACAGATCATTACATATGGTTTTTCTCGGAGATTTTTGGTGTGCAGTTAGGACACTTGTTTACGCTCATTGTCCAAAAATTTCAGATTTTCTTGAATTTGTTTAGTACTATTTTTTATTTTTTTATTCGCTCAGTAGCATCTACACTGAAGTTCAGAACTGGGTTTTCGACAAGTTTTAATGTTTTTAGAACAATTGCCTAGGACACATCCTTGAACTTTTAACGAACGCCTACTCTAACTATATAACTCAAATATTATACCTAAACTTTTAGGCCATTGATTTTCAAACGAGGCAAAAGATTTGCTCTTTTAGTTATACAACTCAAATTTTTGCACAGGCCAAGCACCAAGTTGTTGCCTCATCCATGACTTTAGCCATAACCATGGCCTTTGTGGAGAGGTAATTCCAAAAGACTAGCATTGCGCTCTTTTCATATTTCCAAGAGATAGAGCATGATAATTGCCGCAAAAGCTTTCCTTTTTGCTCATCTTCATAAGGCCATATTTGACCACCAACTGTTTAGGGATGGTTCGTTGGCCCAAGACTCCAGTGGTCTATCATGGATGACAAATCATGAGAGGATCTCTTCCCAAACCATTGTGGTGAACCTACACTTTGTACAATAGGGAGGAAATTGCACAAACCACTCACTATTGCTATCTATGTTGCACAAAACACTCACTTTTCACGTCTTTTGCAGAAAACACCAACTTTACATGTAGTTGGTTGCACAGAGGTCCAAATCAATGATTAGACTTGTTAACCGCAAATCTGATAGCCAGGGCCCACAATGAGTGATGATGTGGCATACACGTGTCATCAACTATTCTTTTTTAAACCTTAAAATTATAAAAATTCCAATAAATGGAACAATATAAACTAAAAAATCTAGGAAAGTTTGAAATACTTTAAAATATTTAGCACTTTTTGTGAGATATGGCCAAAACTTGGGTTCAAACTTTTCAAAAAGTTCTGAAAAAATTATAGTATTTGAAACAATATGACATACGTAATTTCGAAAAGTTTGACATAATTTAAAGCCATCAAGCTTGCCATCTTCCTATCGCCGCCTCCAGTGCTCGATTTATATTGTTTCGTTTAGTTGAAAATTTTCAAACTTCTAAAAATTCTTGAAAAAAGCTAGTTTATGATACTCGGTGCCACATCATCACTAGTTGTGGACCCAGCCATCAGATTTGCTGTTAACAAGCCTAATCTCAGATTTGGACCTCTCTGCAACCAACTACACGTAAATTGGTGTTTTCTGCAAAAGACGTGAATAGTGAGTAGTTTGTGCAACAGAGACAGCAAAAGTGAGTGGTTTGTGCAATTTCCTCGTACAATAGGTGTGTCATCGATTCTTGGACTTGGTTGCATAGGTGGATAATTTCCACAATTTCGCTATCCCCTAAGTTGAAGGCTATCCGCTATCCACACTCTATTTTTCATAACCAACTGAGCAAAAAGTTCACATTTTGGAGCAGCCCACACTATTAAAACCTAAGCACAATGTCATCCAAACCAAAATCTTGGGACATTATATAAGCCATCCTGGTTTAACGTATTTTATCTTTGACTAAAAATTACTTTAAATATACAAAGATTGTTGGTATGAAATTTGGAAAACAAGATGTTGCATCTAATAATATCTTACACAGATCATCATACGAAAAAAAGAGATTAAAACCTCGAAAGGTCAATAGCTAATGTTACCTACTAAAACCTACAACTCAACATGGCACAATCCAAGCAAGCATCACAAACATCGAAGAGGGATTCATCAGACAACTATCCAACAACAGAAATGAAAAGAAAAGGTAACCCAATCTACTGCCACCGATGAACACGCTCGAAGCATCCTGCCAATAGATGACAGGCTGAGGTTCAGGTTCAGGCGACGCACCCCAGGCAGCCCATCCAAAGGCTCCTCCTCCTGGGGCGGCGCATGTGGGAGGCGGCGAGCTCCGGCGACGGCACCTGGTACAGGTCCTCGTCAACGGGCCGGACCACCCTAGTGGCGCGCGCGAGGCCGCCACCGCCGCAGCCTCCGACAACCTCCGACGCCGGCCTCGCGCGCCGTCCCTTCTTCTCCAGGGACGCTTCACTGTCGCTCTCCGGTATCCTCCTTCTCGGCTTCTTGGTGGGCATCGGCTTGCGCGGGGGAGGCGAGTACCTAAACCAGACGTCGCTGCACGCCTCAGGCTCGGGCGTCGTGTAGCAGTACGCCGCGGCGGGCGCCGCGGCGTCCGGCTGGTCGTAGTGGTAGTAGTAGTTCCACTCCCCGAACGCCGGCACCTGACGCCTCCTCGCCACCTTCTGCGAGACCAAAACGAGTAAGTACAAGATCAAGGTTGTGACCACCGCTCCGGCATGTATGGAAGGGAGGAAGGAAGCCTGGATCACACAATGCCTACCTCCATTTGGTTCCACACAGCAGAGCAAGCACGGGACAGACAGAATGAGGTCGAGGAGAAGAAGTGCAAGCTGGGGCCGGTCAGTGGGGTTAGCTGGAGTAGCTAAACAGAATGGAATGGCGAATGGGACCTCTACAATGGCTGGCTGGATGGCTGTATTTATAGCGAGAAATGGAATGGCGCTAGTCAGAACGGGCCGGTGCGTAGCGTACTAGCGTTGAAGAAGAAGGAGAAGCGAGGGCGGGGCAGCGTTGGGAGCGGCGACGATGGAGCATCGAAATGGAAGAACCTTTTCACAGTAGCTTGCAGCAGTGAATCAATAGTGTGTCCTGGCGCGGTCGCGAGCGAGCTTTTACTACACGGGCACGCATCGGGCTTCGTTTCTTTGGTGGCGCGTCGTGCCGGGTTCCCAGCTGACTCGCAGCCCTCTTGTCGCGCTCGTGTTATTTCGGAATCATTACTGGCTGATTACAAAAATAAAATACTTCTACGTAGCCTGTCAACGCTGCCTGCCATAGTACCGAATCCTAGGCGAAATAGTTTACGAGACAAGATGGCTTCTATGGAGAAAGAAAACTGCAAGAAACGAGATGACACAGATTCAGAAAGAACGCACAAACCTTCTACTAGTAGAACAAGACATCATTGCTGGCTGATTACAAAAAAACAGCGAGGTTGTGTTATGGTATCTCCGATCCATTTTCAATGCAAAACATATCTGTTTTGCTTGGGTGTACATTGCGTCCATGAGGCTCATGCTCCGAGCACCTGCCAACAACAACACCAGCCACAGTTATGGACTCCAAAAGCAACCTAGGCGGCGCCTTCTAGAAGGGAGCAACACCGTGGTGCCATCGTCGCCCGATCCGACTAGCCGGACCTAAGGTTTCCTTCGATGCTCGAGGTGAGGAAGACCAATAAGGGCCAAGACGACACCTCCAAGAAGGAATTTCTCCCAGCCCGATCATCAACCCCAATGTCCATTAGAATCGTGCAGATGGGCACAACAGAAGCAAGCCGAAGACGTCGCCAGATCAAGGCAAGGATGCCGACAACCGCCCACCAAGACCACCATCGGACAAGACTGGATGGAGGGATCTAACCCGTCACTGTCACCACCAGGTGACCAACAGCCTCCATCGAGCCACTGTGCCTCCCGAGAGCCACAACCACATAACCGTTGACCCGTCCATGCCTAGATGGGTCGAGTGTGCCCGAAGCTCCACTCCAGGCAGTAGCGGAAGGGGTGCCTCTGACGCGAGATCACGCACCGCCTTGCCGAACCGCGCCCGTCGCAAAACCACGCCGTCAACACACGTGTTCCCACGATGCACTGAGAAGGTTGCCTCCGTCGCGCGAGGGAGAGGGGCCGCCGCCACCTTGAGTCCCGGAGCTTTGCCTCACGGTGACCCTGGCGGCGATGAGAAAGAGGAGTGGGTAGGGGAGGGCAGCGCGTGGCGCCGAGAGCTCGCCGCTCGAGCCGCCTAAGTCAAGCACACGGGGGTAGGGAGATGTGGGTCTGATCAAGGCACATATTAATGTGAGGCATTCTTTTCGGAACGGGGATATTATTAAATTTAGTGTTAAAGTAAATTTTGAGAAAAAGAAACTCTGCTGCAAATCAATCGCCGCACCAGATGTTAGAAAACCACAGTAGACACGCTTGGACACAAACTGCAAGGTTATTACAGCGTGTAGTCGGACGGGATTGGTCATGTCAAATAAGGCTGAGCAGTGAGCAGCGATCGTCAGAAGAGTCCATCCAATAACGTCACACGCAGTAAGCATTCAAGCGTGGCCATTCCCTGGACGATTTGACTGATAGGACTTGCATGAAACCAGGAGCGCAACATTCCCCGCGAAATCGAGGCGATTTACACAAATTTAACTTTTTGTGGGAAAACGCACAAAATGATCCTCTCGACAAACTATTTCACGCATCTAACTCTTGAAATGCGCCCATAGAAACGACATCACACATTATCGGCAGGCAGGCTCGAGCCGCCACGTATAACAGAATGTGTTGTGTGGCGTCCTTGCGAATGGAGCCACACAAAAGGGTTAGAAGCGTGAAATAGTTTGGCAGGAGGTTCATTTTGTGCAATTCTTACCTAAAAGGGTAATTTTCGTGTAAATCGCCCGAAATCGAAAATCTTTTTCAACCAGAATTTGGCCATCCAAGAACCAGAAAATGACTCGTTGCTCCCGTGGCTGTCCGATGCTCCAGCTCTACACCTATCGACCATCCCGCACTTCAAATAATAATATGATACTCCCTCCATCCAACAGAAAATGTCTCAACTTTGTTAAAATTTGAATTGATCTACCTAATAAATAATGTCTACATACATCCAAAATTTGACAAATTTGAGACATTTTTGATGGGAGGAATGAAGTGTGGCATCACTAGACATTTCCCCTTGTAGTAAATGTTATTTTTACCATGCCACATTCCAATGAAGTAGACAGCCCGCGGAAATCCTGTTCCTTCTTTCGTGATAGTTTTTCTGAGCTTCTCAACTGGCACTCGATCAGTAGCTTTTGACCTGCTAAGAAGAGACCCATGCAAAATATTACTACCGCCACTGTATCTGTGCAGGCTGCGGCTCTGGCTCCGGCCTGCCTGCCATAGTGTGGTAGTATGGGCAGGTAGAATGCGCTCGCCGGACGGGTTCGATCTAACCTCGTTCGGTTTCTTCTTCAAAACCATTTGCCGTTCTCTTCTCTTGACTTCGAACCGAACACGTTGTTTATTAAGTTTTCGACGGGCCCAGATATTGAGTTAAGGGCATCTTCAACTGGACGACGCAAAGCGCCGTTTGCGTCCACGTAGTCTAAAAATATGTTTGGAACCAGGCCCAACGGTCTGACACATAGTGATCGGGCTGTCCGCGGAGACGAAAATGCGGCGTAAATATGCGTCTGGGATGCATCTCCGCGGACGCGCCGAGCGTCCTCCTTTTCGTACCAGATCGCGCAAGTCAGGGACAGCGAAATCGACCGTGTGGATTTGCTTTCTCTTCCCCTTCTTTGCTGCCCTAGTACAACGCCATCACCCAAATCCCACTCCGCCGCACCACCGCACGCCATCTGCCAAGGCCTCGCCGCGTCGGAGAACAGGATCGGAGTCGGGGGTAGGTTCTGAACCGCATCTGCCGCGTCTTAGGGGGCTAAACATCTGCCGGTTGCACCGGCCGGCCTCGCCGGCTAGGAGCTGTTCGGTCAATTGCGCCGGTAGGTTTCTTACTCAGTTTTTCGGCGATCATTGATCCGCAGTTGCTACTCACGCAGATGGACATGTGGAAGATGCTTGACAAGTTCTACGCCGAGGTCAGTGATTCCTCTTCCAACGACGAGTCCAATCAGGCGACGCAGAACATGGCTTCTGTTGCGGCATCCATCCTGCACGAGCACAATGCCAGCTAGATGCCGGTGCACCGGGCTCTGTGAAGGACCGCTCAAAACCTGCCACGCAACATACTAGAAGGGCATCTCTGGCTCCACAAGGACTACTTCCACCGCTCCAATGTTCACGGAGAAAATGTTCCAGCGACGGTACAGGATGTCAAGGGACCTGTTCATGGTCATTCTACGGGGTGTTAGAGACTATGACCCGTATTTCCAATGCAGGACCGATGCAATCGGTGCGTTAAGCTTCACCTCCTACCAAAAATTAATGTTCCACATCTATTCGAATGCTATCCTATAGAATGGTTGTTGATATATTAGACGAGTATCTTAGAATGGTTGAGAGCACCCGCGTTGAGTCCGTGTACCAGTTTTGCCGAGCCGTGACGGAGAATATTACTGTAGGGAGCCAACAATTGAGGATACAAGGCAGCTGTTTTCTATCAACGAGTCTAGTGGGTTCCCAGGCATGATTGGCAACATAGATTGCATACACTGGGAGTGCAAGAACTGTCTATTTGGATGGTAGGGTCAATATATACAACGGCCATGCGGAGGGATGCACTGTCATTCTTGAGCAGTGATATTTCATGATTTATGAATTTGGCATTTATTTTTTTGGCCTGGTCGGTTCCAACAATGACATCAATGTGTTGCACCGATCATTGGTTTTCAACAGACTTATGACATGCAAAGCTCCTCATGTGAGCTACGAGATCAATGCAAATGAATATGATAAGCCATATTATCTTGTTCCTGAAGACCATGCATGAGGTGATAAACTGTTGCGTGATCATGCATAACATGATTGTTAAGAACGGACGTCCTGATGGACACAATGAGCACCAATGGAATTTCTAAGGTGAGCTGATTGCACCAATCCCTAGGTCATCAACCTGACAGCAGCTGCATATGAATGATGAAGTGACTGACAAGAGCATATCCAAACGCTTACAGACAAATCTGATTGAGCATCAATGGGCATTGACTGCCCATGAAAAAATTGTGCAGTGCTCAACATCACCATATTTTCACATAGACTTTCAAAAATTTGGATGTCAAAAACGATCGTTTTTCTACCTACGGGAAACAGACGGGCGAGTAGAGGTTAGGAAAAGAGGGCACACACGTCGACACAAACTGCAGTGTTGTACGCACTTGCAACGGCAAAGGAGAGGTCATGTCACACAACACTGCTCATCGATCGTAGAAGTGTAACTCAAACTGTGTGACGCAGTAGTATAGTACTGTCCACACGATCGAGCATTCAACCGCGCGCATGGCAATTCCCCGGAAGATTCATGCGACACGACATTTTCTAGAATGCATGGGCATGATAAGACACGCGTGAAACCTGGAGCATGACATTCCCCGTGAAAAAATGACCTCGGCTCCAAAGAAAATTTTGCCATGCAACCACCAAAAAATTACCGAGTGCTCCTCCGGCCTGCATCTGCTCCCCTCCCGTGCAAGATCCCATGCTGACGGATATATAAGCCGTAGTAGGCGGCACGCAAGGCTATCAGCCGGTAAGTCGGTAAGGGCATCTCCAACGGGCGCTCCGCGCGGAGCGCCAGCGAAAGCGGACGGCCGCGCGTCGGAACGACGCAAACCCGGCCCAAATCTGGGCCGGGTTTGCGTGGCCGCGGATGGCACGCGGCGTCCTCGCGTGTCCGCCTGTCCGCGTGGCTGGCCCATGTCGGTGCCCAGTCCTATTAAATGTGGACGGGGAAGGGGACTGTCCCTATCCGGTCCCCACTTTCCACTCCGCCCGCACGCGCGAGCTCGAGCTTCCGCGCCGCCATGGCCCGAAGCGCGAGTTCAAGCCGTCCGCCAACGACCACGAGGCCGGCAGCAGCCGGCAAGTCGCGCCGCCGCGTTCACAATGGGGCCGGCGCTCCCGGACGCGAGCGGATCTACGTCAACGTAGCGGTGGCGCAGATGTTCGGGACGCCGGCGTCCCAATGCCGTGGGGACGTGCACCTCCCACGGCCGGCACCTGAGCCCGGATCGGGTTCCGGTGCCGCCCATCCCGGCCCGCCGCGCCCGCTCGCCGAGATCCGGAGGCGCCGCTCCTGCCGGCGGACCTCCAGCAGGACCCCGCGTACGGCGACGCAAGTCCCAACTGGACTTGTGGTTCGAGGTGTAGCACGATGCGCGCCGGCGCACATGCTTCACATCCGCGACGGCGCGCCTCGCGCGCAGCCGGCACACCTGCTAGGCGGGCTGGCCGTCGCCCCGGCTCTACATCAACGAGCCGCGCCCCGCGCCCGCAGCCGCAACGGGAGGAGAACGACCCGGAGCTGCAGGCGGCGCCGCGGCGTCCCGCGAGCAGCAGGACCTCGACGAGCTGGCCAAATGGCCGCACCTCGTCGAGGCGTTGCGCCTCCGCGCCGGAGGAGGCGGCCAGAAGGCCCAGAGGACGTCAAGGCGGAGGCGTGGGCCTTCCTCGAGCCGCGCCGTCAGAGGAGGCTACGCGCGGCGGCGCTCCGGGAGGAGGACGAGCGCCGCCGGCGGAGGAGGAGCGCCGGGCGGCCGCAGGGAAGAGCAGCTCCGGCAGGAGTCCGCGCGAGGGCACGGCTGCGCAGGCCGGCGAGCCCGCCGAACCCGCACTCCCCGGGAAAGGGCGAGCGGGAGCCCCGGCCGGAGTCGCCGCCCCCGTGTCGAGCCGGAACGCGTCGCCGCCGGGGGCATCGTCGTCATCGACGCTGACGATGACGAGTACTACTGGGAGTAGTATTGCCGGCGGCCACCGTGCTCGCAAACCCTGTGTAGGGTTTTTTTTTTAGTTTAAAGCCCATATAGGGCTTTCTTTTGTGTAAAAATTGCCCAAAATAGGGCTAAGTTTAATTAACCACTACTTTAATGTTATTTTTGGCTGTTTTCCTTTTTTATTTTTATTTTTGTTATTTTAATTACATATGCGGTGCGTCCGCGCGTTGGGCGCAGCGTGCGACCCAAACGGACACGCGGACGCGGCTGCTGTCCGGGTGTCCGTTCGGCCACCCAAACGGCCCAAAACGGACGGCCCAGCGCGTCCGTTTGGATCGCGCGGTTGGAGATGCCCTAACTCCCGGCAAATTAAAGGTGGCCTTTACTGCGGCGACGCTAAAAATTGAACCAAAACTATAAATGGTCAACCACATCTTCTGGACTTGTCAACACCATCTCGCTAACAAATACGGTCCATCTCTGTGTCAAGCCGTGCATTATCTTTATATGAACTCTTTGTGTAACCTCAATCTCAAGCTGGCACTTGTTCTCGAGCTTAGACTGCTCATAGTGGGAGTAACATAGGTAGTAATATCACACATCTCAAGGCATTTTGGTGACATGGCATACTAATAAATGAAGAAAGAGAGTGAGGTGGTAACTAGCTATGTTACCATAATATCACACATCTCAAGGCAATATAAGTCTACAACATAATTAATGACACATTACATGACACTACATCTAAGTTACTACCCACTATGGAGGTGGTAACTTAGACTAGTAACATGACATATGTTACTAGTCTAAGTTACTCTCCACTATGAGCAGCCTTAGACTGCTCATAGTGGGAGTAACATAGCTAGTAACATCACACATCTCAAGACATTTTGGTGACATGGCATGCCAATAAATGAAGAAAGAGAGTGAGGTGGTAACTAGCTATGTTACCATAACATCACACACCCCAAGGCAAAATAAGTCTACAACATAATAAATGACACAATGCATGACACCACATATAAGTTACTACCCACTATGAAGGTAGTAACCTAGACTAGTAACATGTCATATGTTACTAGTCTAAGTTACTCCCCACTATGACCAGCCTTATAAGCAAACCATGACCTCACTTCCCAACACTATTTGTTATATCATACACGAAAATCCAGTTTGAACGTGATCTAGTGGAGGAGAAGACCTGCAGAGTGCAGACCTCGAGGTCCTTATTTTTGTGATTTTTTTTTAGAGTTTTTCAAGTCGACCTCGCTAGGTGGCCTTTGACCGTGCTCGATATATCTATGCTAAGAAAGGGCACATGGAAAGGTGCACGTGCACCTTATTAAAAAAAATATAAAAGGTTATTTTAATTGTTTAGAAAACTTTCAAAAAACACACATGTATATATTATGTTGACACTTATTTGTGCAGATCATACGTGACCTACATAGTGTCATTTAGATATTCTTTCATATTCGTGCAGGCCACGTACAATCGTATTTTTTTCGTGAAAACTTACACAAGCAATTAAGTATCATCGTAATATGTACATGAAAAATTTTATTTAAAAAAAAATCACATAGCATTTTTCAGTACTGGAGAAAACGGGTGCACGTACACCCAGGTTCATCCTGGTATTTCACATGCAAAATAGTTATATCTATGCATATATCTATGCTAAGAAACGGCACATGCAAAATAGTTAATGCCACCTGGAGATGGTATATTTGCACCTAGGACATATTTACTCCTGGTTTTTAAAATAAAATTTGAATATAATTTTAAACGTTAAAAAAAATTGATAAAAAATGTGTCGAATAGATCTTGATGTTTCATGTGTTTGCGAAGCCGATTCACGAAAAATCGATATTTTTTGTGTCATGTGTAAAAAAGATAAAATTTGGTGCTAAAAATAAGCTCTCCACAAGCCATTTCCTTGTCTTTTTCTACACAAGAAAACAAAAATATCGGTTTTTCGCGGAACTTTGCATACGCACATAGAATGTCGATATATACGTGCGGAATTTTTGTTCAGATTTTTTTATATTTAATTTTTTTTCCCACGGCAAGGGCATATATACACCTAAGATCTAAAGTGCATTTCCGCTGCCGCCTCTATCTCTCTGCAGGATGTGGCACCGGCGTGCTATGGTATGGTCTAGACGAGTTGAAAATGCTACACCCTCTCATACATAATAAAGTATTTACGGGTTTGACCAAACTTGATGCTATTAGTTCACTAGAGTTTTGTGTTCTTTTGGAAATAATGATCGATATTCTTTGTTTGTTGTGACATTTTTTTGTTAAAGAGCATTTTATTACTTAAGAGTTTAAGGGTTACACCCGGCCTCTGCATAGCTAAGATGCACATAACCGTTACAATCCAAGGAACAAAAAGTACGAAATAACTCGATACATGGCACATCATAATGCGGTATCGACCCCTAAGGTGGCAAATGACCAATCCTAAAATTATGCTGCCACCCATGTTGTGTAATAAACTCTCTCGCCGTGTCCTCCAACCGTGTAGACACCTTCGTAAACAGGTCGCGGTTCTCCATGAAGACACGAACATGAACGGAGCATAGTACTGCACTGATAGACAACCTGCATAAGAGTAGAATTTCTTATCATTAAACACTTTATCATTTCTATATAGCCAAAGCGACCAAATAACAGCAAGCGCTCCCACCCTAATAAGTACCTTAAACCTATGATTCACCCCATTAAGCTAATTACCAAAATATTGGCAACCCTTCATGGTGGATATAAGGTAAAACCTATTTGAATGATTGACAGTATAGAACGTGCAAAGTGGCATTGGGAGAATAAGTGTTTAATTCTCTCATCGTAATGACGAAATACATACTTTTTTACTTCCCTGCCAATTGCGATTTGCAAGGTTGTCCTTAGTAAGGATTACCCCACGACGAAGGTACCATGTGAAAACCTTTGTCTTCAGCGGTATCTTCATCTTCCAATTTTTCTTAAAATTAATGACCGGCTGTAAAGGCTGGATCAAAGCTTTATACAAGGAATCCATAGTGAATTTTCCATTCACCGTTAGGTTCCATCGAAACTCATCTGCCCCATGTGATAGTTGGACGAAACTAACCGATATAATAGTTAGTTCCATGTTGTTAGGCGGGGGCCAACAAGATCTCTTCTGAACGTCACACTAGGTGGGTTTAACTCCATCACCTTAGCTAAGGTATCACCCTTGTAACGTATAATATTATATAAAGCTGGATATTGTTCTCGGAGCCATCAGCTGTAAGGAGGGCAAATGCTAACCATCATATAGCTGTAGTGGTTATGTTGTAAAAAATATTCCCAAATGTAATAGGTTTTTTGCAAATGCTAGCCATCAGCTTCTACAGCCGATTATAACTCAAAAAAATCCTTTAATGCCACACAAAAATCTCAAATGTAACATTACCGCAATCTCTACCTAGAAAAATTACTGTAGCACTTTCCCATGAAAATACAACAAAAAATTATGCACGCATGTAGCAAATCATACCATTGTGTGCAACATCCATAGAATTCCATAAAAGTTGAGCTCCTCCCATTGACAACTGTGGTACTGCCATGTCCGATCCGAGCTCATCGGACACAAATTGGACTCGCCCGAGGCCATTTTGAAGCTAGCGAGGGTTGCTCCGGTGCTCCCCCCCTAGAATTAGTAGAAGGGTTATAATTAGATTTTTTTCATGTGTTGGGTCCGTCAAAACCTATATCCAACCCATGTATACCCGTTTGTATTGATACGGTACGTGTATGTTGCGTAAGAAGAAGAAAAAAAAGGTGGCATGACCAGTTTACGATCCCATCCGCGTAAGTACCGCCCCACGTCGTGTGCATGCCATGTTTTGAAACCGTAGATACGTACAAAAATGTGGTACAACAAAACATGGGCCATACGGGGCTGTACTGGGTTGTATGGACGGTGAACCTACACTGAAATTACGATCTTGCCCCGCTTACGAACATATATTAAAAGATCTCTACCGTTGTTATGTTTGACGCTCCCAATTTTTTCTAGGAGAGGAGCACCGGAGCATAAGTGAAAGCTAGCTAAGTTGTTACCGCAAGAATCCCCGAAAGCCCCACCATCTTTTTTCCCCATGCGTCAATGGAAGCTCCTCAAACGAGCACTCAAGCGGATGCCAAATTGCCAAGTCCCCTAGGAGGCTGGAGAGCAACATTCCACGTGAAAAAGAAATCATTTTTTTCAACTCGTTGCTCCTCCGGCGCGCCATGTGCTCCAGCTCCAATTTAGTTACCGCAGTCGCTCACCAATCCTGCTGGACAGTAAATGCTTCTTACCAATCTTTCCACTAGGTTTTTCTTCTTGTAGCCTTTCAACTCGACCTCACACCTCTCTCGGATTGTGAACACATGAATCCTAACACGAGCTAGGCGTCTGCTACCTTTTGACTTGCTCGATGTATCTATGCTAGAAACGGACACATGCAAAATACTAGTTACTGTCTCTGACCTGTGAGGCTGTGCCAGTGTGGTATGGGCCAATTGAAAATTGAGTACGCACGCGCGAGCCGGCTCACACACAGCATCCATCCAACTGCACGAATCAATGTTCGTGGCAGTTCGTCAGGGCAACGGCTCCGCATACACACTCCGGCACAGGAGCTGTACGTGCTCACCAACTGTTCGATATGGCGATCTCTGAGAAAGGATTAGGGCGCACATGCCAAGAAACGATTTGGAGTGGAGATCAAACTTGATCAAAAGTACAGGATGAGCAGGAACAGTGAGAGAGAGAAAGAGAGAGTCTAAACTACCAAACAGAAAGGCTAAATGTCAAGTGCTAACACAAATCCACAACTACTGCTGATGAACACGCGCGCACCATCCTGTCAAGTGTCAACATCGGACTACTAATAGCAGCATAATCATCAGAGAGACTGAAGCACAAATATATATCCAATAGAAAGGGCAAACCTCATCTACCTATTGAAGTCACGCAAATCTACTGGTAAAGGCGTAACAGAAGCGATTTCGGGATGATAAATACCTGCTTAATAGAATAAGATGTTGAAACTCATTATCTTACAGACATTACACAAAAAGAGTGAAAACTCGAAATGTTAATAGCTAGTGCTACCTACTAAGAACACGTATCTTGGCACAATCCAAGACAGCGGCACAGAAAGATCGGAGAGAGAGAATCATCACGGAAGTATCCAACAACACAAAGAAAAAAAATGAAGAAAGCAACGCAATCCACTACCACTGATGAACAACAAGCTCAGCTCGCAGCATGCTGCGAACGGATGACAGGTTCAGGCCTTCAGGCGACGCATCCCAGGCAGCCCATCCACAGGCTCCTCCTCCTGGGGCGGCGCCGGTGGGAGGCGAGCTCCGGTGGTGGCACCTGGTACAGGTCCTCGTCGACCGGCCGCACCACCCTGGTGGCGCGCGCCATGCCGCCTCCGCCAGTCTCCGACGCCGGCCTAGCGCTCCTTCTGCCCTTCTTCTCCTGCGACGCGTCACTGTCGCCCTCCGGCCTCCTGGTCTTCTTCTTGGCGGGCGTGGGCTTACGCGCGGGCGGCGAGTACCTGAACCAGACGTCGCTGCAGGCCTCCGGCTCGGGCGTAGCGCCGTAGCAGTACGCCAGGGCGGGCGGCGCCACCGTCTCCGGCTCGTCGTAGTGGTAGTAGTAGTTCCACTCCCCGAACGCCGGCACCTGACGCCTCCTCGCCGCCGCCTTCTGCAAGACCAAAACGAGTTAGAACTAGATAGATCGAGGTGGTGACCACTGACCACAACTCCGGTGTGTATGGAAGGGTGCCTGGATCACACAACGCCTACCTCCATTTGGTTCCACACACGGCACAGGTTCAGGGGCAGACAGAATGAGGTCGAGAAGAAGAAGGGGAGAGAAGCAAGGCTGGGGCCGGTGAGTGGGGCTAGAGATGGACCTCTCGAGTAGCCAAACAGAACGGAATGGGACCTCTCCATGGCTTGGCTGGACACTTGTATTTATAGCGAGAAATGGAATGGGGCGATGAGCACGAGCTAGCTGCTGAAATAGGTGCAAATAGGTGCAGGGAGAATAGAGCTTGCAAGGCTGCTCTAGCTGCTGAAATCCAAGAGCTGGATCTGCTTGCTGATGCTGGTTCCTTGGATGCGGAGGGTTGGGCCTACCGCTATTCCCTTGAAGACCAACTGACAAAACTCTTTGAGCTTGAGGAAGAATACTGGCGCCAACGTGGGCGCCTGGATTGGACCCTTAAAGGTGATGCAAACACGGCTTATTTTCATTCCATAGCAAATGGCCGCAGACGGAAATGCCTGATTACTAGCCTGAACACGGAGGGAGGAACTATAGTTGAGAAGGGGGAGATCCAGGCTCACATTTACCAATTCTATCGCGAGCTGCTTGGTACTGAGGATCCAAAACCTTTATCCACCTCTCCGCAGCTTTGGAGTGCTGACCAACAGGCTAATGCTGAAGAAAATTTGGCGCTGTCCCTATCCTTCACTGCTGAAGAACTTGATGAGGTTCTGCGAGAGACTAAGACAAACACGGCACCTGGGCCAGATGGCTTCCCAGTTGCTTTCTACAAGAAGTTCTGGCCAACCTTGAGACCCTTGGTGTTGATCATTCTGAACGGCTTCGCGCTAGGCATGCTTGATGTCTCTAGACTGAATTTTGGCATCCTTTCCCTCATCCCCAAAGTGCCTGGGGCTGAGTCCATTAAGCTGTTCCGTCCCATTGCCCTTATCAATGTCATCTTCAAACTGATCTCCAAAGCATACGCAACAAAACTTTCTCCGGTAGCGCACCGGATTATTGCACACTCTCAGACTGCGTTCATCAAAGGTCGGTACATTCATGATGGGGCGTTGGCACTTCACGAAATAGTCCATGAGATCAAGAGCAAGAGGCAGAGTGCAGTGATTCTTAAGTTAGACTTCGAAAAAGCCTACGACAGGGTGAACTGGGCTTTTTTACGGGAGGTGCTGGTTCGAAAGGGTTTTGAATCTGGCTTCATCCACAGAATTATGCAGCTTGTTTCTGGTGGCCAGACGGCAATCTGTATTAATGGCGAGGTTGGACCTTACTTTAGGAACAAACGCGGCGTAAGACAAGGCGACCCAATCTCACCGCTTCTTTTTGATTTCATCGCTGATGCGTTGGCCGCTATCCTGGATGCTGCTACCAGGGCGGGGCACATTCGTGGGGTGGTTCCCCACCTTGTCCCGGGTGGAGTTACCCATCTCCAATATGCAGACGATACGATTCTTCTGTTCCAGAATGAACCAAACAGTATTATGAATGTGAAGTTTCTCTTGTTGTGCTTTGAGATGCTCTCGGGTCTAAAGATCAACTTCCTTAAGAGCGAGGTTATCGTGATGGGGGCTGAGCAGGGTGAGCAGGCCAGAGTGGCTAACGCTCTCAACTGCAGGGTTGGCTCCTTCCCTTTAACTTACCTGGGCTTCCCAATCTCACATCGTAAGCTGACCATTGCTGACATGGCTAACCTTGTCAACGTTGTGGGCCGTCGAGTAGAACCTTGGCAGGGAAGGTTTATGTCTTCAGCGGCAAGACTTATCCTTACAAATTCTTCACTTTCAAGCCTGCCAATCTACTCCATGTGACTCTTCCTGCTGTCGGAGGGTACTCATGCTGGGTTTGATAGTCACTTGGCCAGATTCTTCTGGGAAGGAACTGCTGAGAAGCGCAAATTCCACTGGGTCAAGTGGCCCGACGTCTGCCGTCCCAAAGACCAGGGTGGTCTTGGAGTCCTGAACTCTCGTTTCCTCAATATTGCCTTGATGACAAAATGGATCTGGCGCCTGTACAACGAGGACGAGGGACAATGTCTGTGGTTAAAGCTGCTGCGCGCTAAGTATCCTGGTGCAACCAACATCTTTAGTTCCTCTCCGGCGGGAGGATCCCCTTTCTGGCATCAGTTGCACAAGATAAAGCATTTCTTTAAGCTTGGCGCGAAATTCATCCTTGGCAATGGCCAGAATGTTCTGTTTTGGACTGATTGGTGGTCTGGTGAATCCCCTCTGTGCGAGAGGTTCCATACACTCTTTGCTATTTGCTCCTACCCTGCTATGACAGTTGCTACGGCGTCCAGAGGGACAACATGGCATATTCCGTTCCGTAGGACCTTTGGCCCTCTTGAGACTGAACAATGGAACATTTTGCTTGCTGAGCTGACCCAGGCTGCTCCTTCTGCTGTGAGTGACAAAGTTTCCTGGGCCCTTGAACCTTCTGGGGGCTTCTCCACGTCCTTGCTCTACCGAAAACTGTGTCAAGGAGAAGCATGCTCTTACGCCAATGATATTTGGTCTGCAAACATTCCCTTAAAGGTCAAAATCTTTACTTGGCAACTTGTCAGAAACAGGCTCCCAACTAATGAACAGCTGGCCAGACGACACGGCCCGTCCAATGGACAGTGTGTCCTCTGCGGCTTGCCGGAGTCGGCAGATCATCTCTTCTTCAGCTGCCATCTTGCTAAATTTCTTTGGAGCGGAGTTCGCTCGGTGCTTGCGGTTCAGTGGAACCCTACATCCTTTCCCCAGTTTTTTGACATTTTGAATCTTTTTTCCGGGAAAGCAAGGAGATTTATTTGGCTTTTGTTTGCTGCTCAAAGCTGGGCTCTTTGGAACATTCGCAACAAATTCTCGATTGAGGGAATCTTCCCTAAACAACCTGCTGACTGTGTGTTCAAAACTACCATCTTACTGCAGCAATGGCGACCTCTTGCAAGAAGTAAAGACGTCGAGCTGGTGGACGGCTTGATCTCCCTCATGAAGACCCTGTTCCACCAGACTTACACTCCAGTGGCGGCTCATGTGTGAAGCTCTTCTTCATCGTCCTAGTTTATGTTCTTGCTGAAACTCTTCCTGTTTAGTCCCCCGATCCTGCTTGTAATCCTCTTTTCATCTGGTACGGATCGGTGTGATCTGATGTGTTGTAATAACTGTGAACCTGACTGTTGTGGTCTTATTAATTTAAGGCTGGGCATGTAATGCCTGTTTTCTAAAAGCACGAGCTAGCTACTCCAGCAGTCAGAACGGGCTGGTGCGCAGTGTTGGGGCCTGTTTGGTAGCCCGTATAGATTTCTTGCACCACTGCACCAATAAGATGTGTCTTCCTGCGTCGCGAACGGGTCATAGACCATGAAAGACTTGTTATTTAGTAGCCTGAGCGGCCTTTTCTGCGACGAAGAGGGAAGACAGGCCCCATTCTTTGGTTGCCCGTTTCCAGTACTTTATTCTCTGCTCGTACAACCCATAGCCTGTTTGGTTGCAGATGTAGAAAATATAGAACCCTATTATTTGTTTCGTTTCATTTCGTTTATTTCGGTGACCCTCATGGGGTATATATAGAAGTACGAGAGGGAGCAGACTTGAAATACAAGATGATATCTCTAGAGTCCTAGTCTATCTCTATGTCCTATACGTAAATAGTTGCGTGCTTGGTAACCCTTCACTTAGAGTGGTGAGGTTACCCAGTAGTGAATAACATTACACATCGGATTCAGTTCCTCACAAAAGGTGCTAGTAATACATAACAACTACTTAGTGGGGGATGCATCACGAGCGAAGCAACTACTTCGTGATGCATCACAGGTTTATCACCGGAGGGGTTAGTATATACCACCTTGAACAAGTTCATCATTACAGACTGGGGATCAGGTTGTAGCAAGTCCTAGCCAATGGAGGGATACAAGATCACCTCCCAAAATCAGCAGATCATGACAAAGGAAGCAGAATCACGAAGCAGAAAAATGGTTGCGGAGCCAGGTCCTAAGCCAGCTCCTCCTCTCTGGTGGCTGCAGCTTACGGTACTCAACATACTCTGCTTCGTTTTCTGGAATGAAGTCGATAGCCCTACCCAGCAAGTTAGGCTGTAATAGCTGCGCCTTGCACACAAAATGGGGCTTGAAGATCGTCTTCATCCGAGCGTAGTTCGTGATCGGGGTGCCGATGTACTGACGGTGCTTCCGGTAGCAATCCACAAGGAACAACTGTTAGTGCGGACGACATTCACATATATACTTTCAGATCTATGCAAGAACTAAATGAGGCTTCGTACCTAAATGTACTCGTCCGCTGTCTCTTCGTCACTGCCGTAGAAGCAGCAACCATCTTTGCTCCAGTTCAGAATGCGATCGGATTTCATCTTCATAATGACGCTCCACTTCGTCCTCCAATTTCTGATGTGGTTGTATAGCTGAAGAGTGGTTACATGTACGCTAGCGAATGCAAGAACATCCGCAGCTACCTTCTTCATCTGATGCACCTTGAATCCCATATTGAAGCAGACGCCGCTACGGACGAGCTGAACCAACCGGTCCAGCACAAACTCTGATAGCTCAGGTTTCCAAACCATGACTGGTTTGCTTGCAATCAGACATGGCTGAGCATTCACAGTAGACGCGGATAGATCAGGGGAGCCCAAAGGTATGATCGTCTATATGACAAACACTAGCAGATCAATGAACTACCACTACCACTACCATATCCACATCCTTAAGCAATAGCAGATCAATGAATTATCACCACTACCAGTACCACATCCACATCCACATCCTTCAGCAGTACGACATCAATGAACTACCACTACCACATCAATGAACAGCGAGATAAGTAAGAGCGGCCTTACGGTCAAAGGAGCCACACGCAGCACCGAGGTCGGGGAAGCAAGGTACCCTAGCGAAGATGCATGCAGCACCACCGTCCCAGTGGAAGAGTCAACGGAGACAACGGTCCCCGTGGTAGAGTCAGAATGTCAGATGCAACTTGGACAACCTCCACAACCTCAACCGACGACGAAGGAATGTCCTACAATGGATTCGTTCAGACCCCAATTGTGTACCCAAAATATCTAGATCTAAGTCATCGACGCAGAGGAAGATGACGACCATCCGCGGCCAGTAGCCGCCGCCACAGCCGCCGCAAGCCGCACCGGCCGTGCGGGTGAGGAAGAGCCAGCCATGTCGCTAGATTGGGGAAGGGTGGATGAGCTCAAAATGGGGGGAAATGGGGGATTTGGAATTGCCGGTGAAAGAGCCGCCCCTATATACGGTGGAAAAAATTCAAGCACGGTAACCGAATTCATCCCGCCGAGATTTTGCCATCCCCCGCGCGCTCCCGCCATCTCCCGTGGTGGCTTTGCGACGACGCAGTGTTCTCCAGTTCTGCGGAAACGGGGCTGGCTCGCTAGAAACGGCCAAACCGGGCGTTCCTCCAGGGCTTGGCTCGAGGGTGCTTTGAGAACCGGTTCGTGCAAGACCGCGGGTTCGGCTAGGTAACCAAATGGACGGAAAAATGTTGGGCCGATGCGAGCCAAGGGCATGCAGACTACCAAACGCGTCCTTGAAGAAGAAGGGGGCGGGGCTACGTTGGGACCGACGACAAAGAGAGTGAGGGTAGCATGAAAATGGAAGCAACTTTTCAGAGCCGCAGCAGTAGCACACTGTAGCCTGCAACAGCGAGCTGCTAGCCATTCAAGGAGAAATTTAACTTTGTTTAAAAATCATTCTTATTTCTAAGATATAAAGAAATTTGAATATAATTCAAAGTTTGGTTTAAATTTAAATAAATCCTACGGGGATGAGACTGGGCAAAAGCGGCCCATAACCGCCCATTGGTGCAGAAACATCCGGCCCGGTGCTTCTGCGGGTGGATGTATGGAGGAGAGCACCTCCAATCACGTCCCCCCGAGATGTCCGGCGAAAGCTCCAAATCGATCGATTGGGAGTCCCCCATAAAAACATATGAAAGAAATTAAATTCAATGGAAAATAAATTTGTATTCAAATTTTATTATAAATTACAAAGTTGAATGAAACAACAACTAAACTTGGACTAAAACCTATCCTATTAGTTATGGTTCGGAGAACGAGGAGCTAGCCTCGCCGTCGTTGTTCATCTTGGCCTGTTGCGTCTATTCCCGCGCGTCACTCCGCCCTCGCTGCACACATTTGGCGGGGGAGGCCCAGCATCACCGTAGATGTGGTAGGAGCTTCCCTGCTACGCTCGCACTTCCACGCCACCGGCACTGGTGGCAGTAATCGCCTCGTCGTGGCATTGAGGCCATCTCCAACGGGGCGACGACTGTTTGCGTCCACACAGACCGGAAATGCGTCTGCACCCTGCTCCAGCGGGGCGACGCATCGTGTCCAGGACGTCCACAGCGACGCAAATGCGGCGCAAATATGCGGCACGTTTGCGTCTCCGCGGACGCTGCACGGAGCGTCCGCTCGGTTTCCCCACGGGCCCGCCTGGCAGCGACCCTGGCTCGATCGGCAAAGCACAACAACTGCCGGGGAGGTCAACCGCCGGAGTGGCAACCGCGCTGATCAATCCGCCAACCGCCGGAATGGAGCGCCGAACTGCCGCGGAAGAGCAACCGCATGCCTCTTCGTTGTACGCGCCGCCATTAATCCCCGCTGAATATAACCTCTGCGCCTGCTGTAATTCACGTCCAACACCGCTGCCATTCTTCTTCTTCTTCTCCAGCACCGGCTAGCCACCATGAACAACTTGTCATTGCCGCCGAACACGGACAACAAGGTGAAGCCGCCTGGATGGCGGCATTGGTGGGATAGGGTTGCGACCCTAGCTCCCCGCTGAGGGAGGTCGAGGAGGAGGGAGGCGCCGTTGGCATCGACAGCCATGAGGAGGAGGAGGACGAGGACTCTGATGCTAAGTGGGCACGGCTGGAGGCGCTAGAGGCGGCAGACGATGCGGCGGCGGCAACGAAGGAGGCAAGGGCCAGGGCAAGGGCGCGGGCGCAGGAGGAGCATCGTCGTCTATTCACCGACGATGACGATGAAGACCCCACTGACCAGTCGTCCGACTGGAACTCAAGCTCGACGGACGCGTCGTCCGGCAGTTCCTCTTCAGAGGAGGAGGTGACAAGCAAGAGACGTGTTCGTGAGGACGACGAATCGGGGCCTTCTAACAAGAAGGCCAAGAATTAGTTTATAATTTATTTGTTTTCAAATTTGTTCTCTAGTTTGTATGTTAAATATATTTAAACTTGTTCGATTCGATAATTAGTTTATAATCAGTATAACTTGTTTTCGCGTTTGAGCTTGTTGTTTCAAAGATTCGTTACAACCAATATTGAAATTGGAGAGTTCTTCAAAAAAGGAAAAGAAGAAGCACGAAAATAAAACAGTGGGGTATCCAAAATGCGTCAGACCGCTGAGGGTGCCCCCAACGGAAACGGACAATTTGCGCCTCGCGGTCATTTTCACGTCCGTCGAACAATGCAAACGAAAGGCTCGCGGATAATTTGTGCGTCTAAAAGTCACCCCGTTGGAGGCCGTGAAGTGTCGAGCTTGAGAAGCCTTTGCCGCTCGACTCCATGGAAAGATAAAGAGCTAATTACATCCAAAGTACAACAACTTGTACCTCCGGTGCAAATTAGTACAATAAGTTGTAAAATAGGAAGTTTGGGTACAATAACTTGTCATTCCGAATCAATTAAGTCCAAATAGACCGAAACTGGGCCACGGTGGAGTGTGCCCCTGATCTGCAATCTTGTAAGTAGGTCCATGAGGTTGTTTATTTCCAATTTTTTGTCCTTGCACGTCTATGGCCCATGGTTATTTTATGGAAAGCAACTGTGCTTTTACATTTATTCTGTCTAAGCCCTTACCTTTTTGGCATAACTGAACGAAACAAGCGTGATTGGGATTCAGTTTCATTTCTTCTCATTCACGAAGCCAGCGGCCACGG
Organism: Lolium multiflorum; assembly: GCA_030979885.1. Classification (NCBI taxonomy): domain Eukaryota; kingdom Viridiplantae; phylum Streptophyta; class Magnoliopsida; order Poales; family Poaceae; genus Lolium; species Lolium multiflorum. The sequence goes on along the minus strand of CM061751.1, from coordinate 215,896,720 downwards.
TTGGACAAAAAATGATCATCTCTCTCTTGTCTCTACTTCTCATCTCCTCACTGTGAAATTTCTTCATTTTTTTTCTTCACTGCCTGCAGCTCCATCTCCATTTCAGTCATCTTCCTAAGGCTGGTGCCAATGCATCACCCACTCTCACCCGCCACGTCAGCTTTTTCCCTCACTCTCACCCCACTCTCACACCACTCTCACCCCACGGTGCCAATGCACGGGCTATAGTCCCCACTCTCACTTCTCTCTCCTCCACATCACCATTTCTCTCTCCTCGACATCAGCATTTCTTTTTGAGATTACAACATTAAAAATAATGCAAGGAAATTATTTTATTGAACTAAAATTGTTACCGATTACATCATAACAAAAATTACATAAAAATGTGCACTAAAAAGGTTTGCAACAATGTTGCCAATGTGGTTGTTTGCTCTATTTAAATTTGTGTGCAAAAAGCCCCTCAAAATTTGGCTCAAAACACCCTAAAATGCCAAATCCTACCATGTTTTTATTTTTCCTAAGCAAATCCTAAAGTCCAGGGGGTTTTCTGCAAAACCCCCTTTGTCTTCTTCCTCCAGCACGCAGCCAAGCTGCTGCTTGTCGACGTCTGCGCCGCCGGTCTCCGCCGCTCGCCGGCGATTCCGGCCCCCCCTCTCTCTCGCCCCGCCCCGCCTATCGCCCCGCTGTCGCCGCCAACGCGGGCGGGAGCCGGGCGGCAGCGGGCGGTACCGCCCGGCGCCAGCCGCAGCGCCCCGCGCTCCCGTCCCGCCCCACTCCCGCCCCTCTCTCGCCCGGCGGCGGGCGGTACCGCCCGCGCTGCCGCCCGCGTTGGCACCAGCCTAACAAGCTTCACCTCATCTTTTTTTAAATCCTTGTAATTTCTTCCTCTGGGCCTCTGGCTCGTACTTCATTTCATCAACAACTCCATGTCCATTTCAGTCATCTTCCTAACAAGCTCTTCCTGGTACTGGTACTTCATTTCATCAATAACTGGAAGATTTAATTTCACCTAAATAAACACAAAAAATAAACAAATATAAGTAACTGAGCTCTCAATAACATCACATTTCCATGTACTGCCATTGTTCCACGGAAACAAGAAGCATAGGTAAAGTGGAGCAGAACCGGTGTTGCAGTACCTACCTTGGTCGTCGTCGTCGCCGCCTTAGGCCAGTAGAACTCAGCAGTAAGCTCCGCTGCGCTGAGCGAGGACGGCGACGGCGAGGCTGACGGGGCCGTGTCGAGCACGTCCAACATGAGGGACAACGCCTGGAGTGTGGCGGCCGTGTGCTGGCCACCTCCGGCGTCCACGGCGATTGCAGCGGAGAGGAGGTGGTGCCGGAGGAGCGGGTCGGCGATGAGATCGCCGAGCAACGCGGACGAGTGCGCAACAACGACAGAGTACGTCGGCATCGGAGCTGCCATGTCTGCTCTGTCTAACTCGATTCACGTGCCGCCCGTGGTGAGCAGGAAACTCGGGAGCTCGCCGCCGTCCGCTTATCTCACCGCCGTCGCCATCGCTTAGGAATGGGGATTGGGGATTCTGCTTTTGCCGTCGCTCTATTCCCTTCTGTTCTTTTTTTTATGCTATTCGGTTCTACTCCGTATTGACTAAAGTAACCAGCACCTCAACGTGATGCTCAAAATTGGTAGGGATTTTCTTGCGTAATCTGTGAGGAAGAGCGCATTCTCCATCGTCACTGTGGCATCACGCGGGGCACATCCTGATAGGCTAGGACTAATTTGATTCCGACGTGCGACTTGTTGTATTGCAGTTCCACAATTTACAACTTAATGTACTAATCTGCACATGAGGTGCAAGTTGTTGTATCTGGGATGTAATTAGCTCAAAGATAAAACACGAGGACATGCACACATAGACACAGACTGCAAGGTCAGCGTGTACTTGCATAGGATAGGTGATGTCAAAGAAGACTGAACACCGATCGTCAGAAGAGTAAAATCAAAGTCAGTGTGTGTCTCCAAATATCCCATGCACTACAAGAATGCTCCCTATAGCCGGCACAATTTTTTGGACGGCACATCGAAAAAGTCCCTTACACGAAGTGTTTAAACCTCAGAGCAACCTAGCTTTCCCAACTTCAGATCTCAACCTTATCTATTTTTCACCTCTAGATTTTGCAGGAAACCCTTCCATAAGCTAATCATTTCCACCCTCGCGCTTTTCACGGCGGCGCGCACATCTATGGCCCCTTTGATCATGGGTGTGGGCATCTCTCCTACTCCCTCGGCCATAGGTGTGGGCACCTTTCCGACGACCACGACTATGGGTACGGGCACCGCTCCTACGCCCTCGACCTTGGGTGCAGGCACCGCTCCGACTGTATTGGTACAATCCCAACCATCAAGCTACCATTCCATATGCCATTTGTCCGAAAATAGGTTTATTTATGCCATTTACATTTAGCTAGATTATCTTTAGTAAAAAACTAAAAATCACTTTACGATGAAGGACCCACATGAACATCATAATCTTAAGGAAAATGCATCCCTGCACGTGGATGCCAGCGCACCCTATATATACAAAAAAAATCACTAATTCGAAGATGAGCATGTATTGTACTCTCGTATAAAGAAGATTTCCATGGAATGATTTCCCTTGTTTCTTGGGTCATAGAAACAGACATGAAACTTCCTATATACAAGTACTATTCCTGCTATATTTGTCATCAATTTTTTTGGCCTCGAGGTCAACAAAAAGCATTTCTTGGCTAAATTTTTTATACGAGGACAATACTTGATCATCTTTGATTCCCCCAAAATATTTGATTTTTTCGACTTTATTTGAAATTACTAAAGTTGGCACCAGAAAGCCATAAATTCCCATCCTAATCTTAAGTCGTACATTCATATTCCAAATATATTTGTGAATATAAGGGGTATGTCCTTACATATGATCCAAGTATAATGATTTTACCGTAAACACTCCTAAAGTAGTTAAATTCCAAACAAACACATCTTTATTATAAGATAACTGATCATCCATCAAATGTCAATTCCCACAAAGAAAGACAATCTTTAAAAAATAACACATCTTAAGTTTCATAAGACCACGCCAAAAGGGTGATTCTCAAGGTTTCGGTTAGACTTGAGAAAGTCATCTAGAGTATTTTTTTTTTTAATTAGCCCGTGACATAGCACTTCATCCGGTAAGAGTTTAAAACAATAGACACTTATTTTAATTTCTTAAACTTGTACCCCAACCCTCCTTTGTCTTTGAGCCTTCAAATAATATTCCAATTAGTTAACATGTATTTGCGTTAAACTCATCATTTTGCCAAATCAAAGTGATTTATAAAAGCTCATCTTTTACTTATTCCCTTTGAAATCTCAAAGAAAGACAACATAAACATTGTAAGTCTTGCGAGTATAGAACTCATCAAAATCAGCTAATCCCTACAAGAAAGTAGCTCCCCTAGCCAACTAGCAAGCTTTCTTTGGATACATCTATTTATATTACTTGTCCATCTAATTTATATTACTTGTCCATTATGTTGATATAGATGTATCTAGAGCTAAAATATATCTAGATACATCTATAGTCAACTAATATAAATTAGATGGAGTACTAGTAGAGCAAAAATCATTGGCGATACCGAGATATTCACAGAACCTTGCGATAAAAAGGGAAATCTCATAGAAATGTTACGCAACAATAATTTAGTTGGCTGATAATTAGGTGCTTAGAGTTACGTGCTAGAACAAGATGTTGCATCTAATACTGTATCTTACACAGACCATCTTACAAAAAGATCAAAACCTTGAAATGTCAATAGCTAGTGTTACCTAGTAGAACTAAAAAGTAAAAAACAACTCGCATCTTGGCACAATCCAAGACAGCAGCACAAACATCGAAGAGAGACTGATCACGGAAGTATCAACACATACAGAAAGAAAGAAAAATAACTACGTAACACAAATCTACTGCTACTTCCTCGCAAAAAAAAATCAACACAAATCTACTGCTACCGACGAGCACGCTCGTAGCATCCTGTCGACGGAGGATAGGTTCAGGCCTTCAGGCGATGCATCCCAGGCATCCCATCCACAAGCTCCTCCTCCTGGGGCTGCGCCTGTGGGAGGAGGCCAGCTCCGGTGGCGGCACCTGGTACAGGTCCTTGTCGACCGGCCGGACAACCCTTGTGGCGCGCGCCAGGCTGCCTCCGTTGGCCTCCGACGCCGGCCTCGAGCTCCTTCTCCCTTTCTTCTCCAGCGATGCGTCACCGTCGCCCTCCGGCACCCTCCTCCTGGGCTTCTTGGCAGGCGCGGGCTTGCGCGGTGGAGGAGAGTACCTGAACCACACGTCGCTGCAGGCCTCCGGCTCGGGCGTGGCGCCGTAGAAGTACGCCGCGGCGGGCGGCGCCACCGCCTCTGGCTGGTCGTAGTGGTAGTAGTAGTTCCACTCCCCGAACGCCGGCACCTGACGCCTCCTCGCCGCCTTCTGCGAAACCAAAACGACAAGTGCAAGATAAGATTGTGACCAAACCGCTCCTGCATGTATGGAAGGAAGGATGGTGCCTGGATCACACAACGCCTACCTCCATTTGGTTCCACGCAGCAGGGCAGACAGAATGAGGTCGAGGAGGAGAAGAATGGAAGAGAAGCAAAGCTGGGACCGCTCGCTGGAGTAGCTAAACAGAATGGAATGGCGAATGGGACCTCTCCAATGGCTTGGCTGGACCCTTGTATTTATAGCGAGAAATGGAATGGGGGCGAGCTAGCTACTCCACTGGTCAGAACGGGGCCGGTGCGTAGCGTTGAAGAAGAAGGCGTGCGTCGGGAGCGGCGACGAGGGAGCATGGAAATGGAAGCACCTTTTCAGAGCCGCAGCAGCAGTAGCTCACTATAGCTGCAGCAGCGAGTGAGGACTGAGGAGCTAGGCATCAATCAATAGGCTCGCAGGGTTGTCTGTCCGGGAGCGGGCGGCCCTAGTTTGACGCGCGCGCGAGCTTTTACTACTCATGCATCGGGCTTCGTTTCTTTCTTTATGGTGCCTGGTTCGCAGCTGACTTGCAGCCCTCTTGTCGCGCAGCTCGTGTTATTTCCGAATCATTACTGGCTGATTACAAAAAGGGTACATATAAAATACCTGGCCTGTCAACGCTGCCTGCCATAGTACCGAATCCTAGGTGAAATAGTTTACGAGACAAGACGGCTTCTCTGGATAAAGAAAACTGCACGAAACGAGATGACACAGATTCAGGAACAAGGTCCAAACCTTCTACTACTACCACAAGACATCATTACTGACTGATTAGAAAAATAGTGGGCATGCAGAATCTGTTCAGAAAGAATGGTTTCTCCGAAAGCCCACGAAATACTAGGAGATGAACTAATAACTAGGAAGAACTTGTTGAGCCCTTCTAACACAAGATAGCTAGAGTATCTCTAGCAGATGCAGATAAAATTTCACGCCCAACCCTACCTCGTCGACTACCCATTATCCGATGGGGTGGACGTGGAGTCGAAGAAGGAGCGAAGCCATAGTCGTGGCCGAGGGCTGACGACGACCACCACTTTGTCATTGGCAAGCCCAACGAGGAGGTAATGTGGCAGGTGATCGCGCGAGGGGTTGCACTGCCAGCACATCGCACGCTTCAACAACGAGCATGCAACTCGATCAGGGCCCACGCCTGCCATCAATACTTTGCGGACGTTTCTTGCTCCGACGAGGAGTGAAGGTCGTCCCGTTGAAGCCAACGTCACCACCGACGCGTCGCAATGAATCTTACGCCGTCACCGACGAGCACCTTTTGTGATTAGGGTTTTGGTTAATTTTATGCTTGTAGTGAACTATCTTCGGACGATGATGAACAATCTTTTACGATGGAAGATGAAAACCCCACGTGAAACCTTTTTTTTCTCATAAAATCGCAATTTGAGGCATATGATTTTTCATACTGCAAAGTTTTGGGTGCCCAAACACCAATCATGGCTTTCAAATGCTTACACGACGGGAAGTACTCCACGTGAACTGAGGTACAGTCGTACTCAATACATATAGAACTGTAGGATTTCTGCACGGCTGGACTTGTTTATTTATACCGCATCTAGTGCTCTGATGGTTTCAGACTTCAGTAGTAACACAGAACAAACCACTGTACATCACATGGATATAAACTACTCCAACTAGTGCTGATGTTTCAGACGGAAAGTCATTTAGGATCCTGAGGCACCACTGCTCTCATCATATTAATTTTTTTTAAAGATATATTTATTTGTTTTAGAAAATTATGTAACAAAATTCTATAAGGATAAGGAGATGATGATGTATCCCACTAACGTACAAAATCTCAATTACATATGTTTTATTTTCTGAGCTACACAAAAATGACAAAGTTTGATTTCTTTTTGAAGATTTGAATCGGTATACTTAGATCCACATATTTGTTATTTTTGTGTAGCCTAAAATACATATTATTTTCAGTTGAAAGTTTACACGTTTGTGGGATACAGTATTGGCTACATCATAATTTATTTTCAGATTTTTCTGAAATTTAAAAGTATGATTTTCAATTACTTTTGTAAAGAGGGATTAGTGGTGCCCGTATGCACCAGTCCTGATGTTTCAGACTTCAGTAGTAATGCAGAACAAACCACTGTCCTTCACGGAGTAGTGTTCTCTCTCCTCAAGTTTTTTATGCAAAAAGTTAACTTTTTTAAATATGCAAAGTAACTTAGTAAGGTCGAAGCTACCAAACTGTTGTGTTTTGATGAGGTACTAGTACTCATTTCCATATACCACCTCGGGTTATCACACCTCAAAGCAATTAACCTGACAGTAATAAAACTGTGCTTTATTGGGAAAAAAGAAACAACTAACCTGACTGCAGAAGGTTCATGTCCTGCCTCCGCCACCACTCAGAGATAAACACAATAAAATATTTTGCCAAATTAAATTTATACGAATCAGTTCTTGCATAACTGACATAAACAACCCTCACTTCACATGAACACTATTCCAGTTTTGCCCAGCCTGATGAACTGATGCTTCCTGTAATTCGTCTCTTGAAAGCCGGCTACCAATTTGGAAAAAGGCAAAGGAAATTAAATAGCCAAGAAATACATCATATTCAGACTTTACTGTCAGGTTCATTTTTCAGATTTATGCACGTATGTCAACGACGCACCAAAGGTAAGAACAAACTGAATTAAATATTACAGGCTAGTTATGAAGCACCAAGTTTAGCAATTCACAGAACTATGCACTACATATAGATAGGAAAAAGAGCACAAATGCTAATTCCATTTGCTTGGCCAGGTAAGTACTCTGGGTAGGGATTGAATGCCAATAAGCTGAGGGTTGTCGGTCCTGTCCTTCAACAGTTCTGTCAAAAGGATGACGGCCAGAACAAAATCAACATCGTTGGTCTAGAATAGCAGAAAGCCAGTAGGATTTTTCAGGTGTTTGTGAATGAAAAATCATGACCAACCGTTAGCCCAAGTCCTTTTCTGAAGACCAGGCGAACAGAGATTGGAGTGAGTGATAGTTATTTGCATACAGAAAGGGTGCCCTGCCCATACACCTATCGAAGAACACAAGGTTGATTATGTGAAAGAATAACTGGGAGGTTTATGCCAGAATGCAACATAAAGTCTATGCCCAAAAAAGCCCACAAGCAAGGATACCAATAAAAAAATTCAAACTATCACGAAAACAAATAATACATATATGTGACCATGGCTAAAATCACAAGACCATTTTTCATTTTTTTTTCAGATTAAAATGCTTCAACACATGCAGATTAAAGCTTTACGTGTGAAATACAGCAGCCTATGATTTTATCCAGCTTTGCTCTAAACATATACATGTGTAGTTACTAGATAAGCAGATGTAAACTAATTTAGCACTTGAATTGATTTTATGAATAAAAAACAAAAAAAAAATACCCAATAGGTATTATAACTTCATGTGTGAAATTCAGCACCTCTACTACTACCCATGTTCTAGTCCAGAGCCAAGCAAATGTAGAAGCTACACAATTGTTACACGTCTCCTATTTCTGTTGACAGATCCATGAGCATGCTCTGCCCTCTAATGCATTCCCATCATTACATAACTGAAATAAAACGTATTGAATTGGTAACCAAACACTAATTCTTCAGAAAACAAAAGGAGATAATATGAATTGCCAGAACAGATGACATCAAACCAGAAACAAGAGATCATCAAGAAAATAGACTGAATATAAAACATGAATAATAGAATAACTTCTTAGCATTGCATAAGCATACTGGCTAACGGATTATGCAGTCTCACAAAACCTATAATCAAATAACTGAAGCAGTGATACAGGAAAACATACTAAAGTTGGATGATGAAAATATTATCTAACGAACAATACACTACCAACTAAAAGCCCTATTCAGCTAATGTAAGAACCATTTAACATTTGAAGAAAGAATACTACTGTATACATATACGGAGAGTTACATGACACCTAAATCATTGGCATGATTACTTGCAGTAAATAAATCTCACCTTCTTTGAAATTAATACATTCTTCACTGGTAGCAGTGAATTCTCAAATAGAGTACTCCAAAAGAAGAGGTCAAACCTGTTATAGTAAAATGAACCAAATCAGTATTCCCTCTGTTCAAAATTAGTTTACGTTATGGGTTTAGTCAAATTCAAACTTTGTAAACTTTTATTAAATATTTAGGAAAAAATATCAACATCTACAATGTAAAATCTATAGTATTAGAATCTTCATAAACTATATTTTTATATTATATGCCTTTGGAATTATAGTTGTAGACATGTTTCCAATATTTTTGGTCAAACTTGACAAAACCTTGACTTTGACTAAAGCCAGAACGCGAAGTAAACAAAAGCGGGCGGTGTATGAGGTTCACCATAGTTGATAAGAAGCATTTTACATTCGTTATTTGTAAATCCATATTTACTGAAAGTGATTCGAGAGCAGGCAGGTCTATGCAGATAAGGACCAAGCATATCTCAAAAAAAAAAAATAAGGACCAAGCAGCGAACATAAATGGTGACAAATGCACATATGTACCTGACAGCACCATCGGCATAACCACACATCATCAGATAAAGTTGCCACTATAACTGAATGACCAAATAAATACATCATATTCAGACTTTACTCTCGAAACATAGAGGTACATTTATCAGATTTATGCAGGTATGTAAACGACGCAACAAAGGTAAGCAGAAACTGAATTAAATATACACATGCTAGTTCTGAAGCGCCAAGTTTAGCAATTCACAGAACTATGCACTACATATAGAATTATAGATAGGAACAAGAGCGCACATGCTAATTCCATTTGCTTGGCCAAGGAACTACTCTGAGTAGGGATTGAATGCCAATAAATTGAGGGCTGTCGGTCCTTTCCTTCAGCAGTTAAGGATGACGACCAGAACAAAATCAACATCATGGTCTAGTATAGCAGAAAGCAAGTAGGATTTTTCAGGTGTTTGCGGTGGATGTGAATAAAAAGGCATGACCATGGCTCTAAAAACACAAGACCATTTTTCATTTACTTCACATTAAACTGCTTCAACACATGCAAATTAAAGCTTTACGTGTGAAATACAACCGCCTATGATTTTATCCAGCTTTGCTCTAAACAGATACATCTGTAGTTACAGCAGATGTAAAATAATTTAGCACTTGAATTGATTTTATGAATAAAAAATAACAACAAAAATATTCTAATCGGTCTTCTAACTTCAAGTGTAAAATTCAGCACCTGTACTATTGTGATTATCTATGTTCTAGTCCAGACCCAAGCAAATATAGAAACTATGCAATTGTTACACGCATAAGCATACTGGCTAACGAATTATGCAGTCTCACAAAACTTATAAATCAAATAACTGAAGCAGTGATATAGGAAAACATACTAAAGTTGGATGATGAAAATATTATCTAAGGAACAATACACGACCAACCAAAAGCCCTATTCAGCTAATGTAAGAACCATTTAACATTTGAAGAAAGAATACTACTGTATACATATACATAGAGTTTGATGGCACCTCATCGTTGGCATGATTATTTACAGTAAATAAATGTCACCTTCTGTGAAGTTAATACATTCTTCAACTGGTAGCAGTGAATTCTCAAATATAGTATTCCAAAAGAAAAGGTCAAACCAGTTAAAGTAAAATGAACCAAATCCAGCATGAGGTTCACCACAATTGATAAGAAGCATTTTACATTTGTTATTTGTAAATCCACATTTACTGAAATTGATTTGAGAACAAACAGGTCTATGCAGATAAGGACCAAGCAGCAAATATAAATGCTGGCAAATGCACATATGTACCTCACAGCACCATCGGTATAACCACGCATCAGCACATAAAGTTGCCACTGTAACTAACATGCTATAAATTCAGTAAACATGTATGAATGCAGTTAAGTTTCCACTGTACCAAGTGCAGATTATATAATTCAGAGAGCATAGGTACTTCGGTTACATCACACCAAGGACATAGTGAAGTTAACCATCAAACATCAGATAAAAGTTACCATATAATCTGAATACTAAAACCACCACATGTCCATTGTTACATGTAATACCCCATATAATATGTAGCTAACACACATACAAAGACACGTAAGAGAAATATAGGCAAAAAATGTTAACATATGTTTGACATATGTGCACATGTAGCTAACACACATACAAAACACATTGAAGACTTTGCATCATTGTAACATATGTCTGAGGTGAAGAAAAAAGAGAAAACAAACTTCTGTTTTGTTAAGCCTGTCCTTACTAATGTTACCATGCTAAAACCAAGAAAATTACCATGCCAGGAAGCATGTAACTACTATATGGCAGAGTTATATGCTGTAATCTAACACTGAGAAACTACCACCTAACAAATTGAGTTGCCACCTCCCAGGCCCCCACCGCCTCCATACATTGAAGTGCAGGAAAGAAAAAAGTTGACATGTTATTGACCACCATAGAGAACAAAAAAACTTCATGGTTTTCTGTTTTAATTTACCATTCACAATTGCTACATAAATTTGACACAACAAATTCATCTCATCTTAGTAATAGTGGCATGCAAAAATGTACCACAGTTGCCACGCTAAAAATGCATTAGTTGCCAACTACAGTAGAAATTGTAGAAGTATGATGTGTTGTACTACTCTGGTTCATGCTAGAGGGTGAAGTCACCAATGTTTAGCACAAGAAACTGACAGGATGAATATACAGTAATTAACTAGGACAATGCATATAAAAGTAAGGAGTTGTACAACTAGTTATGTTTTTGTTAGCATGCGCCATGTGGCGTAGTTAAAATTTACCATAGTGCAAAACACAAAGCAACCATTTAGTGTATGATGTTAGTACAATGCAGAACGGAAAATAAGTATGTGGTGCAAGACTCCTCTACGCATTCTCCTCTGATTGATTCGTGGCATTACACCAAAGCATTGCTATAATAATAAGAAGAAGAAGAACTACACTAATTTTAACATGGGAGGCATCCTAGAAAACAAATCGATGTAACAAACAACTTCTGTGCTCCAAACAAATTACATGCCTAAAAACATTTTGCTGATTTTTTCACATGAAAACTAAATCAAGTGAGCAACTAATCTACACAAGAACCATACAGGTGACAACCACATTCATACTTGGAAAAACTACTGTCATACAACCAATGTTCTACAACCCAAGGATGCAGCAGTCATATACAAGTTTGCACACAAACTACATTATCAGCCTACTGTCCAATCACATTCGCATCTATCGATAGTAAGCAAAAGAGTTGGTTCGAGTTCAGAAACCCTACTATCCAATCTTACACAAATTGAAGTGCATATCAGCCTAAGTTTTACCATTCCCGGCCCATGGCGGTGGAGAAGGAGGGCCACAGAGGTCCAGGAACGGCGAGGAGCGGTTCCCGCAGCGAGACAGGAACTGGGAGCCGAGGCAGGACTGAAGCTGGGAGCCGCGCCGGTGGGGTGAAGGGGGAGGGGCGGGAGCGGGAGCGGGTTGGATGTCAAGGTGGGGGACGAGTGGAGGGAGGCCACGAAGAACCAGCGGCGGCGGGTGGCCCGGGGAGGCAGGCCGGCGGCGGTGCCATCCGGGCTCGGGCTGAGCTGGCGCACCTGCACTCACGGCTATTTGGACGCTTGCGCGTCTTCAACCAACTCGCGCACGCCGCAGGATCACGATTCAACGAACCAGAGCGCTGGGCAGTTCTCCCAATTCAAAATGTGCCTCCGCCTCCTCCTCCTCCGCTGAGCAGAGCAGAGCAGCCATGGCCTCGCTCCCGCCGCCGTACCAAGGAGACGTCCTCGCCGTCCAATCACTGCCGCCGCTGCCGGCTCCGTCCTCTTCGCCCTGCAACCACGCGATCGCCATCGTCTTCGCCATCCTCGCGCTCGCCGCGTGCGCGTGCGTCGCCATCCACTTGCTCCTCCGCTGCCTCTCGCGGAGGCGGCAGCGGCAGCGATCGCCTCCGGCTCCAGGTCCCCGACCCATGCCGCACGGCGCCTCCCCATCTTCGACGACCACAACAGCTTCCGATGCCGCCCCCTCGGCCACGACCGCAGCAGCTTCCGACGCCAACGCCGACGCGGCAGCCCCCTCCTCCTCGGCGGAGCTCCACGACCAGATGGCGCGGCTGATTTCGTCGCTGCCTCTGCTCACGGTGACGCTGGCCAAGGGCTCCGCCGAGCCCGACTGCGCCATCTGCCTCTCGGCGCTCGAGCCGGGCACCGACCTGCGGCTGCTCCCCGCGTGCCGCCACGCCTTCCACGCCGCCTGCATCGACGCGCACCATCCCGTCCTGCCCGCTGTGCCGCGCCGGCGTCTCCCTCCCCGCTACCGGCGCCCGCGCCAGCTCGGGGAGCTTCCGCGTCGACGTCGGAAGGATCAGCACCTCGTCCGCCGCGGGCCGTCGCGCCTACTCCCTCGGCGGATCCTTCGACTACCGAGTCGACGATGTGGAGGCCGTCGTGGCGCGCATCGCGCCTCGGGCTGGGCCGCAGGGCCCGGGCGACGCGCTGGCGGAGGCGGCCGGGTGGCGCGGGTGGCTACGGGAGTACGTGGATCGGTTCTCCGGCCGGTGGAGCGCGCGGTGGAGCCGGGACGAATCGAGGCGGCGGGACCCGGAAGCGGCGGCGGCGGCGGCCATGCCAGAGGACGACGGCGCGGGGTTCATGCGGTGGATCTTCGGGACTTAGCTGGATTCATGGCGAACATCGATATTGCTTACTGAAGAATGAACCTGCAAATTAACAGACTGCAGTGGTCAATTTAATGTGCTTTTTTTTTCGTCAAATTTATATACTCCTACAGTATATGCTTCAAGTTCTGAATCACTGCCTGCCAAGGCAGCAGGACCAACTTTGGCAGAAAAAAAAAAGGAAAAGTGAATAGATTGCTCGTTGCTCATAATAACTTTGGAGCTGATGTAGATTGCTCGTTGCTCATAACAAATTTGGAGCTGATGTTAAGAAGACTTTGAATATAGAAAAAAAATAGAACAATGCGACCAACTATTGTCACGACTCCTTTACTCCCAACACACACACACACGAAAACCTAGTGGATTACTCTCGTGAAAGAATTACACCCTCCTAGGCTAGCCTTCGACTACTACTTCCACTCTTGTAGCACTTGATTCACGAGGCCTTCAACTATAGATTACTTCTTGGCGTTCTGAAAAAACTTAGCATTCCTTTGTTTCCACAACCTCCAACTGATCAAGATCACTAGGATGTCAAAGTTGTGTTTTCCTTCTTCCTAAAATGTGTAAATGTAGGTAACCACCATGGCTGCGAGTTGTGATCAGACGAAGTGATGGCAGTGTCGATGCCCATCGCTGCTGAGGCAGCAAAACCATACATGTCTCGCATACACACACACCCGATTAGGATACGGCTCAAAGTGTCACTCTCTTGGAGACATGTGTAGCAAGGAGGCACCGAATCATGCAACCCATGCCTAACATGCATACCTGAAGTCCAAAGCCTGAATTGCAGCGCCAACCAAGCGACGATTTTACACTTCAGAGGTGCCCAGTTGGCCTAGAAACACTTCTCTCCCTCCCAACGTTCCGATCAGTGAAAGAGAACACGATAGGTCGATGCAGCCGTGTACTTTCCCGATGGACCACGACCAGCTAAACTGATCAGGCATATTGTCATCCCTGACGAAGGTGCAAACAGTTGCAAACAACAACATGCATCGGATAAGGCCTTGGTTGCTCAAGCTCCCCCAGCATCTCTGACCCATCTGTGAATAGGAAGGAATCCTTCACCGTTCTATGGTTCTTGCACCTAGAGCTCATGGCAGCATGCACCTTATAGGGGCTAAATCTTCCACCTCGGGTTGGTAAGTAGCCCCTCCTCAGCAACTTTGATAACAAGCATCGTCAAGACTTCCATGGCGATAACAAACAATCGTGGCGAGGTGGGATCCCCTGACACAGCCCTCGGACTATCTTGATCACCTTGCCCGGCACCTCATTCAGGTGAACACTCACGGTCAAGCAAAGTGATCCATCTCAAATTGTCGTGTAGACAACTTCGTCGAACAAATTCAAATTGGTTAGTGCCGACGAGCTCCCAAGACGATCTCTGAAACGATTAGAAAATAGCTTCCAAAGTTGACTAAATCTTATCTAAAGTTCAGGACACCAAATTAGCTTGCTTTCATTCATCATACACTAAATTTTCACTTTTGACTCTGTCGCATATAGTCTATAGTCTATGTACTATGTTGAGTTATGTTGGTTCCTTTAGTCAATATTTGTGTTGATGTGAACTATGTTTTTTACACAACCTAATTCATCCACTTACATTTAACACTATGCACTAGTAATACCGTGGCATTTTCCTTCACCGTCTCGATGCCAAGCTGGCGGAAATATATAGGGCTCCTGTGCATACCCCGAGAGGAACAACCCTTGGGATGTTATCTACCTCGGTAACACCTACGTAGAGTTTCGGGTATGGTCTCTCATGGGTTAGCCCGAATTGGTGTATAGTAAGATCTTTTATTGTTATTTTCCTATTGTTATATTACCTATGTATCGATTTTCTCATGCAAGTTGTACGATGTAGAATTTGTTCAACAATTAACCAGTTGTGTCCGCATAAAGGATCTTCACTACGTGTGGAAAGACCAAGCATATGGTAAATTACACGATCTATGAGGTGGTATGTAGGTCGTCGCCTATTTTTATTGACGTGGATGAAAAAGGTTCATGTTCAAGTAAGGTATGGAAAAATGGGGACAAGCTGAAGATCAATAATCCCAATGGGCTAATATTTGTAACGGCTTACACAGTTTAAAATCTGAGTAGAAACTAATTCCTACTCTAGGCTACACACAAATGATAATTTTGACAAATGTTATATAGTGAATAGTGCACATTTAAAGACTATTAAATTTACCAGATTTTGTTAATTTCGTGTAGCCTAGAATACAAATCTGGTTGCATTGAGATTTTGCATCATTGTAGCATACATCGTTGACTACATCTAGAATTTTGTTTTAGATTTTTTTTAGAAAACTTTGAATACAAATTGTGAGTCTTTAAAATAAAGAACAACCACGTGTAACTCGGTCTTCGAAACGCCGTGATCCGGTATTTTGCAATGTTGTGAGGGCGGGATGCGTACAGCCTGGCATGGGCAGCCATGTTCGGATGACCCGACCCGGAAACCCCGGGCCGGGCTCAGGCTTGCAGTTTTCATGATTTAGGTAATGTTTGGGCCAGGATGAGCTTTTGCGTGTTCGGGCCGGGTTCAGGCTTGATTTATATGCTAGACAGTTGGGCCGAGCCAAGCACAAGCTTAAGATTTTAGCTTGGGGCATTTTTGGGCGTGGCCCGAAGCCTATCTCGGGCTGAGTTTTGCCCTGGTGTGATGCGGATGGCCCATCGGTAGAGGAGAGATGCCGAGATGGGATCATGGGAGGAGTGCGCGGAATTGCTTCACACACGACAACTCTCGTCCGATCTCTGTACGAGAACAATTCCTACACCTCGTGCTAGTTACAGCTCTAATTAATTCTCTGCTCCATGCCTAAGTCCAGCCCAAGACCAAACCCACTATACTCTACTTCGTTAAAACATGTTCACGACTCCACCTTTTCACTCCATATCGCCCGTCTTCTTCAAGAGTTCCATCCCATCTCTTCACATGCTGCATCGATGAGGCTAGCGCCCCATTTCCCTTAGAGCATCTCCACCGGCGGCCCTGATAATGGTCTCGATAATGTTTTAGGGGCCGGTATCGAAAATGGGCTCACATCGGCGCGCCCAAAATAGCGCCGGCAATTTTTTGAGTCCAATAGAAGCGTCAGCAACCCCGTGACGGCCCCTTAGCGAAGGGCGCGAATCGGGCGCGCCGGCGCCTCGCGGCATGACGGTTTTCGCGGTTAGGGGCACCTTGTCAGCGAAGGACGCGACGGTTCGCATCGGCCGCGACGCGAGAAGGTTGGTCATCGGCGTTTAATGGTCTCCCGCGTGGAAACCGAGGCAGCGATGAGGGCAGTGACTGGCCACGCGGCGTCCAGTCGTCTACGCTGCCGTAAATCCGAGCGGAGGAGATGGGCGAGCAGCGACGTGCAGAGCAGCTGCAGCGGCGCTGTCGTGCGGACGAGCTGGAGTTGCAGCGGCATGAGGACGAGCTGTACGAGTGGCGACGCATTGAGGAGTTGCAGGAGCCGATGCGGATGCGGGAGCTCCATCAATGGCAGTGGCGGGAGGAGCTGGAGGAGCAGCTGCGGGAGGAGGCGGCGGCAGCAGAAGCGACGGCGTGGCAGGCGTTGGCGGCGCAAGTGGAGGAGGAGGAGGACGCGAAGGAGGAGGACGCGAAGGAGGAGGAGGATGACAACCCTAACATCGACTGGTCGTCGGGCCAGACCCGGAGGAGGTGGCGACGCAGTAGTTGGCGCTTCTTGAGTCGTTCGAGTCGCAGAAGAAACTGCAGGAGAGGCGCCTGGCGGAGCAGGAGAGGCAGCTCCGCCTCAGGGAGGAGGCGGAGCTGCGGCGGAGCTGCGTGCGGCTCCGGACCCCCGCTCGGCCTGGGAAGAGGCCCAGTGGTCGCCGTGACTGGAGTCCCCAGTTCGGTCGAGCCACAACAACGCATCGCCGCTCGGGGACGTCGTCGATGCCCACGGCGACGAGGCCCACAGGGACTAGGCGGCCACCTCGTCCTCCTCAAACCCTAGGATAGGGTTTTATATATATTTTTAGTTTAAGCTCATATAGAGGGCTTTATTTTGTAGTTTAAATTTGTCCAAAATAGGGTATATGTATAAATATGTCCAAATTAGGCCATACGTTTAATGAAATATGGTTTAGGTTTAATTGTTTTTGTTTTTTTTTTCCTTTTTATGTTGTATTTCACTTTTGGCGTGCGTGCGTTGGGTGCAGTGCGACACACAAAACGATGGCCAGGTCCGCATGCCTACGTAAATGGCTTAAAACGAACGGCCGAACGCGTTTAAATCGCAGCGTTGGAAATACCCTAAGCGAAAGTAGGCTACTAAAAGAAGAGAGATGGTCCGGCGGAAATTCAATTCGGCTCCCGGGTGCATATGCTCCCTCTATCAAAAAGTTATATTTCAAAATGTCGAAAAATTTTGACAAAAAATTCTACATGTACATCTCCACAATATACGTAAGTTCGTCAAGTTTCGTCAGTAACCAATATGTTTTGTGGTCTGTGTAAAAAAGATAAAATTTATCTCCTGAAAAGCCTTATTTTCAGCATTAAATTTTGTCTTTTTTACACACGTCACACGACAAGTCGGATTTTTATGAAACAACTTTGTGAGCGTCTAGCACGTGAAGATGTACGTTCGAATTTTTCGTTTCAATTTTTTAAAATTTCAAAATATATGTAACATGCATTTTAAAATAAAGGGAGCATATACTCCCATGTGCCAAAACATCATTCCCGATGGTCCGGTTCTTATTCAACCTCAGCCCAGCCCATACCCGAACTGTGCTAGCCTCGAATTGCCTCGCGCGAGAGTCGCAGGCACGTAGGATCGTACAAAGTATCGGACAAAAATTATCGTACGTATAGCAGGACTCGAGGAGTGCGCGTGGTGGCGACTGCGGCGACGGACTGACTCACTCTGGGTAAGCGTGATGCATGGCTACAAAACACCATCAATGCCGCCATTAATACGAGAAGGTGTGTGTGCCCCCGTCCATCTCACTCCCCTCCCCTACTCATCCACTAACTGAGCTAGGTCCCTAGCTGCAGCACGCTCCAACGCTGCGCTGCCACCCCCTCCGACTCCGATACAGAGCATAGCAGAGGCCGGCCCTCCTCGCCATTAAACACTCCTGCTCCTCGCCTACCTCCACTCTCTCTCTCTCTCACTTATCCCTTCCACATCAAGGACGCCACCGGCCGCCGGTTCCTCTCTCCCGTCCCATGTGCGTCTGCGGCTCGCCGGAGCGCTGGCGGCTGGCCGTGATCCCATGAAGGACGGGAGGGGAAGGAGATCGATCATAGGCCGGTAGTGCGCGCGGGAAGGAGATCGATCGGATATTCATCCATGTACAAGAACCAGCTGCAGGAGCTGGCGCAGAGGAGCTGCTTCGGCCTCCCGGCGTACGTGTGCACCCGCGAGGGCCCCGACCATGCGCCCCGCTTCAAGGCCACCGTCACCTTCAACGGCGAGACCTTCCACGGCCCCACCTGCTGCACCACGCTCCGCCAGGCCGAGCACGCCGCCGCCGAGGCCGCGCTCGCGCTCCTCTCCCTCCGCGGGCCATCCACCTCCCTCACCGCCACCATCCTCGTACGTGCGCCTTCTCTCCTTCCTCTCCTTGTGCTTGCTTGCTTGCTCCTCTCGGTTTCGCTGATGCAAATGCATCCCTGCTCATGCGTGTGTTCTTGAATCTTGCGTGTAGGACGAGACCGGCGTGTACAAGAACCTGCTGCAGGAGACGGCGCACCGGGCGGGGCTGAAGCTACCAGCGTACACCACCGTCCGCTCCGGCCCCGGGCACTCGCCGGTGTTCGCATCCACGGTGGAGCTTGCCGGCCTCTGCTTCGCGGGCGACGCCGCCAGGACCAAGAAGCAGGCGGAGAAGAACGCCGCCATGGCCGCCTGGTCATCCTTAAAACATAGTAACCAACTCAGCACAACCCTCCCCAACAGATCTTTGTTTACTCGCAGCAGCTAATGATGCTACGATTCAATCCCGCAGTGCCGGAGGCGGCGCGCAAGGAACCCGGCACCGGCGGCGAGGAGCCGGAGCAGGAGCACGTGGCCGTCGCCAGAGTGCTCGCCGCCCTGCGCGCGCGAGGCGACTGCGGCGTCGGCAGCGTCAGGGAGGTGCCGCCTCTACCGAAGCAGCATTGCGTGGCCGGCTCTTCTTCTTCTTCCTCTGCTCTGAACCCGACGCTGTACAGACACCAGTGGCAGCGGCCTCTGACCTCCCCTGCCACCCAGCTGCGGACGCGGCACGCTCAGCCGCCGCCGGCCGGACCAAGGATACTGCCTCCCCTGCACCTGCTACAGCGACCGGCGCCGCCCACCACCTCCCGGCACACCGCCGATCTGGACCGAGACAGGAGGATCAATGCGGCCGAGCTGGTGCGGATGCTGGAGAGGGCCACGGTGACTGACAGGGCAGATGCAATGCCGTCGGCGCCGTGGTACTACCCGCATGCCTCGTCGGCGTACCAGCACACCGGCTCCATCGGCGCGGGCGGGTTCCACTCGCCGGCGATGGCCGTGAGTGTGCGGTCGGTGATCCCCGTCTGCTCCGCGCCGCCGTCGCCACCGCAGCCGCGGACAGCGGCGGCCAAGGATGAGCAGGGGAGCCGGAATGGCCCGGCACAACCTGACGCAGCACTAGGCACAAAAGGCTGTGACGAACTCGGCTTTGGAAGATCGTAGAGGGGAAATTAAGTAGTAGCTGTATGATCAGCCTGGTTCTAGCAGGGAAATTTTGATCGCAGTTTCTCTGTCTAAATTTGTGCAAGTGATCGGCCACCGTTTGCTCTCCGGATGATCAAATCGTTAAATGGATCGATGGACATATGAATATAGTTGTAGGGCTTTCACTCGAAGCCAATGATCCTGTGTGACTGTCAACTAGCTCATCAATGGCTCTTGGCTGTGCTTACACATGCATGTTATTGCTTGATCACTCCATTGATTTCCCCTCCTTTTAGTTCATTCCGAAACTATTTTTTCGAGCACATAGAAGAAAGGCCAATACAAGGCAAGAAGGCTACAACTTCAAACAATGCACACTCTACAAACCCAATGATAAGCGAGGCGAGAGCGGCGATTCTACCGGCAACGGTATGTGCCGGAGTCTAATCCACCGTCCGCTCCCGGTTTGAGATTTGCGCCTGGTCAAACGTGCTGTTCCGGGAAGCAGCCGGGCAAATTGCAAAAACACCCTGCTAAAACTGACTCCTACGCAACTCTCTCTCTCGTTCTAGTCTCCCGTTCATGCGTGTCGCTCGAGCCGTGCCCTATTCCTCTTCGACCACAGCCGCCGCCGTTCGGGGCTGGCCGTCCCCGCCCCCCGCCCGCCGCATCCTCCCGCCTCTGGACTTCTCAATTCCTTGGCGTCCTCAACGTCAGGGTCTTCTCCGCCTAGGTCGCCCCAGGAGCCAGGGAAGTTGCAGCACAAGTGCAGGGCATGTGTCGGCGGTGAAAGAGGTGTGTCGGGCGAGGATAAGAGGAGGCAACGACGAGCGTGGCGAAGGATCTGAAGCATACTGCAGTCATTACCTCAACTGATTGTTTCAGATTAAGAGGGCACGAAGATCTAACGGAGAGGTGTGTGGCCCTTCCCTATTTCTTTTGCCATCCAAGATCCCTTCAATTCGTAATATCAATAGAACTATATACGATGTAAGTTTGCTTCATAATGTTTGAAGTAGTTGATAGATTAATCTCATTGCCATTATCCCCTTTTCTTCTTTTCTTCTTACCGAAAGTGAACAATATACTTGTATATGATGATTTGTAGGATAGCATAAACTCTTCAAATTTCAATGTTACATATCACAGGTTTCTGATCGAATTCGGGTGCTTACTACATATTGGTGAAGAATGATGTTCTGGTCATGTTGGGTAATATTTTCCTAATGCAGATTCTGGTGTTAATTGATTTCAGCTGAATTCGGAAGAGATTGGTGTACCTCAATCTTATTTACGTGCAAGCATTGTTGTACCTGCAACTTAATTACAAGGAAACACAGCTTTGTGGTTAGGAGAGGTAGCAGCATTGCCTGCGCCCTCCTCCATGAGGGCCGTCGCCTTGTCCCGGACTCCGACTTCCCTCCACGCGCCTCTACCGTCGCAGCACCCAACTCCGTTGTCCTTTGTCGTTTGTGCGCCTCCCCGCTCGAATCCGCCGTCTGTCCGCCGCTGCTCGAAGACGAAGGTAAGCTAGCTACACTTTTCAACTATGGTCTGTATAGGCTTGTGAATTGAGAATTTTGTTTCTTGGATATAGATTTTTCAGGATCGTGCTGCCGTAAGAACCCATCAGCACTAGGAGGATGAGCAGCAATTGCCTGTCCAATTGGTATTCCTGAGCAAGTGCAAGGAGCAGCCTGCCGGGAGGATCTAGCAGTTCGTTGTTGTTGTTGAAAAGGGAACGCTGGAATGGCGGTCACCGTCGTCGTATTGCCTTCCTGGCTCCGGCGCTGATGGTTTGTAGGGAAGCGAGCTGGGTCCTCTCGATTCAGATATAGAGGCTAGCTTTTGACACCTTCTGCTATTTTTTTCTCATATCTGTTTGATTCAGACTTTTCAATAAGTGTGTGCTGCGGAAAAGTTCCAGGTTGTCTCCTAAGAAAATTATTTGATCTTTATTTTCTCAAATGCACGCAGTTGTTGTAGACCTCTTGCTAGGCTAGAGGTTGTTTGTCTAAAAGCCAAAAGAACATGTTGATGAGAACATGTTTGATTTTTTTATTTGGATTCAGTTGTATGTGCAGTTGATGAGAACAAGTTCAGTTTTTTGGTTAGTATCTACAACTTGGTACATCCTTGGTACCTTCAGTGAAACGATGGTTCAGAATTATGTGGTACTTGGTTGAGATGTCACTCAGTTATTTTAGTTTCTTCAGTTTTCAAGTAAGAGCTTCTGGATTTTAGTAGTCTCAGCTAAAGATGGTAATTTGTTTCTGAAATCTTTGTGTAATACAGCTATATAGTTCTGAACAATTGTGAAACGGAAATGGATGAAGAGTATGTTGTTTGGATTTTGTGAGATATATTTGGTAGATAATTATAAATATGAATAAGGCAATTGAAATTATGGTGAAATGTATGTAAATTTCAGTTTTGTGATGTATAACTGAAAATTCTTTCCGCATCTAAATAGCGCTTGTGCGCTCGCGATGTGGTGCGAAATATTTCTACCTTTTATTTCTGCAGCTTGTTGCATATGATTTCTGGTGATTGTTTTCCTTTCGAGTTAACTTACGAGCTCTTGTATAATATTTGTTTTGGGTGCGTTATTTTATTTTTGTTGAACCTTCAGAATTTTCATATGGGTTTCACTAACATATATTTCATCGATGTTTTATATAGGTCATGTGTTACAATGTAGTTTCTCTGGGGTTATGGAAATGTTTTACGAGTTACACATAAGTTTCACTATATCAGTTTCACAAGGATTTCACATAGGAACCACAATGCAAGCTAGCGAAAATAGTGAGCGAAAAATAACTCATGGTCAGGTGGCTAGGACAAGACCTATCTTAGCAGTTCCAAACCAACTCAACAAAAAAAATTCTAGACGATGACAAAATCGTGGATTAACTCTCTTGGTTTCTCTTTAAAATGTAAAATCACTCAACACTAATAGAACCTAATAAAACTTTGGGGAAAACATTTGTTGTGTGCCAGTAATATCGGACTCTCTACTGGGATGTGCACACAACAATCTTGAAAAATTGCTCGTTCATACACTCCTACTATACGATCGCATTTCACAAGTTGACCATATAATCCTTTTAGTATTTCAGTTCTCCAGTTATGTTTCACATTAGTTACAAATGGATTACCGGTGTTTCAATAATTCACGGGCTATAGGATTGTGTTTCACACGTTGGCCACGGAATCATTCTAGTGTTTTAGTTCGTCGGCCATGTTTCACATTAGTTCGAAATGGATCAACGGTGTTTCTATAATGCATGGGCCTGTTTGGTCGAGTTTCATAAAATGGATCACCATATAAATAATCCCGTTGTTTCATTTCCATAGTTAAGTTGCTCTGGTACACAACTATTTCAATGATGCATCAACCATAGGATCAGGTTTCACAAGTTCACCATGAGATCCTTCTACTATTTCAGTCCACCGTCCATGTTTCACATTAGTTACAAATGAATGGATGGTGTTTCATTAATTCATGGTCTATTTCATTATGTTTCACAAGTTGAAAATATATTCCTTTAAATATTTCACAAGTTTACCATGGGATCCTTTAAATGTTTCACAAGTTTACCATTTGACCATGTGTTTCATAAAATGGATCATCATATAATTAGTGTTGTTGTTTCATTTCCACAATTAAGTTATTGTTTCACAAATATTTCAATGATGCATGGGCTATAGGATTGTGTTTCGCAACATCTCCACGAGATCCTTTTACTATTTCAGTTCATCATACATGTTTCACATTAGTTACAAATGAATGGATGTTGTTTTATTAAGGCATGGGCTATTTCATTGTGTTTCACAAGTTTAACATAGAATCTTTCAATCGTTTCACAAGTTTCAAATAGATTCAATAGATTATCGTAAATGTTTCCATGATTTATCACTAATGTTTCAAATATACTAATCTTGTTGCGTTGGTAAGTAAGTTAATTGAGCTTGTGTTTTATGTTTCAGTAATGCTCAAAAAGAACATATTGTATTTTCTTTATAATGCGAGCGTTTCAATTGGTTGGGCATGTTTCATATTAGTTCTAAAAGGATAGAGGGTGTTTCACTTTTATTTTGCATCACTGCATGATCTAGGCTCTAATTGTTTAAAAATAGTTCAATAATGTATGGGCTATTGGTGTGTTTCACAAATTGACCAAGAAATCCTTCTAGTTTTCATTTGGATGGGCATGTTCCACATTAGTTTGAAATGGATGAATGGTAGTTCACCTCAAATCCTCCAACTCATGAAAATTTCCATACATGAAAATCACAAACAATAGTCTACATATATATGTTATCTATTGAAGGTGCTCATAGGAGTGTACGAACGGGAAATTTTCAGGATTGTTGTTTGCACGTCCCAGTGAAGAGTCCGATAATACTGTCACACAACTAATGTTTTCCCAAAAGTTTTATCAGGTTGTGTTAGTGTCAAGCGATTTTACATTTTAAAGAGAAACCAAGAGAGTTAATCCACGATTTTTTCATCATCTAGAGTTTTTTTGTTGAGTTGGTTTGGAACTTCTAAGATAGGTCTTGTCTAGTGATACGTCTCCGACGTATCGATAATTTCTTATGTTTCATGCCACATTATTGATGTTATCTACATGTTTTATGCACACTTTATGTCATATTCGTGCATTTTCTGGAACTAACCTATTAACAAGATGCCGAAGTGCCCTGTTTTCTGCTGTTTTTGGTTTCAGAAATCCTAGTAACGAAATATTCTCGGAATTGGACGAAATCAACGCCCAGGGTCCTATTTTGTCACGAAGCTTCTAGAAGTCCGAAGAGGAGACGAAGTGGGGCCACGAGGTGGCCACACCCTCGTGCCGCCTCCTAACCTGCCCTTCCGCCTACTTAAAGCCTCCGTTGCGAAACCCCCAGTACCGAGAGCCACGATACGGAAAACCTTCCAGAGACGCCGCCGCCGCCGATCCCATCTCGGGGGATCCAGGAGATCGCCTCGGCACCGGAGAGGGAAATCATCTCCCGAGGACTCTACGCCGCCATGGTCGCCTCCGGAGTGATGTGTGAGTAGTCTACCCCTGGACTATGGGTCCATAGCTAGCTAGATGGTTGTCTTCTCCCATTGTGCTATCATTTTCGGATCTTGTGAGCTGCCTAACATGATCAAGATCATCTATCTGTAATTCTATATGTTGTGTTTGTTGGGATCCGATGAATAGAGAATACTTGTTATGTTGATTACCAAAGTTATATCTATGTGTTGTTTATGATCTTGCATGCTCTCCGTTACTAGTAGATGCTCTGGCCAAGTAGATGCTTGTAACTCCAAGAGGGAGTATTTATGCTCGATAGTGGGTTCATGCCTGCATTGACACCTGGGACAGTGACAGAAAGTTCTAAGGTTGTGTTGTGTCGTTGCCACTAGGGATAAAACATTGATGCTATGTCTAAGGATGTAGTTGTTGATTACATTACGCACCATACTTAATGCAATTGTTTGTTGCTTTGCAACTTAATACCGGAGGGGGTTCGGATGATAACCTGAAGGTGGACTTTTTAGGCATAGATGCATTGGATGGCGGTCTATGTACTTTGTCGTAATGCCCAATTAAATCTCACTATACTCATCATAATATGTATGTGCATGGTCATGCCCTCTTTATTTGTCAATTGCCCAACTGTAATTTGTTCACCCAACATGCTGTTTGTCTTATGGGAGAGACACCTCTAGTGAACCGTGGACCCCGGTCCAATTCTCTATACTGAAATACAATCTACTGCAATACTTGTTCTACTGTTTTCTGCAAACAATCATCTTCCACATAATACGGTTAATCCTTTGTTACAGCAAGCCGGTGAGATTGACAACCTCACTGCTTCGTTGGGGCAAAGTACTTTGGTTGTGTTGTGCAGTTCCACGTTGGCGCCGGAATCCCTGTGTTGCGCCGCACTACATCCCGCCGCCATCAACCTTCAACGTGCTTCTTGACTCCTACTGGTTCGATTAAACCTTGGTTTCTTACGAGGGAAACTTGCCGCTGTGCGCATCACACCTTCCTCTTGGGGTTCCCAACGGACGTGTCAACCACACGCTTCAAGCAAATTTCTGCGCCGTTGCCGGGGAGATCAAGACACGCTGCAAGGGTCTCCACTTCTCAATCTCTTTACTTTGTTTTTGTCTTGCTTAGTTTTATTTGCTACTTTGTTTGCTGCACTAAATCAAAATACAAAAAATTAGTTGCTAGTTTTACTTTATTTGCTATCTTGTTTGCTATATCAAAAACACAAAAAAATTAGTTACTTGCATTTACCTTACTTGATTCATCATGTTTCCTTTTAATTTTACCACGAAAGATATACCGGTAGGACGTGGGTCTATAATTGGGAGAAATAATATAGAGGAATTTTTCAACCATGTCAGTACCGTTGACGATTTTGAGGATAGACACTTGGTAGACCTTGCCCCTACCTATGAAATTGCTGCTGCTGCTTTAGTTCGCATGTTGGAAACTAAATTTGTTAATCTCAATCCTATAATCCAACACATGTTTCTCACACTTGGTGATATGGAAGAAGGAGAAAAGAAAGATTTTGTTTTAGAAACCCTTCTTAGAGAATTTGGTGGTATAGCGAGAGAGGCTAGAAAGGTCTTTGCTAAATTTAATATGCTTGGTTCTTACACCAATTTTGTTAGTCTCCTTGAAAAGATGGATATGGATAGAATAAAGTACACTAATAATATTAATGATGGAGGGGAGATCAAAGCACCAATACCATGTAAGCTCTTAGCTATGAATGATGCACTAGAAAATAACTATGCTTGGCTTGTTCCTGAAAATTTGTTTGATGAGAGTAGCACACCTAAGACTAATGAAAAGGGAGCCTCTGAAACTCACATAGAAAAGATAATATGCATAGTTGAGAACAATTCACACCCCGCTGTAGAAGCCCCATCCTTCGATAATACTAGATACACACTTTCTGCGCCTAGCTGAAAGGCGTTAAAGAAAAGCGCTTATGGGAGACAACCCATGGTTTTTACCTACAGCACTTTGTTTTTATTTTGTGTCTTGGAAGTTGTTTACTACTGTAGCAACCTCTCCTTATCTTAGTTTAGTGTTTTATTGTGCCAAGTAAAGTCGTTGATAGAAAAGTTCATACTAGATTTGGATTACTGCGCAGAAACAGATTTCTTTGCTGTCACGAATCTGGGCTGTTTTCCCTGTAGGTAACTCAGAAAATTATGCCAATTTACGTGAGTGATCCTCAGATATGTACGCAACTTTCATTCAATTTGAGTATTTTCATTTGAGTAAGTCTGGTGCCTCGATAAAATTTCAATACGAACTGTTCTGTTTTGACAGATTCTGCCTTTTATTTCGCATTGCCTCTTTTGCTATGTTGGATGAATTTCTTTGATCCATTAATGTCCAGTAGCTTTATGCAATGTCCAGAAGTGTTAAGAATGATTGTGTCACCTCTGAACATGTTAATTTTTATTGTCGCTAACCCTCTAATGAGTTGTTCTAAGTTTGGTGTGGAGGAAGTTTTCAAGGATCAAGAGAGGAGTATGATGCAACATGATCAAGGAGAGTGAAAGCTCTAAGCTTGGGGATGCCCCGGTGGTTCACCCCTGCATATTCTAAGAAGACTCAAGCGTTAAGCTTGGGGATGCCCAAGGCATCCCCTTCTTCATCGACAACATTATCAGGTTCCTCCCTGAAACTATATTTTTATTCCATCACATCTTATGTGCTTTTCTTGGAGCGTCGGTTTGTTTTTGTTTTTTGTTTTGTTTGAATAAAATGGATCCTAGCATTCACTTTATGGGAGAGAGACACGCTCCGCTGTAGCATATGGACAAGTATGTCCTTGGTTTCTACTCATAGTATTCATGGCGAAGTTTCTTCTTCGTTAAATTGTTATATGGTTGGAATTGAAAATGATACATGTAGTAATTGCTATTAATGTCTTGGGTAATGTGATACTTGGCAATTGTTGTGCTCATGTTTAAGCTCTTGCATCATATGCTTTGCACCCATTAATGAAGAAATACATAGAGCATGCTAAAATTTGGTTTGCATAATTGGCCTCTCTAAGGTCTAGATAATTTCTAGTATTGAGTTTGAATAACAAGGAAGACGGTGTAGAGTCTTATAATGTTTTCAATATGTCTTTTATGTGAGTTTTGCTGCACCGGTTCATCCTTGTGTTTGTTTCAAATAAGCCTTGCTAGCCTAAACCTTGTATCGAGAGGGATTACTTCTCATGCATCCAAAATACTTGAGCCAACCACTATGCCATTTGTGTCCACCATACCTACCTACTACATGGTATTTTCCGCCATTCCAAAGTAAATTGCTTGAGTGCTACCTTTAAAATTCCATCATTCACCTTTGCAATATATAGCTCATGGGACAAATAGCTTAAAAACTATTGTGGTATTGAATATGTAATTATGCACTTTATCTCTTATTAAGCTTGTTGTGCGATAACCATGTTTACGGGACGCCATCAACTACTCTTTGTTGAATTTCATGTGAGTTGCTATGCATGTTCGTCTTGTCTGAAGTAAGAGCGATCTACCACCTTATGGTTAAGCATGCATATTGTTAGAGAAGAACATTGGGCCGCTAACTAAAGCCATGATCCATGGTGGAAGTTTCAGTTTTGGACATATATCCTCAATCTCATATGAGAAAATTATTAATTGTTGTTACATGCTTATGCATAAAAGAGGAGTCCATTATCTGTTGTCTATGTTGTCCCGGTATGGATGTCTAAGTTGAGAATAATCAATAGCGAGAAATCCAATGCGAGCTTTCTCCTTAGACCTTTGTACAGCGGCATAGAGGTACCCCTTTGTGACACTTGGTTAAAACATGTGCATTGTGATGATCCGGTAGTCCAAGCTAATTAGGACAAGGTGCGGGCACTATTAGTATACTATGCATGAGGCTTGCAACTTGTAAGATATAATTTACATGATACATATGCTTTATTACTACCATTGACAAAATTGTTTCATGTTTTCAAAATCAAAGCTCTAGCACAAATATAGCAATCGATGCTTTTCCTCTATGGAGGACCATTCTTTTACTTTCAATGTTGAGTCAGTTCACCTATTTCTCTCCACCTCAAGAAGCAAACACTTGTGTGAACTGTGCATTGATTCCTACATATTTGCTTATTGCACTTATTATATTACTCTATGTTGACAATATCCATGAGATATACATGTTACAAGTTGAAAGCAACCGCTGAAACTTAATCTTCCTTTGTGTTGCTTCAATGTCTTTACTATGAATTATTGCTTTATGAGTTAACTCTTATGCAAGACTTATTGATGCTTGTCTTGAAGTGCTATTCATGAAAAGTCTTTGCTATATGATTCACTTGTTTACTCATGTCATATACATTGTTTTGATCGCTGCATTCACTACATATGCTTTACAAATAGTATGATCAAGGTTATGATGGCATGTCACTCCAAATTATCTGTGTTATCGTTTTACCTGCTCGGGACGAGCAGAACTAAGCTTGGGGATGCTGATACGTCTCCGACGTATCGATAATTTCTTATGTTCCATGCCACATTATTGATGTTATCTACATGTTTTATGCACACTTTATGTCATATTCGTGCATTTTCCGGAACTAACCTATTAACAAGATGCCGAAGTGCCATTGTCACTGTTTTTGGTTTCAGAAATCCTAGTAACGAAATATTCTCGAATTGGACGAAATCAACGCCCAGGGTCCTATTTTGCCACGAAGCTTCCAAGTCCGAAGAGGAGACGGGGCCACGAGGTGGCCACACCCTAGGCGGCGCGGCCCCCTTTGCCGCGCGGCCGTGGTGTGGGGCCCTCGTGCCGCCTCCCGACCTGCCCTTCCGCCTACTTAAAGCCTCCGTTGCGAAACCCCGCACCGAGAGCCACGATACGGAAAACCTTCCAGAGACGCCGCCGCCGATCCCATCTCGGGGCATCCAGGAGATCGCCGGCACCCTGCGGAGAGGGGAATCATCTCCCGGAGGACTCTACGCCGCCATGGTCGCCTCCGGAGTGATGTGTGAGTAGTCTACCCCGGACTATGGGTCCATAGCGTAGCTAGATGGTTGTCTTCTCCCCATTGTGCTATCATTGTCGGATCTTGTGAGCTGCCTAACATGATCAAGATCATCTATCCGTAATTCTATATGTTGCGTTTGTTGGGATCCGATGAATAGAGAATACTTGTTATGTTGATTATCAAAGTTATATCTATGTGTTGTTTATGATCTTGCATGCTCTCCGTTACTAGTAGATGCTCTGGCCAAGTAGATGCTTGTAACTCCAAGAGGGAGTATTTATGCTCGATAGTGGGTTCATGCCTGCATTGACACCTGGGACAGTGACAGAAAGTTCTAAGGTTGTGTTGTGCTGTTGCCACTAGGGATAAAACATTGATGCTATGTCTAAGGATGTAGTTGTTGATTACATTACGCACCATACTTAATGCAATTGTCTGTTGCTTTGCAACTTAATACCGGAGGGGGTTCGGATGATAACTCCGGTGGACTTTTTAGGGATGCAGTTGGATGGCGGTCTATGTACTTTGTCGTAATGCCCAATTAAATCTCACTATACTCATCATAATATGTATGTGCATGGTCATGCCCTCTTTATTTGTCAATTGCCCAATCGTAATTTGTTCACCCAACATGCTGTTTGTCTTATGGGAGAGACACCTCTAGTGAACCGTGGACCCCGGTCCAATTCTCTATACCGAAATACAATCTCGCAACACTTGTTCTACTGCTCAAAACAATCATCTTCCACACAATACGGTTAATCCTTTGTTACAGCAAGCCGGTGAGATTGACAACCTCACTGCTTGGGGCAAAGTACTTTGGTTGTGTTGTGCAGGTTCCACGTTGGCGCTGGAATCTCTGGTGTTGCGCCGCACTACATCCCGCCGCCATCAACCTTCAACGTGCTTCTTGACTCCTACTGGTTCGATTAAACCTTGGTTTCTTATTGAGGGAAACTTGCCGCTGTGCGCATCACACCTTCCTCTTGGGGTTCCCAACGGACGTGTCAACCACACGCATCATCTAGCCACTTGACCATATGCTATTTTTCGCTCGCAATTTTTGCTCGTTCCGGCATTGTGGTTCCTATGTGAAATCCTTGTGAAACTGACATAGTGAAACACATGGATAAACGATGTTTCTACAACGCATGGGCCTATTTGAGTGTGTTTCGTAAATGGATTCCATATAAATAATTCCACGGTTTCATTTCCACAATTGAGCTACTGGTTCACAAATATTTCAGTGACGAATCAGTTATACGGCCATGTTTCACAATTCACCATGGGATCCTTACACTGTTTCAGTTCGTTGTTCATTTTTCGCATTAGTTACAAATGAATTGATGTTGTTTCATTAATGCATGAGATATTTAATTATGTTTCACAAATTTAACATAGAATCCTTCAAAATTTTCACAAGTTCACCATGGGATCCTTCTTGTAGTGTTTCAGTTTGTCGGGTATGTTTCACATTAGATTATGAATTTATGAACGGTGTTTTAATAATGCATTTACTATACAATAGTTTTTCACAAGTTGACCATGTAATCCTTCTGGTATTTTAGTTCTCTGGATATGTTTCACATTAGTTACAAATGGATGAACGCTGTTTTAATAATTCATGGGCTATAAGATTGTGTTTCACACATTGACCATGGAATTCTTCTAGTGTTTCAGTTTGTCGGCCAAGTTTCACAATAGCTCCAAATGGATCAACGGTCGTGTTTGACAATTTCACCATGGGATGGTGTTTCAATAATGTATTGCCGGTGTTCCAATAATTCGTTGGCTATAGGATTGTGTTTCACAGGTTGAGCATGGAATCCTTCTAGTGTTTTAGTTCGTCGCCCATGTTTCACATTAGGTCTAATTGGATCAACGGTGTTTCTATAATTCATGGGCCTATTTGAGTGTGTTTTATAAATGGATCCTATATAAATAATCCCGTTCTTTCATTTCCACAATTAACGGTTCACAAATAGTTCAGTGATGCATCAGTTATACGATTGTGTTTCACAAGTTCACCATGGGATTCTTATACTGTTTCAGTTTGTTGTCCATAGTTACAAATTAATTTATGTTGTTTCGTTAATTCATGGGATATTTCATTATGTTTCACAAATTTAACATATAATCCTTTAAATGTTTCACAAGTTCACCATGGATCCTTGTAGTGTTTCAGTTTGTCGGGTATGTTTCACATTAGATTATAAATGGATGGACGGTTCTTAAATAATGCAACGACTGTACAATTGTATTTCACAAGTTGACCATGGAATCCTTCTAGTATTTCAGTTCTCAGGATATGTTTCACATTAGTTTAAAATGGATGAACGATGTTTCAATAATTCATGGGCTACAGGATTGTGTTTCACACGTCGACGATGGAATCCTTTTAGTGTTTCAGTTCGTCAGCCATGTTTCACTTTAGTTCCAAATGGATAAAGCATGGGCAGGTTGTGTTTCATAAAATAGATCACCATATAAATAATCCCGATGTTTCATTTCCTGAATTAAGTTCCTGGTTCACAATTATTTCAATGATTTAGATCCTATAGGATCGTGTTTCACAAGTTCACCATGGGATTCTTCTATTATTTCAGTTCACGATCCATGCTTCACATTAGTTACAAATGAATGGATGGTGTTTCATTAATGCATGGGCTATTTCATTATGTTTCACAAGTTGAACATAGAACACAAATGAATGTATTGGTGTTTCACTTTGTTGGGTATGTTTAACATTTGATTATGAATGGATGGACGGTTTTTCAAGAATGCATGGACTATACATTTGTGTTTCACAAGTACACCATGAAACCCTTCTAGTGTTTCAGTTCTCTAGGCATGTTTCACATTAGTTACAAATGGATGGCCGGTGTTTCAATAATTTACTGGCTATACATTTGTGTTTCAAAAAGGATGTTCGTTGCTTCTCGTTTTTTATCTCCATGTACGATAAAAGTTGCAATTGGTTCACATTTATTTCAATAATTCACTCGCTATAGGATTGTGTTTCACACGTTGACCATGGAATCCTTCTAGTGTTTGAGTTCATCGGCCGTGTTTCACATTAGTTCCAAATGGATCAATGATCGCGCTTCACAAGTTCACCTCGTGACAGTGTTTAAATAAAGAATGTTGTTTCAACAATGGATGGACGGTGTTTCAATAATTCACTGGTTATAGGATTGTGTTTCACACGTTGACCATGGAATCCTTCTAGTGTTTCAGTTTGTCAGCCATGTTTCACATTAGCTCCAAGTGGATCAACGTTGTTTCTATAATGCATGGGCCTATTTGAGTGTGTTTCATAAATGAATCCCATATAAATAATCCTGTCCTTTCATTTCCACAACTAAGCTGCTGGTTCAAAAATATTTCATTGATGCATCAGTTATACGATTGTGTTTCACAAGTTCACCGTGGGATCCTTATACTATTTCACTTCGTTGTCCATGTTTCACATTAATTAGTTACAAATGAAATGATGTTGTTTCATTAATTCATTGAATATTTCATTCTGTTTCACAAATTGAACATGGAATCCTTGAAATGTTTCACAAGTTTACCATGGATAATTTGAACGTCGACCGAAAAAGTTCACCATTGAATATTTCACCATTTGTGAAAGATTGATAATGTAGATCGAAAAACTAAAACACACTCCGTTATTTTCAAAATAATGTGAGGCATTACCCATCCAAGTGAAACACTACAAGGATTACATGGTCAATTCATTCCTAAAGTCCGCGCATTATTGAATTATGTGTGAAACACTAGCCTAATTGTGAAGTGAAACAACTAGATAATTAAATGTGAAATATTAGGGATAAGTCATGAAAACATTCATATGCTTTATGTATTACTCAACTTGTGAAAAAAACATTAATTATTGAAATAAATGTGAACCAGTTGAAACTTGCATCGTACATTGATATAAACAAAGTGAAACAACGAACATCCTTTTTGAACTTATACTAAACAAACGATGACACTACATTTGATGCGGAAAAGGAAATGCCCTCCGTCCCTTTGTAATTAATATGTTAAAATTGTGAAATACATTCTCATAGGCCATGCGTTATTGAATTATTTGTGAAACAATTGGACTTAGATCTTAGTTTGATACCAAAAAAGCGAAACACCCTCAATCCATTTCAGACTAATGTGAAACATGCCTATCTAAGTGAAACAATATATAGAATGCATGATTCCATGGTCAATTTGTGAAACTCATTCATATAGCCCATGCATTATTGATTTTTTTTTGTGAAACACTAGCTTAATTGTCAAAGTGAAACAACTAGATTATTAAATATGAAAAATAGCGACAAATCATGGAAACATTCATATACTTTATATATTGCTTAACTTCTGAAAAACATAAAAACAAACCATTCACTATTGAAGTAAGTGTGAAGAAATTGAAACTTTTATCATACATTGAGATCAACAAAAAGTGAAACAACCATCATTTTAAAACTTGTATGAAACTTTTGGAACATAGATCGAAAGAGTGGAACACCCTCGATTGTTTTCAAATTAATGTAAAAAATGCACATCCAAGTGAAACACCAGAAGGATCCCATAATCAACTTGTGAAACACATTCATAAAATTAAAGTCCATGCATGATTGAATCATTTGTGATAATTATGAAATGAAAAAAACAGATAATTAAATGTGAAAAAATGGCGATAATCATGAAAACATTCATATGCTTTATATATTGCTCAACTTGTGAAGAACATAAAAAACAAAGCATTAATTATTGAAATAAATGTGAACCCGTTGAAACTTTTATCATATATTGAGATATACGAAAAAGTGAAACAACCAACATCCTTTTTAAACTTATATGAAACAAACTACGTTTCATGCCAAAAATAGTGAAAGACTCTCCATAATTTTCTAA
Organism: Lolium multiflorum; assembly: GCA_030979885.1. Lineage (NCBI taxonomy): Eukaryota > Viridiplantae > Streptophyta > Magnoliopsida > Poales > Poaceae > Lolium > Lolium multiflorum. The sequence goes on along the minus strand of CM061751.1, from coordinate 215,861,845 downwards.
CTAATATTGTGAACTTGTGAAACACATTCAACGTGGCAATGCATTATTAACTTATTTGTGAAACCGTGGCGAAGCCAACTAGAAACGTTAGTGAAACATTGTGGAACCCATATCACTTCTTTGAAACCGCTTTAAAACTCTAGTGAAAACATGAAACTCATGTTAAACCTTGGACAGAAGAAGCTCGAGTGAAACAACAACAGAACCCAAATGAAAACTACAGAATGTCAATCAAGTAAACATAGCTCCAGACTCTTTCTCTTTTATACAACAATGACATGTTTAACTACTTTTCACTAAGAAACCAGGAGCCTTTCTCTTTTATACAACAATGACATGTTTAACTACTTTTCAGTAGCCACCATTTAATATAACAAGGCATTGCTGGTGAAAATGTCTTTGGTTGACAGTGCCTTTGTTAAACCGCAACTCGTGGCTTGAGCAGAGTCGTTGCTTCTTTTATCTTCTCTATTTCATCTTGTAACGTTGACAGTGCAGCAACATAGGAGATACGAACACCCTTATCATCTCCAAATGCACCCCCAGGTACAAGCTCGACCTGTAACATGATGCAGAAAAAACGTCTCAGATATTTACCTACCCTCTAATATTTTTCTTCGGAAACATTGTAGACTGACATGCTCAAAATCAGCGAAACTTTTACATGTGCCTTCTCTAACAGGAACAAGCAGAGGGTCCCAGAGTCCTTGATAGAGCCAAAGCCCCGCCCGATCCACCTTGTGACAGTTGAAAGATGAGGCATCCACAATATTGAGCTGGAATTCGTGTGCAGAGACCCCACAACCAAAGTTGTGTGGCATGTGAACATCAAACTAGTGCCACCGCAGACCTGCTTTACCACATTTTTTGATGATGAAAGTAGGTTTTGGCTTATCTAACTGTAACTACCCATTTCTACTGCTGTTTGAGAAATGGCTTATTTTTTTAATACCTGTTTGCAAAGCTATATGCCCATAGTGAGGAACGAAGATACATCAGTAAGTTTCTTGTCCATTTATTCAGACAAGATTTGACATGGACGTTGTAGTAAGAAAGTACATCCGATATACACTGAATGAAAAACAATTCAATCCTGATGTGGTTGTGGATCTCATACATCTTAGAAAAGGATCGATGTTAGAAGATGCTGAAGTTGCTGAAATTCTGAATGAGATATCAAGTAAAATTGTTCGGAAAAGGTATTTTTATTCTTCTGATTCTAGTACTTTTGTATAGCACATAGTACTTCCTAAATTCTAGACTCTGGATGCTCAGTTAAAAAACGTGAAAGTGGTGTTTTGTCTTCTCTTGCCTTTCTATAAAATTTACGGATCTCTATGATCACAAATACTGCTTAATAAGAAATCTTTACACGCAAACTGTTGCTATATCATCTAAATCCAAGAAAATAAAATTCCAAAATCACAAGCATATACAGACCATAGTTGAAAACTGTAGTTACCTTACCTTCGTCTTCGAGCGGCAGACAGATGGCGGATTCGAGCGGGACGGCGCATAAATGACGAAGGACGAAGGAGTTGGGTGCTTCAGCTGCAGACGGCGGAGTCGCCTGGAGGGCAGCCGGAGTCCGGAACGAGGGGGCGACCCTCATGGAGGACGGCGCAGGCGGTGCTGCTCCCTCTCCTGGCCACGAAGTTTTGTGCTCCCGCACCCCTCCGTTCCCTGGCCTCTGGCCTGCGATCTCCGGTGGCGACGCGTCGGCTGCCCTCCACGCGCCTCCGCCGCCTGCGCCGTCCACCATGAGGGCGCCGCCTCGTTGACCGCCTCTTCTGTTTCGATCTGGAGAAAGATAATGGCACAGAGAATTCTAATAAGAGAGATACAGAGGGGCTAGGCAGCAAAAATACCAAACAGTACGTGGGGTGGGGAGGCGTGTATTACTACACGAATCTAAAAGCACCTGGACGGTTGATTAGACTCCTACACATACCGGCAACTGTAAAAAGAAGTTTTCGTAAGCGAGGCCCCTTGCTACAACGTCCAACAATGCACCCTCTACAAGCCCAACTATAAACGATGCACCTTGCTTAAGAACTCCACCGGGGAGCCCAAAATCGTAGCCGGCAGCGATTTGGGGATGCACCCTCTGCAATCCCAATGATAAAGGACGCACCTTGCTTAATAGAATCCACGTATTACGTCGATCCCCATACGAATCCACGTCATCCTTAGTCTAAGAGCATCTCCAGCCGCGTCCCCCAAACCGCGTCGGATTGAGCATTTGGGGGACGTGTTTTGTTCGTGCCGCTTTTGGGGGACGTCGCTCCCCAGCCGCGTCCCCCAAACGCTGCCCCCAAACATTTAAATTACTTTTTTTTAACACAGAACCATTTATCAAATATAGCATATGAATAAAAATGTTTGCGAGGATTGTTTTCAAATTAAATTACAACAAATAATAAAACAAGTAAACAAATATAATAAATAGGGTAGATGCTACATCAAGGTGCTGTATTCCTTTGATCCTCCACAAATGCTCAACGAGATCACTTGAAGTTGCTCATGCACATTGTCGTCACGGATCTCTCGTGCATGGCGAAAAAATCAGCAAAATCTGCAGTAACTCATGATCAACCTCCGCAAGAGGGCCTTGACACTCAGGGACCTGTGTCAAAACCCACCGGCGGCGCAAACATGGGAAAGAGAGAGCCGGTAACAACTCAGGGGCGCTGGCCCCGTCCCCCGAGCGACGGCCCGCAGCCTCCGGTACACACGTCCGATGCCGATGCAGCGTGCCACCCGACCTATACCCGGTCGAAGGTGATGGAGATGCTCGCTTAGTTTCCCATGGCATACACGTAAACATTAAATACGAGCCTCGATCGGCTCTGTTATCCGTGAATCGGCTCAAGGAGCCGATCCACCCATGATTCGTACGAGGTGCACGAATATATGGTGGTCCCGCTTGATCAAGATAAAGCTAATGAGATCTACGACGATTTAGGGTTTTCACCGCATAATCGGATCATCCTACTCACGATTGCCTCGCGCCACGCACGGTGATCGTGTCATCCTAGACAAGGCCTAAAACCAACACGAGGTTGATCCCGGAACATCCTGTCTAGGACTAGCAAACGACACCCTACGTGCGCTGGATCCTCCAACCCTTTGTAAGGCCTAACTATTGCGTATATTAAACTAATCCTTGTAGAACAAGGAGCAACCGTAACGGATCGGATCTACTAAATAATGATCAAGGCGGCGCCCCCCACACCTAAGATAGGTGTGAGGGCGGCTAGATATGCAAGGGTTGCACTACGATAGCATGTTATACGAAGAACTATGCTAACCCTAACATATCTATGATAACCACGTTGCTCGCCATCAAAAGGCTTCAGCACGAGCAACGCATGAACAACATAAAGCTTTGCTGCCTAGCAAGATGCGATCTAGGCAGCATGATGCTTACCGGTAGAAACCCTCGAGACGAAGGAGTTGGCGATGCGCCGAGATTGATTTGGTTGAACGTTGGTTGTTGTTTTTCCATAAACCCTAGATACATATTTATAGTCCCGGGGACTTTCTAACGTGGGAATAATCCCCACCGTGTACGAGGCCAACTGTTGTGGGTATACTTCATGGGTGTACCATCGACAAGTGTTTCAGATCCCAAGCCCGTGGCCCACGATGGTGATGAGGCATGTGGCCCATCGGGCCCATTGCTGATCATGAAGGAAGAAGTCCACCAGATCAGCAGGCCGGATCCGCACGACTCAGGAGTGACCCGGATCCAGGAGGCCCATGAGGAACCCGGATCCAGTACGACGTGTATGGAAGGCGGATCCGTGACGTGCACGGCAAGATATTGTACCGTAGCTAGGCTATCCGTAATCCGGCAGGACTCTCCATGTAAACTAGATCCGTGCGCCTTTATAAGCCGGATCCCGGGAGCCCTAGAGGCACAACCACAACTCATTGTAACAACGCGAAAGCGCCCGATAATACCACAAGCAGCAGAGGCCCCGTCATCGCGTGTGTTCCGGCCGGGTAACTCGCACCACCGTCCCGTGTGCACTCCGCCCTATGGCTCCCTACCTCTTCTCCCCTCATGAGGATCCTCCTCCGGGGTACCGTCGATTAGGCAACGCGGGCTGGCGCCACCGTGGGGCTCGGAGCGTCTGGAGGCCGGAACCGAGGGTTCCGCCATGGGAAGCTACGACGACACCATCGCTGTGGGGCGCGTCCTTACGCCGAAATCGCCGATCGTCCCTCCATGAGTGCCGGATTCCGGCTAGGACAAACCCCGGCAAGCTCTCCATCGTCCCAATTGGCGGTATTCACATCTTCATCGGGAAACCGCGATTCCGAAACCCACCGGTAAGTAACAGACGCGACCGCCGAGCTGACGCTGTCGCGAAGATCCGATCCGAGATGCAGGAGCTTCCCAAGGAAGATTCCGCCTGATCCGAAATTTCAAAGCCCACCCAATCCGCCCCAGCAGGAACAAAGGTGGAAGACCAATGCACATCCGGTTTCCCAGGTGTTAGAAAGGTGCACTTCGTACACTTCTTGGCCCATACCGCCGGAACCGCCTCAAGAAGACGGAGTTGGTCCCGAGCAGGTAGAGGCACCGAAAGCGAGATCCGGATCGCTCACCTTGCTCGAGAAAGCGAAGTCTGCTGAAGAGTCGATTTTGGGCAATCCGAGCCCACGGCGACACCGTCCACGGAATCTGATGACTTGCGCAAGATAAGGAGTACGGATACGGCGATCAGCTCAAGTCGACTCGCCCACCCTGCAGTTCTCGCAACGGTAGCAGTGGGACAAACTGGATCCGGAGACCAAGTCAGCCAATCTGACCCCCAACCATCCCATCAAGGATCTCCAATGTCTCGAGTGCGACCCCAAAGGATTCTCCCTCGGAGGAAATCTTGTCAGCAGAGGAGGTGGCCGCGCGAGCAGTTCTACACACCTATAACCCCGGGACGCCGCATCCGGAGGCCCTAGAGACCGCCAGAGGAAATGCTGGCACAGCCAAGAGGCTCGCCGATACCGAAGCTGCGTTAAGGATAGGGGGCAGATCATGCACTGGACGGAAAACTTCGAGAGACAGGACCGCGAGATTGCTACACACTCGAGCAGGTCAAGAGCATGAGGGCTGAGGGGAGGTAAAGATGACCTATGCGCAGCGAGGCCGATCGAATTGTTAGAGAAGCAATTCCGCCTCGCAGGATACCCTTCAACACGCCCGCATCACCAGCCACTGGAAACTCCAAAGGACAACATGCAGAAAGCTGCGGAATTGCTGAAGAAGAAGGAGGACGAAGTTGATATCAACTATCTCCGCACACTTGTCGCTTGCAATGAATGTAACAAGATACTTCAGTTGGAATCCAATCCTGATAATCGTGTATCTACCGCGAAGGACGATGAATCGCACACCGGATCGTCGAGCACGTAAGAAGGGCCAGAGCACCCAAATCCGATCCCCCGTCAGACGCCCCGTCGGATCCAAGGAAGGGAAAGGACGCGATGTACTCCGAAGAGACAAATACCGCAACCCCTCACCTCCACCCAACGGTTACCCGCGACCCCCTCGCCGCCGTAGTCCAGCCGGAAACACCAGGCCCGTAGGGCATGGTGCGCTTGTTATCCGCGACAACGTGCTGCCAAGAAACAGAAATGAGCGCCGCCAACCTCGCAATCGAACAATGTTCATGAGCTCGAGCCCAGGAGGAGTCGGAATGAAGATCGCGGTCCGAGCCTCGCCGAACCGCGATCCGTAACCTCGCGGAGCCGCGATCCGAACCTCGCAGGAGCCGGACCCGAGCCTCGTCGGAGCCGTGACCCGAGCCTCGCCGAACCACCAGGCAGCCGCGCCAAGGCGAAGGCAGCCACGGAGCCGGAGTCGCACCAGGAAGGCCGAGGAGATTCGATGGCGGAAGCAAGAAGTCGACCGCCCACCTCGCAGTCTCCCTCACCACCACCTAGCGGTGGCGGCGGAGGCGAGGCGGAGGCAATGGTCGGAGATCTCGCTCTCGCCCAAGTCTCCTCGCCACGCCTGCGCGACGCGCGGGACCGCCAACGAGTACAACCGACTACATTGTCCGAAGTGCTTTGGCAGGATGATTCGAGAGGAACCAAAGCCAAGGATGAACCTCAAGCTACCCGGAAATCTGAAGCATTATGATGGCACCGAAAGGCCGGATACCTGGATTGAGGATTACTACAATGCTGTAACCTTCGGAGGAACCCCTAACATCGCCTCATGCTCCAGCCAACCTTGTAGGTCCAGCCCGGATCTGGCTCACCGACCTCGAGAAGAACTCCATCTTTGCTGGTTCGACCCGAAGAACGCTTGAGAAACACTTCAGGGCACCTACAAGCGACCTGCCACAACAAGCGACCCATGTGCTTGCATCCAGAAGAAGGGCGAAACATCAAGGAATTTCCTCACCCGATGGTTGGCATGCAAACGAGTGCGAGAACGTTGACAACCGCACAAGAATGCACGCTTTCATTGGGGGCTTGCGCTGAGAGGATTGCTGCGACACAAGCTAACCCGCATGGTCAATGCAAATCAACCGACGTTGGATGACATGATCACCATCGCTAGCGATCACACCGCGCCGACGACGACGCAGCGGTGATCTCGCAGCCACAAAGAATCCCCCCGCACCAACAAAAGAAGAACCGTGACAACGGCGGCAGCAGCAGCAAGCGCAAGAACCCCGATGACCAAGAGTGGCGGATCCGAGATGGTCGCCATGGCGTTTCAACGCGGAGGTCCAGGAGGCGGAAGAGGACGGACGCGGAGGCGAGCCGCAGGGTCAGCATACCTCCGAGGTCACCGCCGCCGGATCCCGCGCACCCAAACCTATGAAGAGCATGAGACATGCCCTGCCTGGCCCATCCGGATCCGGTCAGGAAGTCCACTCATACCAACCGCAACGCAAGTGGGTCAATGATCTAAAGAACGACCCGGAGGCCGGATACAAGCGCGCCCCGCCCGCGCGGCAAAGGTGGCAAGGGCAAGAACAAGGACAAGGAGGACGATAGTTCCGAGGCGATGGATGAGGATGATAACTCGCCGGATCCCAAGGCAGGATCCGCAGGAAAATCCAACCCATTCGACAAAAAGAGCGTGGGGCTTACCACACTTTCCTCGGAACCCCAACAGTCCGCGCCTCCAAGTCAGCTACCCGGATCCCGAACGCCATAGTTCCGGCGTGCCGCAAAGACGTCAGTGGTCGGAAATCCTGCACATTTGATCGGAAGGATCATCCCGCAATTGTGCCAAAGGAGTGCTACGCCTTGGTTGTAAGTCCCCGCATAGACGGTATGACTTCTCCAAGTGCCTCATGGATGGCGGAGCTAGCTGAACATCATGTACCTGGAGACTCTAGAGCGGATGAACCTCACCAAGGAACAGCTCAAACACAGCACCACCGAGTTTCATGGCGTGGTTCCGGGTAAGAAGGCGAACTCCTGCAGCATCACACTTCCCGTGGCTTTTGGCGATGTTCATAATTTCCGCGAAGAGAAGATCACGTTTGAAGTTGTGCCCTTCAAGAGCTCCTACCACGTCATCTTCGGCAGGCCCACCTACCACAAGTTCCACGCAAGAGCGTGCTACATCTACAACAAGCTCAAGATTCCGGGTCCTAAAGGTATGATTACCGTATCCGGAGACTACAAAAAAGCTCATGAGTGCGAGTTAGGCGAAGCCGCCTTCGCAGAGTCTCGTGATATCCGGAGAAGAGCCGAAAGGCTAGAGCCGCGGTGGATCCGACTGAGATGCAGACCACCAAGAAGCAAATCTCCGAGCAGAAAACCTCCTTCAAGCCCGCGATAGAAACCAAGAAGCACGACCTCATCCCAGGTGACTCTTCCAAGCAGGTTTCAGTCGGAGCCAACATGGACCCCAAATAGGAAAGCGCGCTCGTCGAGTTCCTCCGCGCTAACATGGATATCTTCGCATGGCAACCTTCTGACATGTCCGAGTACCTAGGGAACTCGCCGAGCACTACCTCAACATAAATCCGGGGCCTAAACCGGTGAAGCAAGCTATGCGACGCTTGGGAGATAAGAAGCGCCGCGCCATAGGAATGGAACTAGCAAAGTTACTAGAAGCAGGTTTTGTAATAGAAGTTATCCATACCGATTGGGTCGCGAATCCCGTCCTTGTACCCAAAAAGAACACCGAAATACTAAGAATGTGCATCGATTACTCCGGCTTGAACAAACATTGCCCGAAGGATCCGTTCCCTTGCCGCGCATTGACCAAGTCATTGATTCGACGGCGGGGGCGAACTTCGTGTTTTCTTGATGCGTATTCCGGGTATCATCAGATCCGATGAAGGAATCCGACCAAAAGGCGACTTCATTCATTACCCCGTTTGGTACTTACTGCTATGTTACTATGCCTTTTGGTTTGAAAATGCAGGTGCTACTTACCAACGTGATGCAAATGTGCCGAAGGACCAAATTGGCCTAACGTGCACGCTTACGTCGACGACATCGCGGTCATGACCCGAAAAGGATCCGACTTGATCAGCGATCTCACGGAAACCTTCGACAACCTCCGCAGTTACAAGATGATGTTGAATCCGCTGAAGTGCGTCTTTGGCGTGCCAGCCGGAAAACTCCTTGGCTTCATAGTCTCTCACGAGGCATTGAGGTTAACCCGAAAAGATCAAGGCAATCCTGCATCAAAAGGCCAACTTGTCTCAAAGATGTGCAACGACTAACTGGTTGTGTTGCAGCATCGTAGGTTTGTCACCGTCTTGGCAAGAAGGCACTACCTCTGTACAAGCTGCTGAAGAAAACAGACAAATTTGTCCGGGACGACGCAGCTGATGCAGCTCTTCGAGGGTTGAAGGAGATACTCACCTCCCGCCATCTTGGTAGCTCCAGAGAGTCAGAGCCAATGCTCCTTTATCTGCGCTACCAACAAAGTCATCGTCATCGTGGTGGAGCGAAAGGAAGAAGGTCATGAATATGACGTCCGTAGACCTGTCTACTACATCAGCGAGGTGCCGACGGAATCAAACAGAGATATCCTCACTTTCGTAAGCTAGCTTATGGCGTGTTCCTAGGCAGCCGGAAGTTGAGGCATTATTTCCAAGAGCATCCAGTAACCGTGGCTCCGCTGTCAACAATTCTCAACAACGCTGACGCAACACGGCTAAATGGGCATCGAATTATCCGCCTTCGACATCGCTACAAGCCAAGGACTGCGGTAAAATCTCAGGTTCTGGCAGATTTCGTTGCAGATTGGACAGCTCCGATGCAAGTCCGGAGCCGAACCAAAAACATGGGTCATGCACTTCGACGGATCCAAGCAGCATCAAGGCTCGGGAGCCGGAGTCACCCCGAAGTCCCCTACCGGAGAAGAATTGCAGTATGTTCTGATTCACTTCGAAGCTACCAACAACATGGCGGAATATGAGGCTCTACTACACGGCCGCGCATCGCTAAGGAAATAGGGATCAAGCACATCATATGCTGTGGAGATTCCGACCTGGTGGCACAACAAGTAGCCGGAACCTGGAACGCCGTAAATTCCGTCATGGCGGCCTACGAGACGAAAGACGAGATTGCCAAGAGCTTCCTCGGATACGAAGTCAAGTACGTCAGAGAGACGATAACACAGCGGAGACATGCTATCCAAGCTCGGATCCGGCAGGAAACCAATTCCTTGGCCTCGAGCATCTCCGGATACCCTCGGTTAAGGGCGCTAACCCGGAAAACCCAGAGGTGTGCGTGTTCCGGCTAGGGAAGTGATGGCTATCATTCCGGCCTGGACCCAGCCTTTCCTGGACTACCTCATCGAAGTTGCTGAGGACGAGGTCCTCGCACGGCGATCGTCAGACGAGCACGAACCCACAATAGTTGATGGACAGCTCTACAAACGAAGTGCAACAGGGGTATTTCTTAAATGCGTCTCCAATCAAGATGGCATTGAAATCCTCGGAGAGATCCACGCAGGGACTCGCGGGCATCACGCCGTCCCGGATCACTCGTTGCAGCTTGCTAGGTTTTTATTGGCTTACTAAAGAAGACGCTGATAAAATAGTCAAGACTGCCGAGGTTGTCAAGACTACGCTACTCAACCAAACGCTCCAGCCCAAGAGCTGAAGACCATACCTATCACCCGGCCATTTGCGGTCCGGGGGCTTGATATGGTTGGTAAGTTAAAAAAATCATCTCCGGCGGTTTTGAGTACCTCCTGGTTGACAAGTTCAGGAAATGGATCGAGGCTAAGCCGAGAAAGCCGACGGTGCTACGGCACTAAAATTCATCTCAGCCTCGTGATGAGATTCGGCATCCCGCACAAATAATCACAGATAATGGCACGAACTTTGCTCAAGGAGAATTGAGGGATTATTGTGAGACAATGGGGATACGACTGACCTCGCATCTGTGGCTCATCCACAAACCAATGGTCGGTTGAAAGGGCTAACGGCCTAATATTATCAGGAATTAAACCACGCCTTGAAGGACCGCTGCGACGAGCAAATGGGCTGATGAGTTGGAGGCTGTTCCGTGGAGTTTACGAACTACCCCTACCGATCAACAGATTTACCCCTTTTTCCTGGTATACGGATCCGAAGTACTTCCCTCCGACATCATCCACGATTCACCGCGAGTTTCCGCCACAATGAAGAAACAGCTGACGAGGCAAGACAGCTATCGTGGACCTGATCGAGAAGCTCGAACTTAGCAGATCGTAGATCCGCCATCTATCAAAGTCTACGTTATCACGCCGTCGAGTTCGAAACGCTCCTTTATGGCAGGAGACCTGGTCCTCCGCCTCGACAGTGAAAGACCATAAGCTGCAATCTCCATGGGAAGGACCCTTCGTCGTTAGCAAGTGCTTATAACGGGTCGTACTACCTTGTCGATTTCGCGAGTTAAGGGATAGACTCAATGGCACCGGAAACGCAAGCGTGAGGATCCGGATGACATCTACGATGAAACAGATCGCCTTGGAATATCGCACAGCTACGTCCTTTCTACACTTAGCATATATTTTCCGAGTTCTAACTCTGTAATAGTTATACATGATCAATGAAATAAAGCTTCTGGTTCACTCTTTGAGTCTTTTACCTCCTTTACTTGTTCATTTTAGATCGTGTATGTTTTTTCCAACTAAAACCGCAGAGCTGGATTTTTCCGCCTAGGCGTGTATGAAAGTTGTGATTTTCAAAATCGTCCTTAGGACGTAAGCTTAAGTTTTCTGATAAAGTTGTTATCTGTGCGAACTCGTGGATTCCTAGCGATTTCCGGCACCTATGCCTGGGGCTTGTTTCCACGGTGGACGGACTGCCATTGGGCTGCGCCGGCGAGCGTTGCTAAGGTTTTCCGGCTCGTGGAAGGTCAAGCGAGCAAGCCGGAAAATAACGAAGTCGCACTTGCTTTCCGACATAAAACGAAACATGCACACAATATTTAACGGATAGCAGGATAAGTGTTTCCGCCCATGCATAATTGTTTCGTTCCTAGCTACTTAAGAATTTAAAGTCTTATTACAAACCCTCGCTGGGCCAAAATGATGCATTGCTTTTCCCGCAGGAATAAAAGTTCTCACTCCCCCTTAGCCGGAGAAGTTTTGCCCTCTGGATCTTGTTCCTTGGCGCTTCGGCCGGAGAAGATACGTCTTCTTCACTTTCCTTTTCTTCGGAAGCAGCAGTGCTGGTCTTGGGTTCTTCTTGGGGCGCATCCTTGGAGCTGGTCCAGGTAAACTCGGCTCCGGATTCCGCAGGTCGCGCCTGGGCGTCGAGATCCTTCAAAAGTTCCGCTTCTAAGGCCTCGTCAGCAGCGAGGACGACCTTGTCGTAGAATTCCTCGTGCCGGATCCTGCGCGCGATGCGGGTGTCGTAGCCGCTCACCGCATCCAGCAGCTCGCCGACGTCCGCATCCGGAGGAACGCCCGTGGTCACTTCATCAAGATCAAGACCCGGAGTATGTGCTAGGCACATGGTCAAGGCCATTGCAGCTGCGCCTCGGGCTGAAGATGCTTGTAGATCAATCACCAGCTCCGGCAGAACGTCCATCTTACCAATAAGCTTGCGCACGTCACAAGTGCGGCTCCTTTTGATGTTCAAATTATGGCATATTTTGCGGGAGGCGGAGATGAGATCCTTGCAGTCATCACCCGCGAGTTGCAGAAGATCGTCTCGTGGGAACAAATTCCGGCGCTGTTCCGGGTACCCAAGCGGCTCTACATAAAAAGATAATCAGGATATAGGCATGCAATTTGAGCGCAAAGTAAAAAAGAATCGGAGCAAATATCTTGACAAGGTTCCGATATCATACCCAAGATGTTCTCATTGAGCAAGTCCCAGTGCTGCTCCGCTGTCTCCATGAATTTCCGGAGTCCGTTGAGCTCCTTTTGCTGCCTCCTGATGGTCTCGCTGTCAGCATTCTTTTTCAGCTCCAGCTCGCCCTTCTCCCTGATATGCTCGGAGTTTTTCTCCGCCAGCTGCTTTTCGGCCTGCTCCCTCTTAAGTTCCGCCTCCTTTAGCTTCGTCTCCAATTCTTGGTACGAGGAGCGCAGGTTCTCAAGTTCAGTCGAAGCTGTTGCAAGGGAGGAGGATGCGCCTATAATAATATACGTTAACAGCAAATTTGAAGTCGGAATTTGGTTAATAACGAAGAAGGTGGAAACCAACCTTGGGCGTCTGCCAGCTTGTTTAGCCAGTTCCGCATTCTCATCCTTCGTGGTCCGGATATTTTCCGCCCGACTCGAGGTAACGCGCGCCGCAGGCAATGTTCTTGTGTGTGCAGTCGCGTTCGTAAAATTTAAACAAAGGCAGAGTAAAAATTCACGTAGCGTGGTTTCTTTAAAGCATCATTGCCGGAACTTTTCCGCCATAATGCTTGGGGCCTGGTCCATTCTAAAAACTTTCCCGGAAGTAATTTTTCTAAGCATTTAAGCGCTAACTACTTTTTGAGTTTCCGCCTACATGCTTGGGGGCTACTGGGGAGTACCTTTGCTTGCAGATAAGTTGATCGCAGAACCGGCCAATGTTTTTCTTGAAGTCCTGGATCTCCGATGTCCTGGAATCCGGCTTCCCCCAGGCGTTGTTCAGCATGGCGTTGAGCAGGTCTTGTTCAAGTTCCCACTTCTCCGCCTCCGTCAGCTTGTTGGTGGCATACGCCTTGGGGGTGGAAGTGGTCTCCGAAGTTCTTCGGAAAACGACTATGTCGCCAGCACCCTCTCCAGCCTTCTCGGAAGTGACTTCCGCATCTCCTTGGCCTTGTGTTTCCGCCTCTTCTTGGGCAGGGCTTTTGGCCTTGGGATCTTCTTCCTCCAGTGCCCGCTGCTAACCGAATTATCTCCTGGAGTGTTTGCGGCAGGCGGGGGAGATGGGTCAGCCTGAGGAGGCGACGGTTGAGGAGTTGGGTGGGAAGCGCTGGGTGGAATTGGAGTAGAGGGACCAACAGCCGGAGATTTCTTCATGTACTTCGTGATGGGCTCCTGGCTGGTGGTCCACGTGGCAGCGGTTTTCTTCCTGCAAACAAGTGAAAGGGTTTAGACAAGAAATAATTTCGCTAAGTAAAAATCGCATCATGCTCGGAAACTCACGGGGCGCCGGGAATGATGGGGCGTGTGCCCTGGCCAGCCGTCGAGAGCATCCGTAGACGCGCACGCTCCGCCTTCCTTGAGTCAAGCGGAGGTGGTTTCGCTGTCTTTGGCTTCTTGGCGAGGCCTCGCCGCTAGCCTCCGCCGCCGGAAGCCTTGGCGCGGGGACGCTTTGTAGGTCGAGGCCGCCTTGCGGGGTGCCTGGTCCTCTTCTCCTCGTCGTCTTCCGGAGCCTCCTCCGCCGTGTCGCTGGTAACGGGGACGCGAATGATGGTGCGGAAGTTGTCCTCCGCCAAAGTATTGATCTGGAAGGAAAATGAACAGAAGTTAGAGTTATCCTTGTGAAGTTTGAAGCAACGGAAAGAACGAAGCTTACCGGAGGACACTGATCGTTCGTGTAGATATCCTTGAACAGTTCCGGGACCTGTTGGCCCCTCGGAATCTTCACCAGCGTCTTGAATCTTCTTTTCAGAGAGTCAGCCGGAAGATCATGGCGGGTAACCCGGAGAAGATCATCCGCCCCGGTGTAAGCGCACATCAACCGCGCGTTGTAGCGAAGGGGCTGGATTCTCCGGGTAAACCAGCTAAGTGTAAGCTGGGCTCCGGTAAGTCCGTCATGGACTAGCCAGGAGATTCTCCGCGCAGCTTTCTCCAAGGTTGGAGTCAGGGCGAGTGGAGGGACGAAGCTCCAGCTTGCAAGTTCTTCCGGAGGTTCGTTGACGAATGGGGAAGGCCTTCGTGGACATCCGGAACAGGAGCATTCTTCTCGTAGAACCATCCGGCGTTCCAGTACCGGACGGACTCGTGTGAATCATGGGGAGGATACATACGATTAGGGCGGAGCATAAACGTCATGCTTCCGCAGTTCACCATTGCTTTGTCCTTAGTTTCTTTCTTCACTCGGAAAAAGAATTGCCACAACTTGACATCTGGCCGGATCCCAAGATGTCCTTCGCAGAGAGTCACGAAGTTGGACAAGAGAAGGTATGAATTGGGGCAAATGTTGTGGGGCTGGAGCCCGTAGGTGTTGAGGATGGAGAGGAAAAATTCCGAACAAGGGAGTGAAAGACCGCGTTCCACCCAAGCCTTGGTCATGACAACTTCTCCGGCTTCTGGCTTGGGGGCGTCGGAGTCACGAACGAAACTCCAGTGTGTGGAGATCATTCCCTCGTTCTGGAGCTCTCTAAGCTCCACGTCGGTGGTTGCGCAAGGCCACCATTGACCTCGTTCTCCTTCACGGATCCGGGCCTTGACGCCCTCTGTTTTCCGCCTCCCGCACCTTTGCCGCCATCCGAGCTTGTCCCTCGAGTTCTTCTTGGAGCTCTTGGAGGGTAGGGATCCGGCTTGGAGCGGTGCTGGAAGATGCGGAAAAGGTTGAGCTAGTCTGATGTCGGAAACATACGGTGGCAGGAATGATATAGGATCCGGGCATATGGGTTCTATTTGGTTGGGATCCGGGCTACTCGAAGAGCTACCAGTGCAAAGTGACGATTCGAGTGGCATGCTTCCGGCTGCACCCATACAAAGTGTCTGAGTACCCGGATCACTAAGCCTATCTTCTACATTAGGTTGTCTTCTACAAGTCCGGCGTACTTACCGCTAATGGCGCGGTGGTGCGACGGAGCTCCGGCGGAAGATGAGGTCGCCGAACTTGAAGGAAATCGGCCCGCGTGACCACGAATCGGCGGCGGAGCAAGTTTCCCGTTCAAACGTGAGAATCTTGGAGCGAGGGAAGCCTTGGTTCGGCGGCACTCGAAGTTCACCGGGGCGAAGTTCGCCGGAATCAAGATCTGGCGGGCGGCGCGGCGAGGAGGAAGACGATGTGGTGAGAGGGGGTGAAAGAATGAATTTTTACCGGGCCGCGGGGTATTTATAGGCCGCGCTCGGAGATTCGGGATCCGGATCCAACGGTGAAAACTGAACGGTCGCACCGTTGGATGGATGACACGTGTTTAGGTCAAATGCGGTAAACGACGTGGAGGTGACTTAACAATGCACTCGAAAATTCCTTGAAGATTTGCATAAACTTTAGTGCGGAAATGAGGAAGTTGTGCGCGGGAAATACGGAACTTCCGTTGTTAAGCATGATCTGAAGATGAAGGATTTCCGAAACCGTTAGAGTTTTTTAAGATTCCGGGTGATTCTGTGAAGATAAGATTGGCTTTCGTTCAAGCAGGGAGTAACCCGGAAATGTTCTTTGGAACGTCGATGGATGAAGTCCCTCGGGATGGGAGCATTTTCCGGCTATAAGTTGGAAAAAGAAGAAAATGCAAAGTTGGAGCTCTTCAAGTTTCTCCGCGTTACCAACGTTTGCCGGAGATCATGATGGACCAGCAAGACGGAGACTGCAGGGGAAACTCCAGAACTCGGGGGTTGTGGGTATACTTCATGGGTGTACCATCGATGTTAGATCCGGCAAGCCCGGGTGGCCCACGATGGTGATGAGGCATGTGGCCCATCGGGCGGCCCAGTTGCCGTTGATCATGAAGGAAGAAGTCCAGCCTGGATCAGCAGGCCGGATCCGTACCGACCTAGGAGTGACCCGGATCCAGGAGGCCCATGAGGAACCCGGATCCAGACGACGTGTATGGAAGGCGGATCCGTGACGTGCACGGCAAGATATTGTACCGTAGCTAGGCTATCTGTAATCCGGCTAGACTCTCCATGTAAACCCTAGATCCGTGCGCCTTTATAAGCCGGATCCCGGGAGCCCTAGAGGCACAACCACAACTCATTGTAACAACGCGAAAGCGCCCGTATAATACTCGCATACAGTAGGCCCCGTCATCGTGCGTGTTCAAGCTGGGTAACTCGCGTACCACCGTCCCGTGTGCACTCCGCCCTATGGCCCCTACCTCTTCTCCCCCTCATGAGGATCCCTCCTCCGGGGTACCGTCGATTAGGCAACGACACCAACTCTAACTAAAACGACACGTAACCTACTATGTTACAGATACACGGGCCAACTAGCCCATATTTTGCATATAAAGGCTGATCCTCATATTTCTTCCATGTATATTCTTCAAATCTATCTTGATCGCGGCCCACCTCTGACTCGGTCAAATTCCGGTGATAACACATGCCCCCTGGTTTTGGAATTGGTAATTCCAAAAATCTGCTTTCCTCTCGTTGGGTCATGAACCGTTGCGTATCCGTCATCATGATGCCTTGCCTCTCAACTTCTCCGCGTGACTGGGCAGTTTTTTTTTCTTAGGCACCACTTCCTCGAAACTGCTGTGGCATTGAATTTCCACTATATCCCCTTTTATTTAACCGCTCCGCAAGTTTATTTTCGCATCTTCTTCGCATTAGCACTCCAAAAGCCCTCCGCCACCATGTCTTCTTCCTCCTCGCTCCATCGGATCTTTTCAGCCACCTCCCCTTCCCGTGAGCCGACGCCGGAGCCCCGGAGGAGGTCCACGCGGCGAACACCCGCCGCGCCATCGAAGCCGGGGAGGAGTCCAGCCATGACTTCTCCGTCTGGTCGAGGACGATAAAGTCCTTGACCGACGGGGAAAGCGACCTCCGCCTCGCCGACGGGGAAACGGAGGAGGAGAGCGATGACGATCGCTTCTCCTCGCGACTCACCTTCCGAGGAGGAGGAGGAGGAGCAGGAAGAGGAGGAGGAGGAGGAGGACGACCCCTCCTCCGACGAGCCGCCGGCCAAACGGTTCTGTCCCTGGCCGGGGAACCTCAGTGACTTCGATAGCGACGACGATGACGCTGACGAAGAGGACGAGGACAATGAGGGCCCGGTCGGCGGCCATTGGAGCGACGACGAGCCCGCCGGGAGCAGCGCCGACAGCGCGACGACGGCGACGACGAGGGCAGCGACGGCCCGTAGATAGGACCTCTAATATAGGACCAGTAGCAGTAGATGGGGCAATGTATCCCCTAGTACTTCCTTTTGAGAGCAATCAGCTCTTTATGTAAGAAATCTATCAATGAAGAACTTTTCCCAATTTGATTTTGCCGATTTCCTTTGAGCTTGATTTAGCCGATTTCCTCTCATACTGATCTTGCCGATTTGTCCCTTTGCCATGAATGAGCCGATAGCAACGCATCGGTCCTTTAAAATTCTCCCTTCCATTCTTCAACTGATGATTTTGAAATCTGGTGGATAATGTAGAGTCTTCAGGGAAGCCTTTGAATTCTTCCAACCAAACTTAACGGTCTTCTTTAAACACTCATCATTTTGTGAAGAAGGTTGCGATGAAAATTCAGCCGATGGTACCTCAATCGGCTCCTGAACAGAGCGTCCACCAAGCCTGCTGCCCCCCGAGCCTTACTCGGGGCGAGAATGTCAGAGAGGATGCACCAAAGCCGATCACCTTTCTTCCTTAGAAAGCCGATATACCCCTTCTGTCAACACTGCTGAACTAGTACCAAGGGTTGAAAATCCTCGACAAGAAGGTTCAGGAACCCGGATCGGCTCAAAGCAGTTGAAGAAGTTCTCATTGTTTTACTCCCGCGAAGAAGCAGAGGGCCCCACAGCTGAACTGGATTTGGTGGAAATCCGGTAAACCTCGTATAATTGCACTAGAGTTCTCATTGTTTTTTTTTACTGGCCGATTTTTTCCTATTGGCCCCAATATTTCACTGCACACATGTTCTCCTGCACATGTTCACATGTTCATCGTGTTTAGGTGCCCCCGAGCGAATCTGTCTAATGGCAGATATCGGCTCTATAATTCGTCCGTCGGCTCCGTAGGATCAATGACGAACACAAGCAGAACATGTGGTGAGGATAATTTTGGCCGATTGCTGGGATCGGCCTCCATATTGATTGAAGCGCTGACTGAAGGTTCTGTAATGTCCCTTCATAGATTTTTGGGGCCGATCACAAGGATCAGCCTTGCCACGCTTGCTCATTGCTTCGCTTCAGCTACATGGTCAGGCCAGTGGATAAAACCAGCTTAACCCTTCCCTTCGTCACGTCGATGCGCTCGCAGTCGTCCAAATTGATACCTGAGAGGGGTTCTTGGCCTGCGCTTCCCACGTTCATGCCCGCCGTTGAAATTTCGGCTGAGTCATCGGCCTGGACGACCTCTACCTCATCTCCATCCCACTGTATTATGCATTGGTGCATCGTGGAGGGAATGCAGCGCTGGATCCAATCCCTTCCTAGCGAACAGCATAAGTGCTCTGCTATCGACGATGAAGAACGTTGTAGGGATAGTTTTCCTTCCTACGGTCGATCCACGTTGAACACCTTGCGCGTCGACGCTTGGAAAATCGCTCAATGTCACGTTGGTCTTGATTAGATCTGAGCTAGAGCGTCCCAGACGTAGCATAGAGTACGGCATGATGTTGATCCGCTCCGTGTCCACCAGCATCTTATTTACAGGCCTCCCATCGATATAACCTCGCAAGCCTTCAGATGCTTGTAGCTTCTTTCGTGGCTTCTCAAAGATAACCGGCCGTGGGCCGCAGTCAAGTTGTGCCACAGGTGCCTCGTCTAATCCGGAGCACCGAACTCCGAAGGGAGGATGAACACCATGTTTGTGCACCGATGTTTCATCATCGGCTTTCCTTTGCTTGGGACGCCACTCCATTTTCCGCGGACGACCCCTTCGTCCAGGGTTCGCTGAACTTTCGAGCTAGATCAGGTCGTGCCTTCCTTAGCGTATGCAAGTATAACCTTTCGGCTTCCTCCAGCCGCGCAATCGCTGAACCCCGCGCTTGGGAACGGCTGAGTCCATCGGGCACCACCTTGGACGGTGGTACCTATCTTCCTTCTTCTCCCTCGTCTTCCGAATCCTCGAGATCTTCCCATCGAGGGGACTCAGCGCGTTTGCTTTGTGGCGGGAGAGGCC
This sequence comes from Lolium multiflorum, assembly GCA_030979885.1. Taxonomy (NCBI): domain Eukaryota; kingdom Viridiplantae; phylum Streptophyta; class Magnoliopsida; order Poales; family Poaceae; genus Lolium; species Lolium multiflorum. The sequence continues at coordinate 215,842,477 of CM061751.1, read as the reverse complement.
CTAAGCGCTTGAACACGGACACGTTGGCTGCCTCCTTCTTCTCGGTTGCATTCTGGCAATTGCCGATTGTGGGCAATCGGCTCATTCCTGAATCCCACAAGTGCTCAAGAAGGGCAGTCCCAGCCTCTCGTTGTCGTCTTGCTCCCTTGATTCTCCTTTGGCACGGCGCTCGTGCTCCTCCTCATCGTGGTTGTGCCGACGATGTCTTCTGGCTTCTCTAGCCAGATCTCTTTCATCATCATCGCCGGATCGTCGGCGTTGGTCATACCGACTCACATACTTGTTGAGGAGGTGATCGGAGAGGGGTCGCTGATATCTCATGTTCTTCACTTCTCCCGTGACGTAGCGCTTGCCATTATGACGGAGCCGATCGCGTGGAGCGGCCTCCTCGTGTCCTTGCTACGAGAGCAGCTGCCCTCATCTTTTGTCAGAGTGGTGCCCAGTCCTACCATGTTGATGTTGAACGAGGATCCTGGCTGGCAAGGGTAAGTGCATTCCACCATGTTAACGGCGGGAAGGGTTGGGTGTCGACCTTCATGGCGTACCGGTTGAAAATCAGACGTCCTTTTTCTATCACCGATTGGATGTGCTGACGCCACACCCTGCAGCAGGCATGGGAGAGCGAGTTATGCCATTTGCAGTATGGCTTTCCGTTCAGCTCTTGCACCATGGGGAATTTGAGACCTTCGGGAATCGTCAACCTGCTTCTCCTTGAGCAGGAGGTCGAAGATTTGCTCAGTTTTGGTCACGTCAAAATCAAACCCCCGGGCGGGCCTGGTGGCTTTACCCATTTGCAGGACACGGGGGTTCCCCCGAGTCCATTCAGCCACTGCCACCTCTTGATCTCCCGCGAAACTTCGTCTTCCTTCGCTCGACCAGGACTATCGCACGCTTGAATTTGTCCCGGTACAGTCCGGGTGGCGCTGTTCATATGCCGACAGTTTCTGAACCATGTGCGCTGAGGGGTAGTCTGCTTTGGGAGGCCATGTCCTTGAGCGGTGTTGCAAGGCCCGCTACGCCAACTCGACTGCTTCCTTTTCAGTCACACGAACCGAATAACATCGGTTCCTAAGATTCTGAAGCGCTGGATGTATTCCGTCACAGTTTCTCCACGCTTCGACGTATTTGTGCTAGATCGGCAAGGGACTCGGAAGCCTCCGAGTGCCGCATATGGAACTGTTCTTCCAATCGCTTCCAAGTCCGGATCGATCCGTGGCAACGAGGTGTACCACCCGAAAGCCGATCCGTGAGGGACTAGAAGAACCTCACGCGTAGTGGATCCGACACGAGGCCGTTCCTAGCTGTGCCAAATATCGGCCCACATGCTCGATGGAGCTGGAACCATCCGATCCACTGAATTTGGAGAAATTAGGGAGCCGATATTTAGGTGGTAGCGGGATCAATTCGTAGTCGTCGGGTACGGCTTGGAATAGCCATTGCCCTCCTTTCGGCACCATGCTGAACTGGTCTCTCGGTATGGTGCTGATCTGATCCGTGCTGGCTGCAGGAGTTGAACTCGAAGATTCGCCGGGTGGCGTACTTAGCCAGCCATGTTTGCTTTTCCAGCTCTGAGCAACTGCAGGAGCTGAGCTCCGGAGGTTCGTCGGGGTGGCGTACTTAGTTAGCCACGTCTGCTTCTCAAGATCTGTCGCCGACGTTCCTCCCGCTTTCCCGAAGTCCCCGATGTTGTGGCCTGGTTTGTGAGTGCCCGCCCAATCGGCACATACGTGCACATGTACCCGTGAGGGATCTCCTTAGGCGACTGCAAGAACTGGTAGTCACTAGGGTCACCACCGATCTTGTAGACGACGAATGCCGGTGAAGTCGATTTGGTGCTGCCAACGCAAATGGCAGCGGTGGACGGGACTGGAGTGGCAACTCTCCTTGATGCGTCCCGAGAGCTGGTCCGACGGCGAGTACGGTGCTCATGATCTCCTGGATCACGCGAAGAGCGACACGCTCCAACGTGTTTACCAGTTCGAGTGGCGGTGTAGCGAGGAGCCACCAAGTAGTTGATCTCCGCGCAGGGACTGGTGCGTTCTTCCGACGGCGAGAGGTCTATCCCATCGAGTGCACCATTAGGTGAGAACCCCTTCCACCTGATGCCATGTGAACGGGTTCTGTGGAAAGAGCCGATGAGGTCGGCCTCGAGGATGACTTTGATCTCGTCATACTTCTTCTTGAGCTCGTCGGTCAGATCCTCGTACGTGGCGTGGCGTCCGCCATCTCAGATGTAGATGGCGAGGTGGTTGATGTCGAAGCTGGTCCCACCGGCGTGCTGAATGTGTTGCGGTCAAAACCCACCGGCGGGCGCGACGGGCAACACGAGAGCCGGTAACAACCTAGGGCTACGGCTGGCCCTGGTCCTCCGAGCGACGGCCCGCAAAGCCTCGGTACACACGTCCGATGCTGATGCAGGGGCGTGCCACCTGACCTATACCTGGTCGGGAAGGTGATGGAGATGCCTCGCTTAGTTTCCCGCATGGCATACACGTAAACATTAAATACGAGCCTCGATCGGCTCAGGTTATCCCGTGAATCGGCTCATGAGCCGATCCACCCATGATTCGTACGAGGTGCACGAATATATGGTGGTCCTGCTTGATCAAGATAAAGCTAATGAGATCTACGACGATTTAGGGTTTTCACCGCATAATCGGATCATCCTACTCACGATTGGGCCTCGTGGCCACGCACGGTGATCGTAAGCCGATCCTAGACAAGGCCTAAAAACCAACACGAGGTTGATCCCGGAACATCCTGTCTAGGACTAGCAAACGACACCCTACGTGCGCTGGATCCTCCAACCCTTTGTAAGGCCTAACTATTGCAGATATTAAACTAATCCTTGTAGAACAAGGAGCAACCGTAACGGATCGGATCTACTAAATAATGATCAAGGGGCCCCCACACCTAAGATAGGTGAGGGCGGCTAGATATGCAAGGGTTGCACTACGATAGCATGTTATACGAAGAACTATGCTAACCCTAACATATCTATGATAACTATGTTGCTCGCCATCAAAAAGGCTTCAGCACGAGCAACGCATGAACAACATAAAGCCTGCCTAGATCGCAAGATGCGATCTAGGCAGCATGATGCTTAGTAGAAACCCTCGAGACGAAGGAGTTGGCGATGCGCCGAGATTGATTTGTTGGTTGAACGTTGGTTGTTGTTTTTTCCATAAACCCTAGATACATATTTATAGTCCCGGGGACTTTCTAACGTGGGAATAATCCCCACCGTGTACGAGGCCAACTCTAACTAAAACGACACGTAACCTACTATGTTACAGATACACGGGCCAACTAGCCCATATTTTGCATATAAAGGCCGATCCTCATATTTCTTCCATGTATATTCTTCAAATCTATCTTGATCGCGGCCCACCTCTGACTCGGTCAAATTCTGGTGATAACAGGGACCAACATGTGACCTAGCATGATTCTTGCGGTCATCCTCGATGATCATGTTGTGCATGATCACACAAGCCTGCATCACCTCCCACATTTGGTCGTGAGACCAGCTTAGAGCAGGGTACCGGACAATGGCAAATTGTGCTTGAAGCACACCAAATGCCCGCCGACATCCTTCCTGCAAGCCTCATGTCGCGTAGCAAAGTGAGAATTCTTCAGACCTGATGGATTCGAGATTGTTTTGACAAAAGTGGCCCATTTTGGATATATACCATCGGCTAGATAATAGCCTTTGGTATATTCGTGGCCATTGATCTCATAGTTGCATGGTGGAGCATGCCCTTCCACTAGTCTGCTGAACACCGGAGACTGCTGCAACACGTTGATGTCATTGTGTGATCCCGCCATGCCAAAGAAAGAATGCCAAATCCACAGGTCATAATCTGCCACAGCTTCAAGCACCACACTACAATATCCATGACGGCCTTTGTATATACCTTGCCAAGCAAATGGGCAGTTCTTCCATGCCCAGCAATCGATGCTTCCAAGCATTCCAGAAATCCTCCGGCAGCATTTTGTGCCATGATCCTTGCAGTCTCTTCCTCGTTGGCCCTCTCAAATAGTATTTGCCAAATTTTCCCACCACAGCTCGGCAAAACCTGTACATGCACTCAATGGCAGTAGACTCACTCATGCGAAGGTAGTCGTCGTGTATCGGCAGGTGCTCCGTATGCAAGCATCCTCATGGCGGCGGTGCACTTCTGAATCGACGAGAACCGAGAACGCCTACATCGTCGAGCTTGAGCTTGAAGTAGGTGTCGAACTCTCGAACGCCGTGGAGGATATTCATGAACAGCCCCTTGCTCATCTGTACCGCCGAAAATTGTCGCATGTGTTGCGTCGTCGGCGAAGTAGTCGTTGTGCAGCATGGCATGCCCCTCCATCCTCTGCCGGTGACTCCTTCCCCGCCTTCGGCGGCTTCCCCTTCTCCGCCTCGCGTCGAGCACTCCGAGGCAGACGACGCAACAAACAGCGGCCAATCGCGCCTACTGGCAAGTCGTCGAGCACCTTCTGTGCGCGGAGGTGGGATTTGACGGCGCTGGGACGCGCTGGCGACGCGGCGGCGGCACGACCGACGGGAGCCCCGCCGCAACAACGGTTCCGACTCTCGCAGAGATCGACGCCCAACCGGCGGGAAATCCAGCGTGGGGTGGGAGGCGCGGGAACGAAGGAGCGACGAGAAAAGAGGCGCGAACCAACGGTTTATGCAAATAGTCGCCGACATGTGGGAGCCGCCTCGCTTTTCGCGTCCCCGGTCCCCTGTGGGATGGGGACGGGCTCGGGCGCCGGACACCGTATCGGGCCGCGCCGGACAAAAATGGGCTTTGGGGGACGCGGCTGGAACGCATTTTTGTCCGGCGCGCCCAAATCCCTTTGGGGGACGCTTTGGGGGACGCGGCTGGAGATGCTCTAATAGAATCCAGTGATCGCAAACCAACCCCTAAACAAAGGGAGGCTATCGGGGTCGACGGCACCAAACTCACGCCACATTCAACCAACATGGCTCACTTGTCAATGTCTATCTCCACCAAATCGGGAACAACTATGGGGAAGTACAGGTGTGAGGGGTTGGAATTTTTTGACCGGCACTTGCTACCGGCGACCCCCAAACGTAGCCGACATGTGTGGTACTGGCTACTATTTGGGGGTCACCCGTGGAGATGCTCTAACATTCAATCACGAATGGCGAGGATAACGAGCACATGGTTTCAGGACCGCGTCATGTACAAATCAAGACACCACTCCACTGAAGTTCGACATCGGCTCCAATCTAACCCGGAAAAAAACATCAATCCCCTCGGCAAGAAGGCAGGGTCTCGACGGATTTGGGGAAGATGCCGACCAAGATAGGTCCACCATGTCGTACATTGCGCCCTGGAAGCCCAAGCCTCTGGTAGCGGCCAACACCGGCAGCGCAACACATCGCCCTACACTCCAAATGTTGCATCAGCCTTTCCCTAGATGGCCTAGATGATATCTTCAAGAAGATAATGGCATTGTGGTGCCGATACCGCCTAGTCCGGTGGATATGACCTAGGGTTTCCCCTGTCATCCGAGGGGTGGGAAGGCATGGTGAAGACTACGAACAAGCCTCCATGAAGAAAACGGTGCGCTGGCGCCCGTAGGTGTCATCGTGGTTAGCATTGGTCACCGCCGATAGTGCTTTAACCTCGGCCATTCACCGTGATACCGATGTTGCCGGAGCTAGACCGAAGATGTGGCACGAGGCGGAAAACCACCGGCTTGAGCCACCACCGCTGCCAGCACCACTTCGGTGTCAGGCAAGAGCCACAACCAAGTGCCGCCAGACCACCTACTACAACAACCTTGGATCCATGAGCCTGCCTAAACCCAGACGGCTTAGTGTTAGAATACGTATAGGATATAGAGATAGACTAGGACTCTAGAGATATCATCTTGTACTCCAAGTCTCCCCCCTCCTGTACTTCTATATATACCCCATGAGGGTCACCGAAATAAACAACGAAACAAAACAAATATTAGGGTTCTACAACTTTCTACATGGTATCAGAGCCAAGAGGTCTCAAGTTCAAGACCCTGCTCACGCAGTTTTAAAAACAAACAAAAAAAGATTCTGCGGCCCACACCGAACCCACGCTAAGGACTAAAATAGCCTAGACGTGAGGGGGAGTGTTGAATATAAATACACTGCCTAGTCTCTTTCCATCAGTGAGAGATCTTCTCCTCGGGGGCGCGGCACCCGGTTTCGATCTAAAATCGGATCGGTTCTTTAGTTTAGATCTTACATCAAATTCAAGTTCCTAGATTAGTTCCAAATTTCGAATTCCCCAATTTCCAGATTAGATCCCATTAGCCACAAAATAAAAACCCTAAATCCTAGATCCGATACCCTCTTCCGGCAGGGCAGATAGGCTCAGCTCGCAGGAAACTGCATCATAGGCATCACCGGCGGCCCTACTTTCGTGGGAGGGCGACCTCGCGCGTTAAGATCTCTACATCGGCGGCAGCAGTCCCTTCATCGCAAGTGCGTGCACTTTGCATGTCGGTCGACACAATCTACATCAGGCCATCAGCTAGCAGACCACACGACGGCGCGGAACCTGGCGTACTCTGCGGATGCACCTCGACTTGGCCAAGCGCCAGACCATGATGCACACACGGCTAGGCTTCCAGGAGATCTGTCCCGGCATCCGTCTCGAGGAGCTGCTGCTCCGAGCGTCAGCGGTCGTCAGGCTAATGCAGCCACGGACATGATCTGCCACAACATGCAAAATCCCAATTTGCATATACAGAAGCCCACGTACCTGGATACTGCCACGCGTATGGGAAAATTCATGACCGCCATACACCGGCCTTTGCGACTACTCATCGATCAATGGAGGGCCACCTCTTGCACCAGTAGCCAGTACTCCGTCTACACTGAGACATGAGCCATATGCCGGTCGCCGCCACTTCACCGATCCAAACTGCCGATCCACGACGCCAACTTGTACGTGAATACAACATGCTGCGAGCCAAAATCTTTGTCGAGTACATACACGAGACGCGACATCACCATCCACACGCCAGGCCGGTGTGGATTCATCGTCGACTTCTCACGGGCAGCACGATATCGACATCATCATCGCCACGAGGGACGCCTCCAAGCGACACACACCGTCGACACGCTTGCTGCTCCGACATTGCCGAGACATCATCGCCAAGGTCTACATCACCAAAGTCATCATCGACATCGTCGTCAGCACTACGCCGCCGCCACACAACATCGTCCACATGATGGACATGAAACTACGACGCCCTCTGACAGTACAACTGCAAGGCACGACGCCGGCATTGACCGCGTCCGACGGCTAAGACTGCATCGACACACCACAACCGCGCACATGGTTCTGGCAAAACCGTGAGTGCTTGGTGGGCTTCCTCCAGTCCTGGCAAAACTGGTGGTCTCACCTACGACCGCGTCCTCTGACATCCGCAAGACGCCTGCGACGGTACCCCTCAGGGTGCAAAACGTCGCCCCCGACGGTACCTTTTAAGGTGCAAAACGTCGGCCTCGACTGCAGCTCCGTCCAAATAAAAAAAAGGAAGAAGAAACCCGCGCAATTTTTTGCGCCTCCGGCGAATGCGGCTACACATCTACGACGACTACATCATCCACCATGACTACCTCGACCACGGCTACATCACGATCGGCTACCTCGACATTGACATAAAGGCTACGTCTACAGTGACACATTGGCAACAACTCCAGTCGACAGCGTCCGTGTCATCACTTGCGTCCACGACACTCCCGCTGTGACTGCGGGAGGGAAGAGAAGGCACCAGAAGGGGACACCGATGATGACAAGGAGGAGAAGAGGACGGAAGCGCGAGACTTCAAATTCAGTCGCAATCGTCCGCTTCACTCCCGCTACGACTGAGGGGGAATGTTAGAATACGTATAGGATATAGAGATAGACTAGGACTCTAGAGATATCATCTTGTACTCCAAGTCTCCTCCCTCCTGTACTTCTATATATACCCCATGAGGGTCACCGAAATAAACAACGAAACAAAACAAATATTAGGGTTCTACAACTTTCTACACTTAGGCCTGACATAGATCAGACGGCGCCTCCATAGGGACAACACCTCCAAGCCAGGGAGCCACACCTCGACCGGCGTCGCGTCGAGGCCACCAGACCACCGCGGCATCGCGCCGCCGAAATCCGGCAAGACCGACATTGGCACTGATGTGGAGAAATGAGGGCACCGCACGAAGGGAGAAGCCCACGATGCGCTGTCTACGCCGGGGCTTTGCCTTGCAACAAATTCCCAACACGGTTGCTCCCTTTTTGTTCATTCCGAAACTATAATCCAGCGCTTCTAAAAAGCCAAAGATCAGAAAGTAGACACTAACAAACACGGAAAATCATTGTCCCTTAGCACACCGACACATTGTTAGTTTGTTACAAGATCAGATGTGACCATGGTGATGGATCCAGCCGTGCAGGAATTCGCCATGCATCGGGAACTCTTGTTCAACTGTTTTCATGCATACTCACCGTTACGGATGAGATAAATGTACTCCTGTAGACAAGCTCACACTGATCCGATGGGGAGAGACGAATGACCGGCCGGCCGAAGTAAGCGCATCTTCAGCGGCCCGACGCTTTTTGGACACCTAAAATATCCGTGAGCGTCTGTTTTCGTCGCCTGACGGACGCGAAAATGGTCGCGCATCCGTTTGCGTCTGAGGCTGGCTCCAGCGGGGCGACGCATTTTCGGCGCAGGCCAGATTTCAAAAAAAGATGAACTAGCATAAACTTTGCACGATATTACAACCGCAAATTGAGGTCTGCAATATGTTCATCACACTTTGCACAAGGTAGGGCGCAAAATGGAGAAAAAGGGGCACAATAAGGCCTGAACAGCAATAAAAAAAATTCAAAAGTAGACCAAGGTGCTGGGCGCATGGCGATCAGGCGTCTCGCGCGCGGATTTCGGCACGCCTCTTCATGAACCATGCCCGGGTGTCGTCGTCGACGCCGCTCTAGTGGGCAAGCATGATCCTTGTGTCTTATGCATGCAATTTGGCCTCGGCGTCTGCCTTTTTGGCTGGGTCGTCCATCGTCGGGGCAGACGACGCCATTTCGTTGAACATGATGCGGGGCTGTGGCATGCTCTCCTCCGGCACCTGCGTCTTCCGTCGCGCCCGGGCAGGAGTCACCGCTTCTAGGCGTCCGATTGAGGTCGGGAACCGCCGCCCCGTTGAACTGCTCCGCCGCCCCGGTCAACTTCACCGGCGGCAGGCCGGAGGCGAACCGCGACGCCAAGTGGCCCTGCAAGGGAGCAGGAGTTCCAGGACGCAGCTGGGAACTTACCGAGCTCACCAACGAGGCTGGAGGAGCGACGCCGGCGATCCCCTCTCTCTTGACAAGCATGTAGCCCTCCGCTAAGGTCGGATGGAGGGCTACTTGCGCGACGCTGACTTTGATCTGCATCTGCCAGGCCTGCTGGTTGACGGCCGCGGCAGTCTTGATCTTCTGGTTCTTGCGCCGGCCGCGACGCTTCGCGGCCTCGATGATTTTCTCCTCCAGGGAGAGCACCTTCTGCCGCTTCGGCTTGCCTCCGGCCGCCGCGGGCGCCGCTTGCTTCCGCCGAGCTGCAGCCTCCATTGTGGCTATGGTCATGTCTACGGGGGAGTGTGGGGCGGCGGTGGGTACGAGGGTTTGCGCCGCATCCATGGCGGTGGCTGCGGCGGCGAGGACGTCCATCGCTTCTGGACTGCTCGCGCCGGTCTAGTTTGGTATTTCGCGCGGGGAATGACCAGTGGTGGGAATAATATCGGCTTCCCTGCCACTGACGCGCGGGTCCTATGTCTTTTTCGGTGAAGACTCGGCGCGACCGCGGAGCGTCATGGAGACGCAAACCTGGCGCATATTTGGGCCAGGTTTGCGTCTCCGCGACGATCCATCACTTTGTCCTTTGTGGAGCAGCCAGATATTTTCGATCGGACAAAACCATCAGTCGTTTGCATCGCTACTGGAGATGCCATAAATGGATTGGCCGTAGCGTGCATCATACTCCCTCAAGAATAACCGTGCAATTTGCATCCTGATAGTGGTACACTGGACTGGCACGTACCGACATACGTGGTGGAGGGGTACATATTTCGTTTCATGGCGATCGATCCAATAGCAATTCGGCGATAACATATGGACTGCTGCCATGGCAACTTGGCAATGGCAAAGGCAGAGGGAGCCCGGAGCCAGGTAGGAGGTGGTGAGACTGGGGACGATGAGATATATGGATCTGTAGTCACATTGATTGGCATAGCACAGACATTTATTGTCTTCTCAGGGAAGGCGAGAGGAGGGAGATGGCTGCCAAGCAGGCAGGGATGCTTTAATGGAGACCAGTGGCAATTCAGTGGCACTGTCTCGCCCCATCAATTCAGTAGTGGTAGACCATGTCCATCCAATGACATCGAAATGCGAGTGGACAAATAAAGATCGAGTTATATGTACTCCCTCCATTCACTAACAGCATCTCTAGCACTCCTAAACCCGTATACTGAAAACTCGGAGTTCAGTTCACCGAACTCGTGTTTACGGATCGGAAAAAAATTGTTACAGAGCACGTAAAACAAGAACTAAAAATGTGAATTTGACATGTCGCGGGGAAATTGGTCGATGATCATATATATAGATGAATTTGATGCTCCGATTGAGCATCAAAAGTTACATAATTCGATAAATTAAACCTAAATTACTTAGTACACCCGTGGGCGCTACAAATTTTAACCAAAATGCGGCCTAATGGCCTATGCGCGCGGCGGTGCCGGTGGTGGCGGAGCGTCGGCCGACGGCGTCGACGCTGCTGTCGAGGAGCTTCACTCCTACTTGGTGTCAAGCTCGACTCCCGGCGGCGCACCTCGAGCTTGACGCGGCGGACGCACTCCTCCCGGCGGCGCGCCTCGTACTCGCGCACTTGGCAGACGGTGTCCGCCTCCTCCCGGTGGAAGCGAGCGCGGACTCCGCCTCGGAGATGGCCTCCACCTGCGTGAGCATGGCCTCCTCCTCGTCGGAGCCGTGGACGTAGTCGCCCGCCGAGATCGTCGAAGAATGCACGGGGACGAGCTCGACGTCCTCGGACTGGAGCGGTGGTGCGCGACTGGAGCCGCCAGATGACGACCCCTCGACGATGTTGCCGAACCTCGCCAACTTCCCTGGGGGCGTGAGCCGCCATCTCGTCCACCGACGGGCGCTGCGCTTGCGCGCGCCCTCCGACTGCTTCCACTTCCGGTGTTCCGCGTCGGTGCGGAACACTGGGGACGCGGCGGCGAGTCCCCGTCGCCCAATCTCGCGCCGCGGCCTGCTGAGTCACCACCGGAGGCCATCGCGCCGCTTAGGAGGGTGGAGGGGTGGCTGCACAGAGCTCGATTGCTCGCCGGAATATGTGTGAGGCGGCGGCAGAGGGAGTGTAAGCGGCAGAGGGGAGTAGGGTTTGGAAACCGTACTCCCCTCCGTGGCCCCTTTTAATACGGGGCGGCCGCGTAGTTTCTCGGGGCCCCGAACTCGTTATATGGGCCAGGTCGCGAGTTCAGGCTCCGTTCTGGCCCAGTTTCGACCCGAACCCGTATTTCCGTCGGAGTTTTTCAGTTTCGGCCTATTTTACGGGCTATGCTAGAGATGCTCTAAGGGCATCTCTAAATAGCGACGCAAGACGAACACCTAAATTGTTCGTACGGTTTCCGTCGCCATGCAGACGCGAAAATTTCCGTTTTTGTCCGCGCGTCCATCCCATGATATCAGTTCGGCTTGATTCGCCCACGATCAGTTCCACCAGATTCGGCATACACTGGTTTGGGTTTTTTTTTTTCTGGGTCTGCATTGGCACTGGTCTACATTTTTTTCCTTAGTGTCGTGATTTTTTTTGTAAGCCATTAAAATCAGAAAAAACCGTCTTTTTGGACAATAAGCAAAGTTGAGGATTTCTTTTGTACCTAAAAAAACATTTAGAATGAAAAACAAACTTTTGATAAAGTTTAAGGACGAAAAATGGATTTTCTTCTTCTTTTGAAATACAAACTCATACTTATCCTGAAAAGAACCCAATTGATCTTAGTACTAGTTATGTCAAAATGTACTGCAGACATCTACAACGTAATATGGAGAGACCAATTTTACTACCCCAAACAAATAGTGGCTTATTTACTTGCCGGAAATTAAATTCAGCTCCCCGATGCGCATGCTCGCTCTACCAAAAAGTCGTATTTTAAAGTGCTGAAAAATTTTGATAAAAAATTCTACACGTACATCTTCATAATATATGTGCGTTTGAAAATTTTCATGAAAACCAATATTTTTGTGGTCTATGTAAAAAATAGAAAATTTATTTCATGATAAGCATTAATTTTAGCATTGAATTTTGTATTTTTTACACACATCACATGACATGTCGATTTTTTATAAAACGACTTTGTGAGCGCGTAACACATGAAGGAAGATATACGTGCACATTTTTTGTTTCATTTTTTTGAAATTTTAAAAGTGTTCAAGATATATTTTAAAATAGAGGAAGCATATGCTCCCATGTTCCAAATCGCTGCTCCCCAAACCAAATCCCAACATACCGGAATATTATTAGTCCTAAAATTAGACTTAACATGGAGTGCACTATTTTTTGAATATTATCAATAATAGTCCTTTCTAACAATGTACTAATTTACCTTGAAATGTTCTGATCAGTCGATGCATTTCTTCATACATGAAAAGAAAATAATTCAATTGTGGTGAAATAAAGGTATTACACAGATACATGAAATATGCATAATTTCGCTTAGCATTGGACTAACTTATTATCCTTTTTATTGCAGAACGAGAAGCAAAAAGAAAGGAGCCAGTTTAGCAGGACACATGTGAAAGTGCATGAAGCCCCCATGTGTGGTTTTGGTAATTGATGATAATCTCTATAGACTAATGTTTGCATTGAATTATACTTGTAGGATTTGTCTAAGGACAATGCTTGAACCATACATTGGCTTCAAGTTTGCAAGAAGAATAAAATGGATATGGTCAAGTGACAAGTATATCTTGGAGACGAAGATGAAGTGAGTCCTCAAGTGTATCTTCAAGACATCAACATAAGGAAGAAAAATAAGAAATTCCGTGCAATTTCAAGATGAGCTATCTCGGAGGTTATGAGCATGAATCTTGCCATTTATATGGTGATCATGGATATGTGCAGATGCGCCGAAGAAGAACCACTCCCCAAGTGGATTATGGGGAGAAATCCACAAGAGTTCATCAATCAAACACAATCAAGAAAAGGCGATCCATCTTGTTGCGTTCAAGATCGTCATCATCTAGCTCAAGTGGAATGAGCAACATTAAGGTTTGTTCTTGATATGGTTTGTTTCTTACCGGTCTCGTGATTTAGTTGGAAGACCGGTATATAAGTTAGTTGATGTACTATCAAGATGGCTATTGAGTGAGTAACTCGATCGTATCGTTTAGAGAGAGCTCAAACCTTTCCATCCTTGCACCAGATTTATTGGTTTTTATTTGGATCTTATCCATGTGATGATTTAGAGCTTGTTCTTATTTTCATGACAAGCTCTAGTTCATCGAAAATGGATTTCACATGAATTACTTGCTGCGTTTTAGATATTGGAGTTTTGTCGATTATATGTATTAAGAGGTTTCACCTCTAAAATTTATAGAAAATTCTCCCCAGTTATTTTCATTTTTTCATTTTTTGGTGGGTGTATCCTCGTTCTCTTTCCCAAAAAATTGGTTTCGTCTCAATCCGAGTTCCCAAACTATAGATATTGCATTTAAAAGTTTGCCCTTTTTAGTTTTGAAAATAAAAAAAGTGAGTTCGGCTGCGTGTGTGTATGCCGGTAGTACCGCCCTAGCTGGGCCTACACTACCACCAGGCCTAGGCCGTCACACCAGCATGTTGTCGGATTGCTAACACCCCGCTCACCCCTGCTCCCAGGCTTTGACCAACACCGAACCGGTACCGGGCCGGTGGTACCGACCAGCCCATCTCGGTGTTACCTGGCCACCTTGAGCGGTACCTCCATCTGGCCCGCTCGCTGATGCTTGTAAAATGAATACATAAACTTTGTACTTTATAGTCATATATTCCAACATATTTGCATATTATTAGATGGTATATTCATGTTTTGCATTGATTTATGGGGATTTTCCATTTATCCCCTTTCATTGGTTTACAACTCTACAAAACACAAAGCCCCTATTTTATGTATTTTTAAGTTTCAGGGACCTTACAGAACTCAAACGGAGCGAGGATTTTTCTAGAGACAATATTTTCCCAGAGACATAATATGAGAAGAAGAAGTAGTGGAGGGGGCCCACGAGGCCTGAACGAGAACATGTGGCGCGGGCCCAAACCCTAGGCGGCACCACCATGTCTTATTCCCTTCTCGAGCATCTACAACCGTCCGTTTTGATCTCAAACTGACGGGCTTGACCTATAAACCACTACATATAGACCCCCCCCCCCCAGGCGTTCTCGGAAGAGGTGGCGAGGAACACGAAAACCACGAAATTGAGGCTAAATCTATGAAGATTGGAGGGGGAAACGCTGCTAGAGCCGTCCCCGGTTGCATCCCCACCCTCTCCAACATCATCAACACCGCCACCATGACGAAGAAGGAGTAGTCCACCTCTGGACTATGGGTTTGTGGCGGTATCTTGGTCTATCTCTCATGCACTAAGTTATTTAGATGCCATATGAGTTGCTTATCATGATTATGACCATACTTGTAATTCATATGTGGTGGATGTTTTGTTTTGTTGGATGATCTATGAGATATGAATATTTATTGTGTTCTTGATGTATTAGTAGTTGCATATTGTTACATTGTTCTTTATAACTTGTTCCAATAAAATTTGTATGTAAGAGCATGTGTGGAGGAGTGTGCATATTAGATGGTGTTTCTACTCGATATCCAGATCAAGCCACGTGTGTTTATTTATATAAGAGAGTCGTGTAGATCAAGGAAACCAACATTCTTAAGTTTAAGATCAAAGAGTCAAGCGGAAAAGGGGAGATCCCCGTTCCTCGTTCTTCTGTAGCCGGATTCCCCGGAACCGCAAGAATCCTTAGAATGGGATTCCAACTTAGCACCTTTTGTTTTAAGATTCTTAGAAGAGTTGCTCTTTAGAGAGCACAATACGATGAAAGTTGCAAGCCATGTTCGGGGGGAGTTATTGTCTATCGTTGGTCTCTATGGTAGAACCCATCGGGGAGGCCTGAGAGGCGGTGGTTTACCCTCTCACGGATATCAGCGGTTCGAGTCCGCTTATCTCCAACCCGTGAACTTAACGAATACTATGATAGAATCTTATTGTTTATTATTTACATATTATGTTGATACTTATTATGTAAGTTTTCACGGAAAAATATGATCATATGTGGTCTACACGAAAATGACAAAATATCCAAATAACACTATACTGATTATTTATGTACTGCTCATGGAAATATGAAATTTTATTTTCACATTTATTGTGAGTCACATATGATCTTTTTAATGTCAAAATCTGCACAAATAAGTGTCAATATCACATATACGTGCGTTCATTTTTTTTATTTTTTTTCTCAAATTTTGAAATAGCATTTTTTTTTACGGGTTCACATCGTCCGCATCCCCTTACATCAGTTTATTATATTTTCTCCAACTGGATCCTTGACTAGCCAAAATCTTAGTATCACTAGTATCATAAGCACTATCATATATGGCATGTTAGATAAAAACTTAAAATGTCACAACAATTAAGCAGGAGATAGCTGAGAGCAGTATCATACGATAACGCATCTTATCACGTAAAACTAGAAAATTTAATGGAAAATATAAGATGTACCAAAAAATGCTTTGCGATTCTACGAAATAGTAAATATGATACTACTACGCCCCCTGTTTTTAATTACATCGCGTTCAAGGTTTCCTTAGAGTTAAACTAAAAAAAACTTTGCAAAGTTTAACCTAAAACATAAGAAAAAGATGGTAAATATGATGAAGTACACCCCTGTTTTATCATCCACATCAAATCAAACAAATATTATTTGATGCTGCATCCTCATCAACAGCTGGTAGCCCGGTACTACGCCGTATACAAAACGCGCGTCAACTTTCGTGTGTCTGCATGTTGCAGTTAACAAACAGCATAGGGCGGTGGGCCGACGGCCACTTGATGATCCGCGAGCTCGGTCGGCTCGATCCCCTTAGGTCATCCACAACGTAGCAATGGCTAAATCTGCCATAGTGTACTACTCCCTCCTTTTCAAGGCTTTAGGCGTAAAAAAATTTGCACACTTCTTAAGGAGAGCTGAATCGTGGCTAACCAGGAGAGAAATTAAGGGGAGGTTTCCTTTCCTGCCCCTGCATGCAACGGAAGGAGTAACTCCAGGCCACCTCCTTAATTCTCTCGTGAGCAGCGCAACCTCTTCGGTTTCTCCCTCACGCCGCCTCCTTCGTCGACCTGCTCCCTCTCTCTCAGCGATTTTTTTAGAGATCGATTCATGGCAAATTTTGCTGCCCAACCGGAGAGGAATCAGATGAAAATCGATTGGGCAAAATGATGTGCGACGGATCAGCCTAAGTTTGCACGGTGGAGATCAAGATCAGATGAGAAGATGGGGGCGACGGCAGTAATCTCTCAGCGCAGGAGTCGAGGAGAACGAAGCCGAGCGCGTGGGAGTCAAGGAAGGCGGAGCCGTTCGCGTGCGCCTGGGCCTGGATCGCAGGGGTAATATTGGAAAGAGATCGATCGTTCCTGTCTCACGCCTTAAGCCCTGACTAAAAACCAGAAAAAAATTTACGCCTTAAGCCCTGGAAAGGAGGGAGTATTTAGCATCCATATGAAATTTAGCCATGACTCTACAATGTTGTCTAGCTCCAAATGTTTGTACACTGCGTCTGTAAAGAAGTGTTCTCTTTCCAATCATCCCTCTCTCTCACCTCAACTATCTTTGCTTTCTTCCTTAGATATGTATTGTTTATTCCATCAAAAATTTGGTCACAGAACTTGGCATCGGAGCAACTACTTGCTCCGGTTCCAGTTTTGCTTGTTTTGGAACTACCTCCACAGTGTAGGGAACTAGTTCCAAAAGCCAAAAGGGAAATATAGAACCATATTTGGCTACACATTGTGGGTGCCCTAAGTAATTTGCTAGGTACAGCTTTGGTTCGTTGCTATCTTTTCAGATGGAGCAAATGGCGTCGCCGGCGCAAGCAAAGGATGCCGAGGTGCTCCGGTTCATCGAGGAGATGACCAGCGATGTGGACTCCGTGCAGGAGCGCGTGGTAGCCGAGATCCTAGCGCAGAACGCCGGCACGGAGTACCTGAGCAAGTGCGGCCGCCCCACGGACCGCGCCATGTTTCGGGCCAAGGTGCCGGTGGTGTCGTACGAAGCTCTGAAGCCGTACATCCAGCGCATGGCCAACGGAGACCGGTCGCCCATGCTGTCGACGGGCCCCGTCACCGACTTGGTGTCGCGGACGAGTCGGTGCGTGAGGCGGTAGCCGGCATTCTTCGGCCGGATCCTGAGCTCGCCCGCTCCGTCCGGGAAGAGTGCGGCAAGGCCGAGTGGGCCGGCATCCTCGGCCGCGTCTGGCCCAACACCAGGTACCTCGACGTCGTCATCACCGGCACCATGGCGCAGTACGTCCCCACCCTGAGACACTACAGCGGTGGCCTGCCCATGGTGTCCCTCTCCTACGCGTCCTCCGAGTGCTACTTCGGCGTCAACCTCCGCCCGCTCTGCGACCCGTCGGAGGTGTCCTACACCATCATGCCCAACCTGGCCTACTTCGAGTTCCTCCCGGTAGACGACGACCAGGAGGAGGGCGACGAGCCGATGCTGGTGGACCTTGCCAGGGTGGAGGCCGGGCGCGAGTACGAGATCGTGATCACCACCTTCGCGGGGCTGAACCGGTACCGCGTCGGCGACGTGCTGCGCGTGTCAGGGTTCCACAACAGCGCGCCGCAGTTCCAGTTCGTGCGCCGCGCCGGCGTGGTCTTGTCCGTGGACGTGGATAAGACGGACGAGGTGGAGCTGCAGCGCGCCGTGGAGCGGGCCTCGGCGCTGCTGCGCCCGCACGGCGCGTCCGTCGCGGAGTACACCAGCCGCACCTGCACCTATCGCATCCCAGGCCACTACGTCGTCTACTGGGAGCTGCTGCTGCTGGCTGGCGCCGTGGAGGTGGACAAGGAAGTCCTGGACGGCTGCTGCCTGGAGATGGAGGAGGCACTGAACACGGTGTACAGGCAGAGCCGGGTGGTGGACGGCTCCATCGGGCCGCTCGAGATCCGGGTCGTCCGGCCAGGCACCTTCGAAGGTCTCATGGACTACACCATCTCCCGCGGCGCCTCCATCAACCAGTACAAGACGCCCCGCTGTGTCACCTTCCCGCCGGCGATCAGGCTGCTCGACTCATGTGTCGTGTCCAACCACTTCAGCGCTGCCCTGCCCCGTTGGACCTCCTATCACTAAACGGAGGCAGCTCCCCGGTTAGGTGGTGTTGCCAAGTTGCAATGAGGATTGCTTGCCTGCTCTTCCGTTTAGACGCTGAATTTCTTCTTTCCTGGATCTGTTTTTCAAATTTGTTTACAATATACTCGTACGATTCATTGTGTTGCAAATAAAAGATGTTAAATTGTTATTTCCCGGTTAGCTAGAGTTCATAGATTACAAATTACAGGCCCTGCCACCCTAGAGACAACCCACCACCATCAGCGGTTCCAAGATTTGGGGGTGGGGGGAGAAGATGGAGGTGACGGGCTTCTCCACCGTGTCGCACCCTTGTGCGATGGAACTCCTCGATCTTCTGGTTTTACTTGACCTAGATGATGATCATGCCCGCTTCAAGTTAGAACATCTTTGTTAATCATATTCGATTGGTGAAGAATCGCTAGTTGCTCCCTTACAATCCACTATGGGAGATATATATTAGACACATCTTCAGATAAAAGTCCATTATCACCAAAAGGAAGGTAAACCTCAAGCAAATGATTTCTTCGACATGCTCATATTAAACGTTAAGTTCTCAACCTTGATGACGATAACCACATGATGTCATCCCTGTTCAGCTATATAAAAAAGAGATTATAGCAACACATGAACTTCCAACTAGTCTGTATGAAAAAGAGGTTGTGCATCTGTAACATCCCAGGTTTTAGGACAAACACGGGGTAGATTTAGAAAATGATTGTGCATTTCATCGCAAAAACATGGTTTAGTCGTGGCGAGTGTGCGATAGATTTCGACATGACCTTCATGCTAGTAGGGTTTTGAGAAAGAAATTGAAATTTGAAATGAAATTGAAATTTAAGTTTGAATTCTTTACTCAACAAGAATACTTTGATAATTATACA
Organism: Lolium multiflorum; assembly: GCA_030979885.1. NCBI lineage: Eukaryota > Viridiplantae > Streptophyta > Magnoliopsida > Poales > Poaceae > Lolium > Lolium multiflorum. Next base: position 215,823,125 of record CM061751.1, on the reverse strand, counting down.
AATAGGAATTTAAAACAATATAATTCGAATAAGAAATAATATAATAAAAGCCTATGTTTGAATTCAAACAAAAATAGAAGTAATTGAAATTTCCAATTTATAACATTATATACACCTTAAAGCTCAATAAGGAAAACAGTGAGCTTTGTTGATAATCACACACATGTTACATTGACTTTACATTATTTCTTATACAGAAATGAACAAATCAATAGAAAGGAAATTACAAGTTTGAAATAGAAATGAAAAAAACTAAACTAAACCTAGCTATTACTAGTATCATATTTCTTCATTCTGAACTTCTGCTCTTGAATCCCTGCAAACACTCAAATAGAAAACAAGTGGTATTGCCACTTGTCATTTAAAAAGAATTCACCAAAGCTGATTGACTTGGCCCCTCACTCACAAGCAGCACATTCATAGGGTGACACACACACATGCACCACAGTCACCAGGCCTTACTGGCGACCAGGCAAGGCCCTAGCCTTGCAATATAAGCAAACTGCTCTCAATAGCAAGCTTCCCACGGACACACACAACCAGTGGTCAATCAGAACTAGCAGAAGCTCACCTAGAAACCCTAGTTCATCCCCAATAACCACCATAGATCCAAATCATGGTAACATAGAAGCAGATCAAGCCAGGGGCTAGGAGGAGCATGACAAGCCAAGCCAGAAATCAACAATCATAAACCACTTTGTCTAGGAGCTGGAGCAAGGTATAATCATACCCTGGATAGATGCAAGGATCTATTCTATACTCGGCTCAGCTAGCATGAGTAAATCAATAAGAAAGTAATAATCAACATCTAGACCAACAAAATGAAACTGGTACTCAATATAGCTATCAAAAATATGATACCTAGCCAAGCAGATATGTTATGCCTTTAACAATAAAAAGCATAGCAAGATATCACTTAAAGCTAGCACCAGATCTTTCTACAAGATAATAAAGCACCTAGCTTAATTCCAATGGAATCCATCAGAATAGGATGACAGAATCCCACCATGTCTATCTTTTGCTTTCAACATCAGATTCATAGTGGCAATCATGGAAAATGATCATTTACTATGAAATGTATCCATTCACATCAAGGCACATCTCTATTGCAGTGACAACTGAGGCCACTTTCAAAATAAAGCCAACTCGAAAAGAAACCAATCATCATCAACCCTTAGGGTTCAGACTCTAATGGTTAGTTTCCAAATTGGGATTGGTACACATACAGTTTAGTAGAACCAAATAGAATCATTGTTAGTAAATAGTTCATCAACATTGGGTTACAACAACCACCAGCAGGCAGAGCATGACAAGCATACATGAACCCCATCCACTTTGGATGCAATACTAGCACAATAGGGCAACCAATGAACATAGCAGAAAGCACAAACAACTTCTAGCCATGGACTATATTGCTTTAAAAGGCAGCAGTAGCACCATAATAATATAGTCTAGCAACTTGACACAATAGAGCATACCAGGGCATACAACCACATGTATCGAGGAGCTTGATACTAGCAAAGCACCACAATTCTTGTATAAACAGAATAATAGAGCAAATGGCCATAACAGGCACAAGCAAGAGCATGAGCCTCTAGCACTGGAGTCTATAGAGGATCACTAGGAATCATAGTGCCCAATTCGAGCCATAAGCAACATGTATAGCAGGTAGGGATAGCAAGCATATGATCGAGCTACCATCAACCGATAACATCTCCAGCTAAGCATATAAAGGACTAGACAAGGCACCAGAGTCCACTAGAGGAAGAAGGATAGGAGCAGGCAGAGAGGAGGGTGAAATAAACCTGGATCAACCGTAGCAGTGGGCGGCGATCATGGAGGCACGGTGGCACAGGAAGACAATGGTGGCGCCACTTACGCCGAGCCGCAACCTCGCCAGAGGGCATGCCGAGCACCGTGACCACCAGGAGGTCTCGGAACACCATCTCATTGGAGAAGAGCCCGATCACACAAACCCTAGTTGTAGTAAGGGTCAAGCATGAACAGATCCAGTTGCCTTCATCAAATCGAGATGAACAGGAGTGGGCGGCATCGTGGGGTGCGTCGAACGTGACCCATGTCGACAGGCAATTCGGCCAGAATTGGCTGGAGGGAGGCGGCAACATGGGAATCGTTAGAGCTCGGGGGAGAGTTAGGGTTATGCTTCGTCTAAGAGAGGAAGAGAGAGCGGGTGGGCCGGTCCGATCTAACCATCTGGTTCACCTGACTAGTGGGCCCCAAGGGCATTTCTATCTTTCCAAATATTAAGTAAAACAATAAAATCCAAAAAATAACTATAAGATAAATAAAACCCTAAATATTCAAGAAAAATATCGATAATACATTAAAAAATTATTTCCTATTCAAAACTAAATTATAAATAATTTTTCAAAAACAAATTTCAAAAAAGAAAGTTTAAACAATTAAAAAATGTTTAGATAAATAATAGAATGTTTTTGTTAAACAAAAATATAAGGAAATCAAAGAAAATATCAAAATTATAATTATTAAAATATTTAAGTTAAAATCTAAGAATAATCAAATCTTAAAAATATAATTTCAACACTTTATAAAAAATATATTTTTTATTTTTAATAAAGAAAATCTAAGAAATGCCTTAGATTGATTTATGCTGCAAAAAAATTATACCACCTCTTCTGTAAAATAATTTATTTATTAAAAAATTTAAATTAATGTCTTAAATATTATTTATAAACACAATTAAGTCCTTCAAACTTTAAAAATCCAAAATGTTTTATCACATCAAAAAAAGTTGAGAATTAATTCTCAAACTTCACATCCAAGGGGGATTAAACAAGATTCAATCCACTAAGCATGGATAATTTGTATCTTTAAACATTACCTTATCAGACAATGATGCTTCTTTTCAGAATCCGAGGTCTAGGTTCTATCCAAAACCATGAAACGTACTATCACATAGTCTCCACGCAAGTTCATCACTTCATAATATCACTTCTCAAAGATATAATTTTAGTAGGAGGATAATATTTTCCAATAAAAGCATCTTTGCATTAAACCCAAGAATCAATACTGTTTCTAGGCAAAGATAGCAACCACTCCTTAGCTCTACCTCTTAATGAGAAAGGAAATAATTTCAACTTAATAATATAACCATCTACATCATTATATTTTTGCATCTCACATAGCTCAACAAAATTGTTGAGGTGAGAAGCAGCATCATCAGTACTAACACCAGAAAATTGCTCTTTCATAAAAAGGTTCAACAAGGCAGGCTTAATCTCATAAAAAGCCGCTTCAGGAGCAGGTGGAGCAATGTGTGTGCAAAAAAATTTATTGTTGTTGGTCCTAGTAAAATCACACAACTTAGTATTCTCAGGAGTATCCATTTAATAAAAATAATGCAAGCAACAGAAATAAAAGCTATACTATTTTTTTGGATTTTCGATATAAAATGCAAACAAGATAAAAATAAAGTATGCAAGAAAAACAATAAAAAGTAAAAGAGTTGAGAGTGAGAGACTCCCCTCGCAGAAGAGATGCTTTTCTCCCCGGCAACGGCGCCAGAAAAAGTCTTTGCTGAGCGCGGAGTTGATGAAGGAGAATTTATGCACAACATTGAGAGGAACTCCAAGAGGAAGGTATGATAAGCATAGCAGGAAGTTTTCCCTCAGTAAGAAACCAAGGTTTATTGACCAGTAGGAGAAAAACGTTCTCTCCCGAGGTGTTGCGAACCAACTCGTGTCAGGGTGCACTGTCGGCATCAGCAGCAACGTGGAGACCTGCACACGAACAACCAAGTACTTTGTCCCCAACTTTCAGCGAGATTGTCAAGCTCACTAGTTTTGCTGAAAATAAAGGATTAAACAAACCGTGTGGAAGAAAAATTGTTTGCAGAGAACAGAACAGAAAAAATGATGTAGAAGATTGCAATTAAAAGAAGAAAGACCGGGGTCCACAGTTCACTAGAGGCGCCTCCCCAATAAAATAAATATGATGGGTAAACAAATTACAGATGGGCAATTGACAAACAGAGATTCTACGCTAATGGTTGGTACAGAATAAATGCTATGAAAGTATGCGAGCATTACAACAATATACATAGACCGTAATCCAACTGCATCTATGACTATTAAGTTGCAAGCAACGGACTATCGCTTTGAGCAATGTGTGTAAAGTAAACGATGAAACTACCCTTGAATAGAACACCGTTGTTTTCTCCCTAGTAGCAACATCACATGTACAACCGTAGAGAACAAGGTCACTTCCCATGGTTAAATAGAGGCATGAACCCACTATCGAGCATAAATACTCCCTCTTGGAGTCGCTAGCATCTACTTGGCTAGAGCATCTACTAGAAACGGAGAGCATGCAAGATCATAATAACATAATACATAATCTCAACCAAAGCAATCTCTCTATAAATCGGATCCACATCGAACCAACATGTAGCAATTACAAATAGATTATCTTAATCATGTTAGGCAGCTCACAAGATCTATACATGAAGCACAACAAGAAGAGGACAACCATCTAGCTACTGCTATGGACCCATGGTCCCGTGTAGGACTACTCACGCATCACCTCAGATGAAGACATGGCGATGTAGAGGCCTCCTGCGGTGATTTCCCTCTCCGGGAGTGCCGGGATGGACTGCAAACCCTCCCGAACTAGGGTTTCGGTTGACGACGGCGTCGGAACTTTTCGTGGATGGAGGCTCGGGTCCCTGGGGTTTTCCTGATACGAGGAATAAATAGGCGGAAGGGCGGAGCAAACGAGACGATGAGGCACCAGTACATGGGCTAGGCGCGGCCAAGGGTGGGGCCGCGCCTGCCCTATGTACTGCCACGTGACAGCTCTCCCGTGTCCTTGGGCTCGTCTTCGTCCCAAAAATAAGACTCTGGACTTTTGTTTCGTCCAATTCTGAGAAACTTTCATATGCAACTTTTCTGAAACACAGAAACAACAGAAAACAGGAACTGGCACTGCGGCACTGCGTTAATAGGTTAGTCCTAGAAAATGCTAAAAGTGTGGAAAAGTGCACATAAAACATATAAGAATTTTAACAAAACAAGCATGGATCATCAAAAATTATAGATACGTTTGGGACGTATCATGCACCTCTGCAGAGTGTATCAAATCGTGCCTTGTTGTCAGTCCCTGTTTCGGGAAGGAACTACGAACCAGGTAGGAAATAAACTCCATGAAGTTCTGATCAACTTGTGAAGACTGGCGGACATAGTTTTTCAGAATAATATAACCTTTTGAAGAAATATTTGTGAAACATGCATTGATCTGAGATTTCCTGATCAATGGTCGTAGTTATTGCATCAAACACATATATTTTCCTTTGAACTTGCTGAGTACCTCTTATTCACCCTTTCCTACGAACCATTGCTAGACTGTGAGACCAAAGAGGAAGTCTACACTGAAGCACCGAAGGGAGACTATGAAGTGATCTACGAAGAACTGGACCTAGCGGGAGGAGTGGAAGGCATGGATTATGGCATAGCCTATGAAGTTGAAGAGGTCGAGACGAAGGAACAGTAGTCTCGAGTAGAATTAGTTTCGCCAAGAAACCGCATTGGCATGTTTAGTTTACTCTTATCTCTAGTAGTTAAATTACTTCAAGTCAAGTTAGATATAGAGTGGTGTCCTCACTTGTTTGTACAATTCTGGCTTGTAATAATAAGTTTATGATGTTAAATACCTGCAATGTTTATGTTGTATCACTCTAAGGGATATGATATTTATAAATAAGTACATTCATGAATATTATATCAATGATTTATATATGCAGTGATATATTGGATCACCTCAGTATCACTTTGATGCAGCCGAGCGTTTCTACTTTCAACCTACTCTTTGAAAGAAAAATAGACAATCTCCATCAAAGCTTTAATATTCGTCTGCTCTACGACATTTAGCCTAAGTATTGGCCTTATAAAAAGTCGTCTATCCTTCTATTTTTTAATACGCCACTTTGAGATTAATGCTACATATCGGAAATTACAAAGGTAGCTTGAGCTACATGTAGCTTGTTTTTTTTGAAAAAAATGAAAACAACATTTTTAAGTTTTAGAAAAATCTGAAATTAAATCTACATTTAGATAATACTGTGATCTACATATGTGAAAATTTCAGTTAGAAATACCTTATATTTAGAGCTATGCAAAAAATGAAAAATTCTGATATCACTATTAGTGAACAGTGTCAGATTTCAAAACCTCAAAATCAGATTTTGTCATTTTTTTCTGCAGCCCAGAATATGAGGTATCTCGAGTTTAAATTTTACAGATTGGTAGATCCCATCATTGTCTACATCTAGATTTTTTGTCAGTTGTTTTTGAAACTTTTAAATTTTATTTTTAAATTTTGCAAAAAAAAGAAGCTACATGGAGCTCGGGCTAAAAAAACGGAAATACATTTTGTCTACAAAAATTCACTCTCAGACCGTGAACCTAAATCTGCAATTCTGGATGCCTTCCTCGTTGCAGTGTGTCATGCCTCCTGCGGCGTCGATTGCCCATAGGGAGGGCCAAAGCCCATCAAGAATGTCTCGGTGCCAGCCAGGCCCAGGCCCATGTCGATGTATCGTCCCCAAATCCTAACGCTGCTCGAAAATCTCTCACGATCGCCGCCGTGCCCTAGAGCTGCCGGCGTCACCGCGGACGGTGCTCTCCTCCGCCGCTCACGCTCCCGTCTACCTCGTTGCGTGCCTTCCTTCTTCCACCAGTCCGACCGGAATACTGAGCACTCATTTTTTTTGGGTACGAGATTTTCTTCATCCATCCATTGTTCAATTAGTTATAATCCCAAACCAATTAAGTTCAAAAGGTATTGCGTGCTCACTAAATCAAGTTCAGAAAAAATCTGGGCACACTTTCTGACCATCTAGATTTTCCTTTATCCCATTAAGATGCGCACATTGGTATACAGCGATCTGTAATGGCTCTACAACCTTGTGTTACTTGTGATGATGACAGATCATTTTCAGCTTCTTTTTTCTTCTGCTTCAGTGCAGGGAATATGCCGCAGACACTAGCAGCGGCGACGATGATCTCACAAAAAGCTCCAAAAAGAATAGAGGAATCGACACTAGCAGCAGAGAGACACTTGATTTGATAATTGCATGTCAATCGACAATTCATTTTTCTGTATACATGTTTCATTACAGATTTTTAATTTTGGTGCACTAATAACAATTGTGTTCCATCATGTCTTGTTTTAAACAGGCGACCTAAATCAGGATATCAATTCGGAAGAACCGATTGACATGTTCAAAGACTGTGACCAAAATGTCTGGAGTGAGCTCAGCAAAGAAGTTACTTCGAAATTTTCGGGAAGTGTCGTCTCCCTTGCATTGTCTGATGGTGACATTTCTGTCCTACTCTAGCATTCTTAGTTTCCATTATTTTATATTCTCTTAATTTAAACCTGTGAGATGATTAAAAATACTACTGTCTTTTTTTTTTGAACGGGTAAGACCCCGAAGGGCCTGGAAGCTGTATTAATGCGGTGTACAAATTACAACGAGGACCCTTAGAAAGTAAAGAAGTACAACCAAGCCCTCAGAATATGCAAATAGGACCTCAGAAACTAAGAAGTAAACGCGATCAGGTCCTATGTCTTCACCGCTGCACCAACAAGATCTCCAGACGCAGGCACCAGCAACGCCACCGGGGACTAAACCACTTGGGGCGAAGCCAGCGAGTATCCCTGCATGGAGATCGAAGAAGATCCTCTCGAAACGGAGGAAGAAGCACCACAGGTCACCATCTTGCCTGTGCTCGGAGTGGCCCCTTTGGCCGAAGGTAGCAACGACGCAGACGAGCCGTCGCTTGGGATCTCCGAGAATGGAAACAGCTTCACGCTGACAACCCGGCCGAGCCGAGCGCCAGGGAACCTCCGCCCTCCTCTCCTCATCTCCTTCACCAAGAAGGCCAAGAAAGAGAGATAGAGCTTCAGATCCGGCCAGCACAGACCCGAAACACCATAGAGGCAATTTATTGCAGCAAGAAGGGGTGAGGAAAGAAAGAGCAAGACCAGCCAAGAACAGATCTCGCCATGGACGCGGCAGCGAGGTGGTAGCATGAGATCTGCCAATGTTCTTCCCAGTTCTAAGAATCAGAGATTGAAGAACAAAAGGAACAACACCACCAGATCCGGATCTGACCTCCTCCTTATTCGCCGGGGGGGAGCTAAAAACTACAAGAACTAAAACTATAAGAAGCCAGACCTCCCTCCCACCCACCGTCAGCCACCATGGCCGCCGGCGGCGAGAGGGAGAGAGGCCGGCGGGAGGAGCAAGGAAAAGAAGGCTCAAAAAGAGCAAAAGTCCACAAGGGTACTGTAGCGTAACGAGAGGTGCCGCTCTCGTTGCTAACTCACTCGACCAGTGTAGTAAATACTACTGTCTTGTGTAGGACATAAGGTGTTATTTGCATGCTCGGGCATAACCTTAGAGCATCTCTAGTGGTGTCCGTATTTGTTGGAACCAAAAACGCGGAGTTTGGTCTCCCGAACTATTCAGTTTAGATGGTTTTTGTCACGGCGCAGATTAGAAACCGAACTCGCGACCTGAAAAACCGAAAATCAAACATCACGGGAAAATGTGTTGCGATGAACTTGCGAAATTGAACCCATTCTTGCTCCGATCGAGCTACATTCAAAGATAATTTACATAAACTAGCCAAAATACTTGACCTCCCCTACTTCGCTCGTTAATTTGACTACCTAAACTACTAGATTAGATCTTGGATTATCACCGGGGCAGTACTTGCGGCGGTGGAGGGTTTTTCCGCGCCGACAGCTCCTATGCGACGATGAGCGCGGCCACCTCGAACGTCGCCGCCTCCGTCGAGATTCCGCAGGTTACCGGCGGCCCGTCTGTGTTGTCGCCGTCGCCGCGCAGGGGAAGCGCCGGCAGCGGCGGGCTACACGAGCCGGCGGGGGGCACCTCGGCTTCTTCTTTGTGTGCCACCCGCTTCCACGCTTCATCGGAGCGCCTCCGCCTCGCAAGCTCCGCCTCCACCCACACACCCGGCGGATGCATTGCCGACTTCCCGCCGTTGATTCGCCCCCCTCCCCTACCGCTCCGTCTTAAGCGCCCCATTGCAGACGGAGGGGTCGTGGCGGCAGCGGCGGAATTGCTCGCCGGAGAAGAGGCATGTGGCAGCGGAGGGAGTGGTAGCAATAGAGGGAGATATAGGGTTTGGAAACCGAACTTCCCTCCGCGGCCCGTTTTAATACGGGGCGGCCGCCGAGTTTCTCGGGCCTTCGAACTCGTTTTACATGCCAGGCCACGAGTTTAGGCTCCGTTCTGCGCCTCTTTCGGCCCGAACCCGTATTGTCACCGGCCATTTTCAGTTTCAGCCCATTTTACTAGCTCTGTTAAAGTTGCTCTTACGACACCAGCCTCTTGTCACATGCTTTGTCACCCTTCTTTTCTTAGGAATTCATCCTTGTAGTAGTATGTGACTAGCGGGTATCACTATATAAAGACCAACCTCTCTAAAGTATGACACGTGTTCCTATGAAACGCTTCCAACCAAGCGAGCGTGAGCGAGCCATCCCGGACGCGTGACCGAGTCGCGCAAGCGCGGGCCATCAAGGCAAGTACTTCCATACTTTCATCATGCGCGCCAAGTACCATAGCCATGCATCAATTAGCCACTTCGCGCGTACGCCCGCCTGCATACACGAGTACGCCTCGTACGTCCGCACATTTCACTTACACGTGTATATATAGCTTAAGCCTAGCACAAAACACGAATACAACTATCGATGAAACTTACAAATACAGTTACGTACAACATACAAGTACAGTTATGTATAACACATGAGTATAGTTACGTATAACACACAAGTACATTTATACACGCGGGAGAGTACAAATACAATAGCGCACACGAGCAAGTACAATCGTGCACATGAACACATATAGTCATGCACATGAGAAAGTACGGTCGCACACAAGAGCAGATACACTCGTGCACACGACCAAGTACATGTATAGAAGAACAGTCGTGCACACGAACATGCGCACATGGGCGGCGCCAGGGGTATGCCCCTGTATTCCCAGGCATACCCAACATTTGGACGAGAAAAAAATACGTATACATATTCGCTCCGTCAGAAACGCAAAAGAAGCCCATCTCGCTCCACTGCTCGCTCATTCGCTCCGTCGCTCGCATCGCACGCAGACGCGCAGACTGTCATTTGCCCCTTCCCTTCCTCCGTTCCTCGACCTAGACCAGGAGCCGCCGGCACGATGCAGATGCAGCCCGGAGCAGTTGATGGCCCCGCGGCGACGGCGGCGCCCCGCCTCCCGCCAACCCGCGCCTCTCCCGTCCGCCCAGCCCCGCCCCAGTGTCCCCGAGCAGCGCAGTCTGCACAGAATGTACGGCCGCCTGCCTCGCCCCCAAATCCCCAATGGCCCAATTTCGTTTCTCTTGACTTGCTTGTTGCTTCCTTGATTAGTTGATTTGCTTCATTGCTTCATTACCCACCGATTCCTCTTAATTTCTTTGGATTTCTGAAGGGGCTAGACGACTGCGGCAAAAAAAAAAATTCCTGCGGAGCTGGTGGGAATACCCACCACCATTTTCCTGGCGCCGCCGCTGCATGCGCACACGAGCAGATACATTCGCGCATATAAACAAGTACAGTCGTGCACATGAGCGAGTATAATTAACGAGTAAAAGGAAGAAAAAAACTGCACCAAATACACTAAAATAGAAGTACTTTCAGTTCAAGCACGAGTACAATTAGGTACATATCATGAGTACAATCATACCAGTATTGAAAGTACGGAAAAAAAATATCTCAAAACCTATCAACACGGGATCTAATTTTGAATATCTCGACACGAGAATCTCAAAAGTGAAAATGGTTCATAATTTAAATTTATGGTTCTCAAGATATTTTATTTTGAAAAAATGAATATGAAAATAAAAGGGAAAAGCTGATACAACCCAGCCTCCCCTATCTTCCCTCTCCTCCCTCATCCCCACTTGCTTTTCCTTGCAACACGTGGCGAGTAGGGATACCACTTCCCAGAAATTTTCTAGCATCACATTCGCCATTTATCACGTGCGGAGTGAGTTGTTTTGCCTTTGCCAAGATTGGTCTTTTTCTATATATTTCGGTGACTAGCTAGCTGTGTGTGTCGACAGTGGGTTGTGGGCTGAATGCCAAATGGTCCGTTGAGCCTTTTATTGGAGTAAAGTCCAGCTATCGTTGGCATGGTGCGGTGGCTATATGTGGCACCCAGACCTATGTAACAGGGCATCAGTGAACAAGTATCTGAAAGAGAAAAATTGGATCCATACCATTGAAAGATCCAATCTTCAGAAAAATACCATCCAAAATTTGTAACTTAGAAAAATACCATTGAAAGGTTGTTCCGTTACTATCTTTTATCACCACCGTGATCTCAGCTCAGAAAAACATTTGGACATATTCACAGGGAGCTTTGCTCATCCTGGATGAGTCCTTGCTACAGAACACTCCCAGGCTTTCCTAGGCTCTGCATTTCAGTCCAATTTTGCAGCTACAAGTTAGCAGCATAGTAAGACATAAATGGACATATGACACACGATTTTAGTAGGATATAATAAACCATCTGAACCATATCTCTACTATCTAAAAAGGAAGAACTGGTTCTGTTTCCTCCGGTCGAAGGTTTCGTCCAACATATTTTCATCTTACCATTTTACCCTCCCACTAAATCGCATAATACGCACAAATGCCAAGATACCGATTCGTTCACATCTACAACCTTTTCTGCCAAGGTCGCCTCCTTTGTTGCGCTGTCCTGCCCCGCCCCCTCCCACACCCCACCATCCACTTTCTCCTCCAGCATCCAGCCGCTACCTCACCCCACCATCCACCCCTCCCCCGCATCCAGCGCCACACAGCCTCCACATCGCCGATCTGGTTGTCAACGCATCCTCAACAACCGTCACCGCCTCCACATCGCGGATCCGGCATCCACCACACGAATCCGGCCGACACCACCTCTCCCTCGATTGTCCATGTCCTCCACCGCACGGATCCGGCATACAGCACACGAATCCGGCCGACCCCACCCCTCCCCCGACGCCCTGCCCAGATCACGAGCAGAAGGAGCAGCACGAAGGCGCAGCTCGAGGCATGGAGACATGGATCTCGGCATATGTGCCCAAGATCTGGGCATGGAGACCCCGATCTGAACTCCTTGCTTGGTTCAGAGTATTGCCTGGTACTGTAATGCAACTTGGATGTACCTGTGAATTGCTGTATTTTGTTTGTGACTCCCTGGTACCAAATGCTAATACCTCTTGTATCTGATTTGCAAGGTCTATTTGAGATTCTTCAGATGACTGGCTCGTTCAGAATGGCTGAGGAAGGCCAGAGGAGGACCAGCGGGCTCAGTGTCTCTCTTGCTGGCCCGGATGACCTGATACTGTAATGCAACTTGGTTGTACAGGTCATTGTGCATTCTTGGCTTTCTTTAGTATGGATTGGATGCAAAAAATTGTTGCTTGTTCAATTTTTTGTTTGACTGGTGTACGCACTGGACAACTAAAAGCACTATCTAGGGCACGAATGGAACAAATAAAAGGGTTACACAATTTAACTCACTAAGCATTGCAGTGACAAATTCTTATGCAAATAAGAACGTATGTGTGCATGCCTTCACATTTATTTACCTATTTGCATTATATAGTATGTTAGGATGAGGCTTGTTGGAGGATGTGAGGATGTGACTTAACATTCAAGATTAAACAGTAAAAGTTAGCTAAGTAGCCAACGTCACAAGGCATCAGTTTTGGTGCCTGCGACAACTAATTAGTTGTCAGGACCTTGTTTGTAATTTGGACTAATTTTGATTTTGAGTTTCTGAATAGAATTTCTCCTTCAAGAAAATGTAGTTTCAACCTTAGTTCCAAGTATGAATCTTGACAATCTCTTCAGAAAAGAATGATATCACAAATTTTGTATTCGAGGACCATGAAAAGGTGGACTTTGAAAACATGTTTTCCATGATTCATTATTGTGTGTATTAAAATCATATACCTGATTATTGTTTTCCTTATTTGCCCTAGGAGTATGCCATCATTTGGATGTCCACTGTCATACTCAAAAAATCTCAGTTTGTATAAAGTTCAAACCATTTTTGAGAAAATTGCTTCTTTTTATTTGTTCAGTCAATACATGTTTTGCACTATATCATGTCTGCTAAATAATTTTTTTTCTATACTTACAGATCAGTTATAAAATCTGGTATAGCATGAATTGTACGAGTTGTTAGAGCCTTTCGCGGAATCATGGGGTGACACTCATTTGAGGTATCAACACAGGTTTGCTTCTTTGAATGGTGATGATTGATGTCCATTCATATAGTTTCCACCCAAAAAAACATAGGCAGTCCATGCCACATGATTGAGTTTAATTCTAACCATGACATTCTTGCCATAAAGTATTTTATAACGTTTATAAGGGGTAGGATTTTCTATGTTGGTTACTGCTCTTTTTAGATTCTTCCATGTGTTGCTTAATTATCGAGATGCAAGTGTCTGGTTCTTATATCATTGTGTCGTTTGTTTTTGGTGAGACACAGTCAATTCTTAGCTGATCACATTTTGGTTCAGATTCAGAAAACATATAAGTTGCTTTCATGTTTTGGCTAAACCTTGGATCAGATTCAGAAGATACATACCTTAGCTTTTTTTGCAATGTATCGACTAAGTTTGCTATCTCTTGTTGTAATGATCACTATAGAATTTTTTATGTGATAACATTTGTCTTAGCTTCTAACGATGGCACCATATATTATTGTCAGATTACACGTTCAGGCTGAAGAGATGTTATATGGTGCTTTAATATATTTTTTGACTTTTTTAAATATGAGACTGGTTCTGAAATTTTCCATTCTTGCATAGTTATCACCAAAAATAAGGCATATTTTGTTTTTGAAAAAAAAAATTAAATTATTTTTGAAGGACTTGATAGAAAGGAAAAGATGGTGAGCGATCAGCTCAAACCTGCTTGGGCATCTCCAACTGCCGGTCTTTTCTGTGGAGATGTCTAGCATGATTTGTGTGGTCAGTCCATTTTGGTCGTGTTGGAATGGATATTGGTTTGTTTTATTTTACCTTATTCTGTTACCTTGAGACAAGTGTTTTATCTTGGATTGTTCTATTTTACCACCCGCGCTTCTACTACTTCAGGAAGGTCGAGGACTGGGATGGGACAATGGTATTATGTTCAACTAACAAGGGGAGTTGGCACTGTGTGGAGCGGGTTGGCACTGTTGCGGAGCAGCTGCCCTGTTTCTCTTCCCATGTGCCGAATTCAGGCACGTGGGCCAACTAACGGCTCATCATTATTCCTCTGGTAATTTTCCCTCCAATTATTTTCTTCAGTTGGTTAGTTTTCAATACAGCAGCAAAATCTGGCAAGCTTGAGTGTTGTATGACCACATTAACATTCTTTTTATCTATAGAGGCTAAAGTCAAATTACTGTAAAGAGAAAGGAAATGACGATGAAAGACAGTTGTATGACAAGAAAAAACATCCTTCGTTGTGTTCTACAATCACTTGCTGAAGGTAGTCACTGAATTTGCTCATAAATATACTCTTGTCTTAATCCATATGTTTCTAATATATGGTGTGTCTTTGAGAGTTTGTTGCTATTTCCTTGTTCTTGTAGACGCTTCCTGCACAAATTTGCAGCATGTACCATTTTATCAAGGCATTACAGAGTAGAGTGATGCACATCATGCTTTTGCCCGAATTAGTATTGGTGTTTTTCTTTGGTGAGTTGCATATTTCATTTTCTTATTGCACTTCTGCTAGCTTTCACAAGCCTCGTGGATATAGTTGTGATGTCTGTGCCAAAGAGAAACATTGTGATATAATAATATACAAGCACTTTTCACATGTAGATGGTGAGGCAAGTCAAGATTTTAGACTGGCTAGTTACCGAGGGTCACAACTGGTCATGCTCTTGACCTGCATGATTATGGACCTAACCAAGTGATTAATTAGATGGGTAGGACTAAACTAAAATTCTGAATACTATAATTTAATGAAAATTGTTCTTTTTTTTTGAAAATTCTTGGCAATTCCATGGGGCTCTACTTCAACGACAATAGCTGATTTGTTTTAGGTATGTTGCCCCGTCAGTCTGTATATTGCTGCTATTGTGAGCCAATGGGTTTGACTATTTTTATTTCAGCAGATACCTTGGAGTCAACCTAGGCTCTAGCTTGATTCCCTCTTAGCCTGTATTTCTATATTCCTCAAATATAGAAGAGAAAAGTGAGCTGGATCTGGGCGAGAGAGCTACGTTGCTTACATGTTAACATACATAGATTTCATTTGAATTTTTTAAGTTCAAAGTTGTATTTTACTAATCTGAAACGGTAGATGAGAACACACGAATACAATACACATCATCTCTAGCAATCCGCCAGGACCATTTTATAGACTTGATATGAATGAAATCACATGCCCTCGAACAATTTTAAAGTTAGAACACCTATTTGACCGGTATATATTTATTTTTCGTTGTCAACTTGGTTGGTTCTTGCATGTTATTTTCCTTATTGTATATCTTCTGTGCATCCATTCCAAAAGTTACTCAAACTGAATTTCAGATGTTCAGTACTGGTATTTTCTTGTATGACATTGTAGTTGTGCATCCATTCCAAAAGTTACTCAAACTGAATTTCAGATGTCAGTAGTGGTGTTTTCTTGTATGATATTGTAGTTTTTACTTGATCTTCTGATCTTTATCTCCTGTAAATCATCTGCTATTGTACTAAACTATAATTCTTTAGGAAACTGAACCTAATTTTTCCTTTGGTACTTATTTCAGTATTACAATAACACATTTATAACCTAATCAGTACAATACATTCAGTACTATTTTCTTCACAAAAACAATATATTTCAGTACTAAAATAACACATATATTACATGCTTAAATGGATTACTCAAACTCTGATGGCACACCTCACTACATAGGTTTAGTTTTAGTGAATGGTAACCAACTTTTCCGCTTTGCTAAAAATATAAATTTAAAATAGCGAAATTTACTGAAGTTTTTGTTCTGTTTCCAGCACTGGCAGGACGCTGAGCTGAGTGCTTGCATAAGGGAGATGGATCTCAGGTACCATCAGGGTAGATATTTTGTTGCACAGATACCATTCACTTTCATGGTGCAACCCATCCACCCTAACCCCCAGCCCATGAAGACAAGTAGGCTACTAAATCATGTTGGGCCTTGTATGAACTGAAGCTCCTTACTTGCACATGCTGCAACTGCTAGCTCGCATTTCCTTCAGGAACCTCAAATGTATCTTCCTTTTTCATATATTGCTTCGTGAACATTCAGAGTGTGAGTCATTTCCCGGCACATTACTTTAGGTAGGAAAGTTGTTGCCTTTGGTAAGATGTTCTTCAAATCAAGTATCTTTACTCGAATGTTATATATTATATTAAATGTGTGGTGGAAAAGGAAGAGTAATAACAATGTTATCCTGTTATTGCGTTCTGCATTATCATGATGTAGTACATTATGATATCTTTGATTTATTTTGAATTTTCATCGCGAGTTTTGAGTTATATATGTGCATTCAGAAATGAAATTTGAGTACCCGTGGCAACGCACGGGCATTTGTACTAGTATATAACACAAGCTTCAACATTAAAACATCACAAGTTTTAGAAGCCATACTTCTATAGATCATTCAGGGGATCCCATCATTCAGACATAAGACCACAGTTCACATCAAAATACTGAGACGTCTAATTCATCTACCCATTTAACTCAAAAGGAAATCATCTAATCAATGATGAGCCTACGGTTGATTCCACCAGGTGAGATTGCAGCCATACTTCTAGTTCTTACACCTGGGCTAGTTGGGAAAAGAGACACCATCTTTCTAGTTGTTACGCCTAGGCATATTGGAGAAAGAGCAGTAGTCCTTTCAGTTGTTACACCTGGGCTTGAACGACACATCAATGAGGGTTCAACAACTACTGTGGAGGCCTCAATATCTTCCGATATGGTTTTCCTATGAGGCGACATGGGTTAGTGAAGGAAAAGGTTGTAGCACATATAAGATTGGAGCAGAAAACATTAGAGCACATATAAGAAGCAAAAATATTGCAGCACATGTAAGAACCAAAAATACTACATTACCTAGGTTTTCTTTCCTTTCTTTGGACGAGGTGGAGGAAGCTCTTGTTCTAGTTCAGTTGGAGTAGCAGTGCATCCCTTCTCTATATGTCCAAACTGGTAGCACCTTTTGCATTGATATGGTCCTCTTTTTACTGCCTCTCCACTAGCCTTGATTCTTTGTTTCCTTGGCCTGCCAACAGCCCTATGTAGAGGTGGAGTAATCATTTCAAAACCAACATCAACATTAAGCCATTTAGACCTGCTATTCATTGGAGCGATCTCAAATTGATAAGCCATCTTGAATCTCTCTACCGAATAATAGTCATGCACAATCGTCTGCAATTTTCACCATCAATGCATCATGTCTGGGAGTTGTACATGCCCACGCACATGGCCACATGTACTTCAGTACCTCACCTTTGAACTTCTTTCGAAAATTAGCCATTAGGTGTCTAAAGCACTCACGATGCTCTGCATCTGCTCCAAAAGCTTTCTTGATACCATATGATAATCCCTTACAAGCGTCAATGTGAATTGTCAGTCCAGGTGGGGTGCCAATTGCTTTCCTCAAGTTGCTCATGAACCATGCCCAATTGGAATTGCTGGCCATATGTTCTTCCTCTTCAACCATTGTTGGCCCTGTTGTTGTTTCTCCTCCTGGGAGGTCCGTCGCGGGAGGCGCACGACCTGTCCGTCTCCCTTCGGTTTGGGCTGATTGCGATGTGTTCAGATCAAGCTGGCTATGTCTGGGCTGGTTGTATTGTGGTCTGATTCAGTCACGTATTTTTCTACCAAAGTTGATCGGCTCATGAGTTCACGTTCAGATCACGGTGGTGGTAAAAGGCAGTAACGGAGCAACCTTTCAGTGATATTTTTCTAAGTTACAAACTTTGGATGATATTTTTCTAAAGATTGAATCTTTTAATGGTATGGATCCAAAAAAAAAATTTTGACGAAAAGGCAGCCTGGCCTGCTTTTCATTTCAATTAGGAGATGGTACAAGATGTACAAGGGTAAAGAGAAAAAGAAATAGAAAGAAAAGAAACCTCTAAGAGGAGGCAACGAAGAAGAGAGAGAAAAAAGAAAGGTAAAGCATCAGCAAAGAAAAGAGCAAGGAGTTCCTAATCTGGCTCTCTGGGTCTTCTCAACAGTTCGTCTGCTGCTGGTTTGCCAGCGTCCTTCCAGGCTTTGGCCTCCTCAACAATGCAGCTTTGAATCCTTGTTAGCGAAGACGCCTTGTTCTGGAAAATCCGGGTGTTGCGTTCCTTTCATAGTGTCCACCAGGTTAACTGAACCAGCGTCGTCCAGCTCTTGCGTCGGGGAGTGGGCAGCGAAAGCCGAGATTGGGAGATCCATCCATCTAGGCTTGGTGTGGTAGCATTGGGCGCAAGGTGGACAGGCAGGCGAGCATACGAGAGTAGCCTCTCCCAAAGTCTGATGGTAACCGAGCACGTTGCCAACAGGTGCAGCGCCGTCTCGGGTTCGCTTAGGCAAAGGACGCAAGCAGCGTTATGAGGCCAACCTTTCTTCTCCAGGCAATCCGCTGTGTGGCACTTGCCGAGGATCGCAAGCCAGGCGAACACCCGACATTTGAGAGGTGCCCCGCTACTCCAAATGTTGTCTTCGAAGTTAGTCCGTATCGATCCCTCGAATTGCAACCTGTATGCTGTGGTAGCTGAGTAGGTCCCATCCGCACTCCATCGCCAGGTCACCGTGTCAGCCGTGTCAGGTCGAAGCTGCACATTTTCGAGCTTGGCGTAGACAAGCAGGAATTGGTTAAGGGCTGCCGCTGTGAGGTTTTGCTTGAAATGCCGCAGCCACTTGCCCCCGGACAGAGCCTGGTACACAGATAGGTTGCGCATGGTACAAGCCTTGTACAGGTCAGGTGCCAGAATGTCAAGGCTGCGGCCGTCCAGCCATGGGTCGCGCCAGAAGCCCAACTTCAGCCCATCGCCGAGCCTGAAATCCACCGCTGCATTGAAAAGGGATCTGGTGCTCTCATCCATAGCGGTGGGTAGGTCACTCCAAGGCCTGTCTGTTGAGGTCCAGCGCTGCCAAAGCCAACGAACGCGCAGAGCTGCGGATTTGCGTTTGAGGTCCGTGATTCCAAGCCCTCCAAACTCAAGCGGCCTGCATATATTGGCCCATCGAACAAGGCATCGGCCTCCGGAAGCAAGCTCATCATTATTCCAAAGGAAACTCCGTCTGAGCTTGTCGATAGCCTTGATCAGCCAAATCGAAGGGTCGAGCACCAGCAACTGGTAGATGTTCATGGCTGAAAGGACATGCTTGACCAGCAGGAGCCGAGCATCAAGGGAGAAGCTCCCTTTATTCCATCCCTTGACCTTCCCAGCAAGCTTGTCAAGGGCAGGCTGCATGTCCCCTTTGCGCAGCCTCCTGTCCGACAACGGCAGCCCAAGGTAGGTACAGGGGAATTCCTGTGTGCGGCACTCCAGGGCTGACGATAGAGCGTTGAGGTTGATCCCTTGGCATTGGATTGGTAAGATTGAGCTTTTATTGAAGTTGGTGAAAAGCCCTGATGCCTCCCCAAAGCTTTGTAAAAGTAACTTGACAGAGTTGAGGTCGGCAGGCTCTGGGTTGGTGAATATTACGACGTCGTCGGCGTACATGGATATCCTGTTCTTCGGGTTCAGCAGACAGTTCTTCGTCAAGGCGCCCACGCAATTAGCCATAGCGAACAGTTCCGCAAGGATGTCAGTTGCAATGACGAACAACAGGGGCGAGAGAGGGTCGCCTTGCCTGAGGCCCCTCCTGTGCATTATGTTTGCAGTGAGCTCTCCGTTGACAAGGATCTTAGTGGTAGATGTTAGCAGCAAGCATGCTATCCAATCCCTCCATCTCAGGCCAAAGCCCTTGGCCTCCAGTACTTCCAGCAAGAACTCCCAGGAAATGGAGTCGAAAGCTTTCTGCAGGTCCAGCTTAAGCAAAAGGGCTGGCGTCTTCTTCTGTCTGAACAGTCTGGCCTGTGCTCTGACGAAAACGAAGTTATCATGGATCGCTCGATTTTTGATGAAGGCACTTTGGCACGGGGTGACCAGCTGACAAGGTATTAACTTGTCAATGCCTACGGGTTGTAGACTAGGGTTTAGTTGGAAGTAGAGGGCAAGTAGATCTCGAAGGTTTCAGCCGAAAAGTACTCGACGATTATGAAACTAGGGTTTGAGAAACAATGATTCCATGATTCTTCATCCCTCGACTCCCCTTATATAGGAGGCGGAGCCGAGGGATTGTACAAGTTACAGAGTCCGGGAAGGTTTCTAACTCATCCCCAAGATTACAAATAATACTTCCTATTACAACTCTAGCTTTCCTTAATAATATCTTGGGCTTCCGAATCTTCTTATTCTTCGGGTAGTGGGCCTTGAAACCCCGGGTACTATCTTCGGCAGGCCCATTTGGGATGCCTATGTCGGTAGCCCCGAGATTTTGCTTGAATCGTAGAGTCAGGGAAAATCTCCACTGTTTATTTTTATTCGACAACTTTAACTTTTCTATATTTCTTCGCATAAACTTCTATATTGTACAGGGATAATGGTAGTTGGGGCTAGTTCATCTGACGGATCAGGTACTAGTTAACTGCTCTAGTGGCAATCCGCAAAAACCTACTTCAAGATCACGTCCCTGGACATGATCTCGGGATACTGGTGTAAACTTCAACAGGTGCCGCTTAAGGTCTTACCATTCTGTCGAGTCTCAGTAAAATTTATCGGGTACCTAACGCGTCCGTTAGGATTTTTTTCGTATCTGTTGATACGGATAAAAGTAGCAAACCGACGTCGAGACGGCGCCACGCCACACGAACGGATCTGGGGTCTTACCTTCGCAAATTTGCGGCATTCAGAAATTGATCGCAACTTTGGCGTTCTGAGAATATATTGTCGAGTGCTTATTCGGCTGTTGGAATGGCACATTTTACGAGTCAAAGATGACTTATATTGCTCTCCCGATGGGAGTATATGCAGAGTTATTTATAACTCGAAATATACTCTTTTGCTCTGCTATCTTTCTTTTCTCTTTTTTTTTTTTTTTTTATGATCTCATCGGGCACGCGAGCAGCGTTCCCGATGGGAGTAGCCCCCGAGGCTACAGCCAAGGACTTGTACTTGGTTGTAGGCTCCACGTCTTATGCCGCTATATTTTCTTTTATCTCCCGAAGTTTTATAATTTCTCGGGTGCGCGAACAGCGCTCCCGATGGGAGTAGCCCCCGAGGCTATGAACAAATATTTGTATTTGATCATAGGCCCACACCATTTCTATTTTGTCTTTCTTGATCTTTTCATTTTTTCAAAGTAGACCCCGAGCATTTGATCAAAAACTTGTATTTGATCAAAGGCTTAGTATTACTTTTCCATGTCGCCTTTTATGAAGCTGTTAAGGCGAATTTTTTCTTCTGCCAAGGTGACGTTATTGCTGACGATAGCCACGATTGCGAGTTAAAAATCGCGAGAAGTCTCCTCCCGCTGCCTTGCGGGCCCAATTGATCCACTATCTTGACACGTCGTGCAAGTGGGGGACACACGTCCTCCGCTTTTTCTGGCGCACGTACCGTAACTTCTCCAATGTTAAAATACTTTTTTACCCCTGCTTCCACGTGATTATCATCTGCCACGCATTTTTTCCATCCAACGGTCCGCCGCTTCGCCGCACCTCTATATAAGATATCCTTCTTCCTCCTCGAGCACTTCCGCTCACGCCGCACCTCTGCTCTCCTCTGCAAAACCTCCTCCTGCGCTCCTCAATCCCCTAAGCTCATCTTCTCGAAGCTGCATTCCTGCGCCATTGTTGATGCCACCGCGTCGTTTGACCAGGCACAGCACGCCGGAATCATCAATGGCCGCCGTGGATCTGGGAACCGCGGAGTGGGAAAGGTCCAAGATTTCCACCCAGGACATCAATCTGCTGAAGAAGCTGGGAATCAGCAAGAAGCCCAAGGCGCTGAGCTTCCCTAGCGAGGAAAGCTACCCAACCCCACCAATGGGGTATCGGGTAAGTTTTGTCGACCACCTCATCCGCGGTCTTTCCGCCCCCATTCATCCTTTTCTCCGCGGACTGCTCTTTATTTACGGTCTGCAACTTCACCACCTGACGCCCAATTCCATCCTCCATATTTCTATTTTCATCACCCTCTGCGAAGCCTTCCTTGGCGTCCAGCCTAACTGGGCGCTGTGAAAGCGCATTTTCTTTTGTCGCCGCAATGGCTCTCCCAATGTCGCCTATAATATAGGCGGCGTTGTAATTTCCGTTCGCCCCACCGTCGATTACTTCGACGTCAAACTCCCTGACTCAGTCAAGGGTGGCGCAAGAAGTGGTTGTACATTCAGGAGGAGAACCATGGATGTGCTGAAGACAACATCCCTCCTTTCGATGGCGCCGAAAAAATTCTTCGCCGCCGCTCCTGGGACGCAGAGGCTACCGAAGTAGAAAAAATAGCGAGGCCCCGATGACTCGCATCCATGAGTTGCAAAATACTCGCGGCAAAGAGTTGTTATTCAAATCACGGCGTATTTCCTTAGGACAGAGTGCAGCCTCTTCAGCTCGTAAATATCCTCTGAAGTATGTCGACAAGGACGCAGATCGGTTGTCGCGGATTTAGAGGTCAAGGACTTAGAAAAGCTTGTCCGAAAAATCTCGTCTCTCAGCAAAAAAGATCCTGTCCCTTCTTCTTGCCGTGTAAAACCATACAGCGCCGCCAATCCACTTCCCAAGGTAACCTTTGTCGATTGATTTTGTAATTGCTTTGCTATCTTTTTGTGACTCCTTTTTTTTTCTTTGACATCTTCCCTTGTTTTTTTGTATAGAACCATCCAAATCTCGTCTCGCTTCCTCCCCTTCCTGAAGGTGGAGAAGTCGAGGAAAGAGCCGTTGTCACCGACGACAACCAAGATGCCCCCTCTTTTGTGAATGAACCCGTGTATTCTCTAAAATCTGCGGGATCTTCTGAAAAGGAGGCTGCCTCCGAAGGCACTACATCGGCACAATCTCCTCCTCCTGCTGTTTCTCCAAGGAACAAGAGGAAAAGGAATGATGCCGAAGATTTTGGCACCTCCAAAGCCGAAGAAGTTGGTCCTTCACGAAGGCAACTTATGATCCATATCTTGAATCCCTCATCAGCTCGTAAGTCACTTTTATTTCCCCTTATTTGTACTCGAAGATTTTTGTCTTATCTTACTTTTTATGCTGTCGATTTTTAATCGCAGTGATGATGAGGAAGAAGTACCAACTCTTGATGTGGCTGCTCAAACGAGCACGTCACATACTTTAATTGTTTCGGAGACGCCAGTTGAGGGAGAAGAATCCTCGCCTCCTCAACAAAACGTTGGCGCCACCACTCCTCCTTCAAGCCCTCTTGTCCCTTCACCAAAAAGGACAAGGGTTGAAACAATCCCGAGCCTACCCTCCAATTGGGTAGCTCCTCCAATTCTCTCTTGGATGATGTAAGTTCTTGGTTTTCTTGTCATTATCTATATTTCCTCTGTTTGCTTTTTCATGCCTTCATATTTTTCCCATACCGACGTTTTCTTTCTTTGTTCTTCTTTGGCAGCCTATGATCAAAGAGCTTGTTCGCATCGGTGCCCAATTCATTGGGTACCGTGAGTATGCCAGCAAGACTGAAGGTAATAACTTTTTTGCTGACCCTTGTTTATAGCTCCTTGCTCCTATTTTGTCGCCATTTTGATGATTCTTTACTATCTTGGCAGAGAAACTTGCAGAAGCCAACAAGCTTGTCGACGCGCTTGCTCAAAAACTAGAGCAAAGCGAAATGGCTCGCAAGAAAGATGAACTTGACGCTAGCCAAGCTAAAGCAGAGGCTGATAAGGCCAAAGCAAAAGCTGCTGGTGTCGAAGATTTGCAAAAGAGACTTGAGGATGCCGAAACTGCTTTGAACGAGCACAAGGCCGCACAGGCTACTCGTGAAAAGGGGATCCTCAAGCGCTTGAACACGCAGAATCGGCGTTTCCTCGGTAATTTTGTCGATCTCTTCTATCTTTCTTAGACTTGCTTTTCCTTACTTGGTGTTGACCAACATATATTTTCGGTGGCAGGTCAAACAAACCAAGAATTTGATCTTGAAAATCCCTCCAATGATCCTCTCCTTGACGCACTCTCTTATCTGGAGTTTCATGGAACCGAAGTTCGCGAAGGCATGGAGCATGCTGACGCAGGATTATCGAGGCTGTTCCCCTACTTCTTCCCGAAGAAAGAGGAGCCCAAGACTTTCCTTGCTCTTGCCAAGGACTTCAATCCACCGGAGGATCTTGGACTGAAGATGCGCCAGAGAACATGAAGATTGCTGTCGAAAGCACTGTTGCCTTGGTCGACAAACAAACTGTTGTGGATGAAGGTTGGCGACACCGAACAGATAGAGCAAACAAAATGACGATCTTTGATCAAGGCAGCGAAGCCCAACACGAAGAAAATCCTGGCCTATCTCGGGATCAAGCCATCTGCAACTCCTAGCTCATCCAGGCCGGAGGTCTAGTTGAATGCCTCTTCTTTTTCTTTCTTTGTTTTTTTCTTTTTCTTTTGCTATTGTCGCCATACTAGCTTTGGCGACAATTACTTCAGTAGTCCTTTTGGAGAACTCCTTCTGTAATATCCATGTAAATTTCCTGGAAATCAATGAAATTCTTCCTTGTACTATTATTGATCCTGAGACTTTCTTTTCCAGTTAATATTTGATAACTACTCGACCAATCCTTGCTCTGCTGATACTTCGCCTGCTTCTTCATTCTCGAAGAAAACCCTTGCCGGAGATTTTTCAAGTGCACACTTGTCGCAAGATTTGCAAGAACTTCGCCAACAACTCCAGTCCATGAAGAAACAAACTCTTGCGATGATGGAACAATCTCGACAAGCGTCCAAGAGAGAGAAAATTGCTCTTCAACAGGCAAGAGAAGCCATTGCTGCAAAGGATGCTGTTGTTGCTGAGGCTACCGAAACTTCTTCTCACGAAAATTATATGCTTCAACTAATGACTGACGCTAGCTTGGACATGACAGGTATGTTTCCTGTTCATAACAATGTTGGATGTTGTTCTTGCTGTTCTTTCTTTAATAATTTGTTTGCTGTGCCAGGCTCATTTTTGGATACTGCTGCCGAAGATCAACGTGTTGAAGCTCGAGCCAATGTTTTGCTTAGACTGGCTGCACAACATGGATCTAACTTTTGGGTTACTCCTGAGCGCACCCGCCAAATTGTCAGATTTCAAGATCGCGCGGCTCAGGTCCGTGACTTCCTCGACTTCTGTACGAAGACTTTATTCTTAGTTTATTTAACCATGTTCCCTCGGAACAAGATGCCAGAGACCCTTCCAGCTTTAATGGAAAAATTTCGAGATGCTCCTCGAATCCATGGCTTTGTGCGGGCTCAACTCTCTGCTGGCGCAAGATTTGCCATGATGATGATAAAAATTTGCTATCCAAAATTGCCCATGGATCAAATTGTTCCCACTTGCCTGGCTAAAATGTCAAAGAAGAAGAGAAATATGGGCAAGATTGATGATTTGGTGACTCTTATCGCCGAAGATATGATGGATGAACTTCTTCGGATGGATGCTGAGTTCTTCGTGAAGGGAAGCTATGCTGAGCATAGTACTCGTCCTTCTACTGAGCGAATAACCATAGACCATGTGCTAGGTTTCCATTGAGGATTTTTTTCTTTTCTTGCTGTAGTTCCACCATTGATACATCTTTGTGTATTTGTAAACATAATCTATATTGTAAAGTTGCCGACTCTGTATTTTTTCTATTTTTGATCACCGAGCCCCCGAGCCTCTGGCTGGAGTTTATACTGTTTTGCTATCTCGAAGATTTTTCCTCTTGTCGTGAGAAGATACATTGATTTTTTCATCGATGGGTTACAAGCCCCCGAGTGTCTTGGTATCGAAGTTCTATATTTTTGTTGCGAGGTTTTCAGACCAAGGCAATGAGATTTTGACGAGTATACTATATTTATAATTGTTAGCTTCCGTTGTTATATTTGGCGAGGTATTATTGTACCAAGACGAAATATTTCGGTAAGTCTAGTTTATCTATATTGTATGTATTTTGTAACTTGAAGGCGTTGAGCCCCCGAGCGTGTCGAAGAATAAGAAGTATACCTCCACTATCTTTATTATATTGCAGCACCGCGAGCCCGCCTCATTAAAAACCTTTCCGGCCCCACTCGGTGCCCCGAAAAGGAAAAGAGTGCGTCTGAAAACTCGCGGGCGTTTCAGTACATTGTATTTTTACAGAGGACTATATTTCGACTCTAGGCGTAGAACCGCCGAGCTGCGCCACGTTCCAGGGGTTTTCTCGGGAACCCTGTCTTCTTGTGCTTGATCCTGTATGCTCCTCCGCCGATGACTTCCGTGACGACGTAAGGCCCCAACCATGGTGATTCGAGCTTTTCACTTTTTTGATTTAACCGTAAGACCAAATCTCCGACCTGGAAAGATCTTGGCCTTAACCGTCGACTGTGGTAGTTTTTGAGGTCCTGCTGGTATTTGGTGACTCGTGAAAGTACTTCGTCTCGAGCTTCATCGAGTGCGTCCATATCATCCTCCCGAGCTTTTCGTGATGTTTCTTCGTCATACTCTGTTACTCTTGGAGAATCATGCTCTATTTCAATTGGTAATACTGCTTCGGCTCCGTGGACGAGAAAACGGAGTTTCTTGTGTCGCCTTGGTGTTGTTCGGATGCTCCACAAAACACTTGGCAATTCCTCTGCCAGGTATGTCGAGCTTTTCAAGTGGTCCTAGCAAGCGCTTTTTGATGCCGCGATGATACCATTGGCTTTCGACTTGGCCATTGGTTTGCGGGTGCCCAACCGACGCAAAGTGCAATTTAATGCCTACTTCTGCGCGGTACTCCTTGAATTCCTTGGACGTAAAGTTTGTACCGTTATCTGTGACAATGCTATGAGGCACTCCAAACCGAAAACGAGGCCTTTCACAAACTTTATTGCCGACGCTGCATCTGGTGAATTTATTGGCTTCGCTTCTACCCACTTGGTGAATTTGTCGACAGCGACCAGCAGGTACTCATATCCTCCTGGCGAAGCTTTGTGCAACTTGCCCACCATATCAAGTCCCCATTGGGCAAAGGGCCACAAATGGTATTGGCATCAGTTCTGCCGCCGGAGAGTGAGGTTTTGCGGCAAATCTTTGGCACGGGTCGCAGGTTCGTACTATTTCCTTGGCATCCTCAATTGCTGTCAACCAATAGAATCC